>SSNC01000007.1:0-1200000 GCA_029719445.1 Agaricus blazei
TTCCGCTTGACTTTCGGGGCGTAGTCTCTGCGTCCCACCCTCGCGCTCTCTTCTTGGGAGCACACTCCTCGTCTGGGATGGTCTAAACCTCCTGGACACCACTGCGCTGGCGCCGCTCTTTGCGCCTCACTTTCCTTTTCTACTCGGGACGAAAAACCTTCGTTCCGCCACTCGCGCCCGCTCCTCTCATGGGCGCACCTCCTCGTCTGGACTGGCCCAAGCCCTCTGGACACCACCGCGTCGGCGCCGCTCATAGCGCCCACCTTCCCTTTGCTCAACGGACGGCGGATGCGACCACGTCCAATTTTTCACCGTCCCCTCCCCCTCTCCCATCGGACGGTCCGATTCCCCCCGCACCGGGCTGCGTGTCTTCAAGAGACCCTCCCGCCGTGCACCATTTTTCAGCGGCATCGCGCTGCTCGATCTCCCCGGTCGCCCATCCTCTGGCGGCCACCATTTTGCTGCGCACTTGTGCGTGCTCCCCCTTCCTCTTCCCGGCCGGATCCTACCTGGGTCCGTCCACCATTGGCTAGCTATTCTTAGCTGGCACCGAGTGGTCGCGTTACTCTGTGACGTGACCTCACGCTCCGGGTCTTTTGGCCCAACACCTGGATCGCCCAATTTCCCCCGGCGTATCCATCCTGTCCCTTCCGGCCCCGGCTACTTTGTAGCCGGTTCCCTCATTCGTTCCCGGCACTCAGCTGCCCGACATTCTCTCCCGGCCCTGGCTACTCTATGTGATGGCCAGCCCTCCACGATCTTTTCAGGCGCACAGCCGCCTTCGTCATTCTTTTCACGGAGCTCGTTCCACCGGCACCCACCACTCGCACTCGCTGCGCTGCGCGCGACTGCAACCGCCTCGTCAGAAAATCGGGGCGTATCCGGGCCGTTATGTAGGTGTTATGTTTGCTTGAGCTACGGCTCGTTTCGTACACTTTTCCCTACGGCCCATTATTCTTTATCTTTATTCCTTTTCTTTTCTTTATTTTACTCTTCGAGGCGATGCAAATTCCGCCGGATATGTTATATGATTATAATGTTTTTTGGGCTAATGTTTTATTTCGGCGACGCGTCATGGCTGCCATATTCTTGTAGTATGCCCGGAGTATCTAACCGGATGTCGTATAGCTACTTGAATAAAAGGTCCACCGAGAGGTGCCATTGATACAAAAAAAAAAAAAAAAAAAAAAAAAAAAAAGAACAACTGCTCCTAAGAAGAAGAGGAGCATGGCTAGAGAACTGAAGGGGATGCTGGCACCTAGTGCCTTCAGAACCTTGGACATGGGGGAAGTCGTACCGACTTCCCAGGAGTCACAAGACGGGCCCGCTCCCAAGGATCCGTCACTAGATAAGGAGATCGAACCTCAAGAGGAGGTAGAGGAGAGTGAGAGTGAGGAGGAAAGTGATTTAGAGGACGATCCGAGAGTTGTTGAGAGAATTGAGAGGGAGAGAATCGAGAGGTTGCGCCGGGAAGAGGAGGAAGAAGCCCGGGCCACTGGCCAAACATCCAGCGATTGGGGCTTTCCTATGCCCACTGGAGACGAACTCAGGCACCCTGCCCTCGCTGCCCGCCACAGCGAGACCCACTTTCTTACAAGACTGTCACTCCAGGCGACGTCTTTTCCACCCCCGACTCCGCGCTTTTAGACCACGAGGCTCTAAAGGCCACGTCAGCACCCCGCAGCCAATCGGAGAGCTTTGGCTTTCCGACACCCGAACCGGCCCTCCTTAGTCATCCGGCTTTGAAGGTAACCGGTGCCACTCCCCCCAACCCGCCCGACAGCCTCGCCACTTCAGCGCCGCCGTCCGGCATCACCGCGCCGGCTCTTAAAACCCGGCAAATCACCCACCTTCTCGAGGCCCGGTCCCGGACCTTGACAAAACGCCGACAACGCCCAGAATAGTCAAGACGACTGAGGCGCAACTCAACGCCCTTAAGGCACAGGAGAAAGAGCGGGAATCTTCGCTCGACAGAATCATTGGGGGCAACACGATCACTGCCACCCAATACTTCCTCAACATCGAAGCAGCCAAGAAGCGCGTCGATGAAATTCCAGAGATGGAGGAAAGACCCTCCTCTCCAGCCTTTGTAGGAGATGACGGAAGGAAGATTCACTTCTATCCGGACGAACTTGCCGATCTTGAGAGGAAACTTTTTGACGCTTTCGGACCCTCATCAAGATGGCCCCGGCAACTGCTCCAACCCTGGTGTTGTGGCAGACCTCATCTGCAACGCCTTTGGGGCGGTCCTCGGCACGGACTGGGCCCATGTCAAGGTACAAAACAAAGGTTCGCTCAATCATAGGTTGAGCGAATATCCACAAAATGGATGACGAGAACAAAAAGGCTCTCCTCCCATGACCACCACCCCATTCAGTCGTCCCCGCTCAGCAAGTTTGGGCCCCGGCTCCAACTCCTGCCGCCCCAATGGAAATTGACTCCGCGCCGGCACCATCCCCAGCCCGCATCCCCGCCGCTGCTAAAGGTAAGGGCAAGGCAACCCTGCCCCCTCCCACCCAGTCCAGCCCCCCCCGGCTCCGAAACCCATCACTATTGCGGCCTTACCCAAGGCCAACAAGTTTGCCAAGATCGCCGCTGAGAAAGCGGCCCCCAAAAAAGGTAAGACCCAGCCCTCCGCTGGAACCTCCAAACCCGCGAGCTCTACATCCAATTGGAAGAGCCGCTTCAAGGCCAGGCCGTCCCACCTCCCATTCCCCTCCCACTAGTAGCTAGCAATTTATTCATAATTCATTGGGACTATCCAAAGATGCCATCTTCATAATTCCTGATAACCTTTCATTTCATAACTCATGGGTAAGTAAGTGATCTTCATAGAATTACTAGTTCTACATCTTCATTAACCACATGGATGTTTTCATTGTGAGCCAAAGATTGATGAACAATCTTTCATAAATGCATTGGGTGACATATTCTTTGTATAAAATTTTCATTAATCCAGTACTATCTTTAGACATATCTTCATTGTATAGATTTTCATTCTTTCATAAATGCATTGGTTTGCAGAATCCTCATAACAGTCTTCATTAATACTTGATATATTATCATTAATAAAACACATTTCTTCATTCTGTCCCAATCTTTAATTTAACATGTATCTTCATTCCTTCATAAGTGCATTGGGTTGCAGACTCTTCATAACATTCTTCATTGATACTTGACATACCTTCATTAATAAAGCACATTTCTTCATTCTGTCCCAAACTCTAATTTACCATGTATCTTCATTCCTTCATAAGTGCATTGGGTTGCAGAATCCTCATAACATTCTTCATTGATACTTGATATATTATCATTAATAAAACACATTTCTTCATTCTGTCCCAAACTCTAATTTACCATGTATCTTCATTCCTTCATAAGTGCATTGGGTTGTAGATTCTTCATAACAGTCTTCATTAATACTTGATATATTATCATTAATAAAACACATTTCTTCATTCTGTCCCAATCTTTAATTTAACATGTATCTTCATTCCTTCATAAGTGCATTGGGTTGCAGACTCTTCATAACATTCTTCATTGATACTTGACATACCTCATTAATAAAGCACATTTCTTCATTCTGTCCCAAACTCTAATTTACCATGTATCTTCATTCCTTCATAAGTGCATTGGGTTGCAGAATCCTCATAACATTCTTCATTGATACTTGATATATTATCATTAATAAAACACATTTCTTCATTCTGTCCCAAACTCTAATTTACCATGTATCTTCATTCCTTCATAAGTGCATTGGGTTGTAGAATCTTCATAACAGTCTTCATTAATACTTGATATATTATCATTAATAAAACACATTTCTTCATTCTGTCCCAAACTCTAATTTACCATGTATCTTCATTCCTTCATAAGTGCATTGGGTTGTAGATTCTTCATAACAGTCTTCATTAATACTTGATATATCATCATTAATAAAACACATTTCTTCATTCTATCCCAAACTCTAATTTACCATGTATCTTCATTCCTTCATAAGTGCATTGGGTTGTAGATTCTTCATAACAGTCTTCATTGATACTTGATATATCATCATTAATAAAACACATTTCTTCATTCTATCCCAAACTCTAATTTACCATGTATCTTCATTCCTTCATAAGTGCATTGGGTTGTACATTCTTCATAACAGTCTTCATTGATACTTGACATATCTTCATTAATAAAAAACATTTCTTCATTCTATCCCAAACTCTAATTTAACATGTATCTTCATTTCTTCATAAGTATATTGGGTTGTAGAATCTTCATAACACTCTTCATTAATACTTGATATATTATCATTAATAAAACACATTTCTTCATTCTGTCCCAAACTCTAATTTACCATGTATCTTCATTTCTTCATAAGTATATTGGGTTGTAGATTTTCATAACACTCTTCATTAATACTTGATATATCTTCATTAATAAAGCACATTTCTTCATTCTGTCCCAAACTCTAATTTACCATGTATCTTCATTCCTTCATTGGATTGTAGAATCTTCATAATATTCTTCATTAATACTTGACATATCTTCATTAATAAAACACATTTCTTCATTCTGTCCCAAAACTCTAATTTAACATGTATCTTCATTCCTTCATAAGTGCATTGGGTTGTAGATTCTTCATAACAGTCTTCATTAATGCTTATATATTATCATTAATAAAACACATTTCTTCATTCTGTCCCAAACTCTAATTTACCATGTATCTTCATTCCTTCATAAGTGCATTTGGTTGTAGAACCTTCATGTCACTCTTCATTAATACTTGATATACCTTCATTGTTAATAGTATAGATTAATGAAGAGTGAAGATTATGCCATCTAATTAGTATATGCTAAATTGGAAACATAGACTAGATCATGCTTTGGTATAAATGAAGAATTGTTTATTAGTAATGAATATGCTACAGGGATTAATACAGTAGTAATGCAGATGTAGCATTGCTTAATGAATGAGCTTCATTAAAGATTACAAGACCAAGTGTTTTTATGAAGAAATGAAGTATATATGTTTACCAGTGCTTTGAAAAATGATGAAAAAGTTGTTATCATAATAAAGATTATGGCAACCCAATGCATTTATGAAGTGAGGATCTATGGTAAATTGTAGTTTGGGAACAGAATGAAGACTTGTCTGCTATTAATGAAGATATATCAAGTATCATATGAGTGTTATGAAGATTCTGCAGCCAGATACACTTATGAAGGAATGAAGATACATGCTAAATTAGAGTTTGGGACAAAATGAAGAAGTGTCTGTTATTAATGAAGATATATCTAGTATCAATGAAGGGTGTTATGAAGATTCTGCAACTCAATACAGAGCATTTTTTTCATTCTTTCCAGAGCATTAATTTTCCATTTCTTCATAAATGCACTGAGTTGCATAATCTTCATATAGATCTTTCATTAATCCCAACCACATCTTCACTACTAATAGGTATTTTCTTCATTTCATCCCCAATCATAATCTACCATATCTTCATTTTCTCATAAATCCATGGGGTCACATAATCTTATCATTGATCCTACTACTGTATCTTCATTGTTAACCTATTCTTCCTCATTCAGTTCCAAACTAATAATTTCTTTTTTATAACTACATTAGGTTGTATAGTGGATATACAAATACCTTTTTCCATTAAAGTGATGACTGGCATGACCTTTACACACATTTTCATTTCAGTATTTCAATCATCAGTACTGACATATACTTGAATTAATATCTGCTAACATTTTTACTAGTACTAAGGACAGCAGATGTAAGATAGAGACAACGGAAACTTTCTTTTCTTCAAACCAATCTGGCAAAAATATAAGAAAGTTTCTAAAAATATTAGTATATACTCACTTTCTCTTTGTATATGGGTAATTATCAACAATTGTGTCAACATTAGCAATATCACGTTTATTTGATCTCGGAGAAAGTGTCTTCAGCATCATCAGGAGGGTCAATTTACATCATCTGCAACGACATCAAATTCAGACATCATATGATCTGTAGATGTCTTTTTGTCATCCCTTTCAGCACGGTGAGCCCACCAAGCAGGGCCATAATGACCAGGAAAACACAGTGGGGCCTGCATGCATCAAGGACGACCAATCAACATCTTCGGGGATGGATCTAGACAATGACCCGTCTGGTTGACACCGCTCTTTCGGCTGCAAAAACTTCCACCATTCGCTGAACGTACCCGAGAACTCACTAATCGTTACCTCAGGAGTTGACGTCAACTTGCGACCATATTTCATCCATGTCTTGAGCTCGAGCGGGCGATTTTTTCGTGGATAAATTCTATCAAAACAGGAATGTTAACCAGCACAAGAGGGGGATTTAAAGAACGTACACCTTTTGTCGAACAAGCACTCTCAAAACGCAGCCAGTTGGGCACAAGTTTCTTCCAAACTTTTGAAGACTGTGCAATGGCCCGGAAATATCTATCAGCGGAATTCACGAACTCAGGGAGATCATGAGAAATCGGCGGCAACACAAGATCATCGAAGGAAGGGTCATCCTGGCCTCCTGAGGATGTGTCGGCTCGGGGGTTAGTCACCCTATTGATTAAAGAGAGTTCGAGAGCTCGTTGTTCACTGTCAGTGTTCTTCGTTGCTTGCTCGTTGTTGTTGGCAGGCTCCGAAGATCGAGATGGTCTAGTTGGTCATAGTATCAGCCATGTACTACACACGATCAAGAGAGGCACATACGGGTGCTGCTCTCGCTCAGAGTTCTTAGCCACTGGTATACGTGCGCCCGCAGTTTCGACTAACCGCTCATCGACCTGCTCAGTGACTTCAGGGGCCTGTGGCTCCCTCCATTGCCGGCGTTCTCATTTGGTTGCATGTCATCATTAATAGCAGACTGGGATGCTGCGACCGAAGTTTTCTGTCAATCTGAATTAAAGTATTAGAAATGCTGCGAATTCATAGAAATAGAGACTTACACTTGAGGGTCCTGACTCGATTCAACAGCAGCAGTTCCCAGTGCAGCATTCTTCTTCAATTCTACAACATCATTGGAATGTGACTCCGTCGGGCTGGTTGTAGCTAGAGTATCAAAAATTGGCACCAATCCATAGAAGTAGAGACTTACGCTTGGGGGACTTCACCCAATTCGAGAGCGGAAGTACCCGGGGCGGAAGTACCGATGCGACGTTCTCATTCGGTTGCATGATCGGTCTGGTTGAGCTAGACAATTAGAAAGTATACCAAGTCATAAAATAGAGATTTACGCTTGAGAGACTTGATCCAATTCGAGGGCGGAAGTATCCGGGGCGGAAGTACCCGATGCGACGTTCTCATTCGGTTGCATGATTGGTCTGGTTGAGCTAGACAATTAGAAAGTGATACTGATTCGTAAAGTAGAGACTCACGCTTGAGAGACTTGACCCAGTTCGATGGCAGAGGTTCCTGATGCGGCATGTTCGTACGCTTGAGAGACTTGACTCAGTTTGATGACAGAGATTCCCGATGCAGGATTTTCGTTGGATTGCGTGTCATCATTGGGAGACGACTCTGTCGGCCTGGTTGTGACCAGAGTATTAGAAAGGGAAACCAATTCATAGAATGAAGACCTACACTTGAGGGACTTGACCCACTTCGATGGCAGAAGTTCCCGATGCGGTCGGTTGCACGTTATCGTTAGGAGATGACTCGGCCCTAATAGTCGACAATCTGTGAGTAGTAGAATAATATATGATGAGACTAACCCTGTGGTCTGGTGAGGCTGGGAAGCCTCGCCCTTGTTACGACTACAGTCTCTATTTCACCAGCCTGAACAGATGGGGGGGTCGCGCCTTCGTCGCTCGTTGATGGTTCATTTGCACTACACCAAAGGTAAGAGGACGCATCTCCAAGATGCAATGACTTACCCTATTGCCTGTCGCAACCTCGTCATTCGAGGCTGCGGTAGTGCGGCGCCTTGACCTCTACCTCGACCACGCCCTCGAGCTCCCCGGCCTCTTTTTCCTCCTCGCGAGGGCTTATCAGGACTGCGGATATTGAATTTCCCCATAACTTCGGCGAGGAGAGCAGCATTGCGCGCAATGTTCGTCTCCCTCGTGCGTTCGTATTCAGATAGGTTCTCTCCTGCTACATTGTCTTTGTCGACGTCATCTCCGGCGCTGTCTCCATCGTCGCTTGCGTCGCCTTCATCGCCGGAGGCAGGGTCTCCGTCAATATCGTCTTCATCGCCAGCGGTGTCGTAGGCATGGCCAGCGGTAAAGGTGGTGGAAGTAGGATGAGAAGATGTTTCTGATCACGTTGATCAATTCCCGAAATAGACGAGGTTCAGAAAACAATGAACTTACCGTAAGCTTTGCACAAAAACCCATCCCACTGCTGTGCCAACGCCTTGTAGTCAGCACAGAGAAAGTCCTGAAACGTCATCTCTGACGCTTCAACTTCTCCGTTGACGCTAGGGAAGGGGTGAGTCACAAAATACAGTATATGGACAAGGAGCTTAGACACTCACATGAACGCACTCAGGCGTCCCTCAAAACGCGGCTCCGGCCCACCTGCAAAAATGCTGAAGGTCCAGCCGGTCTCATAGGACAGCCTCTTGATGAACTCCTTGAGAGTATTTGGCAAGATGTTTATGTTCCTATGAAACACTAAGGTGAGCAACGTTACATTTTCCCAACGCAGCAGGCTTACCGCTGCATTTTCTCAGCTTCGAGTCGACTACTTTTTGAGGTGGTGGTCATCCTCTCTCTATGGAGTAATGCCGCCTGCCTGATCTCTTCTGACTCCTTCGCAAACTCTTCCCTTACAACGCGATTACGAATCCTCAACCTAGCCCCCTTCCTTGAAAGGGCATCAAGATCTGACGAGACTTCCTTTTCGTATGCTATTTCGACGAGTGGCTTGAGTTTCTCCTCCCAGAACAAATTCTGGTACGCTTGCCATACGGCTGGCGCTTTTTTCTTCTTCTGGAAGTCAATGGTGCTCATTTCACTAAGCCCCAACCTCCCTATGTTATAGAACCATTGAGAGACGCGCTGTATGCGAGGGTTAGTGGAATGCTTGGATGTATTCGGTGGGTCTTCGTTACCTTGAATGTAGCTTTTTTGATCGCTCGCAGAGCCACCTCAACATTTCCTTCAGCCGCCTTCAGTTCCTCTTCGCCTGGGGCCTCTACAGGGAATTCTTCGAACCACTCCTTCTCAAGCAGGGCCCAGAAAGCCTTCGTAGACCCCCCAGCCTGGGCGTCGACCCAAGCCGTTTGACGTCCTTGGAGCCAAGTCCGTTGCTTTACAGTTGTCCAACGTCTGCGGGTCATGTTTTCGTCTGCAAGCTTCAACAATTGATGGGGAAGTTATGAAGAGTATATGAAGTTTTCTAACTTAGCTGTTTATTGCTTAGTTATTTACCCCACGGTTCCCTTTCAGCGGTATATAACTCCATTGGTTATTGTTATTCGCCTCTTCGTTATTTAGCGTGGTACAAATAAACAAAACAAAAACAAAAACAAAAAATATTCAATGAACAAATACGTTCGGGGACTTGTACTCTTGCCGTTACGACCCTGATAGAGAGAAACTGTATTAGATCGTTGTTCAGATCGTTAGATCTATCTGAGATCGTTGTATCGATCGTATGTATCTTTCCCCAAGGAGGTCATGAGGGGCTTTTACTTACCGGTCCTTGCGCTTATAACTTAGGTGGATGAGCCAGTAGATAACCCAAGAGTCAATACTCCAAGGCCAGGTGCATAGACTCCTACATCATGATTTGTAGACGTCATGTTTCTAAAAGAGAAACTCACGGACTCAAGCAGAGAATAATTGCCGAATAATTTCTTAACTTCGTTCCAAGATAGACTGATCGTGGAAACTGTGAAATACATTCTCACTTTGACAATGTCGCATCTTAAGGCGATACAAGAATGTGAAAGGTAAGTTAAACTTTCTATTCGAAGGAAAATCTCGCCAATCAATAGGACAGTGAGGCAGTTACGGTAAAATAAACGCGTGTGCGGTTGCGTGATATATTGATGGTACAACTTGTTGAATACACTATCATTTTGAGAACGTCGCATCTTAAGGCTTTACAATGATGCAAAGGGTAAAGTACGCTTCCTATTCCAAAAAGAACCTCGCAAATCGGTAGGGCATTGAGGCACTCACAGCAAAAGAAGCACGTACGCGGCTGTTGATGTCGAGTGCGTTACATCAAATCCAAGTTCAAGTTTGTGTTGACAAAAGGGCAAACTCGTCTTCCTAACATCCTCACTTCTCTATCGATTTTCGAGATTATTTTTGTTATAGAAACTGTTTTCCAATAGCTATGCCTCTGTATAGATTGGTAGAGGAGAATGAAATGCAAGGTAGTCAAATCCACCAAACTCAGTGAGGGCGAGGTACATGCATGATATAGATCATAGCATAAATTTGTTTCTCGACAACTTTCCATTTTGGAATTTGGTATCCAAGCTGTCCACTGTTTTTACTGCTACTCCATGCTTTCTGCTTCAAAAAAAATCTCGCAAGTCAATAGGTGAATGATAGAGTTATGGTAAGAGAAGCACATATTCGGTTGTTGGATGTTGAGTGCTTTAGATCAAATCAACTTTCCATTGATGCAAGGGCACGCTTTTCTATCTAGCGTCGCCTTTTCTGGATGGATTTTCGAGATTTCTTTGGATATAGAAAGCCCTATTTAACGAGTACACTCTCACGTAATTTTGGTAACAGAGGAGGCAGGCATTATCGTCAAAAGTTGCAAATTCAGGGTGCATAACACAAGGACGGGCCGTTCTTCCTAGCGTCCCCTTCTCCCTATAGATATTTGAGATTCTTTCGAATATAGAAACTTTTATTTAACGATCACACTCCTACATAGTTCTAATAACAGAGCAGGGCGGATAATATCGTCGAAACTAGCACGCTCAGTGTGCATTGACACAAGGGCGGGCTTTTCTCCTTAGCGTCCTCTTTTCTCAACAGACTTTCTAGATTCTTTCGGATATAGAGTCTTATTTAACGGCCACACCTCTACGTAGCCCTGGTAGCGGAGGATGGAAGATAATGTCAAAAGTTCCAAACTCAGTGGAGGCGGGTGGGTGAACACGTGTTTCCGGCCAGTTTCATACGACGTACATCCTGCTACACTCTCGTGAAACAACCTACGCACTTATCAGTCAATCGAGCCCTTTCTCTCTCTCAAAACCTGAACCAAACAGATCGCGTGAGTCACTTAGATACCGATTTTCGTTGTACACCTTCAGCACCAATTCATAGAGTGACAGTCACGTGTTCTACGTGTTCGGCGAGCGCAACGCGCGTCTTCCTCACTGTCCTCTGACTGAAGCAAACAAACTGCCGACGTCCTTCGCAAGCTCACATGTGAGTATTCTCGTTCCCTTGAATCTCACTCCGCCATTTGTTGACTTTCAATGCACAGTGTTTCACTCCCGTGTCACGCGTGCCTTTCTGCCAGCACATCCCTCGCTTGAACGTTTTCTGACACGAACAGTAAGGTTGAACAGTTGTGACCTTCTCCCTTTCTTACTCTATATATGTCAGAGTAGCATGTCTCAACCCCCAAGCGAACTCTCGAATCTGCGGAGTCGGCCCATGCACGACCATCAAAAAAGGAACGAGTCAACCGCCGGCGACGTGTCATTCCCTCAGACGTTGCCAGCAGTATCCGCGTCGCATCCTTGAATGTGAAGAGCACCTCCCGCCAATTGACAGCTTATAAGGTGAAGACTGCACGTCGACACGATGAAAAACGTCCTCTTCCGCCCAATCAGCCCTCGTCGTCTACCGGTTGCATTCCACCTTCCGTTGACCCGACTTCAGACGCCGCTCCTGAACCTGGAATCGATAATGCGAGCCCTACCCCCTGCCCGCTCCCATTGTTACTCCAGACACGACCTCCAAGAAGCGAAAGCAGACGAACACAACTACCGTGAGCCTAGAATATTATTTGTTCTGAATTCATATACTTAGCGAAGTTCCAGTCTAAACTGCTGCAGTGGTTGCAATTTCGAGACTCGTTTCTCGATGAACTCCTGCGTCTCGAAGGCATCGAGTCTGGTGAGCGCGGAGGGGATGAGAATGGGGGTCTCAAGTGTGTCGACTGTAAGAGTGGTATAGGCAAATATAGGTGCATCAACTGCTGTGATCGCGGTTCTTTGCATTGCAAGACTTGCCTTGTCAAGGTCCATGCCATCTTACTGCTCCACCGCGTCCAGGTATGTTTTAAATTTCGTCTGAGTCATTGAGTATACTCTGAACATTGTCACGATGACATAGGTATTCAACGGGGTCTTCTTTGAAACTACTGCTCTCAAGGATCTTGGACTCCGTTACCAGCTGGGGCATGCTGGCCTCCCGTGTCCATGTCCTCGAGCTGGTCCACCCGAATTTCTGGTCTTCACAAGCAATGGTTACGTTCGGATCATCGTCGATTTTTGTGATTGTGTATCACGGTCCACGATACCTGCGCATGTTCAGATACTTCGTGCAGGTTGGTTCCCTGCTTCATCAGACCGCCCTCAAACTGCATTCACCTTCGACATGCTTGATACGTTCCATAAGCTCACACTTCAAAGCAAGATATCTCTTTATGATTACTATCACGCACTTTGCAATAGAAGTGATCCCTGGAGCTTGGTAAAGCAGTGGTTGGTGACATCCGCTTATATTACAACCATAAAACTCATTCAGTCTAGTACCTCTACCCGAGTTCCAGCACTCCTTTCGAGTATGGCGTCATCTGAAGAACCTCAAACGGTCAGGGCGGGGTCACGATCCTGGAGGGGTGCATCGACGCCTGAGGGACATCTGATTCTTGAGTGTCCGGCCTGCCCTCACCCGGGAAAAAACCTGCCTGAGGACTGGGATGAGTACCCGAGCCATCTTCGGTAAGTAAGAAAGACCCAAGGAGTTATTCTAATGCTGACACACAATCTAATACAGGTTCTTATTTACCCTTTTCCTTGCTGTGGATGCGAATTTCAAACTGAAGAATAAGGACCGAGGTATCAACGATTTCGAGTTGGATCCGGGACTAGGTGCCTATGTCGAGAACTCGCGCTACCAGGATCATCTTCGTTCAAGTTATGATGAACCAGAGGTGTGTCTGTTTACCATTCTTACTAACCGCTTCAGTCTCTCATATGTTATTCTCTGTAGGTTAATACTTGCTTGTCGGAGCATAATGCTATTGCAAAAGCAAACAACTCTGTTCCTGGATACCAGGTTAATGGTGTTGCTCTCGCAATATGTTCTCGACACTCCTTGGTGCGTAGAAATGGTGCTGTGGATCTAGAGAAGGGTGAAAAGTAAGTTTACGATTATAGATTTTCATTTATATGCTTATTGTGGTGTGTAGGTATCGGTCAATTGATTACATGGTGCTCTCAGCACTAATGGGTATCACACTGCTTCATGTGGTCATTTCGTATGACATTGGCTGCCAGTGGTCGAAGAAATTTGATGAACGTGTTGCGAGCTACCCTTCCACAATGCAAGTACCACCCGACCTTGATATACAGACAGCTATTCCTAGCTGGCATGCCAATGGTCATGGTGCTGTCTGTCGTAATAATTTTTCACTCCATTATTTTCATGGTGTTGGCCGTACTTGTGGTGAAGACATTGAGACAACATGGTCTCATACTAATTCACTGGCTCCAAGTATACGTGAGATGGGGCCTGCTACCCGACGCGAAGTATTGAATGACCATTGGAATGGTTGGAACTTTCAGAAGATTGTTCATTTTCGTGAGTTCATCCAATCTTGTTGGTGTTTTGTGACTTATAAATTTGTTTAAGGCACTCTTTTTGCTAGACGATTTGTGGAAGCAGCATCAATGAGAAAGAAGCATCATGATATTTTTGTTGCTCTTTCTTCAACATTCACATCATCATCAGTAAGGAAATGGACCCGTATGGTAGAGAAATGGGAGAGTGATCATTCCAACACTAATCCATTTGAAGAAGTTGAGATCCGTGAGTACTTTATGCTGATTACATATATCAGATTCCCTAATTCTAAGTTTATAGAAACAACATTGGATGATGTTAGGCTTGAGCTTGCAAAGGAAGATGCTGCAGATGCTATCAAAGGAGTTATTCTTCCTCATTCTACAACACCCTCAGAGTTCATATCAAAAGGAATTGAACTTGAGGAACAACAGTATGTATTTCCTAAGATTAATTTCTTAATTATGACTTATTGTTGGTAGACGCAAGTTATTACGTCAAGCATCTCTTCTTGGGCGTACAATTCCAGTAAATCAACAAATAAAGCTTCAAGAGCGGCGTACTTCATTATACCGACGGATTGCAAACTGGCGAGCTGTTCAACGAGTGTATATGCCTGCCATTGCTTCTTTACTGCCCAATCCTGAAGATGACTTCTCAGAGTTGATGCAAGTTGAATCACTCCCATTATTCCTTCCCTCTTTTCTTTCACCTGAAATGCTTGCCTTGCCATCAATTATTCCCTGGCCAAAAAGGAGTTTAGGCTCCGTATAGCTCAAGCTGATGAAGCCCTGGACAAGATTCGACTTGCACGACGCCACATAACAAGTGTCAATGAGTTCAAGAAACACAACATTTCTGGGTCAGGCAATGCTCCAGTCACACGAGGTCGTGAAGTTTTTGAACGTTACCAAAACCGGATTCAAGCAGCAGTGGCAACATATCATGCTGCCTACAAGTGTTTGTTGACTCTTGACCCAGATAGTCCTGATTTATCACACTTTCAAACACTCAAGCCAGAAGATATATCTGGTCCTGGACGTGAACCAGGAATGGATAGAGGCCATAGCCGTTTTCAAATGTCATGGATTTGGTTAGTTGGGAAATCATCAAGCAATTCAAGTTATAATGAAGAAGAGTATGAAGAGTCAATGCGAGCAGATTGGGCAAAAGCAAAGGCTAGGAAAAGTAGATGGGAAGAGGAGTACCAGCTACTAAAAGAAGAAATGCGGCGAACTGTTGAATATTTTCAATGGAAAGCTAAGTGGTGGAGATTACAAGGAAAGCGACGGTTGGTAAAGGATTTAACTCTCTCTCAAGGATTACAGGCATATGCTGAGAGGCAAGCAACACTGTTGGAGATGCTGGGTGAGAGTTGTCTTGATAAGTGGTTGCCTTTGTTGAAAGCACAAGATGAAAATGTTGCTTGGGCAGAGGGCTACAAGAAAGGAATGAGCCAATTTGGGGAAAGTGGAGAAAACCAGGAAGAAGAGAATGAAGGTTACAATAGAGATGGGGTTGAACTTGCAGATATACTGGATATTGATGATTAAAATGAATCTATGGTAGATTACAGTTTGGGACAGAATGAAGAAGTATGTGTCTTTAATGAAGATATGTCAAGTATCAATGAAGAATGTTATGAAGAGTCTGCAACCCAATGCACTTATGAAGGAATGAAGATACATGCCAAAATGCACTTATGAAGGAATGAAGATACATGTTAAATTAGAGTTTGGGACAGAATGAAGAAATGTGTTTTATTAATGAAGATATGTCAAGTATCAATGAAGAGTGTTATGAAGATTCTACAACCCAATGAAGGAATGAAGATACATGGTAAATTAGAGTTTGGGACAGAATGAAGAAATGTGCTTTATTAATGAAGATATGTCAAGTATTAATGAAGAATGTTATGAAGAATCTACAACCCAATATACTTATGAAGAAATGAAGATACATGCCAAATTAGAGTTTGGGACAGAATGAAGAAATGTGCTTTATTAATGAAGATATGTCAAGTATCAATGAAGAATGTTATGAAGATTCTACAACCCAATGAAGGAATGAAGATACATGGTAAATTAGAGTTTGGGACAGAATGAAGAAATGTGCTTTATTAATGAAGATATGTCAAGTATTAATGAAGAATGTTATGAAGAATCTACAACCCAATATACTTATGAAGAAATGAAGATACATGCCAAATTATAGCTTGGGACAGAATGAAGAAATGTGTTTTATTAATGAAGATATGTCAAGTATTAATGAAGACTGTTATGAAGATTCTACAACCCAATGCACTTATGAAGGAATGAAGATACATGTTAAATGAGAGTTTGGGATAGAATGAAGAAATGTGTTTTATTAATGATAATATATCAAGTATCAATGAAGACTGTTATGAAGATTCTACAACCCAATGCACTTATGAAGGAATGAAGATACATGGTAAATTAGAGTTTGGGACAGAATGAAGAAATGTGCTTTATTAATGAAGATATGTCAAGTATCAATGAAGAATGTTATGAAGTGTCTGCAACCCAATGTACTTATGAAGGAATGAAGATACATTTTAAATTAGAGTTTGGGACAGAATGAAGAAATGTGTTTTATTAATAATAATCTATCAAGTATTAATGAAGAGTGTTATGAAGATCCTACAACCCAATGGACTTATGAAGAAATGAAGATACATTTTAAATTGCAATTTGGGACAGAATGAAGAAATGTGTTTTATTAATGAAGATATGTCAAGTATCAATGAAGAATGTTATGAAGATTCTGCAACCCAATGCACTTATGAAGGAATGAAGATCACATGCCAAATTAGAGTTTGGGACAGAATGAAGAATGTTATGAAGGTTCTGTGTTTTCAATGTACTTATGAAGGAATGAAGATATATGCAAATTAGAGTTTGGGATAGAATGAAGAAGTGTGTGTCTTCAATGAAGATATATAAAGTATTAATGAAGAATGTTATGAAGATTCTGCAATCTAATGCACTTATGAAGAAATGAAGATACATAGTAAATTAGAGTTTGGGACAGAATGAAGAAGTAGGTGTCTTTAATGAAGATATGTCAAGTATCAATGAAGAATGTTATGAAGATTCTGCAACCCAATGCACTTATGAAGGAATGAAGATCACATGCCAAATTAGAGCTTGGGACAGAATGAAGAATGTTATGAAGGTTCTGTGTTTTCAATGTACTTATGAAGGAATGAAGATATATGCCAAATTAGAGTTTGGGATAGAATGAAGAAGTGTGTGTCTTCAATGAAGATATATAAAGTATTAATGAAGAATGTTATGAAGATTCTGCAATCTAATGCACTTATGAAGAAATGAAGATACATAGTAAATTAGAGTTTGGGACAGAATGAAGAAGTAGGTGTCTTTAATGAAGATATGTCAAGTATCAATGAAGAATGTTATGAAGATTCTGCAACCCAATGCACTTATGAAGGAATGAAGATCACATGCCAAATTAGAGCTTGGGACAGAATGAAGAATGTTATGAAGGTTCTGTGTTTTCAATGTACTTATGAAGGAATGAAGATATATGCCAAATTAGAGTTTGGGATAGAATGAAGAAGTGTGTGTCTTCAATGAAGATATATAAAGTATTAATGAAGAATGTTATGAAGATTCTGCAATCCAATGCACTTATGAAGGAATGAAGATATATAGCATATTATAGGTTGGGGTAGAATGAAGATGTGTCTGAAGATATTGCTGGGATTAATGAAAATTCATTTGGGGATTATGACACCCAATACATTTATGAAAGATCATTTACCATTTTTTTGGCTCACAATGAAAACATCCATGTGGTTAATGAAGATGTAGGACTAGTAATTCTATGAAGACCACTTACTTACCCATGAGTTATGAAATGAAAGGTTATCAGGAATTATGAAGATGGCATCTTTGGATAGTCCCAATGAATTATGAATAAAGTGCTAGCTACCCTCATCAATACTTGGGGTGCACAACAGAGACCAAAGCAAACATATGAGTCACTTCGCAACTCATCAGCACGGTGGATTCAACGACGATGCAAGCATGTAATTCCACCACCTGACAGACTTCATGAACTTGTGTATCACGTTTTCAAAACATTCGGCAACCTTTTAGACCCACAAACAAAGAAACCACTTTTCAATGAAAGCAATTGGAAAACAGCTGCAAACGTTCTTGACTCTATCCGGAAAGGTTATTTATCTGATCCTCCTGGTGTTCCTCTCTACACCATAATTGGAGTGGATAAAAAAGCTGGCAATCTACCTATTTATAGGTGTGCTCGGGGTACAAATGCGACTGAGGGTGGGGTTCACACCCATATCCGCAATCGGCTGCCAAAGTATGGAGCCTCAGTAAGGCATGTCAATGCCTCGCTCTTAGACTTCATTTTGACACATAATATACGAGTACGCTTTTTTTGAATGAAAATTTAATTTTTACTTACCAATTCTTTTTAGACAGGTGTCTACAATACAACTGGCAAACATTACCGAGGTCATTTTTCAATCTGGATTATCAACGAACTTCAAGAGTACCTGGTTTCTCTTGAAGACATGTTCTATCAGCCTTCCCGGATCACAGGATGGGTAAATGGTAATCTTTATATGCAAACTTCAGAAACTTTTGGAATTCTCCAATTCCTGAGGATATCTGTTCCTTAAGCGGAATGGGTTCATTTATTCCTGGCACTCATATCAAACATTCATTCCTGGCTTCACGACAAGGAACGTTTAAAGCTGTGCTTCCGGTTCACACTAAGGCTGAACGTGACTTATTTCATTCACTGTCAATTTCTCCAAACTCTGTTTTTAACCCAACCACTGGAGAACCTGATTGGCATGCAGCAGTGAAAGTTTGGAATTCATTTGCAAACACGGATAATGATAATGCTATCTATTACAAGGTACATAACTAGTTGCTCTAAACGTAAGAAAGAAGCTGATTTTATTCAGCTTGTTGAACAGCTTCGAGTTTATTATCACAAACAACAAACACTCGCACAAGTCCATGATGCTCTTACTCTGACCTCAGAGGAGCAACGGTCATTATCTCATGTAATCCATGACCCACGACGGTCAAGGCATGCTCCACCAGTCCCATCAGTTCCTGCCTGCCCTGTTACAACTACGTCAGGAGTGCTCGGAACACCGCTACAATCCCATGCAGGGCCATCATTCCATAATTGGCATATAGGCTCCCTTCCTGCGCCCATTGTTTCATCATCATCATCTGCAATTACAACCGAACAAAGCCATCCATCGTTACAGCTACAAACTCAGATGGACAATATTGCACGACATTGAGTGGCTAACAAATCTAAAGAAACAAACCCACAGAAGAAGGTCCGAAAGGTAAGAACATGTCGTAAATGTGGTGTTGATGGTTGTGCTGGTCGTAGAATGGTTAGCTTATGCAAAAGTGCATGTCAAGATTGTGGCCAAAGGGACTGCCAAGGAAGAAACTCAAGCCGACCAGATAAGCCCTGCTCACTCGGTTGGCTTGAATGATCCAGATAATCCATATCACATCTAAGCGAGTATTTTGAATAGAAGATAATAGTGAAAAATCTAATTATGGCTAGTACACATGATAAGCGACTATTTCTATGTAATGTAATGTAACCACCATGAACCAGCTTGTCAATAGACGTGATGTAATTGATGGTAAGCATCACATGTATATCAACCAAATAATAGCCAGCTGTGGTGGTAGACAAGACATTCTCTCGCTCTCTCTCTTTCCTTTTTGGGTTCAATTTTATTTTATTTTATTATTTTATTTTCTTCCCCCGACATCAGTATCCGGCCAAGATATGCCAGACATTAATGAAGATTGCAATGAAGGATTATGAGTGTATGAAGAAATGCAAATAGCTAATGAAAAATGATTTGGGACAGAATGAAGATGTGTGTAATAGCAATGAAGACATAGCATGCATAAATGAAGATTGAAATGAAGGATTGTGCAACCCAATATATATGAAAAAAATGAAAATAAGTAATGAATAATGATCTGGGACAGAATGAAGATGTGTGTATTAGCAATGAAGACATAGCACATATTAATGAAGATTGAAATGAAGGAGTGTGCAACCCAATGCATGTATGAAGAAATGAAAATAGCTAATGAATAATGAGTTGGGACAGAATGAAGATGTGTGTAATAGCAATGAAGACATAGCACATATTAATGAAGATTGAAATGAAGGAGTGTGCAACCCAATGCATGTATGAAGAAATGAAAATAAGTATTGAATAATGAGTTGGGACAGAATGAAGATGTGTGTAATAGCAATGAAGACATAGCATGCATAAATGAAGATTGAAATGAAGGATTGTGCAACCCAATATATATGAAAAAAATGAAAATAAGTAATGAATAATGATCTGGGACAGAATGAAGATGTGTGTATTAGCAATGAAGACATAGCACATATTAATGAAGATTGAAATGAAGGAGTGTGCAACCCAATGCATGTATGAAGAAATGAAAATAGCTAATGAATAATGAGTTGGGACAGAATGAAGATGTGTGTAATAGCAATGAAGACATAGCAAATATTAATGAAAATTGAAATGAAGGATTGTGCAACCCAATGTATGTATGAAGAAATGAAAATAAGTAATGAATAATGATTTGGGACAGAATGAAGATGTGTGTATTAGCAATGAAGACATAGCATGCATAAATGAAGATTGAAATGAAAGGATTGTGCAACCCAATGTATGTATGAAGAAATGAAAATAGCTAATGAATAATGAGTTGGGACAAAATGAAGATGTGTGTAATAGCAATGAAGACATAGCAAATATTAATGAAAATTGAAATGAAGGATTGTGCAACCCAATGTATGTATGAAGAAATTAAAATAAGTAATGAAGGATAAATTGGAATAGAATGAAAAGTATGTATCAACAATGAAGGATTGATATGAAAGACTTTGCCACCCAATGCATTTATGAAAGAATCAAGCTATATGATAAATCATGTGTTGGGTTACAATGAAAACACCCATGGCAATAATGAAACTGATAGTATGAAGACCACTCACCTTCCCATGAGTTATGAAATGAAAGGTTGTTGGGAATAATGAAGTTGCTATCATTGGATAGTCCCAATAAATTATGAATAAATTGCTAGTGACTAGTGGACTGAGACAGCGGGGGCGGAGGCGGGAGATGGCGCAGAGGGGGAGGAGGGGAGCGCGAATTTCACCTGTTTCTTGGCCTTAGAAGGTGCCGCAGCAGCTGCGGGTGCAGCCGGAGCACGACTTCTAGAAGCCGTGGGTTTAGGGGGTGGGGCCGGGTGGCTTACCTTGGGCCGCTTAGTCATTTTGGCCGCGTCAGCCTCGGCCTCGGCCATAGGAGACCAAGGGCGTGGTGTAGGCGTGGCCGAGGGGGGAGGGGGCGTGGCTGGGACCGGGGTGGGAGTGGGGACCTCAGGAGGGGGCCAGCGGATGCGATAGTCTGCACGAGCTGAACGTCGAACGGCGCGAAGCCGCCCATGCCCATGAACTCACGCTGGGAGAGGTTTGGAGCCTTGAGGATGGTCCATAGTGTGCGAAGAAGTTCGTCTGCAAGCGCATCAAACTTCTCGGTGGGGCCAGCTTGCTTGGCGGTGTTGACGGCCTCCTTGAGCTGCTCGGTGAGGGAGTTGTGGGCTCAACGCGCGGAGCGTCCAACCAACGGGGAGGGGACGGGAGAGGAGGTCGCTGCAGGGGGCCTTGGCGGACCAAATGGTGTTTTCGGGCTCTGAGTCGCATACGACAATGGGGTCGTCGTTGCAGCTTGCGAAGGGCCTGGCGTCGGAGTGACGGGGGGGTCGGGAGAAGAGAAAAAGCCAACACCGCTGGCCTTTCCCTTCATCTTCAATTGTGAGTGAAGCTTTTCAGCTCTACTTGCCTTTGGTGTCTTGGGCGGCAGCCCGAACACCTCTACTTCCATTGCCTCCTTCATCGCATGCAAATCGGGGGGCAAGTTCTCATCGTCGCTGCTCTCCCAGCCTCCATCATCAAAGTTGGGTCAAGTATCCATAGCGTAGACAGTATATTACTCCTTGTACAGCTCTAGCACTGAGGCTTCCAAAACAGGAAGGTAGTGGTAAGAGGTCAAGAAGCGATGTTCAACTTTCTCCGCACGCACATCTACCAAGCGATCCACAACGCAGCAAAAGAGAGATACTTCACCAACGTCTCTCTAACCTTTCCTCAGTCGCAGTCTCATGACTTTGCCAAACAGAGGACCACTTCCAACATCTTAGCTCTCTGGGTCAGAGGCTTTGACGATCCGAGAGACCGGTCATGTTTTAGGGGACATGGCTGGCTCGAATTATACCAAAAGAAACCTGGACGTCTCAAAGCGAGGGTTCCAGATTTCAACTTTCCATGTAGTCACGTCGAAGGTGGGTGGTGTAGGCCGGACGCCTCCCTTCTGCCAGACACGGATTACACGCGGGTTCTCCCGACACACCTTAACCAAGGCCCTTGGCTCCGCAACTACGGTGGAGCAACGGCCGCTCACGATCCCAAGCTACTTGCTCGTCTCGTACGCTTGATCACCAATCATGCACCTACTGGGGAGTATCGTGCCAGATTCTTCCCTCGTGAGCCAATGGTAGGCTGTCATGGAACGGTTGACCCACCGTTCCCGGAGTCTCGTGAACACATTCTCAATTGCTGTCCTTGGTACATGAGGAGAGCTAACCACTATACGATAGATGGAATCTGCACCATCCGCGGTCTCATCCTGTTCCTTATGGACAATCCAAGCACCTTCACTTTCGAACCACTGGAACAATCGCGCATTTCAGAGTCGAGCTGGCCGGCCTACCGAGAGGAGGTGTACCACAAGCAAGATGAAGACAACAAGGAGAGGCGCAAACGCAAGCTGCCTGTCCTTGACATAGGTCCAATTTTCTGGCATGAGACTGAAGATTCCAATTATCAAAATTGTTTTGAAGCTGACGAATGGGCCGGCTTCAATTTCGAGAAGATGACACTTGGTACGCTGGAGGTGACGGGAGAGGTCGTTATTGCTGAACGCGTCAAGTTTCTTTCAAATTGTAAGATAGTTTCATTGTTTTACTTTTTCCTCAGAGTTTCTTTTTATCTTTCTTGTGCTCTCTCTGCATGTACTGGTATCGAAATTTCCCCTCGTGATTGGTTCGCTTTTTTCTTTTCTCATATGGCGATGACTATTCCGCCGGATACGGTGACTGCCCTTTTGTTGTTTGTTTCTATTTGTAATCTCCGTGGGGGAGAGAGGTAGTGTACAGGTGATGTAAAGTACAGGGTATGCGTCATGGCACCCTTAAGGTCCATTTTGAAATAAATGCCATAGATACAAAAAAAAAAAAAAAAAAAAAAAAACAGCTCCAATGACTCCCCCACCGCTTCCGGAAGCTCTAACTCGACTCCTGGTGCCGAAAAAGCACAGAGAGTCCAAGAATTTGCTGGAAATGCAAGTGCTCCCTCCCCTACCTCTTCCCCTTCGCTCTCTGCCCCCCTGCAGCTCGATGCTGACTTCCACTGGCTTGCAGATACAGGGGCCACTTCTCATATGACCCCCCACAAACATTGGTTCAAATCCTACTCCCCCCATCGCATTCCCATTCGCTTGGCTGATAATTCAGTTGTTTACTCTGCTGGGGTGGGGTCTGTGGTCTTTGAGCCAGTTTTGAGCGGAAAGGTGGCTAGAGCGGTCGAGTTTACTAGGGTTTTACATGTTCCTGCACTCCGCAGTAATCTGCTGTCTTGTCTATACCTTGCACAGCACAAGAACTTTATTATCACAATTTCTGCTCGTTCTATGGCCTTCTGCTGCAAGGGGACAACGCTTTTCACGGCCACCATCCATCCTAACAACTCTGCTGAGCTAGATGGCTCAACTCTGACCTCGGAGGCCGCTTGTTCGGTCTCTACACTTCCCTGTGACCTCTCCCTATGGCATCGTCGCTTTATTCACCATAATTATGCTGATGTGAGGTCTATGGTAAACAAGGAGCTTGTTACAGGCCTCAAAATCGACTCTAAAGCGTCCCCTGACCCTATATGTGAGCCCTGCCTTGCTGGCAAGATGCATTCACTTCCTTTCCCCTCCTCTACCAGCCATAATCGATCCCCACTTGAGCTGGTGCACTCAGACCTTCACGGACCGCTCCCAGTTGCTTCCCACTCAGGCTACAAGTACTGGATCACATTTATAGACAACGCAACGCGTTTCTGGGCTGTATATCTGCTGAAAAGCAAGTCTGAGGCCTTTGAAGCGTTCAAAATCTACAAATCTTGGGCTGAAAACCAACTAGGAGTGAAAATGCGCGCTCTACAGGATGATAAAGGTGGTGAATACATGTCTAAAGCCTTCCTAGCCTTCACGGAGCAGTGTGGCATCGATAGGAGGCATTCTACTCGCAACAGGCCTCAGCAGAACGGTCTAGCTGAAAGGGCTAACAGAACTATGGGTGAAAGGATCACTGCAATGCTCTCTGAGTCGAAATTGCCCCTGAGTTTCTGGGGTGAATGCATCTCCTCTATGGTGCATGTATGGAATAGGCTTCCTACGTCATCTCTCCCTGGTTCTACACCCTTCCAAGCATTCTATAAGCGAAAACCTGACGTTTCCCACCTCCGGGTATGGGGGTGCACTGCCTACATGCATATACAGCGAGATAAACACGATTCTCTTCAGCCCCACTACAAAAAATGTGTTTTCATAGGCTATCCTACTGGCTACAAGGGCTGGAAGTTCTATAACCCAGTCACCAAGTGTTCAATCATCTCTGAAAGGGCAGAATTCGATGAAAGGTACTTCCCTGGCACTTCTAGAGCTCAACTCGATGCTATTCCTTCATTTGCTGGCCCTCCCAGCTCTCCCGAAACTCCTATTGCTTCAGAGCCCTCTCCAGCGCTCCCCTCGTCGCATTTCGGCTTCCCACCTCTCCAGGATGAAGGGGGTGGTATCTGGCCTCTCCCTGCACCATCTCCGCTGCCTAGTTCGACTCCTGCAAGTGATATTCCTCCTGAAGAGTCTAAAGCACCTCAGAATGCTTCTAAAGCTCCTGTGATTGCTCCTGCATCTCCTGTGCTCGCTCCTGCATCTCCTGTCGCTCCCTCTCCACCTAGAACACCTCCACAACCTCCTGTACCGCTCCCTGTCACTCCTCCGACCGCTCCTGTGCCTGCTGAGCCTCCACGAGTCCCTAGGCGCACCAATCGAGTTAGACGACCCCCTGGTGAGTGGTGGAGGGTCAAAAACATCGACCTACCTGGAGACAATCCAGAACTAGAAGAGGAGGCCGCTTTTTTGGTTGACAGTGACTTCTGTGATGTAGAGTTTGCTGGAGCAGTTTCTAATGCGGATCCTCGCTCCTACAGGCTGGCTATGCAGTCTCCTGAGCGCTCTCACTGGCAGGACGCTTGTAACACCGAAATCTTCAATCTGGAGGCCAACAGGACCTGGGAACTCGTTGATTTGCCTCCTGGTAAGAAGGTAGTCAGCTCTGGATGGGTATTCAAGGTCAAAAGGCATGCCGATGGCTCAATTGAGCGCTATAGGGCTCACCTTGTTGCTAAAGGCTTCTCCCAGTGTCCTGGCTTTGATTACACCGAGGTTTTTGCTCCTACATTCCGCCCTGCCTCCCTGCGCCTCATTGTAGCCTTAGCTGCAAGAGAAGGCTTCAAAATGCGCTCTGTCGACATCTCTTCTGCCTTTACCTATGGGGAACTCGAAGAGGAGATCTACATGAGACAACCAGAGGGCTACCACACTGGGGGACCTAATATGGTCTTCAGGCTCCGAAAATTGCTCTATGGCCTTAAGCAGGCTGCCAGGCAATGGAACAAGAAGCTCAGAAGTGTCCTAGAAGGTATTGGCTACTCCAGGCTTCGCTCCAACAACTCTATCTACATTTATTCCAAGGGAGACATCAAGGTCATAGTGCCTGTCTTCATTGATGATATAACTCTGGTGTCTAAAAGCAATGCTGCTGTCTCTGCTGCTATCTCTGAGCTGTCTAGCCACTTCAAACTTCGAGATCTCGGGTCTACAACTCTACTACTGGGTATCCAGGTGAAGCAGGACTGTTCTAAGCGCACCATTTCGCTCTCACAAGAGCACTACATCAAGGAGCTGCTAGAACAATTCCATATGGATGATTCCAACTCCCTTTCCACCCCACTTCCACCTGGTTCTGAGCTCTCCAACATTGTGCCCTCACTTGAGGAGCAAGCTGAGATGAAATCAGTTCCTTATCTCTCTGCTGTAGGTGCCCTGCAGTATCTGGCCACCATGACTCATCCCGACATTGCCTATGCAGTCTCCTACCTTGGGAGATTCAATCACAATCCTGCTCCTGCCCATTGGCTTGCTGTAAAGCATTTACTTCGCTATTTGAAGGGCACACTGCACTACCAGCTTGTCTACCAAGGTAGTGACTCCGGAGAGCTGTTTACCACCTATTCTGATGCTTCCCATTGTGGCTGCAAGGCCACAGGTCGAGCTACAGGTGGTTATGTGACTCTAGTGTCTGGGGCTGCTGTAGGATGGTCCTCAAAGCGTCAGCCCTTTGTGACTCTCTCGAGCACTGAGGCTGAATTTGTTGCTGCCGTCGAGGCTGGAAAGGAGATCAAGTGGACTAGGAACATCCTGACTGAGTTTGGCTATTACCAGACACTTCCCTCAACGCTTTTCGTGGATAACAAGTCTGGGATCAGTGTAGCCAAGAATCCTGAGCACCACGGGCGCATGAAACACCTAGATCTTTGCTTTTATTGGCTCCGCAAGGCTGTAGAAGATGGAGTCATTGATCCTCTCTATGTGTCTACTGATCAGCAAGTTGCGGACATCCTAACTAAGGCTGTATTCCTAAAGGTTGTTGACTTTGCTGTGCCGTTGTTGGGACTTGGACAGTAGTATGGACTGGTTGGATCAAGGGGGTGTGTTAGACTGCCCCAGCAGTCTTGTGTTAGAGTGCCCCAACAGTCTTGTATATGGACTTAGAGATGGTACGACTTTCTGATCATGTGATATATTAGTAAGCACATGTTGAACTTGTCTGTGAACGCTCTAGAAGCCTTTAGCTTCTTAGACTTGTTCACAGGTGAGTATAGAGTTCTGTATATTCATAGAGAGCTTCTTAGACTTGTTCACAGGATTGCTAAATCAATTCTTATCCGATTCACTCGTGACTACCATCGTTAGAACCGTCTCCACATGCGCTACGTTCTACTTCCGACAGTTATCAACAAATAAAGTCGAAGCAAGTGTCTGGGGGTAGCCAAACTCGCTGAGAATGTTCCTGGTCCACTTGATCTCCTTTCCAGCCTCAACTGCAGCCACAAACTCGGCCTCAGTGCTCGAGAGAGTCACAAAGGGCTGACGCTTTGAGGACCAGCCTACAGCAGCACCAGAGAGAATAGTCACATATCCACCTGTAGCTCGACCTGTGGCCTTGCAGCTGCCGTGAGAGGCATCGGAATAGGTAGTAAACAGTTCCCCAGAGTCACCACCTCTGTAGACAAGCTGGTAGTGCAGGGTACCCTTCAAATAGCGAAGTAAATGCTTCACTGCAAGCCAATGGGCAGGAGCTGGGTTATGATTGAATCTCCTGAGATAGGAGACAGCATAGGCAATCATCATCCCTTCTTGAACCACTACCACCACCTTCCTCTTTTGGAAGTCTCAGTGCTAGTGCTTGAGTAGGAATATATCGCGTTCTACAGCCTTGCTATGGATACGAGAGAGGATTTCGATAACGGAGAGTGGTCTACGGACGACGATGCGCCACTCCCCGAAGTGTTACAGGCCGCGGTCCTCAAAACACCGCAAACCCCAAAGGCGAGCCATCTCAAAAAGATGCGCTCACATCTTAGGTCCAAGGGCAAACTAGTCGAACCCTCTTGGGCCGAAGCCACCACCCCCACCCCTGCTGGCCCTTCGCAAGCGTCGGCGACGACCCCGTTGTCGTACGCGTCTCGGAGCCCGCACACTCCTGGTAACCCCCCGGCTACCCCCTCCAAAGCCTCTTCAATGTTCTCGCCCTTTGCAGTGCCAGGAAAGAAGAACCGACTCGCTTCCATGTTGGCCACCGCGTCCGACATGGTCCGCTCCACTTCCCCAGACAAGGACTACATGGCGTATGCCTCGGAGCTCTTGATTCTGATCTACAACCTCCTCAACTCCCCTGCCTACAAGCAGATGGAGTTTCAAAACATGACTGGCTCGACCTCATTCGAGGAAGCGCTAGCCATCATCATTGCGCAGACTGGCCCGCCCCCTCCATCCCCAGTCAAACCCCCTGCCCCCATCCCCTCGACTCCGAGTGCCCCCGAGTCTCGACCCCGGTCCCCGATGGCCGAGGTTGAGCACGAGGCTGCAGCACCTCAGCCGAAGAAAGTCAGGATCCAATCGCCAACCGGATCCACTCCTAAACCCGCCGCAACCCGGAAGCGTGCCCCGGCTGCACCCGCAGCTGTTTGAGCACCTCCTAAGTCCGCACTCAAGGCCAAGCCGGCTCCCATCCCCTCCTCCCCCAAGGCCCCGGCTCCCTCTACTGCCCCTGCTGTGTCCAGGCGTGCACCAGCGCGCAAGGGCAAGCACACAACTCATGGTGCGTCTCGCAAGGGCGTCCACATCACTCCCCCGGCCAGATCTAGCATCCGCGCTATTAATATCACTCCAGAAGTTCTGCTGGAGTGTAATTGCCACCTTAAGGACAATCTCAAATCCGAGGTCGTTCTTGAAAGTTCCATCGACTCGGGTACCGGCATCTTCATAGCCGCCTCCCGGGTACTGTCCCATCCCGAATCTGCGTGTGTGCTCAGACACATCCGCCGCCTCGTCGACCCCAACAGCCTTGTCCCCCTTCAGGCCGCCACCCCCACCTCCACGTCGTATCTGAAGATCATAGACGTACCACTCATTCCGGCTCCCCCCGCCTCATGGATCGTCGCGCAGCGCACCGCCTTTGTCGCTGCTATGCAAAAATCACCGATCGGACAATCTCTCGCCTGACAAGTCAAACACGCAGTCCGGTTTATGCGGACTTCCAAACATTCTGACACCTGCATCGCGTGGGTGGATATCCAGGACTCCGTCTCGGGCTGTACGGCCCGCGACTTCATCGGTAAGCACGTCCTCATTGGAGGGCATAACTGTCAAATCCGAGGCGCTGCACCCCGGCCCGGCTCCATCCTCTGCACTCGCTGCCAGAGGTGGGGTCATCATGCTGACGTATGCCGTTCAAAAGGTATACGGTGTCCACATTGCGCGGGTCCGCATACTGCCGACTCGCACGTCCAGGCCGCGATTGCTATGAAGCGCAATCCTGACGACCGTCACTGCGCCAATTGTTCCGCCAGCAAGAAGAAGAAGACGGCGCACTCCACAACGGACACTTCGTGTCCGTTCTGGACCAATAGGTTCGACTGGGACTGGCTCCGCCACCAGTTCTCATCGACAAAGTAATCGACTGTCATGGCCGGTTTCGGAAGCTGCAGCATGCGCGTCCACAATTTCCATTCATCATTTCGATATCGCTATCTCGTTCGCGTTTGGAACCGCTGGTCGGAGGCTGGTGTATACGGGGCGAAGTACTATGGGGATGTTGGCTTGAGCTAAGGCTCGTCACAGTCTGTAGATTTCTTTGCTTCATCTTTTTTTTTTTTTTTTTTTTTTTTAATCAATGGCACCTCTCGGTGGACCTTCTATTAAACTAGCTATACGACATCCGGTTAGATACTCCGGGCTTACTAGTCTAATACGGATGCCTTAACGCGTATCCAAGTGCGGCAGCCAGACGCATACAAAATCAAACACTTACATGGGTGGGAAAGAAACGTATCCGCGCGACGAGGTCAAGCGCATAAGAACCCAAACCAGAAACATAGAAAAGAAAAGAAAAAATGTTGGAGCAAAGAAAGTACAGACCGAAACGAGCTATAAGCTCAAGCAAACATCTCCATAACTCCAAGCCCCGTGTCTACCGGCATGATGACCAGCAGTGTCCATCGCGAACGTTAAAGCAAAACGAAAATTGTGGGTCCAGTCAACGCAAGGTCCCGAAACCGACCATGACAGTCTATTACTTCGTCGATGTGAACTGGCGTCGGAGCCAGTCCCGGTCGAACCGATTAGTCCAGAATGGACATGAAGTGTCCATTGTGGAGTGCGCCGTCTTCTTCTTCTTGCTTGCGGAACAGTTGGCACAGTGACGGTCGTCGGGATTGTGCTTCATGGCAATCGCGGCCTGAACGTGTGAGTCGGCAGTGTGCGGACCCGCGCAGTGTCACTAGTAGCTAGCAATTTATTCATAATTATTGGGTGTATCCAAAGATGCCATCTTCATAATTCCTGATAACCTTTCATTATCATAACTATCCAACCACTCTTCCCATAAAATCTTCATTCATTATATATCCTTCCCATGGATTTCTTCATTCATTGTATATCTTCATAACTATTTCTTCATTGTTTCAATAGACATCTTCATTCATTGCATATCTTCATAACCATTTTCATTTCATTACCCATCATTTTCCCCATCATTCTGGCCATCAATAGGCAATCAGACCATCAAAAGCTAATCTAGGCATCAATCTTGTTCATCAATACATCATTTTTACCATCACCATCACTCCTCCCATCAACAATCCCATCAGTGATTCCATCAACAATCCCATCAGTCCCATCAGAGTGGTAGTGCAATAAATGGTTGCTCAATTGCTGGTCATTGGCTGGCTCAATTGTTATGAAACTTTGAATATAATGTAATATACATAATATGTCTATATGTATGCAATATTATGTGGTACTGAGCAGCATATTGCCTGATATGGCAGCGCTTTTCCAGGGCACAAAAAGGGCTGCTGTGAGCGCATTTCTGGGTTCCCCTGAATGAAATGCGCATCGATGGAAAGCCCTTATTAGGGGCTTTCCAACGAATGTACTTGCGCAATATTTGGTCAAGAAATGGGAAGGATATGAGCTGCTCAAATTTGTGGAATAAAAGGAGCTGCTGTGGGTGCAGTTCCTGGCTGTTCTAAACAATATTGCATGGGCACAGAGCCATGGGGGAGGGCCTTTAACGAATCCAGTTTTGCAGCTTTTCAAAAGGAAATAGAAGAGATATGATCCAATTACACTTTGATGACAAAAAGGCTGCAGTGAGCGCACCTAGCAACTAATATACATGAAATTTATATTGTTGGAAGGCCCTTTACAAGGGCTTTCTAACGAGTATAGTATCATAGTATTTCAATAGGAAATGAGAAAGTTATAATCAAATTACACTTTGGGTAGAAACAGAGAGAGATCACTCTATAGCAGGCTAGATATTGAATGCAATACCACTATACATTGTAGGCAGTAACTGTACATTTCTATCCAAATATTGCATGTAACATCTCACGGATTGAGCAGAAGAATATTGCTCTAGAAGCTAAACAATAATTTGCATTTTTATGGTAAAAAATACAGTTTATCCACACATTTCTTCTATAATATCTTTCAATGAATGCATGGAAGAGTAGCTACTGAGTGTCCCTATTAAATGCAAAAGATCCCTTGTCAATTGAGAAGGAATTGAGGGAGATAAACCTAAAAAAGCGTTCAAAAGGAGGAAGAGCATGAAATAAAGCAAAGAACTAATAGCATATACATGTACTATTCATGTCTAAGTCGCTTTTTTACATGTATCTCCCTCACTTCTTACTCAATGTACAAGGGATCTTTTGCATTTAATAGGGACATTCAGTAGCTACTTTTCCATGCATTCATTGAAAGATATTATAGAAGAAATGTGTGGATAAACTGTATTTTTTACCATAAAAATGCAAATTATTGTTTAGCTTCTAGAGCAATATTCTTCTGCTCAATCCGTGAGATGTTACATGCAATATTTGGATAGAAATGTACAGTTACTGCCTACAATGTATAGTGGTATTGCATTCAATATCTAGCCTGCTATAGAGTGATCTCTCTCTGTTTCTACCCAAAGTGTAATTTGATTATAACTTTCTCATTTCCTATTGAAATACTATGATACTATACTCGTTAGAAAGCCCTTGTAAAGGGCCTTCCAACAATATAAATTTCATGTATATTAGTTGCTAGGTGCGCTCACTGCAGCCTTTTTGTCATCAAAGTGTAATTGGATCATATCTCTTCTATTTCCTTTTGAAAAGCTGCAAAACTGGATTCGTTAAAGGCCCTCCCCCATGGCTCTGTGCCCATGCAATATTGTTTAGAACAGCCAGGAACTGCACCCACAGCAGCTCCTTTTATTCCACAAATTTGAGCAGCTCATATCCTTCCCATTTCTTGACCAAATATTGCGCAAGTACATTCGTTGGAAAGCCCCTAATAAGGGCTTTCCATCGATGCGCATTTCATTCAGGGGAACCCAGAAATGCGCTCACAGCAGCCCTTTTTGTGCCCTGGAAAAGCGCTGCCATATCAGGCAATATGCTGCTCAGTACCACATAATATTGCATACATATAGACATATTATGTATATTACATTATATTCAAAGTTTCATAACAATTGAGCCAGCCAATGACCAGCAATTGAGCAACCATTTATTGCACTACCACTCTGATGGGACTGATGGGATTGTTGATGGAATCACTGATGGGATTGTTGATGGGAGGAGTGATGGTGATGGTAAAAATGATGTATTGATGAACAAGATTGATGCCTAGATTAGCTTTTGATGGTCTGATTGCCTATTGATGGCCAGAATGATGGGGAAAATGATGGGTAATGAAATGAAAATGGTTATGAAGATATGCAATGAATGAAGATGTCTATTGAAACAATGAAGAAATAGTTATGAAGATATACAATGAATGAAGAAATCCATGGGAAGGATATATAATGAATGAAGATTTTATGGGAAGAGTGGTTGGATAGTTATGATAATGAAAGGTTATCAGGAATTATGAAGATGGCATCTTTGGATACACCCAATAATTATGAATAAAGTGCTAGCTACCCCTCGCAGTGTGGACAGCGTATGCCTTTTGAACGACATACGTCAGCATGATGACCCCACCTCTGGCAGCGAGTGCAGAGGATGGAGCCGGGCCGGGGTACAGCGCCTCGGATTTGACAGTTACGCCCTCCAATGAGGACGTGCTTACTGATGAAGTCGCGGGCCGTACGGCCCGAGACGGAATCTTGAATGTCCACCCACGCGATGCAGGTGTCAGAGTGTTTTGAAGTCCGCATGAATCGGACTGCGTGCTTGACTTGGCGGGCGAGAGATTGCCCGATCGGGGATTTTTGCATAGCAGCGACGAAGGCGGTGCGCTGCGCGACGATCCATGAGGCAGGAGGGGCCGGGATGAGTGGTACATCAATTATCTTGAGATATGATGTGGATGTGGGGGTGGCGGCCTGGAGAGGGACGAGGCCGTTGGGGTCGACGAGGCGGCGGATGTGCCTAAGCACACACGCGGATTTGGGATGCGATAATACCCGGGAGGCGGCTATGAAGATGCCAGTTCCCGAGTCGATAGAACTTTCAAGAACGACCTCAGACTTGAGGTCGTCCTTAAGGTGGCGATTGCATTCCAATAGGACTTCTGGAGTGATATTAATAGCACGGATACTAGATCCGGCCGGGGGAGTGATGTGGACGCCTTTGCGAGATGCGCCATGGGTTGTGTGCTTGCCCTTGCGTGCGGGTGCACGCCTGGACACAGCAGGGGCAGTAGAGGGAGCCGGGGCCTTAGGGGAGGAGGGGATGGGAGCCGGCTTGGCCTTGAGTGCGGACTTAGGAGGTGCTCGAACAGCTGCGGGCGCAGCCGGGGCACGCTTCCGGGTTGCGGCGGGTTTAGGAGTGGATCCGGTTGGCAATTGGATCCGGACTTTCTTCGGCTGAGGTGCCGCAGCCTCGTGCTCAACCTCGGCCATCAGGGACTGGGGTCGAGACTCGGGAGCACTCGGAGTCGAAGGGATGGGGGCAGTGGGTTTGACTGGGGATGGAGGGGGCGGGCCAGTCTGCGCGATGATGATGGCGAGCGATTCCTCGAATGAGTTTGAGCCCGTCATGTTCATAAACTCCATCTGCTTGTAGGCAGGGGAGTTGAGGATGTTGTAGACCAAAATAAGGAGCTCTGAGGCATACGCCACGTAGTCCTTATCTGGGGAGGTGGAGCGGACCATGTCGGACGCTGTGGCCAACATGGAGGCGAGTCGGTTCTTCTTTCCTGGCACCGCAGAGGGCGAGAAGATTGAAGAGGCGTGGGAGGGGGTAGCCGGGGGGTTACCAGGTGTGTGCAGGCTCTGAGACGCGTACGACAACGGGGTCATTGCCGACGCTTGCGAAGGGCCTGCGGGGGTGGGGGTGGCGTAGGGGGAGGGCCCAGCAGCTTTGAGCTGCTTGGCCCTCAAATGAGACTTCATCTTTTCGAGACGAGTCGCCTTGGGGGTTTGCGGTGTTTTGAGGACCGTGGCCTGTAGAACCTCGGGGAGTGGCGCATCGTCGTCCGTAGACCACCCTCCGTTATCGAAATCCTCTCTCGTATCCATAGCAGATGCTGTAGAACGCAATGTATTCCTACTCAAGCACTTCCACTGAGACTTCCAAAAGAGGAAGGTGGTGGTTGCGGTTCAAGAAGGGATGTCTTTGCTTCATCATTTTTTATCTTTTGTGTTTTGTGTGTTTGCAGTTTGGGTTCTTCGAGCGCTTGACCTCGTCGCGCGGATACGTTTCTTTCCCTCCACATGTAAGTGTTTGATTTTGTAGCGGTCTGGGGGCCCGCACCAATGGATACGCGTTAAGGCATCCGTATTAGTCTAGTAAGCCCGGAGTATCTAACCGGATGTTGTATAGCTAGTCTAATAGAAGGTCCACCGAGAGGTGCCATTGATTATAAAAAAAAAAAAAAAAAAAAAAAAAAAAAAAAAAAAAAAAAAAAAAAAAAAACAGCATAGGCAATGTCGGGATGAGTCATGGTGGCCAGATACTGCAGGGCACCTACAGCAGAGAGATAAGGAACTGATTTCATCTCAGCTTGCTCCTCGAGAGAGGGCACAATGTTGGAGAGCTCAGAACCAGGTGGAAGTGGGGTGGAAAGGGAGTTGGAATCATCCATATGGAATTGTTCTAGCAGCTCCTTGATGTAGTGCTCTTGTGAGAGCGAAATGGTGCGCTTAGAACAGTCCTGCTTCACCTGGATACCCAGTAGTAGAGTTGTAGACCCGAGATCTCGAAGTTTGAAGTGGCTAGACAGCTCAGAGATAGCAGCAGAGACAGCAGCATTGCTTTTAGACACCAGAGTTATATCATCAATGAAGACAGGCACTATGACCTTGATGTCTCCCTTGGAATAAATGTAGATAGAGTTGTTGGAGCGAAGCCTGGAGTAGCCAATACCTTCTAGGACACTTCTGAGCTTCTTGTTCCATTGCCTGGCAGCCTGCTTAAGGCCATAGAGCAATTTTCGGAGCCTGAAGACCATATTAGGTCCCCCAGTGTGGTAGCCCTCTGGTTGTCTCATGTAGATCTCCTCTTCGAGTTCCCCATAGGTAAAGGCAGAAGAGATGTCGACAGAGCGCATTTTGAAGCCTTCTCTTGCAGCTAAGGCTACAATGAGGCGCAGGGAGGCAGGGCGGAATGTAGGAGCAAAAACCTCGGTGTAATCGAATCCTGGACGCTGGGAGAAGCCTTTAGCCACAAGGCGAGCCCGGTAGCACTCAATTGAGCCGTCGGCATGCCTTTTAACCTTGAATACCCATCCAGAGTTGACTACCTTCTTTCCAGGAGGCAAATCAACGAGTTCCCAGGTCCTGTTGGCTTCCAGATTGAAAATCTCGGTGTTGCAAGCATCCTGCCAGTGAGAGCGATCAGGAGACTGCATAGCAAGCCTGTAGGAGTGAGGATCCGCATTAGAAACTGCTCCAGCAAACTCTACATCGCAGAAATCACTGTCAACAAGCAAAGCAGCCTCTTCTTCGAGTTCTGGGTTGTCCCCAGGCAGGTCAATGTTCTTGACCCTCCACCACTCACCAGGGGGTCGTCTAACTCGATTGGTGCGCCTAGGGACTCGTGGAGGCTCAGCAGGCACAGGAGCAGTCGGAGGAGTGACAGGGAGCGGTGCAGGAGGTTGTGGAGGTGTTCGAGGTGGAGAGGGAGCGGCAGGAGATGCAGGAACGAGCACAGGAGATGCAGGAGCGATCACAGGAGCTTCAGGAGCATTCTTGTCAGGTGATGACAGGTCAAGTCATCTGACAGCTTTGGAGCTCTGAGTTCTCACAAGAAACTGCCTAGTGCCCCAGCCCCTGGAGTGGGCCTGCAGTAGTGAGTTCCAACTCTAGGCCTAGGGTACATATATATAATATCCTAGCTCCTATAATACCAAGACCATGTAGCTCAGTGGTTAGAGCTCCCTGGTGCAATTGGGGTGGTCCCAGGTTCAAACCCTGGTGTGGTCACTTTTCCATCCTAACAGGTTATGGGCCCCGAGCGCTTCTGCGCTTACCTAATCTGCTTAGTGGACTGGAGACTTGCCATGTCAGGGGGGTGTGTCAGGTGATGACAGGTCAAGTCATCTGACAGCTTTGGAGCTCTGAGTTCTCACAAGAAACTGCCTAGTGCCCCAGCCCCTGGAGTGGGCCTGCAGTAGTGAGTTCCAACTCTAGGCCTAGGGTACATATATATAATATCCTAGCTCCTATAATACCAAGACCATGTAGCTCAGTGGTTAGAGCTCCCTGGTGCAATTGGGGTGGTCCCAGGTTCAAACCCTGGTGTGGTCACTTTTCCATCCTAACAATTCTGAGGTGCTTTAGACTCTTCAGGAGGAATATCACTTGCAGGAGTCGAACTAGGCAGTGGAGACGGTGCAGGGAGAGGCCAGATACCACTCCCTTTTTTTTTTTTTTTTTTTTTTGTAATCAATGGCACCTCTCGGTGGACCTTCTATTAGTCTAGCTATACGACATCCGGTTAGATACTCCGGGCTTACTAAACTAATACGGCTGCCTTAACGCGTTGCCAAAGTGTGGGCCCCAAGACCACTACATATCACAAGAGCTACAAGGGAGGGAAGGAAACGTATCCGCGCGACGAGGTCAAGCGCTCGAAGAACCCGAACCAGAAACACACATAACAAAAATGAAAATAAAATGATGAAACAGAATGCAGCACAGACCGTGACAAACCGAAGCTCAAGCCAACATCCCCGCGAGATTCCATCCCGTATACACCGACCTCCGATCAGCGGTTTCCAAAGTGAACGATAAGGGCGAAGGAAAATGGTGGGCGCGCATACTACAGCTCCCGAAAGCGACCATGACAGCCTCTTACTTCTTCGATGGGAACTGGCGTCGAATCCAGTCCCGGTCGAAGCGGTTGTCCCAGAACGGACAGGATTTGTCCGTGGTGGAGTGCGCGGTCTTGCTCTTCTTGGCAGCGGAACAATTCGCGCAGTGGCGGTCGTCGGGATTCTTCTTCATCGCGATCGCAGCCTGAATATGGGACTCCGCAGAGTGCGGTCCCGTGCAGTGAGGGTATCGGATACCTTTCGATCAGCAAACCTCAGCGTGGTGGCCCCAACGCTGGCATCGAGTGCACAGTGCTGAGCCGGGCCGGGGTGCAGCGCCCCGGATTTGACAGTTCCGCCCGCCTATGAGGACGTGCTTACCAATGTAGTCACGGGCCGTACGGCCCGAGACGGAGTCCGAGATATCGAGCCAAGCGACACAAGTGTCAGCATGGCGTGACGTCCTCATGAAGCGGACGGCGTGCTTGAGGTGACGTGACAGGGCGTGACCTACAGGGGAATTGTGCATGGCGACGGTGAAGGCGTCGCGTTGCGCGCTGATCCAGGTGGCGGGAGGGGCCGGGATGAGTGGTACGTCGATTATCTTCAAGTACGACGTGGACGAGGGGGTGGTGGCCTGGAGTGGGACGAGGCCATTGGGATCGACGAGGCGGCGGACGTGCCTAAGGACGCACGCAGACTCAGGGTGGGACAGGACTCGGGACGCGGCTATGAAGATACCGGTTGCCGTGTCAGAAGAAGATTCGAGAACGACCTCAGCCTTGAGGTCGTCCTTTAGGTGGCGATTACACTCCCGAAGAACCTCAGGAGTGATATTAATAGCACGGATGCTAGATCCGGCCAGGGGAGTGATGTGGACGCCTCGCCTTGAGACGCCATGAGTGGTATGCTTGCCCTTGCGTGCCGGGGCACGCTTGGACACAGCAGGAGCGGTGGCGGGGGAAGGGGCCTTAGGGGAGGAGGGGATGGAGGCCGGCTTCGCCTTGAGGATGCTCTTCGGAGGTGCTCGGACAGCTGCGGGAGCAGCCAGGGCACGCTTCCGAGAAGCGGCGGATTTAGGATTGGGGCCAGGAGGGGATTGGACCCGGACTTTCTTCGGCTGTGGCGCAGCAGCCTCATGTTCAACCTCGGCCATCGGGGACCGGGGTCTAGAGGGTGTGGTCGGAGCAGGAGGGGGAAGGGGGGTGGTGGGCTTGACTGGAGAAGGAGGAGAGGCGGCGCCAGTCTGGCCGATGATAATGGCGAGTGCAGTCTCAAAGGAGACGACACCAGCCATGTTCTGGAACTCAACTTGCTTGTGAGCGGGCGAGCTGAGTAGGTTGAAGATCAGAATCAACAACTCCGAGGCATAAGCCACAAAGTCGCCGTCTGGGGGCATGGAGCGGACGAGATCAGACGTAGTGGCCAACATCGACGCTAAGCAGTTCTTCTTCCCTGGCACCGCTGAGGGTGAGAAGGGATTGGGAGTCTTGGGGGTGGAAGGAGTGGCGGGGGCCTTGCCCTTGGCCGGGGTGTGCGGGTCCTGAGACGCGTACGACAACGGGGTCGTCGCCGACGCTTGCGAAGGGCCTGCGGGGGTAGGGGTGTAGGGGGAGGGCCCAACAGCTTTGAGCTGCTTGGCCCTCAGATGTGAGCGCATCTTTTCGAGACGGCTCGCCTTCGGAGTCATCGGTGTCTTGAGCACCGCTGCCTCAAGCTGTGGGGGAAGCTGATCGTCGTCGTCTGACGTCCAGTTCCCGTTGTCGAAATCCTCGCGCGTATCCATAAAGACGATGTGGACGCTGTATATTACTTCTCAAGCACTTCCACTGAGACTTCCAAAACAGGAAGGTAGTGGTTGCGGTTCAAGAAGCGATTTGGATACCACTCCCTTCATCCTGGAGAGGTGGGAAGTCGAAATGCGACGAGGGGAGCGCTGGAGAAGGCTCTGAAGCGATAGCAGTCTTGGGAGAGCTGGGAGGGCCAGCAAATGATGGAATAGCGTCAAGTTGAGCTCTAGAAGTGCCAGGGAAGTACCTTTCGTCGAATTCAGCCCTTTCAGAGATAATTGAACGCTTGGTGACTGGGTTATAGAACTTCCAGCCCTTGTAGCCAGTAGGATAGCCTATGAAAACGCATTTTTCATAGTGAGGCTGAAGAGAATCACGTTTATCTCGTTGTATATGGACATAGGCAGTGCACCCCCATACTCGGAGGTGGGAGGCATCGGGCTTTCGCTTATAGAACGCTTGGAAGGGTGTGGAACCAGGGAGAGACGCATCGCTTCTTGAACTCAAACCACTACCTTCCTCTTTTGCAAGCCTCAGTGTAAGAGCTATGAGTAGCAATAAACGCAGTGATATGGACACATCTGGCAACTGGTTTGAAGACACTGCCCCCGCTGTCTCTGATTCGGACTTCGAGCGCGTCCTCGCGGCGGCTCAGGAGTCCACATCTCGTTTAATGGCCGAGGACGCCCCGCCGCCCAAGCCAATGACGCGCGCTGAGAAGATGTGTGCAAAATTCGGAAAGGCCATCGCTCGCGACGACCCCCCTCCACTCCCCGCCACCCCGGTAACCCCCACCCCCTCGTCCTCTCGCCAGGGCAGGGGAATGACACCCGAGCATCTGACGAACTTCCTCAATTCGCCAGCGCTCTCTACTGCCTCCAAGGCCGCTTCGATCTACTTGCCCTCCCAGGTGCCTGGAAAGAAGCATCGTCTGGCCAACATGCTGTCGACTGCCGCCGACATCGTGCAGACCACATCCCCCGACGAGAACTTCACTGGTTATGCCAGCGAGCTTCTTCGTCTCATTTTCATTATCTTGCGAAGTAGCGCTCACAAGAATCTTGAATTTCAGAACATGGCGGGCCACACCTCCTTCGAGGTCGCGCTCGCAATGCTTATTGCACAGGCTGGACCACCGCCCCCCTCCCCGGTCAAGCCCTGTTAGAATGCCCCAAGCATTTAGTTATTGGAGTGACTGGTTAATTTGTTTTGTGTATATCTCGATTTAGAGTAATGCGGACGCTTCCGCTCACGTGATAGATTAGTCAGCGCATGTTGAACTTGCCTGTGGACGACTTAGAAGTCTTTAGCTTCTTATACTTGTCCACAGGTGAGCAATCTCTTTGTATTGTTGTTACAGCTTCTTATACTTGTCCACAGATTAACTGTGCTAATACTAGCTCATTTCTTATCCGATCCGCTCGATACTAGCGTCGTTAGGATCGCCACTGCGAACTCTACGTTCTCGTTCCAACAGGTTATGGGCCCCGGCTTCTAACGACCTACAAATCGACTTTTCATTCTTCAACCATCTTCAACTCAACAACTACTCTTTCCCTTCCCTCCTCCCCCAAACTATTTCGCTTCTCCTGCCCTCATTTTTGCTCGTATGGCTTCGGGTTCGCCAGCGTTCGTTAAGCTCAATGGGGAGAACTATGCCACGTGGTCCGGCGAGATGGAGGCCTGGCTACGAGCCTCAGGCCTATGGAGACTTGTTTCAGGCAAGCAGAGTCCTCCCTCCATTCCCTCTTCCCCCACTCCTCAGGATTTCGCTTCCCAGTCACTCTGGGAGGATAAACTCGACAAGGCAGCTGGCTGGCTGTATCTAATGGTTGAAGAAGACCAAAGGGTGCATTTTGCAGGCATCCAGGACGATCCAATCAAGATGTGGGCTGCTCTGGAGGCTGTACATCGTCAGAAAAAGGCTGGAATGCGATTCAATGCCTATGATGAGCTCTTCAGCATCCGAAAACACGAAGAGGAGTCGCTCCAATCGCTTATAAACTGTGTAGAGGGCTGCAAACGTCATCTAAAGGAGCTTAGACCGGAGAAATTCACTTTAGAGCAGCTGGATGATGAGCTGGCCTCTATGGCACTCATTAGGGCGCTCCCGGACGAGTTTTCGGCCTTCACATCGTCTCTCCTGCTTATGGACAAGCTGGATAAGACTACCATCCATCAGGCCTTCGTTACAGAGGATATCCAGCGAAGGAAACGTGCTCAGGACACCTTGGGAGGCTCCCAGGCCCTAGCAGCGCGTTCTGGCTTCAAAAACGCGTCGGAGACCTGTGATTTCTGCGGGAGGACTGGTCACAAGGTGGCTAACTGCTGGACGTTCGAAAAAGCGAAGAAACGCGCTCAGGAGGATGCTCAGAAGCCCAGAACTCGAGGAAACAAGGCCAACAAGGCTCAAGACAGTTCCACTGACTCCCCCTCCGCTTCCGGAAGCTCTAGCTCGACTCCTGGTGCCGAAAAAGCGCAGAGAGTGCGAGAATTTGCTGGAAATGCAAGTGCCCCCTCCCCTACCTCTTCCCCTTCGCTCTCTCCCCCCCTGCAGCTCGATGCTGACTTCCACTGGCTTGCAGATACAGGGGCCACTTCTCATATGACCCCCCACAAGCATTGGTTCAAAACCTACTCCCCCCATCGCATTCCCATTCGATTAGCTGATTATTCAGTTGTCTACTCTGCTGGGGTGGGGTCTGTGGTCTTTGAGCCAGTTTTGAGCGGAAAAGTGGCTAGAGCGGTCGAGTTTACTAGAGTTTTGCATGTTCCTGCTCTCCGGAGCAACTTGCTGTCTTGTCTATACCTTGCACAGCACAAGAATTTCATCATCACGATTTCTGCTCGCTCTATGGCCTTCTGCTGCAAGGGAACAACGCTTTTCACCGCTACAATCCACCCTAACAACTCTGCTGAGCTAGATGGCTCAACTCTCACCTCGGAGGCCGCTTTTTCGGTCTCTACACTCCCCTGTGACCTCTCCCTATGGCATCGTCACTTTATTCACCACAATTATGCTGATGTGAGGTCTATGGTGAACAAGGAGCTTGTTACAGGCCTCAAAATCGACTCTAAAGCGTCCCCTGACCCCATATGTGAGCCCTGCCTTGCTGGGAAGATGCATTCGCTTCCTTTCCCCTCTTCTACCAGCCATAATCGATCCCCACTTGAGCTGGTGCACTCAGACCTTCACGGACCGCTCCCAGTTGCTTCCCACTCAGGCTACAAGTACTGGATAACGTTTATAGACGACGCAACGCGTTTCCGGGCTGTATATCTGCTAAAAAGCAAGTCTGAGGCCTTTGGAGCGTTCAAAATCTACAAATCTTGGGCTGAAAACCAACTAGGAGTGAAAATGCGCACTCTACAGGACAATAAAGGCGGTGAATACATGTCTAAAGCGTTCCTGGCCTTCACGGAGCAATGTGGCATCGATAGGAGGCATTCTACTCGCAACAGGCCTCAGCAGAACGGTCTAGCTGAAAGAGCTAACAGAACTATGGGGGGCGTTCATTCCTTCCTTGACCTCTTACCACTACCTTCCTCTTTTGGAAGCCTCTGTGGTGTAGCTGCGCTAGTAGGGAATACTATTCATTATGCCTCCTAAACGTCGCAATAAGTCTCAACAACCTCCTCCGGCAGGTACGCCTGCCCCGCCGCGTCGTGAGACGCTGCAGGAATTTGCGGACGAGGACTGGGATTCTCCAGGCCCCGCCCCTCCAGTTCCCGAACTTGAGCCCTCTTTCTTTGTGGGCACTCTGTCTAATCCTAGCCAATCCTATGTTGGCGGTACTCCCTTCCAGTCTGAACGGGCTTCGGCCTCCAGGCCAGGAAATCTTCTTCCACCAGCGGAGATTCTCTCTGCTTTCGATTCAGCACCTCGACACGAGTTGACGGAAGTCACTCAGTCTCTTCTGGGCAAACGGCCTGAACAACCGTCTCCGACCCCGTCCGCTATGTTGACCACAGAATCGCCAGCTCGCATTCCTGTGGAAGTCTCTCCAGACCCCCCGGTCCCAGAGATTCCTTATACTAGAGATAACGTCCCAGGACGGGATCTCTTCTTCTCTACTCTTGAAGACTACACGTCTTCGCTCTCTGCTACGGATAGTGACACTCCCCGGTTTCTATCCATGATACTCACCAGCCTTCAGATCCTACTTCGGGACCGGGCTGTTCTCAATCTCAAATGCGACGGTGGTTTCACCGTTGCCAATTTGCTCGATGGTCTGCCACGTTCTCAACGCGTGGACTTCGCTCCCCTTCCTCCCGGTACCTCGGGTCAAGCCGCTCGGCCTATCCCGAAACCTCATGTCAAGCGGACTAAAGTTACGCCGCCATCCCCTCCTCCCAAGCCGAGTGCTCCAGCGAAAGCTGATCGTGCACCGGCTCCTGTTCTTCAACAGCGTCCGCCTCCTTCGGAGGCTCCTGCTGTTTCTGTTGCTGCGCCCAAGCGTCGTCGTCGTCAGGGCAAACATACTATCCACGGCCCTTCGCGCCGAGGTATCTCCGTCCGTACCCCGAGTGTCTTGAATTTCAAGGCTACTCAAATCACCTCGGAGATCATTATGGATCTCAACAAACTTATTGCGAAGAATCTACCCGAGTCCCAGGACTTGATTATTGTTTCTTCACTCGACGAAGGCGGCCCGGGGAAATTTTTCCTAACTACCAGCCGCGTTCCTACCAGATCAGAATCCGACTTTGTGCTCAAACACATCAAGGCGCGTTTCCCCGTCCCAGAAGGTGCGAACCCCATTCGCAGGTCCTCCATCATGTCCACCTCCTACCTCAAGGTGCTGGACATCCCTATCACCGATCCTAACTCCAAGGAATGGCTCGCCCCCACTTCGGCTCGTATCCACGACGAGTTCCGAAAATCCATAATCGGCTTAGCGTTAGCCGATGACACTCGCAACATCCGCATTATGCGGACTTCTCCTCACTCTGACACATGCGTCGCATGGGTCGACATCGCTGATTCGGTATCCGGTGCTAACGCGAAAGGTTACATCGGTAAGCATATTCAAGTCGCTGGAGTCAATTGCAGGATTGCCGGCGCTCGCCCCCACTCCGGCTCCGTCTTGTGCACCCGGTGCTATAGATGGGGTCATCATTCTAGCAAGTGCTGCCGGGAAGGTGTGCGCTGCCCACTCTGCGGGGGTCCTCATCGGGAGGACTCGCATCATCTTATGGTTCCGGCCAAATCGGTTGAGAACCGGCATTGTGTGAACTGTACCGCGTCGAAGCGGGAAAAGCGCAATCACTCCGCCTTGGATCGAAAGAGTTGTCCGTTCTGGGCCCATCGCTTCGATAGGGAATGGCTTCGTCGCCAATTTCCGCCGAAGAAGATTTAACAGAGGTGACGTGTATTTTTAACCACTTCTATTTCTTATTTTCATCTCTCACCGTCTTGTAAGTATCAATTCGGACTCTCTTTTATGCGTACCACTTCGATTCTATGGAACATTCTTTAGTTTACGTATGCAGTTTTTCCTTCCACTAGTTATCTACTGGTGTAGGGCGGGCAGGCGATGTAAAGCCGGGGGAACGCGTCATGGCACCCCAAGTACGAGGCCGGTTTTGAAATAAACCCCATTGATTACAAAAAAAAAAAAAAAAAAAAAAAAAAACAGAACTATGGGGAAAGGATCACTGCAATGCTCTCTGAGTCGAAATTGCCCCCGAGCTTCTGGGGTGAATGCATCTCTTCTATGGTGCATGTATGGAATAGGCTTCCTACGTCGTCTCTCCCTGGTTCTACACCCTTCCAAGCATTCTATAAGCGAAAACCTGACGTTTCCCACCTCCGGGTATGGGGGTGCACTGCCTATGTGCATATACAGCGAGATAAACGCGATTCTCTTCAGCCCCACTACGAAAAATGCGTTTTCATAGGCTATCCTACTGGCTACAAGGGCTGGAAGTTCTATAACCCAGTCACCAAGCGTTCAATCATCTCCGAAAGGGCTGAATTCGATGAAAGGTACTTCCCTGGCACTTCTAGAGCTCAACTCGATGCTATTCCTTCATTTGCTGGCCCTCCCAGCTCTCCCGAAACTCCTATCGCTTCAGAGCCCTCTCCGGCGCTCCCCTCGTCGCATTTCGACTTCCCACCTCTCCAGGATGAAGGGGGTGGTATCTGGCCTCTCCCTGCACCATCTCCGCTGCCTAGTTCGACTCCTGCAAGTGATATTCCTCCTGAAGAGTGTAAAGCACCTCAGAATGCTTCTGAAGCTCCTGTGATCGCTCCTGCTGTTAGAATGCCCCAAGCATTCAGTTATTAGAGTGACTGGTTAATTTGTTTTGTGTATATCTCGACTTAGAGTAAAGCGGACGCTTCCGTTCACGTGATAGATTAGTCAGCGCATGTTGAACTTGCCTGTGGACGACTTAGAAGTCTTTAGCTTCTTATACTTGTCCACAGGTGAGCAATCTCTTTGTATTGTTGTTATAGCTTCTTATACTTGTCCACAGATTAACTGTGCTAATACTAGCTCATTTCTCATCCGATCCGCTCGATACTAGCGTCGTTAGGATCGCCACTGCGAACTCTACGTTCTCGTTCCAACAGGTTATGGGCCCCGGCTTCTAACGACCTACAAATCGACTTTTCATTCTTCAACCATCTTCAACTCAACATCTACTCTCTCCCTTCCCTCCTCCCTCAAACTATTTCGCTTCTCCTGCCCTCATTTTTGCTCGTATGGCTTCGGGTTCGCCAGCATTCGTTAAGCTCAACGGGGAGAACTATGCCACGTGGTCCGGCGAGATGGAGGCCTGGCTACGTGCCTCTGGCCTATGGAGACTTGTTTCAGGCAAGCAGAGTGCTCCCACCATTCCCTCTTCCCCTACTCCCCAGGATTTCGCTTCCCAGTCACTCTGGGAGGATAAACTCGACAAGGCAGCTGGCTGGCTGTATCTAATGGTTGAAGAAGACCAAAGGGTGCATTTTGCAGGCATCCAGGACGATCCAATCAAGATGTGGGCTGCTCTGGAGGCTGTACATCGTCAGAAGAAGGCTGGAATGCGATTCAATGCCTATGATGAGCTCTTCAGCATCCGTAAACTCGAAGAGGAGTCCCTCCAGTCGCTTATAAACCGTGTAGAGGGCTGCAAACGTCGTCTAAAGGAGCTTAGACCGGACAAATTCACTTTAGAGCAGCTGGATGATGAGCTGGCCTCTATGGCACTCATTAGGGCACTTCCAGACGAGTTTTCGGCCTTTACTTCGTCTCTCCTGCTTATGGACAAGCTGGACAAGACCACAATCCATCAGGCCTTTGTTACAGAGGATATCCAGCGAAGGAAACGTTCTCAGGACACCTTGGGAGGCTCCCAGGCCCTAGCAGCGCGTTCTGGCTTCAAAAACGCGTCAGAGACCTGCGATTTCTGTGGGAGGACTGGTCACAAGGTGGCTAACTGCTGGACGTTCGAAAAGGCGAAGAAACGCGCTCAGGAGGACGCTCAGAAGCCCAGAAGTCGAGGAAACAAGGCCAACAAGGCCCAGGACAGCTCCAATGACTCCCCCACCGCTTCCGGAAGCTCTAGCTCGACTCCTGGTGCTGAAAAAGCGCAGAGAGTGCGAGAATTTGCTGGAAATGCAAGTGCTCCCTCCCCTACCTCTTCCCCTTCGCTCTCTGCCCCCCTGCAGCTCGATGCTGACTTCCACTGGCTTGCAGATACAGGGGCCACTTCTCATATGACCCCCCACAAGCATTGGTTCAAATCCTACTCTCCCCATCGCATTCCCATTCGCTTGGCTGATAATTCAGTTGTTTACTCTGCTGGGGTGGGGTCTGTGGTCTTTGAGCCAGTTTTGAGCAGAAAAGTGGCTAGAGCGGTCGAGTTTACTAGGGTTTTACATGTTCCTGCACTCCGCAGTAATCTGCTGTCATGTCTATACCTTGCACAGCACAAGAATTTCATTATCACGATTTCTGCTCGTTCTATGGCCTTCTGCTGCAAGGGGACAACGCTTTTCACGGCCACCATCCATCCCAACAACTCTGCTGAGCTAGATGGCTCAACTCTGACCTCGGAGGCCGCTTTTTCGGTCTCTACACTCCCCTGTGACCTCTCCCTATGGCATCGTCGCTTTATTCACCATAATTATGCTGATGTGAGGTCTATGGTGAACAAGGAGCTTGTTACAGGCCTCAAACTCGACTCTAAAGCGTCCCCTGACCCCATATGTGAGCCCTGCCTTGCTGGGAAGATGCATTTGCTTCCTTTCCCCTCCTCTACCAGCCATAATCGATCCCCACTCGAGCTGGTGCACTCAGACCTCCACGGACCTCTCCCAGTCGCTTCCCACTCAGGCTACAAGTACTGGATAACGTTTATAGACGACGCAACGCGTTTCCAGGCTGTATATCTGCTAAAAAGCAAGCCTGAGGCCTTTGGAGCGTTCAAAATCTACAAATCTTGGGCTGAAAACCAACTAGGAGTGAAAATGCGCACTCTACAGGACGATAAAGGCGGTGAATACATGTCTAAAGCGTTCCTGGCCTTCACGGAGCAATGTGGCATCCATAGGAGGCATTCTACTCGCAACAGGCCTCAGCAGAACGGTCTAGCTGAAAGAGCTAACAGAACTATGGGTGAAAGGATCACTGCAATGCTCTCTGAGTCGAAATTGCCCCCGAGCTTCTGGGGTGAATGCATCTCTTCTATGGTGCATGTATGGAATAGGCTTCCTACGTCGTCTCTCCCTGGTTCTACACCCTTCCAAGCTTTCTATAAGCGAAAGCCCGACATTTCCCACCTCCGAGTATGGGGGTGCACTGCCTATGTGCATATACAGCGAGATAAACGTGATTCTCTTCAGCCTCACTATGAAAAATGCGTTTTCATAGGCTATCCTACTGGCTACAAGGGCTGGAAGTTCTATAACCCAGTCACCAAGCGTTCAATCATCTCTGAAAGGGCTGAATTCGACGAAAGGTACTTCCCTGGCACTTCTAGAGCTCAACTCGATGCTATTCCTTCATTTGCTGGCCCTCCCAGCTCTCATGAGACTGCTATCGCTTCAGAGCGCTCTCCAGCGCTCCCCTCGTCGCATTTCGACTTCCCACCTCTCCAGGATGAAGGGGGTGGTATTTGGCCTCTCCCTGCACCGTCTCCACTGCCCAGTCCGACTCCTGCAACTGCTATTCATCCTGAAGAGCCTAAAGCACCTCAGAGTGCTCCTGAAGCTCCTGTGATCGCTCCTGCACCTCCTGTGATCGCTCCTGCATCTCCTGTTGCTCCTTCTCTACCTAGAACGCCTCCACAACCTCCTGCACCGCTCCCTGTCACTCCTCCGACTGCTCCTGTGCCTGCTGAGCCCCACGAGTCCCTAGGCGCACCAATCGAGTTAGACGACCCCTGGTGAGTGGTGGAGGGTCAAAAACATGGACCTACCTGGAGACAACCCAGAACTAGAAGAGGAGACCGCTTTTTTGGTTGACAGTGACTTCTGTGATGTAAAGTTTGCTGGAGCGGTTTCTAATGCAGATCCTTGCTCCTACAGGCTGGCTATGCAGTCCCTGACCGCTCTCACTGGCAGGACGCTTGCAACACCGAGATTTTCAATCTGGAGGCCAACAGGACCTGGGAACTCGTTGATTTGCCTCCTGGAAAGAAGGTAGTCAACTCTGGATGGGTATTCAAGGTCAAAAGGCATGCCGACAGCTCAATTGAGCGCTATAGGGCTCGCCTCGTTGCTAAGGGCTTCTCCCAGCGTCCAGGATTTGATTACACCGAGGTCTTTGCCCCTACATTCCGCCCTGCCTCCCTGCGCCTCATTGTAGCCTTAGCTGCAAGAGAAGGCTTCAAAATGCGCTCTGTTGACATCTCTTCTGCCTTTACCTATGGGGAACTCGAAGAGGAGATCTACATGAGACAACCAGAAGGCTACCACACTGGGGGACCTAATATGGTCTTCAGGCTCCGAAAATTGCTCTATGGCCTTAAGCAGGCTGCCAGACAATGGAGCAAGAAGCTCAGAAGTGTCCTAGAGGGTATTGGCTACTCCAGACTTTGCTCTGACAACTCCATCTACATCTATTCCAAGGGAGACATCAAGGTCATAGTGCCTGTCTTCATTGATGATATAACTCTGGTGTCAAAAAGCCATTTTTTTTTTTTTTTTTTTTTTTTGTATCAACGGCACCTCTCAGTGGACCTTCTATTCAAGTAGCTATACGACATCCAGGTAGATAATCTGGGCATACTACAAGAATAAGGATGCCATGACGCGTATCCAAGATGAAAAACATTAAGCCCGAGCAACAAAGTTAAACGTATCCGGCGGAAAAGACATCGCCTCGAGGAGAGAAAAGAAAAACAAATCATAAAGGAAAAGAGATGATAAGTCCATACATAATAAGATGGGCGAAACGAGCCGTGGCTCAGCAAACACATACCACCTACATACGAACCTGGATACAGCCCCGATTTTCTGTCGAGCCGGTTTACGATCGCGGACGAGATAGCGAAGGAAAAATGATGGGTACCGAACATCGCGCGCTCCCGAAATAAGACGTGACTCCTACTACTTCTTGGATGGGAACTGGCGGCGTAGCCAATCCCGATCAAAGCGATTGTTCCAGAACAGACACGAAGTGTCCGTGCTGGAGTGCGCCGAATTCTTCTTCTTTGCTGCAGAGCAGTTGGCGCAGTGGCGGTCGTCCGGATTCCTCTTCATCGCTATGGACGCCTGAATGTGCGAGTCGGCCGAGTGCGGGCCCGCGCAGTGAGGACAGCGTATGCCCTTTGACCGGCATACATCAGCGTGGTGGCCCCACCTCTGGCACCGAGTGCAGAGGGCAGAGCCGGGCCGCGGGGCAGCACCGCGGATTTGACAGTTTCGCCCGCCAATAAAGACGTGCTTACCAATGAAGTCCCGGGCCGTGCGGCCAGAGACGGAGTCTGCTATGTCGACCCAAGCAATGCAGGTGTCGGACTTACGTGAGGTCCGCATGAAACGGACAGCGTGCTTGATGTGAGCGGATAAGGGTTTACCCACTGGAGAGTCGTGCATCGCGACGGTAAACGCCTCGCGTTGCGCTTGGAGCCAAGTGGCGGGGGAGCCGGAATGAGTGGTACGTCCAAGATCTTTAAGTAGGACGTGGAGGTGGGAGTGGCGGACTGGAGCGGGACGAGTCCATTGGGGTCGACGAGGCGGCGTACATGCCTAAGCACGCATGCAGACTCGGGTTTAGAGAGAACCCGGGAGGCGGCAATGAAGATGCCGGAGGCCGAGTCAATGGAAGATTCTAGAACGACCTCAGACTTGAGGTCATCCTTGAGGTGTCGGTTGCACTCCCGGAGGACATCGGGAGTGATATTAATAGCACGGATAGAAGATCCGGCCGGTGGGTGGATAAGGACTCCACGGCGCGAAGCGCCGTGGCTGGTGTGCTTGCCTTTGCGTGCAGGAGCACGGCGGGACACAGCGGGGGCAGATGAGGGTGCCGGGGCCTTTGGAAGAGAGGGGACGGGGGCTGGCTTAGCCTTGAGATTGCTCCTAGGAGGTGCTCGAACAGCTGCGGGTGCAGCCGGGGCACGCTTCTTAGGGGCGGCTTCCTTTGGGGTGGACCCAGGTGACTGGATCCGGACACGTTTCGGGACCGGGGTGGTTACCTCGTCCTCGGCCATAGGAGACCGAGGGCGACTTGAGGGAACGACTGGGGTCGAGGGAGGGAGGGGAGTGGAGGGCTTGACCGGGGAGGGGGGCGGTGGTCCAGCCTGAGCAATAAGCATTGCGAGCGTGACCTCGAAGGAGGTGTGGCCCGCCATGTTCTGGAACTCTAAATTCTTGTGAGCGCTACTTCGCAAGATAAGGAAAACTAAACGAAGAAGCTCGCCGGCATAGCCAACAAAGTTCTCGTCTGGGGAGGTGGTCTGTACGATGTCGGCGGCCGTCGACAGCATGTTGGCCAAGCGATGCTTCTTTCCAGGCACCTGGGAGGGCGAGTAGATCGAAGCGGCCTTTGAGGCAGTAGAGAGCGCTGGCGAATTGAGGAGATTCGTCAAGTGCTCGGGCGTCATTCCCCTGCCCTGGCGAGAGGACGAGGGGGTGGGGGTTACCGGGGTGGTGGGGAGTGGAGGGGGGTCGTCGCGGGCGATGGCCTTTCCGAATTTTGCACGCATCTTCTCAGCGCGCGTCATTGGCTTGGGCGGCGGGGCGTCTTCGGCCATTATACGAGATGTGGACTCCTGAGCCGCCGCGAGGACGCGCTCGAAGTCCGAATCAGAGACGGCGGGGGCAGTGTCTTCAAACCAGTCGCCAGACGTGTCCATGTCACTGCGTTTATTGCTACTCATAGCTCTTACACTGAGGCTTCCAAAAGAGGAAGGTAGTGGTTTGAGTTCAAGAAGCGATGTGTCAAAAAGCCATTCTGCTGTCTCTGCTGCTGTCTCTGAGCTGTCTAGCCACTTCAAACTGCGAGATCTCGGGTCTACCACTCTGCTACTGGGTATTCAGGTGAAGCAGGACCGTTCTAAGCGCACCATTTCGCTCTCACAAGAGCACTACATCAAGGAGCTGCTAGAACGATTCAATATGGATGATTCCAACTCCCTTTCCACCCCACTTCCACCTGGTTCTGAGCTCTCCGACATTGTGCCCTCTCTCGAGGAGCAAGCTGAGATGAAGTCAGTTCCTTATCTCTCTGCTGTAGGTGCCCTGCAGTATCTGGCCACCATGACTCGTCCCGACATTGCCTATGCTGTCTCCTATCTCGGGAGATTCAATCATAACCCAGCTCCTGCCCACTGGCTTGCTGTAAAGCATTTACTTCGCTATTTGAAGGGCACCCTGCACTACCAGCTTGTCTACAGAGGTGGTGACTCTGGGGAACTGTTTACCACCTATTCCGACGCCTCTCACGGCGGCTGCAAGGCCACAGGTCGAGCTACAGGTGGATATGTGACTATTATCTCTGGTGCTGCTGTGGGCTGGTCCTCAAAGCGTCAGCCTTTTGTGACTCTCTCGAGCACTGAGGCCGAGTTTGTGGCTGCTGTTGAGGCTGGAAAGGAAATCAAGTGGACTAGGAACATTCTCAGCGAGTTTGGCTACCCCCAGACACTTGCTTCGACTTTATTTGTTGATAACAAGTCTGGAATCAGTGTGGCAAAGAATCCTGAGCACCACGGGCGCATGAAACACCTGGATCTTCGGTTCTACTGGCTCCGGGAGGCTGTAGAAGAAGGAATCATCGATCCCCTCTATGTTTCTACTGATCAGCAAGTGGCAGACATTCTGACCAAGGCTGTGGCACCAAAGGTGATTGATTTTGCTGTCCCACTATTGGGACTTGGACACTAGACTGCTTGGATCAAGGGGGTGTGTTAGAATGCCCCAAGCATTCAGTTATTAGAGTGACTGGTTAATTTGTTTTGTGTATATCTCGACTTAGAGTAAAGCGGACGCTTCCGTTCACGTGATAGATTAGTCAGCGCATGTTGAACTTGCCTGTGGACGACTTAGAAGTCTTTAGCTTCTTATACTTGTCCACAGGTGAGCAATCTCTTTGTATTGTTGTTATAGCTTCTTATACTTGTCCACAGATTAACTGTGCTAATACTAGCTCATTTCTCATCCGATCCGCTCGATACTAGCGTCGTTAGAATCGCCACTGCGAACTCTACGTTCTCGTTCCAACACCTGCACCTCCTGTGCTCGCTCCTGCATCTCCTGTCGCTCCCTCTCCACCTAGAACGCCTCCACAACCTCCTGCACTGCTCCCTGTCACTCCTCCGACCGCTCCTGTGCCTGCTGAGCCTCCACGAGTCCCTAGGCGCACCAATTGAGTTAGATGACCCCCTGGTGAGTGGTGGAGGGTCAAAAACATCGACCTACCTGGAGACAACCCAGAACTCGAAGAGGAGACCGCTTTTTTGGTTGACAGTGACTTCTGTGATGTAGAGTTTGCTGGAGCAGTTTCTAATGCAGATCCTCGCTCCTACAGGTTGGCTATGCAGTCCCCTGACCGCTCTCACTGGCAGGATGCTTGTAACACCGAGATTTTCAATCTGGAGGCCAACAGGACCTGGGAACTCGTTGATTTGCCTCCTGGAAAGAAGGTAGTCAACTCTGGATGGGTATTCAAGGTCAAAAGGCATGCCGACAGCTCAATTGAGCGCTATAGGACTCGCCTTGTTGCTAAAGGCTTCTCCCAGCGTCCTGGCTTTGATTACACCGAGGTTTTTGCTCCTACATTCCGCCCTGCCTCCCTGCGCCTCATTGTAGCCTTAGCTGCAAGAGAAGGCTTCAAAATGCGCTCTGTCGACATCTCTTCTGCCTTTACCTATGGGGAACTCGAAGAGGAGATCTACATGAGACAACAACCGGGCAAGAAGAACCGTCTCGCAGCGTCGATCGCTACCGCGGCCGATCTTGTACCTCATATGAGCCCCGACGCAGACTTTACTGGCTATGCCAGCGAGGTTTTGCGTCTTATTTTCAATATTCTTTCGAGTGGTGCTCACAAGAACATTGAATTTCAGAACATGGCTGGCGTTACCTCCTTCGAGACCGCCCTCGCCATTATCATTGGCCAGACTGGCGCCGCCGCCCCCCCTTCCCCAGTCAAACCATCCGCCCCCCTCCCACCTTCGACTCCGAGTGCCCCCTCTAGACCCCGGTCCCCAATGGCCGAGGTTGAGCATGAGGCTGCGGCACCTCAGGCGAAGAAAGTCCGCGTGGAGTCTCCCCCCTCTACGCCCAAGAAGTCCGGATTTGGAAGGACTCCGGCTGCTCCCGCAGCCAAGCGAGTTCTCCTGAAGCCGATCCTCAAGGCAAAGCCGGCCACTGTCCCCTCTCTCCCCAAGGCCCCGGCTCCCTCCACTGCCCCCGCTGTCTCCAAGCGTGCCCCGGCGCGCAAGGGGAAGCACACTTCTCATGGCGCCACTCGACGAGGCGTCCACATCACTCCCCCGGCCGGATCTAACATCCGTGCCATCAACATCACTCCCGGCATTCTTCGGGAGTGCAATAACCGGCTCAAGAGCGACCTCAAGTCCGAGGTCGTTCTGGAAAGTTCTTCGGACACCGCCACCGGCATTCACATTGCCGCAAGCCGGGTCCTCTCCCAACCCGAATCCGCATTCGTGCTCAAGCACATTCGCCGACTCGTCGACCCCAACGGCCTCATCCCCCTCCAGGCCGCCACTCCCACCTCCACGTCGTACCTCAAGGTCATCGACGTTCCTCTTGTCCCTGCCGAACCGGCTCGATGGCTCACTGCTCAGCGCGAGGCCTTTACCCTCGCCCTCAATGATTCCCCCGTAGGACTTTCTCTATCCCGCGCCCTCAAACATTCCGTCCGCTTCATGCAGACATCACGCCACTCCGACACGTGCGTAGCATGGTTGGACATCTCAGACACTGTCTCTGGCCGAGTTGCCCGAGACTTCATTGGTAAGCAGGTCTTTATCGGAGGCTGCAACTGTCAAATCCGGGGCGCTGCCCCCCGGCCCGGCTCTGCCCTCTGCACTCAGTGCCAGAGGTGGGGCCACCACTCCGATATCTGCCGCTCCAAGGGCGTCCGATGCCCCCACTGCGCGGGACCGCACACTGCGGAGTCCCATGTCCAGGCCGCGATCGCGATGAAGAAGGATCCCGACGCCCGCCATTGCGCTAATTGTTCTGCAGCGAAGAAAAAGAAGACGGCGCACTCCACAACGGACACTTCGTGTCCGTTCTGGGACAATCGGTTCGACCGGGACTGGCTTCGGCGCCAGTTCCCATCGCGCAAGTAGGGACTTTCGCCGGTCCTTTCGGGAGTTGTCGACATATGCACCCATCATTATTCCTTATCGCTATCACGTCCGCGTCTGGCACCGCCGGCCCTCAAGCTGGTGTATACGGGGTTAAAAGTTAAGTACGATGTTAAGCTTGAGCTACGGTTCGCGTCGGGTATTTCTTCTTTTTCCCCATTTTCTTTCTTTTTCAAATTGTTATGTTTTCTTTTGTCATCTTCGAGTGCTTGACCACGTCGCGGAGGATATGGTCTCTCCCCCACCCATGTATAGTTTGACTCCATGTAGCGGATTGGTGGCCGCCTCGGAAACGCGTTATGGCATCCTTTTCCTTGTAGTACGCATTTTAGTATTCGCATCATGTAATAGCTACTTGGAATAAAGGTCCACCGGAAGGTGCCATTGATTACAAAAAAAAAAAAAAAAAAAAAAAATCTACATGAGACAACCAGAGGGCTACCACACTGGGGGACCTAATATGGTCTTCAGGCTCCGAAAATCTGTTGGAATGAGAATGTAGAGTTCGCAGTGGCGATCCTAACGACGCTAGTATCGAGTGGATCGGATGAGAAATGAGCTAGTATTAGCACAGTTAATCTGTGGACAAGTATAAGAAGCTATAACAACAATACAAAGAGATTGCTCACCTGTGGACAAGTATAAGAAGCTAAAGACTTCTAAGTCGTCCACAGGCAAGTTCAACATGCGCTGACTAATCTATCACGTGAACGGAAGCGTCCGCTTTACTCTAAGTCGAGATATACACAAAACAAATTAACCAGTCACTCTAATAACTGAATGCTTGGGGCATTCTAACACACCCCCTTGATCCAAGCAGTCTAGTGTCCAAGTCCCAATAGTGGGACAGCAAAATCAATCACCTTTGGTGCCACAGCCTGTCGGAAGTAGAACGTAGCGCGTGCGGAGACGGTTCTAACGATGGTAGTCACGAGTGAATCGGATAAGAATTGATTAAGGAATCCTGTGAACAAGTCTAAGAAGCTATCTATCAAGATACAGAACTCTATACTCACCTGTGAACAAGTCTAAGAAGCTAAAGGCTTCTAGAGCGTTCACAGGCAAGTTCAACATGTGCTTACTAATATATCACATGATCAGAAAGTCGTACCATCTCTAAGTCCATATACAAGACTGTTGGGGCACTCTAACACAAGACTGCTGGGGCAGTCTAACACACCCCCTTGATCCAACCAGTCCATACTAAGCTCCAAGTCCTAACAATGGCACAGCAAAGTCAACAACTTTCCTTGATACAGCCTTGGTTAGGATGTCCGCAACTTGCTGGTCAGTGGATACATAGAGAGGATCAATGACTCCATCTTCTACAGCCTCGCGGAGCCAATAGAACTGAAGATCTAGGTGTTTCATGCGCCCGTGGTGCTCAGGATTCTTGGCTACACTGATCCCAGACTTGTTATCCACGAAAAGCGTTGAGGGAAGTGTCTGGTGATAGCCAAACTCTGTCAGAATGTTCCTAGTCCACTTGATCTCCTTTCCAGCTTCGACAGCAGCAACAAATTCAGCCTCAGTACTCGAGAGAGTCACAAAGGGCTGACGCTTTGAGGACCATCCTACAGCAGCCCCAGACACTAGAGTCACATAACCACCTGTAGCTCAACCTGTGGCCTTGCAGCCACCATGGGAAGCGTCAGAATAGGTGGTGAACAGCTCTCCAGAGTCACTACCTCGGTAGACAAGCTGGTAGTGCATTGTGCCCTTCAAATAGCGAAGTAAATGCTTTACAGCAAGCCAATGGGCAGGAGCAGGATTATGATTGAATCTCCCGAGGTAGGAGACAGCATAGGCAATGTCGGGTCGAGTCATAGTGGCCAGATACTGCAGGGCACCTACAGCAGAGAGATAGGGAACAGACTTCATCTCAGCCTGCTCCTCGAGTGAGGGAATAATGTCCGAGAGCTCTGAGCCAGGAGGTAGAGGGGTGGAAAGGGAGTTAGAATCATCCATATTGAACCGTTCTAGGAGCTCCTTGATGTAGTGCTCTTGGGAGAGGGAGATGGAACGATTAGAGCGATCCTGCTTCACCTGAATGCCCAGCAGAAGAGTGGTAGAGCCTAGATCTCGCAGTTTGAAGTGCCTAGACAGCTCCGAGACAGCAGAGGCCATGGCTGCATCGCTTTTAGAGACTAGGGTAATGTCATCAATGAAGACTGGTACAATGACCTTGATGTCTCCCTTGGAATAGATGTAAATGGAGTTGTTGGAGCGAAGTCTAGAGTAGCCAATACCCTCTAGAACACCTCGGAGCTTCTTACTCCACTGTCTGGCAGCCCCACTCATTCCGGCTCCCCCCGCCACTTGGCTCCAAGCGCAGCGCGAGGCGTTCACCGTCGCGTTGCACGACTCTCCAGTGGGTAAACCCTTATCCGCTCACATCAAACACGCTGTCCGTTTCATGCGGACCTCACGTAAGTCCGATACTTGCATAGCTTGGATCGATATCGCAGACTCCGTCTCTGGCCACACGGCCCGGGACTTTATTGGTAAGCACGTCTTCATTGGCGGGCGTAACTGTCAAATCCGCGGCGCTGCCCCGCGGCCCGGCTCTGCCCTCTGCACTCGGTGCCAGAGGTGGGGCCACCACGCTGATGTATGCCGCTCCAAGGGCATACGCTGTCCTCACTGCGCGGGCCCGCACTCGGCCAACTCGCATATCCAGGCGTCCATAGCGATGAAGAGAAATCCGGACGACCGCCATTGCGCCAACTGCTCTGCAGCGAAGAAGAAGAATTCGGCGCACTCCAGCACGGACACTTTGTGTCCGTTCTGGAACAATTGTTTCGATCGGGATTGGCTGCGTCGCCAGTTCCCATCGAAGAAGTAGTAGGAGTCACGTCTTATTTCGGGAGCACGCGCTGTTCGGTACCCACCATTTTCCTTTCGCTATCTCGTCCGCGATCGTAAACCGGCTCGTCTGAAAATCAGGGCTGTATCCAAGTCCGTATGTAGGTGGTATGTGTTTGCTGAGCTATTGTTCGTTTCGCCCACCTTATTATGTATGGACTTATCATTTCTTTTTCCTTTATGATTTGTTTTTCTTTTCTCTCCTCGAGGCGATGTCTTTTCCGCTGGATACGTAAAATTTTGTTGTTTGGGGCTTAATGTTTTTCATCTTTGGATACGCGTCATGGCATCCGTATTCTTGTAGTATGCCCAGATTATCTACCTGGATGTCGTATAGCTACTTGAATAGAAGGTCCACCGAGAGGTGCCGTTGATACAAAAAAAAAAAAAAAAAAAAAAAAAAAAAACCAGGGAGAGACGACGTAGGAAGCCTATTCCATACATGCACCATAGAAGAGATGCATTCGGGGGCGTATCCGGGCTGTTATGTAGGTGTCATGTTTGCTTGAGCTAAGGCTCGCTTTGTACATTTTTCCCTACGGCCCATCATTTTTATCCTTATTGTTTTCTTTTATTTTTCTCTTCGAGGCGATGTAAATTCCGCTGGATACGATATACGATTATAATGTTGTTTGGGGCTAATGTTTATTTCGGCGACGCGTCATGGCTGCCATTTCCTTGTAGTATGCCCAGAGTATCTAACTGGATGTCGAATAGCTACTTGGAATAAAGGTCCACCGAGAGGTGCCATTGATACAAAAAAAAAAAAAAAAAAAGAAGAGATGCATTCACCCCAGAAGCTCGGAGGCAATTTCGACTCAGAGAGCATTGCAGTGATCCTTTCACCCATAGTTCTGTTAGCTCTCTCAGCTAGACCATTCTGCTGAGGCCTGTTGCGAGTAGAATGCCTCCTATCGATGCCACACTGCTCCGTGAAGGCTAGGAAGGCTTTAGACATGTATTCACCGCCTTTATCATCCTGTAGAGCGCGCATTTTCACTCCTAGTTGGTTTTCAGCCCAAGATTTGTAGATTTTGAACACTTCAAAGGCCTCAGACTTGCTTTTCAGCAGATATACAGCCCGGAAACGCATTGCATCGTCTATAAACGTTATCCAGTACTTGTAGCCTGAGTGGGAAGCAACTGGGAGCGGTCCATGAAGGTCTGAATGCACCAGCTCGAGTGGAGATCGATTATGGCTGGTAGAGGAGGGGAAAGGAAGCGAATGCATCTTGCCAGAAAGGCAGGGCTCACAAATGGGGTCAGGGGACGCTTTAGAGTCGAGTTTGAGGCCTGTAACAAGCTCCTTGTTCACCATAGACCTCACATCAGCATAATTGTGGTGAATAAAGCAACGATGCCATAGGGAGAGGTCACAGGGGAGTGTAGAGACCGAAAAAGCGGCCTCCGAGGTGAGAGTTGAGCCATCTAGCTCAGCAGAGTTGTTAGGGTGGATTGTAGCGGTGAAAAGCGTTGTTCCCTTGCAGCAGAAGGCCATAGAGCGAGCAGAAATCGTGATGATGAAATTCTTGTGCTGTGCAAGGTATAGACAAGACAGCAAGTTGCTCCGGAGAGCAGGAACATGCAAAACTCTAGTAAACTCAACCACTCTAGCCACTTTTCCGCTCAAAACTGGCTCAAAGACCACAGACCCCACCCCAGCAGAGTAAACAACTGAATTATTGGCTAAGCGGATGGGAATGCGATGGGGGGAGTAGGATTTGAACCAATGCTTGTGGGGGGTCATATGAGAAGTGGCCCCTGTATCTGCAAGCCAGTGGAAGTCAGCATCGAGCTGCAGGGGGGTAGAGAGCGAAGGGGAAGAGGTAGGGGAGGGAGCACTTGCATTTCCAGCAAATTCTCGGACTCTCTGCGCTTTTTCGGCACCAGGAGTCGAGCTAGAGCTTCTGGAAGCGGTGGGGGAGTCATTGGAGCAGTCCTGGGCCTTGTTGGCCTTGTTTCCTCGAGTTCTGGGCTTCTGAGTGTCCTCCTGAGCGTGTTTCTTCGCTTTTTCGAACATCCAGCAGTTAGCCACCTTGTGACCAGTCCTCCCACAGAAATCGCAGGTCTCTGACGCGTTTTTGAAGCCAGAACGCGCTGCCAGAGCCTGGGAGCCTCCCAAGGCGTCCTGAGCACATTTCCTTCGCTGGATATCCTCTGTAACGAAGGCCTGATGAATTGTGGTCTTGTCCAGCTTGTCCATAAGCAAAAGAGACGATGTAAAAGCAGAAAACCCGTCCGGGAGCGCCCTAATGAGTGCCATAGAGGCCAGCTCATCATCCAGCTCATCTAGAGTGAATTTCTCCGGTCTGAGCTCCTTCAGACGACGTTTGCAGCTCTCTACACGGTTTATAAGCGACTGGAGGGACTCCTCTTCGAGTTTACGGATGCTAAACAGCTCATCATAGGCATTGAATCGCATTCCAGCCTTCTTCTGACGATGTACAGCCTCCAGAGCAGCCCACATCTTGATTGGATCGTCCTGGATGCCTGCAAAATGCACCCTTTGGTCTTCTTCAACCATTAAGTAGAGCCAGCCAGCAGCCTTATCGAGTTTATCCTCCCAAAGTGACTGGGAAGCGAAATCCTGGGCAGTAGGGGAAGAGGGAATGGTGGGAGCACTCTGCTTGCCTGAAACAAGTCTCCATAGGCCAGAGGCACGTAGCCAGGCCTCCATCTCGCCAGACCACGTGGCATAGTTCTCCCCGTTGAGCTTAACAAACGCTGGCGAACCCGAAGCCATACGATCAAAATTGCGGGCAGGGGAAGTGAAATAGTTTGAGGGGGGAGGGAAAGGGAGAGAGTAGGTGTTGAGTTGAAGATGGTTGAAGGATGAAAAGTCGATTTGTAGGTCGTTAGAAGCCGGGGCCCATAACCTGTTGTAACAAGAACGTAGAGTTCGCAGTGGCGATCCTAACGACGCTAGTATCGAGCGGATCGGATAAGAATTGAGCTAGTATTAGCACAGTTAATCTGTGGACAAGTATAAGAAGCTAAAGACTTCCAAGTCGTCCACAGGCAAGTTCAACATGCGCTGACTAATCTATCATGTGAGCGGAACCGTCCGCTTTACTCTAAGTCAAGATATGCACAAAACAAATTGTCCAGTCACTCTAATAACTGAATGCTTGGGGCATTCTAACATTTCCTCGAGTTCTGGGCTTCTGAGCATCCTCCTGAGCGTGTTTCTTCGCTTTTTCGAACATCCAGCAGTCAGCCACCTTGTGACCAGTCCTCCCACAGAAATCGCAGGTCTCCGACGCGTTTTTGAAGCTAGAACGTGCTGCTAGGGCCTGGGAGCCTCCCAAGGCGTCCTGAGCACGTTTCCTTCGCTGGATATCCTCAGTAACAAAGGCCTCATTCCTCTTTTGCCTCTTACCTTCATCATCCCGGTGAAAAAGTAGCGCATTATTGGAATACATTTTGTTACCCGGCCCACAAGCCACGCCATGAGCGACCCATTCGCCCCAGACTCCCAGCCCTCCCTCCCTCCTCCCCTCCCTCCCGATTTGCCTGACATACAGGCACGTAGATCCGAACGAGCAGCTGCCAAGGCAGCCAAACAAGCCATTAGAGCCCAAATGCGGGACTTGGCCGAGCACGGGTATAACCCGAAGAACGAGATGCTTGGCAAGAAGAGCAGATCCAAGGCGAGTAGTGTTCGCTCGTCGTCAGCTATCCCAGTCAGAAGAACCCCAATCCCCACCGAACACACCAATGCACTAACCGAGGACAACCTCCTCGCACACAGCCAACTCATGCATGAGGCCCCCTCGGGGTCCCCACGAGGTCGCTCCAGACCCACCTCCGTCATCATTCCCCCACGTGCCCCCTCCAGTGTTTCAGAGTCATCAGTTGCATCCCTGACCCCTTCAGATATCGCCGAGGCCCGGCGTAGCATGCCCGATACCTACGGCGATATGCCCAATGAGGACATTCAACGCACTTTCCGACAACAAGTGGAAGAAGAAAAATTCCAACGCATGAACGAAGCAGAAATCCAGGCATACCTAACACGCCGGTCACATAGATCCGGCGCCCCCTCCCCGCCTCCCCGACACAACACCCTATCTCCCACTCAATCCGAATCTGCCCAACAACTTAAGGTCAGAACAGAACAGGAAGCTAATGATAACCTAGGAAATCTATCCGAGGAACAAGTAAAGAACATGTACGTTATGGAAACAAGAGAAGACGCCAAGTCCACGCCCCTCCCCGCCCCCACCCCCACCCCAAAACCCCGCCTACTAATAAGAATATCCTTATAGACATGGATAAAACCCCTCGATCTCCGGCTATCCAAGCAGTCGATCAAGCTACATATGCCGCCCTTAAGAGGACCGAAAATGACGTAAACCCCATGCACATTACTAATTCACAGGCAGCGGAAGATTTCGAAAATTCCATCATGATGAGCAAGGTCCAAACGGATCACATCCGTAACCAACAATTCACTCGCCCGGTATCCCCCACCCCAGCCCTCACCAAAGACACCTTCTCCTTCGAAGAACTCACCCACATCCGCGAGATCTGGTCTGAACTCGCTACTTACTACGCTAACTTTGATCCAGATCGCATCACCAACACACACGCTTTAGCTGAACCGGCATACATGTTCATAAAGCTTTACGAGAAGACCAAATGGGCCACGGTCAAAGTAGGCCACGGAAATGCCAAAGACTTGTATAAAGGTAATCCCCCCCCCGCTCCTCGAGCGGAGACTGCCCCCCAACCCAAAAGTATGGACATAAGTGAGGACCCGTCACCTCCCGTAGACGTTCCAGCCCCATCGGGCTCTCCCCCCTCCCCCGCTCTATCTTACGCAGATCCCCCTGCAAAGAAAAACGACCCTAACTTCCCCCCTCTCCCCTCTACCGCCCCCAATGTCAACAAACCGGTAGCCAATACCACCAAACCGGTCCTTAAACCCGTCAAAATCGGACGACCAAGCCCTCTCCCCATTCCAAATCCCAAAACCACCAAACCTACCCCCAATCCCAGTAGCCATTCCATCCCCATCGCGTCCCCGCTCTCCAAAGCCGAAATCAAAGCACTAGCTGCCAGGAACGTCACGGGTACCGTTACTTCACTCGAACTAGCGTATGCTCAAAATCGCAAAAACCATCGCGCCATAATAGGAGAACAAGCGCATGCGAATGAGAAAGCAGCCATCGAAGAGCACATTCGCATTCATAAAGAGAAATACGGAAACCCCAAACCCAACCCACCCAATCCCTCCAAAGACTCCCCCAAATCACCGCCCAAAGCATCGTACGCACAAGCTGCCAAACCACCCCCCACTACTCAAGGCGCCTTCACTCCGGAGGCCATGAACATCATCAAAACGTGTCTCGAACAAGGCATGACGCTAGACCACGTTATGCAAATCACGGGCGGAGGCCTCACCCGCCTCCCTCCCCCCCCCCCCCCCAAACCCGCCCCTAAAAAAGTGAACCCCAAATCCGTCCCCACACCCCGATCCGTCGCTATCTCCAAAGGACCCAGCCGGAAATCAGCCATATTCCCCCTAGACGGCAACCTCTTAGATCACCACTTTGCCAGCCCCGCAGATGTCGTGGAAGGTATAAATAAATATTTGACTGATGCCGAACATAGCATGAGAGCCGAAATCATTAAAGTCACCACGGAGTCTGCCCACGTATTCCTTAACGAAGTCCCTAATCAAGGAGGACTCCTAATCCTACGTAATGCTCTGGTATCGGCCCTAGACCTCATGGGCGACCCCGACATCTACCCCCTCCCCTTCGCACCTCAATCGGAAGCCCATCTCATTCTCAAAGGGCTTGACCACTACACGACCCGCTTCAGTACTAGGCCTGAAGACGAACTCACAGGCGAACAAGTTATTGAATGCATGAGTAAGTGCTCACGCCTCAACGGACTAACATGTGTTTGCGTCCCAAGAGTAGTTAAATCGAGAGGATCTGTTGACTCGGTCGTCGCTTTTGTCGACGTCTGGGACTCTCAAAATGGTATCGTCACACGCAACATCGTCAACAAGATGTACCACATCGCGGGTAAGTTAATTAGAGTCGAATACGCCCGACCTAGGGAATTCGTCCCCCAATGCCAAAAATGCTGGTCCTGGACCCACGGCACCAAAACCTGCCACATTAACCATGATAGATGTGCTCGATGCAGAGGCGGACATTGCACCGAGAATCACGACCTCCTCGCTGAATGTTGCGCCGAAAAGCGCAAAGAAACAGGTAAACCCGTTGAATGCCCCCATCCCCCCTCATGCAAAAACTGCGGCGAAAGCCACAACGCTAACGACGCCGCGTGCGTTTACAAACAGAACCAGCACAACAAAGAGTGGCATCGTCTACGAGCCATTGACGACAGAATCAAGAGACTTGAAAGCAACAGAACAGCTATCGCTGAAACGGCACACACCAAGGTAAACGCCTAATATGCCTGACACACCCAACGCAAACCCCGACGAGTGTCGAATACTCGCCCCTCCTCTATTTAATATTTGGTCTTTTAACGCTAACAAGAGCTGGGAGAACACCACTCTCACGCTCGAACGATGCTCCCCCTTCATCGATATTATTTTATTTCAGGAACCGGGATGGAAGCGTGTCCGCTCTCAGCCCTCCACCACCAACCGAGAAGGAGACGACGCCTACGGCCCCCCCATCCATCCCTCCTGGATCCCCTCCTCCCCGCGTTCGACAACACTAAATTCAACTCATTCCATCCTCGCGTCCTCACGTACGTTAATAAAAGACTTATGTCTCTCACCCCCCAATACAGATCCGACATTATCAAACACGAAGACGTTTCTCTAGTTACCCTGAAACATCCAGGCCCCTTACGCCAAACCACTAACATCCTTAACGCTTATAATGATAGCCGTACCCATAAAGCCCTCGAAATCCTCGAGACCGATCAACATAAGTTCCCTGACATTGACATATGCGCAGGAGACTTCAATATTCAAGACGTAGAATGGGATAGAGGGGCCAGAGCACACTATGGCCCCAATTCGCTAAGCTCTAGACTCATTACCGTTACTAGCTCCTTAGGAACACTACGCGCCATTCCGTCCAACCCCGACGCCCCCACCCACGTCCCACATCAAAAAGAAGGAGTTCGACCATCCATCATCGACCTTTGCTTTGCCTCGCCCCACCTCATCGAAGATCAACGTTTCAGCATCACGACCCAGGATGACGACGTCAGCAGATTCAACTCTGACCACAACCCGATCCATATCAAAATCCCTAATAAAGGGCAAGATGATACGATAGGTAAAATGTTCATCGATAGATACTCGAAAGAAGAGGATGCTTTCGTCATGGACGTCATCCAGGAAACTAACTCCCTTAGAACGAACATGGGCCTGCCCACCGACAGAGAACAAATCGAGAACTTCACCACAGGTATGGCAAAGATTTTCTCCTCTGCTTGGGAATGTCATGCCGTTATGGCTAAACCGTCCCGCCATTCCAAAAAATGGTGGGACAAGGAATGCAAGTCACTGTTTAACGACATGAGGTCTAATCGCCTTCATGGTCAGAAACGTGACCCGATTAAATATACTAACCTCAGAAAGGTAGCGAAAGCTAAGCGGAACAATCACTTTAGCAAGGCCATCAAATACACGGCGGTCGATAAGAAAAGACCATGGGACCTCATCGACTGGACCCGCGTGCGAAGACTGCCCGCCACCGAAGCTATTCTCGACCAAAATGGTATACCATGCAACGACGACATATCCCTCTTTAACGCCATCCACTCCACCTTTAATTCCGCTAACGACCGCAAGGTCACCTTTGATAGCGTCACCAAAAACTTAACCCCCCTCAATCCCCGACAATGGAACCCCTTTTCTCCACTCGAACTCACTGATGCATTACGTAGTTGCTCAAAAAACTCGGCCCCAGGCCCTGACCATATCTCATGGCACCTCTTGAAACGCATCATCAAGGCGTCCCCAGAATTCACGGCCACCCTCATCTCTTTGTGCAACGCGTGCGTCGGACAAGGCGTCTGGCCATCACACTTCAAAGAATCCACCACGGTCATCATCCCCAAACCAAACAAACCTTCATACGACAAGATCAAGTCATTCCGACCCATTGTCCTCCTCAACACCACCGGCAAACTCTTTGAGAAAATCATCGCCACTTGCCTCCAATTCGACGGCATTACCCACAATATCATCCACCCCTGCCAAACCGGCGGCATCCTTCAGAGATCTATGGAAGACGCGGCCGTTGCTATCACCCATATGGTCAGAAACGCTTGGAGTTGTAAACAAGTTGTATCGGTTCTCGCATTTGATATCGCCCAATTCTTTCCTTCCCTCAATCATTTCATCCTATGCGAAATACTCACACACTTTGGATACCCATCACAGATCGTCTCCTTTTTCCAGGACTATCTCATCAATTGTTTCACCTCTTATAATATTAATAACAAAAAATCACAAAAATACGCCTGCGATGTAGGAGTCGGACAAGGAAGCGCACTCTCGCCTATCCTGTCCGCACTCTATATTTCTCCTATATTTCATCTGTTGGACAAATGGATTGTACACGACGACTCTTTCATTAAACCGATTTCCTCATTTCTATCTTATGTCGACGACGGCCTTCTTGTAGCTACGGACTCCGATTATTCTTCTACTCACGAATCTCTCATCCGCGCGTATACTCATATCACGTCTTTATTTACAGAATTCGGACTCGTCATGGAACACTCCAAGACAGAGTTATTTAATTTCGCCAAGAAACCAGGCGACCCAAACCCCTCCATTGACCTCAGAGTCGAGCCTTTTACAGGCGATCATCCCCTCCCTGCCAAAACTGTTTGGAGATACCTCGGCATCTTCTTCGACCGATCCCTCACCTTCAAGGACCACGTCAAAAGATACGCTACGAGATCCTTTTCTGCCGCTAAATGTCTCCGCATCCTCGGCAACTCTGCCCGCGGCCTTCTCCCACACCACAAAAAACTCCTCTACACTTCATGCGTCATCCCCATCGCCACATACGGCCTCAGATGCTGGTACCGGCCTGGCACTAGAGGGTTCGTCGCTAACACCAAAACATTCAACAGTATGCACCGTGCCGCATCACTATGGATTACAGGCTCCTTCCGCACCACCCCCACCGGAGGCGCCATGGCCATGGCAGGCCTCGTCCCCATGCACATCACCCTCAAGAAACTCCATGACAAGTCCATTGCGCGCATGGCCACCCTCCATCGCGGCCATCCTATCCTCGCTCTCACGTACCATCACATGGCCCAAGGTACTAAACTACACCCTGACAGCCTAGAGATGATGTCTAAGTCGAGAAGGAAGAACGCTAAGTCCCCACTAGACGTCACCAACCTAAACCTCATCGCTGAGACATTTCACCCCACTCACCCTAAAGCCACGCCAGGATCGAGGTTCATGGACGTCCACCACGACAAACTCTCCCTCACCCTCCCTCCCCCTTCCCTTTCGGCTCCCAAGGAAGTCATCAACGCCCACCATGACCTCCTCAACAAAATCATTGCGTCCCCAGAAGAGCACTCCATATGTGCCGTTATGAGCGGCAAGAAACAGAAAGAAGAGACAGGCGACCCATCCCTCCCTCTCCACTTCCACGCCTCCTACTCCGTCACGCACAAGGGATCACTTATCTACTCCAAAACTCTTCCCGCCGGGCGACGCACATCCATCGCGAATGCTCATACGTGGGCGGCCATCATGGCTATCACCAAAATCACTGAGCACCTCCGCCTACATCCGGGTCACAAAATTCAACACGTCCAACTCCTATCCCCATGCGTCCCTGTCCTCAGAGGACACATATTCAATAGCGCGGCCCATAAAGGCCGATCTATCAACATCGCTCTTGCCGGAGCACTCAGCGACCTGATAGAGGTCGCCCCCCATATCCACATCTCTATCACCGGGTTCAGAGCAGCTAGCATGCCCAAATGTCCCCACAAATCCTTCGATCGTAAGTGTGCCTCATGTATCACTAAGCGCACCGCCACATCAGCCAGACATGCCACGTACGATCACAAAACCGCTTTCCCCCCCTCACAAACGCTACAAAAACGTCACCTTGCCATCGAATGCGAAGCCCAAACCCAATGGATCTCCGATTTCCTCAACCCTAAATCTGGGTTCTTCAAAGGACGGCACTTCCTACCCATGACAGACGGCACGTCAGACGACCACCTCACTCCTAGCACCCACGGTAACGGCCCTTGGATGGGCACCTATTTTTTCACCACAGCCACATCCTCCACTCAATTGTATGCTAGGTTCTGCCAAGCAGTCACCAATCACGCCCCTATCGGCAGTTACCGTGATAGATTTTTCGCTAACTCTGACCCCCCCCATCTACCTCGTGCCCGGGCCACCCCAACGTCCTCGAAACGAGACACCACATCCTCAATGACTGCTCTTGGTACGCCAGAAGAATTGATCACGACTATTCACAGATCGAGGACGTTATTCTGTTCCTCATCGACAACCCCAAGGCCTTCTCTTTCCAAGGCCCCTCACGCCCCAGGAAAGAGGAGGACGAGTGGAAACGTCATGTTGAACTCATGTACGCCTTACGCTCCTCACGATATCAATCTCTCGGCATCACCCCTCCTTACTCCCCTATATTCATTTGCGAATCCCTCAATCCTACATTTGCGCAGCTAATCGTCCCCCGCGTCATCATCTACCCAAACGCTGAATGGGTAGACTACATCCCCACTCTCCAGGAAGACATCGCTAACGGTAAATATAACCTCGTCTCCTACCACACTCTCCCCCATGATACGAAGGGCGGCAACCCTTCGGATCAGGCTTTACCTAGCTGCGAGTAAGACGGTCGAGGAAGGTTCTTACTGGCTAGGCGGTCCTCGGGCCGTGCCACTCTTATCCGGGTAATTCAAGAATAATTGACTTCTAGTCACCCTGGATCCCCCTGCGCATGCGCAGACGTGTTCCGGTTTTCATTTTCTGATTTTCATTTTCTGATTTCTTCTCTCTCTTTCCCCCCTCATACGTCTCGTGATACTGGCATGTATACGTATATCCTAAATTTCCTTACCTCCCCTCCAGCCCCGACTTCCCTTTGTCGTCCAGGGCAAATGTTTCTGTACAAGTTTGTTGTTTCGGGCCTCATATTTTCATTTATTTTTCTCTGCTTGTTGTTATGGGATTTGTTTTAGCCACTTTTTTCCTGGCCTCCGGCCAGGAGCGCTACGCGATCGGGCAGCGCTTTAATAAATGTTGATTTAAAAAAAAAAAAAAAAAAAAAAAAGTAACAAAGGCCTGATGGATTGTGGTCTTGTCCAGCTTGTCCATAAGCAGGAGAGACGAAGTAAAGGCCGAAAACTTGTCCGGGAGCGCCCTAATGAGTGCCATAGAGGCCAGCTCATCATCCAGCTGCTCTAAAGTGAATTTCTCCGGTCTGAGCTCCTTTAGACGACGTTTGCAGCTCTCTACACGGTTTATAATTGACTGGAGGGACTCCTCTTCGAGTTTACTGATGCTGAACAGCTCATCATAGGCATTGAACCGCATTCCAGCCTTTTTCTGATGATGTACAGCCTCCAGAGCAGCCCACATCTTGATTGGATCGCCCTGGATGCCTGCAAAATGCACCCTTTGGTCTTCTTCAACCATAAGATAGAGCCAGCCAGCTGCCTTGTCGAGTTTATCCTCCCAGAGTGACTGGGAAGCGAAATCCTGAGGAGTAGGGGAAGAGGGAATGGAGGGAGGACTCTGTTTGCCTGAAACAAGTCTCCATAGGCCAGAGGCACGTAGCCAGGCCTCCATCTCGCCGGACCACGTGGCATAGTTCCCCCCATTGAGCTTAACAAACGCTGGCGAACCCAAAGCCATAGGAGCGAAATTGCGGGCAGGGGAAGCGAAATAGTTTGAGGGAGGAGGGATGAGAGAGAGGAGTTGAGTTGAAGATGGTTGAAGAAAGAAAAATCGATTTGTAGGTCGTTAGAAGCCGGGGCCCATAACCTGTTGGAAGTAGAACGTAGAGTTCGCAGTGGCGATCCTAACGACGCTAGTATCAAGCAGATTGGATAAGAAATGAGCTAGTATTAGCACAGTTAATCTGTGGACAAGTATAAGAAGCTAAAATAACAATACAAAGAGATTGCTCACCTGTGGACAAGTCTAAGAAGCTAAAGACTTCTAAGTCGTCCACAGGCAAGTTCAACATGCACTGACTAATCTATCACGTGAGCGGAAGCGTCCACTGTACTCTTTAAGTTGAGATATACACAAAACAAATTAACCAGTCACTCTAATAACTGAATGCTTGGGGCATTCTAACAGCAAGTAGCTGACATTCTGACCAAGGCTGTGGCACCAAAGGTGATTGATTTTGCTGTCCCGCTATTGGGACTTGGACACTAGACTGCTTGGATCAAGGGGGTGTGTTAGAATGCCCCAAGCATTCAGCTATTAGAGTGACTGGACAATTTGTTTTGTGTATATCTCGACTTAGAGTATAGTGGACACTTCCGCTCATGTGATAGATTAGTCAGTGCATGTTGAACTTGCCTGTGGATGACTTAGAAGTCTTTAGCTTCTTATACTTGTCCACAGGTGAGCAATCTCTTTGTATTGTTGTTATAGCTTCTTATACTTGTCCACAGATTAACTGTGCTAATCATTCCCTTCTTGACCTCTAACCACCACCTTCCCTTTTGGGATAGGTGGGGCGAACGCCTTAGTAGCTGAGACGTCCACTCCTCGGTGAAATCGTTCGGGGTGCTGAGTAGGCGGGGTCTCACTCCCTGCTGAAATCCCAGAGGTTTGAGTTGAATAGCGCGGTCAGCATCTGTGCTATCAATGGATGTCATGTCGACCACCGTTGGGCGGCCTTGGGGTATGTTACTCCCCTTCTGCTTGACCTTCGGGGCGTAGTTTCTGTGTCCCACCCTCGCGCTCTCTTCTTGGGGGCGCACTCCTCGTCCAGGACGGTCAAAACCTCTTGGACACCACTGCGCTGGCGCCGCTCTCTGCGCCTTACATTCCTTTTTACTCAGGACAAAAAACCTTCGTTCCACTACTTGCGCCCGCTCTTCCCTTGGGCGCACCCTTTCGTCTAGACTGGCCCAAGCCCTCTGGACACCACCATGTCGGCGCCACTCACAGCGCCCACCTTCCCTTCTCCCAACGGACGTCGGATGCGACCACATCCAACTTTTCACCGTCCACCTCCTCCTTTCCCATCAGACGGTCCAATCTCCCCCTGCACCGGGCTGCGGCATCTTCAAGAGACCCTCCCGCTGTGCACCATCTTTCAGCGGCATCGCGCTGCTCGATCCCTCCCGGTCGTCAATTCTCTGGCGGCCACCACTTTGCTGCACACTTGTGCGTGGCTCCCCCTTCCCTCTTCTCGGCTGGATCCTACCCTGGGTCTGTCCACCATTGGCTAGCTATTCTTAGCTGGCACTGGGTGGTTGCGTTACTTTGTGACGTGACCTCATGCTCCGGGTCTTTCGACCCAACATTCGGAAAGTCCAAAATCCCCCCGACTTATCCATCCTGTCCCTTCCGGCCCCGGCTACTTCGTAGCCGGTCCCCTCATTCATTCCCAGCACCCAGCTGCCCCGACATTCTCTCCCGGCCCTGGCTACTCCATGCGATGGCCAGCCCTCCACAATCTCTTCAGGCACCCAGCTGCCTCCGTCACTCTTTTCACAGGAGCACGTTCCACCGGCACCCACCATCTGCACTCGCTGCGCTGCGCGTGTGACTGCAACCGCCTCATCAGAAAATCGGGGGCATATCCAGGCTGTTATGTAGGTGTTTTATGTTTGCTTGAGCTAAGGCTTGCTTCGTACACTTTTCCCTACGGCCCATCATTTTTATCCTTATTGTTTTGTTTTTATTCTTCTCTTCGAGGCGATGCAAATTCCGCCAGATACGTTATACAACTATAATGTTGTTTGGGGCTAATGTTTTTATTTCGGCGATGCGTCATGGCTGCCATTTTCTTGTAGTATGCCTGGAGTATCTAACCGGATGTCGTATAGCTACTTGTGAATAAAGGTCCACCGAGAGGTGCCATTGATACAAAAAAAAAAAAAAAAAAAAATTAACTGTGCTAATACTAGCTCATTTCTTATCCGATCTGCTTGATACTAGTGTCGTTAGGATCACCACTGCGAACTCTATGTTCTACCTCCAACATCACCAGGAGGTCGTCTAACTCGATTGGTGTGCCTAGGGACTCTTGGGGGCTCAGTAGGCACAGGAGCGGTCGGAGGAGTGACAGGGAGTGGTGCAGGAGGTTGTGGAGGCGTTCTAGGTGGAGAGGGAGCGACAGGAGATGCAGGAGCGATCACAGGAGCTTCAGGTGCATTTTGAAGTGCTTTAGGCTCTTCAGGAGGAATAGCACTTGCAGGAGTCGTGCTAGGCAGCGGAGACGGTGCAGGGAGATGCCAGATACCACCCCCTTCATCCTGGAGAGGTGGGAAGTCAAAATGCGACGAGGGGAGCGCTGGAGAGGGCTCTGAAGCAATAGGAGTCTCAGGAGAGCTGAGAGGGCCAGCAAATGAAGGAATAGCATCGAGTTGAGCTCTAGAAGTGCCAGGGAAGTACCTTTCATCGAATTCTACCCTTTCAGAGATGATTGAACGCTTGGTGACTAGGTTATAGAACTTCCAGCCCTTGTAGCCAGTAGGATAGCCTATGAAAATACATTTTTCATAGTGAGGCTGAAGGGAATGGCGTTTATCTCGCTGTATATGCACATAGGCAGTGCACCCCCATACTCGGAGGTGGGAAATGTCAGGCTTTCGCTTATAGAATGTTTGGAAGGGAGTACAACCAGGTAGAGACGATGTAGGAAGCCTATTCCATACATGCACCATAGAAGAGATGCATTCACCCCAGAAACTCAGAGGCAATTTCGACTCAGAAAGCATTGCAGTGATCCTTTCCCCCATAGTTCTGTTAGCCCTTTCAGCTAGACTGTTCTGCTGAGGCCTGTTGCGAGTAGAATGCCTCCTGTTGATGCCACATTGCTCCGTGAAGGCCAGGAATGTTAGGATGGAAAAGTGACCACACCAGGGTTTGAACCTGGGACCACCCCAATTGCACCAGGGAGCTCTAACCACTGAGCTACATGGTCTTGGTATTATAGGAGCTAGGATATTATATATATGTACCCTAGGCCTAGAGTTGGAACTCACTACTGCAGGCCCACTCCAGGGGCTGGGGCACTAGGCAGTTTCTTGTGAGAACTCAGAGCTCCAAAGCTGTCAGATGACTTGACCTGTCATCACCTGACAAGGAAGGCTTTAGACATGTATTCACCACCTTTATCATCCTGTAGAGCGTGCATTTTGACTCCTAGTTGGTTTTCAGCCCAAGATTTGTAGATTTTGAATGCTTCAAAGGCCTCAGACTTGCTTTTCAGCAGATATACAGCCCGGAAACGCGTTGCGTCATCTATAAATGTGATCCAGTACTTGTAGCCTAAGTGGGAAGCGACTGGGAGTGGTCCGTGAAGGTCTGAGTGCACCAGCTCGAGTGGGGATTGATTATGGCTGGTAGAGGAGGGGAAAGGAAGTGAATGCATCTTGCCAGCAAGGCAGGGCTCACATATAGGGTCAGGGGACGCTTTAGAGTCGATTTTAAGGCCTGTAACAAGCTCCTTGTTCACCATAGACCTCACATCAGCATAATTATGGTGAATAAAGCGACGATGCCATAGGGAGAGGTCACAGGGAAGTGTAGAGACCGAAAAAGCGGCCTCCGAGGTCAAAGTTGAGCCATCTAGCTCAGCAGAGTTGTTGGGATGGATGGTGGCCGTGAAAAGCGTTGTTCCCTTGCAGCAGAAGGCCATAGAATGAGCAGAAATTGTGATAATAAAATTCTTGTGCTGTGCAAGGTATAGACAAGACGGCGAGTTGCTCCAGAGAGTGGGAACATGAAAAACTCTAGTAAACTCAACCGCTCTAGCCACTTTTCCGCTCAAAACTGGCTCAAAGACCACAGACCCCACCCCAGCAGAGTAGACAACTGAATTATCAGCTAATCGAATGGGAATGCAATGGGGGGAGTAGGATTTGAACCAATGCTTGTGGGGGGTCATATGAGAAGTGGCCCCTGTATCTGCAAGCCAGTGGAAGTCAGCATCGAGCTGCAGGGGGGTAGAGAGCGAAGGGGAAGAGGTAGGGGAGGGAGCACTTGCATTTCCAGCAAATTCTCGGACTCTCTGCGCTTTTTCGGCACCAGGAGTCGAGCTAGAGCTTCTGGAAGCGGTGGGGGAGTCATTGGAGCAGTCCTGGGCCTTGTTGGCCTTGTTTCCTCGAGTTCTGGGCTTCTGAGCATCCTCCTGAGCGCGTTTCTTTGCCTTTTTGAACGTCCAGCAGTTAGCCACCTTGTGACCAGTCCTCCCACAGAAATTGCAGGTCTCTGAGGTGTTTTTGAAGCCAGAATGCGCTGCTAGGGCCTGGGAGCCTCCCAAGGCGTCCTGAGCACGTTTCCTTTGCTAGATATCCTCAGTAACAAAGGCCTGGTGGATGGTGGTCTTGTCCAGCTTGTCCATGAGCAGGAGAGATGATGTAAAGGCCGAAAACTCGTCTGGGAGCGCCCTAATGAGTGCCATGGAGGCCAGCTTGTTGGAACGAGAACGTAGAGTTCGCAGTGGCGATCCTAACAATGCTAGTATTGAGCGGATTGGATAAGAAATGAGCTAGTATTAGCACAGTTACTCTGTGGACAAGTATAAGAAGCTATAACAGCAATACAAAGAGATTGCTCACCTGTGGACAAGTATAAGAAGCTATAACAGCAATACAAAGAGATTGCTCACCTGTGGACAAGTATAAGAAGCTAAAGACTTCTAAGTCATCCACAGGCAAGTTCAACATGCGCTGACTAATCTATCATGTGAGCGGAACTGTCCACTTTACTCTAAGTCAAGATATACACAAAACAAATTAACCAGTCACTCTAGTAACTGAATGCTTGGGGCATTCTAACACACCCCCTTGATCCAAGCAGTTTTTTTTTTTTTTTTTTTTTTTTTTTGTAATCAACGGGGCCTTTATTCAAAGTAGCTACTACAAGGTCGCAAATCCAAGCATACTACTAAGAAAAGGATGCCATAACGCATATCCAGAAGGGGCCCAATCCAATACAGGGAGTCATGCTTACAAAGTGGGCGAAAGAAATGTATCTGCGCGACGAGGTCAAGTGCTCGAGGAGAAAAGAAAAAACAAATCATAAGAGTCAAAATAATAGGGGAACTAACCATCAGTCCGGGACAAACAATCACAGTCAACCTCTGGCCAGTCCTTCCCTGGAGCCCCGCGTTGGCAGGGGTAGACGCATACAAGACGATTATCGATGACTTAGAAGGTGATAGGGGTAAAGCGTCAAAATGGTGGAATGGCAGTGTGCCAGAACTCCGAAACACCCGATGAAAAGCGCTACTTGTTTGACGGGAACTGGCGCTTGAGCCAGTTGCGGTCGAACCAATGTTCCCAGAACAGACACAAAGTGTCCGTGCTGGAGTGCGTCGTCTTGGTCTTCTTTGCAGCAGAACAGTTGATGCAATGGCAAATGGCGGCATCGATGCAGGACACGGCACAGGCAGAATTGTGGCAATCAGAGAAGTGCGGACCGCCGCAGTGTGCGCACTGGACACCTTTTGCCTGGCACACGTTAGAGTGGTGGCCCCATCTCTGGCGCTGAGTGCACAGAGCGGAACCGGGCCAGGGAGCAGCACCCTGGACCTGACAGTTGCAACCGCCAATGACAATTGTCTTACCTATAAAGTCGCGGGCCGCATGGCCTGAGATGGAGTCAGAGATATCGACCCATGCAATGCATGAGTCGGCTTTTGGTGAAGTCCGCATAAATCGGATGGCGTGGATGATGTGGGGGGTAAGAGCTTTTCCTACCAGTGATTCTGCTAAAGCTGCCTGGAAGGTGGCGCGTTGGGCATGGATCCAAGTACGTGACTTGGAAGGAATAAGGGGAACGTCAATAACCTTGAGGTAGGAGGTCGACGTTACAGGGGCAGATTGGATGGGGATGACCCCAGGAGTGGTGACGAGGCGGCGGATGTGCTTGAGCACACAATTCCCCTCGGGAGCGGATGGGACTTGGTTACCAGTTATGAAAATGCCGGTCTTGATGTCCATGGCGTGTTCTAGAATGAAGGTTGACTTGAGGTCGGCCTTAAGGTGGGAGTTCACCTCGCTAATAATAGCAGGGGTGATAGATGAGGCTAGAACATTAGTTCTGGCCGGTGGAATGATATGGACTCCACAATGTGAAAGTCCATGGTCGGTGTGTTTGCCCTTCTGCTTACGCTTGGGGGCGCGAACAGAGATGGCAGGTGTGGAGGAGGGGGCAGGCGCGGCTGGGGATGAGGGGAGGCCAGTGAACTTCACCGATTTCTTCGACTTGGGAGGTGCCGCAGCAGCTGCAGGTGCAGTCAGGGCACGACTCCGAGAGCCGGCGGGTTTAGGAAGGGGACCCGGGTGGCTTACCTTGGGTGGCTTGGTAATTTTGGCCACATCAGCCTCAGCCTCGGCCATAGGAGACCGGGGGCGTGGTGTAGGCGTGGCCGATGGGGGAGGGGGCATAGCTGGGACAGAGGGAGGGGGGGCAGAGACTCGGGGGGCGGTCCAGCACTGGCAATGACTTGAGCAAGTTGGACATCGAAGGCTGCAAAGCCTCCCATGCCAAAGAACTCGTGCTGAGATAGGTTTGGTGACTTGAGAATGAGCCACAGAGATTGTAAAAGCTCGTCCATGAGAGCGTCCAAGCATTTGGTGCAACCGTTAACCTTGGCTGTGCGTACAGCTTCACCAAGGCTATCGGCTAGTGAGTTCTTGGCCCTCTTTGGAGGAGTGGGGACCAAGGGGGAAGGGAGGGGAGAGAAAGTTGCAGGGGGGCGCAGCAGTCCAAATGGAGTCTTCGGGCTCGCAGTCGCATACAACAACGGGGTCATTGCAGCTTGGGACGGGCCAGGGGTGGGGGTGGCGGGGGTGGCAGGCTGCTTACCCTTTGCCTTGAGATAAGCTCGCATTTTCTCAACACAGCTTGCCTTTGGAGTCGCCAGTGGAGGTGGCGTCTCCCTCATAATCATCATCTGCAACTCACGCTGCAGCTCACTAGGCACTTCTCCATTGTCAGAGTCCCAATTTGAATCGAAATCCGGATGAGTATCCATTGTTAGAGCATTGTATATTCCTACTCAAGCACTTCCACTGAGACTTCCAAAACAGGAAGGTGGTGGTTGCGGTTCAAGAAGGGATTGAAAGGCGTTGATCCAAGCAGTCTAGTGTCCAAGTCCCAATAGTGGGACAGCAAAATCGATCACCTTTGGTGCTACAGCCTTGGTCAGAATGTCAGCCACTTGCTGATCAGTTGAAACATAGAGGGGATCAATGATTCCTTCTTCTACAGCCTCCCGGAGCCAGTAGAACCGAAGATCCAGGTGTTTCATGTGCCCATGGTGCTCAGGATTCTTTGCCACACTGATTCCAGACTTGTTATCAACAAATAAAGTCGAAGCAAGTGTCTGGGGGTAGCCAAACTCGCTGAGACTGTTCCTAGTCCACTTGATCTCCTTTCCAGCCTCAACAGCAGCCACAAACTCAGCCTCAGTGCTTGAGAGAGTCACAAAAGGCTGATGCTTTGAGGACCAGCCCACAGCAGCACCAGAGACAATGGTCACATATCCACCTGTAGCTCGACCTGTGGCCTTGCAGCCACTGTGAGAGGCATCGGAATAGGTGGTAAACAGTTCCCCAGAGTCACCACCTCTGTAGACAAGCTGGTAGTGCAGGGTGCCCTTCAAATAGCGAAGTAAATGCTTTACAGCAAGCCAGTGGGCAGGAGCAGGGTTGTGGTTGAATCTCCCAAGGTAGGAGACTGCATAGGCAATGTCGGGTCGAGTCCATTGGTTCTTGAACCAGAACCACCACCTTCCTCTTTTGGAAGTCTCAGTGTTTCTGCTTGAGGGGCAATACATAGCGTCCACATTGTCTTTATGGATATGCGCGAGGATTTCGACAACGGGAACTGGACGTCGGACGACAACGATCGGCTTCCCCCACAGCTGGAGGCAGTGGTGCTCAAAACACCGATGACTCCAAAGGTGACCTGTCTCGAGAAGATGCAGTCTCATCTTAGGAAGAAGGGTAAGGAACAGGACATCCAATGGCCTGCGTCACTCGCCCCCACCACCCCCACACCTGCGGGCCCTTCGCAAGCATCGGCGACACCGTTGTTGTATGCGACTCAGAGTCCGCACACTCCCAAGCAGACTGGAGCTCCATCTGCTTCCCCTTCCCCCTCCTGGGCCTCTTCTATCTTCTCGCCATCCGCGGTGCCAGGAAAGAAGAACCGTCTCGCCTCGTCGATCGCCACAGCGGCCGACCTCATCAACCATATGCCCCTGGATGCAGACTTTGCGGCTTATGCTCGTGAAGTTCTGCGTCTGATCTATCAGATTCTCAACTTGCCTGCCCACAAACAGGTAGAGTTCATGAACATGACAGGTTCGTCTTTGTTTGAGGTCGTGCTTGCCATGATAATTGCACAGACTGGCCCGCCCCCTCCATCCCCAGTCAAGCCCACCACCCCCCTTCCCCCTCCTGCTCTGACCACACCCTCTAGACCCCGGTCCCCGATAGCCAAGGTTGAACATGAGGCTGCTGCGCCGCAGCCAAAGAAAGTCCAGGTCCAATCTCCACCTGGCCCCACTCCTAAACCTGCCGCTTCTCGGAAGCATGCCCCAGCTGCACCCGCAGCTGTCTGCACTAGTGGCTGCTATCCATTATCATAAAACATTGGCAGCTCCCAATCGAAGAATTTTCATATTATCCAATGGCCGAAGATGAGATACGGTTTATCAGACATCCAATTACCATTTTCATTACTCCGTTTTTTTGAGTCTGGAGGTTTCATAATATGCCAATCCAATATATGATTGATATTAGACCTGTACATTGGCAGTATCATTCTCATTTTATATCATCTTTGATAAACCTAGTTGGCTATTTCATTCTCATTCTTGGGCATTATCATTATGTTATAGTTTGTGCTTTTCACAGTTTCATTCTAGTTGATTGGTAATCTCATTACATTGGATTACCACCTATTTGGCATTTTCATTCTGGTGTCTAGAGTGTTTCATTACCAAATTTGAGCATTTTCACTACTGTACCAGGGGCATTTCATTATTAGATATTGGTCTTTTCATAGCTTGTAGTAAATGTTTCATTTCCAATTTTGTGACTTTTCATTCTATACAATTGGTGGTTTCATTTCTATACCAGAGCTGTTTCATTCCTTGATTTGGGGATTTTCATTGTTGTGACTGGGCATTTTCATTATTGCACCATGGCTATTTCATTGCCAAATATGAATATTTGCATTTCTGGCTTTCAGCATTCTCATTTCCAATGTTTGGAATTCTCATTGTATACAACAGGCACTTTCAATACTGCACAAGGCCAGTTTCATTACTGGATTATAGTATTTTCATTTTCATCTCTTGGGGTTTTCATTAGAAAGTTTAGGTATTTTCATTATTGCACTATGGCCATTTCATTGCCAGACAAGGGTGTTTTCATTCTAGCTTTCAGCATTCTCATTTCTAATTGTTGGGGTTCTCATTGTATACAATAGGCACTTTCAATACTGCACAATGCCAGTTTCATTACTGGATTATGGTATTTTCATTTTTCTGTCTTGGCATTTTCATTGGAGACCTTAGGCATTTTCATTATTGCACCATAGATTATTAATCACCACATATTACTGTTCTCATTTCTACCTTTCATTCTCATTCCCAGTTGTTGCTATTTTGATTGGATGTAATTGTCAATTTCATCCCTATACAATATCAGTTATAGCACCAGGTTAGGATATTGTATTTTTGTGTCTGGGGTTTTCATCAGAAAAGTTAGGCATTTTCATTATGACACCCTGGAGCAAGAAACAAATAAAATATGTATAATATACAGTAGATAAATAAACAATTACACAATTTTCTGCACAACATAACCAGACTTCAATCATTTGACTTGTCTATATACTCCTGAATTGTCATTGCTGTGGACACAATGCAGATTTTATTGCAAGATCTTGGTGTTTTCATTTATGGCTCTTAATATTCTCATTTCTACTTGTTGGAATTCTCATTGTATCCAACTGGCAGTTTCAATCCTGTACAACAGCGGTTCCATTGCTACAGCATTTTCATTATTGTATCTAGGAGTTTTCATTGGAAACCTTTGGCAGTTTCATTATTGTGCCATGGATACTTCATTACCACACATTGGTGTTTTCATTCCTTGCTTTCAACAATTTCATTCCCAGTTGTTGGAATTCTCATTGTGTACAATTGATAGTTTCATTGTTGCACCCAGGTATTTTCATTGATACTCCTACAGTTTAGTTACCAGTTATTGGTGATTTCATTTTTCTTAATCACCATTCTCATCAATGTTGCACTGCTGTTTTCATTCTTACATTTTGAGGTTTCATCAATATGCATTGGCATTTTCATTCAAGTCACTTGCATATATTTCATCTATATTACTTACATTGGGGGACAAAACCGTTCCAATGTTTTGTACCTTTGCAAAGAATGCTATATACCAGCACACATAAAATGTTTAAAATCTTGAGGATATTTATGAATATACCTTAGTATCTAAGCTACCATTGTGTGATGTTATGTGGCTGTACAGTTATTATTGGCTATTATATAATCATTTTAAGTCAGAGCATCATTGGAACAGTTTTGTCCCTGTGCATTGAAAATACAGAATTGGCTACTTATCAAGGCAGAGGATACTATTTTCTGGCTATCAAAGCTACAAATGGTAGATTTGGTATTGATGCCATCAATATCTGATCAAATGCTGCTGATATGATATCAAAATCCATCTATATGCTACTATAAAGATTAGGTACTTTGTTAAGTAGTAAATCTTTAATCTCTAGCTTATTATTCCATTATCTTCAAGGCTTGTGATATAATTTATATTAATACAGTTATCTAAGTACAATAATATACTGGATTATGTAATTTATGCCATTCAAAGACTTATTTGCTGACATAAATATGATCATCCTTAGGTAGAAATATACTTTCATCTATTTTTTGCACATGAACAACCCACTTGCTGGAAAGCTGATTGTTCCAATTAATGCTATAAATGTTAGTGCTTATGTAACAATCAATCAAAGAGCAAACAAAAGCTTTGACCTTCCTGCACAAGCCTGTATTTACATAAATATATAGTAGACTCTAGAGAGTATCTGTAAAATTGCACCAGGGCTTGTTTCTGATGAGTAATTAAGATACAAATAGGCTCAGAATATTGAGAATAATACATTATAATCATATGTAACTGAAAACAATATGCTGATGGAAGTGTAAGAGCTTTACAAGCAGAGGGTAAAAAGTGTTAGTGTGTATAAATGAAAAGAATTGTACTGTAAGATTGCATAGAATGGGCAAGAGCTCAAATAACTACTAAACATGAAGTATTATTGAATGTTAATCTTTTCAGATATATTTTGGAATTTTCACATGATTCAATCCTAGAGTATTATAGGTAGAATATATCAAGTACAAGCTTAACAAATGTGATATAGCAGCAAATCAACTTTAAAATAGTATGGATTACCTAAAATTAGATATTGTTGAGTTTAACCAGCCTCTTAATATGAGTTTTGCCAAAATACAGTAAATAAATATCAATAGTGAGGTGAAAGTTAATGAATTTCTACCTAATAGATTATTACATCTATAGAGCAGCATATAGATGGATTTTGATATCATATCAGCAGCATTTGATCAGATATTGATGGCATCAATACCAAATCTACCATTTGTAGCTTTGATAGCCAGAAAATAGTATCCTCTGCCTTGATAAGTAGCCAATTCTGTATTTTCAATGCACAGGGACAAAACTGTTCCAATGATGCTCTGACTTAAAATGATTATATAATAGCCAATAATAACTGTACAGCCACATAACATCACACAATGGTAGCTTAGATACTAAGGTATATTCATAAATATCCTCAAGATTTTAAACATTTTATGTGCACTGGTATATAGCATTCTTTGCAAAGGTACAAAACATTGGAACGGTTTTGTCCCCCACTGTATGATAGATGTTAAGTTGAACATATTGAAAGCTAGATAATCTATTCCTCATCTCTGGGAAAAGAGTTGAGAATCCTAACAAGAACCCAATTAACATCATCTAGAATAACCTCCAACTCTGACCTCATAATTGGTGTCTCAGCATAATGTGCCCACCATGCTAATACTAGAATAATGATAAAAAAGCCATTTGGACCTGAACAGCGTAGAGATGACCAATCAATGACCTCAGGAATATCCCGAGTCAACTCGCCATTCTCGGAAACACGTTCAGATGGCTGAAGCAACTTCCACCACTTACAAAAGGCTAACTTATATTCACTGATCTTGATTTTTGGAATGACTGTAAGTTTGCAAGCATTCTTAATCCAGCTTGCAACTTGAGGTGGTCAACCTACACAATGGATATTCTAGACTTCTTAGATAACTGAATAAGAGCTTGAAAAAAAGATACTTACTTTCCCTCTAGGACAGATGACTTCGAACTGAACCCAGTTCTCTACAAGTGTTGGCCAGAGTAGCAACATACTACCCACAGACTCAAAAAAGTCCTTGGCACCATGTACAAATGAAGGAAGTGAGCTAAGAAGCTCATCGGGAACTGAAGTAGAGTTGTCAATATCAACATTCAATCTAGAACAGAAACTAACCTTTTCCATGAATACTAATCATGGAAGCAGGGGCAGTCAAACCTGTCCCATTCATTGGATCATCTTTATGTTGTGAAGGAGTGACATGGTCTGTGTTCGAAGTTAGATTATATATTGTAATAGCTTACAATGGGCATACCTTTTGTAGTATCCTCAGATGGGTCAGTAGCCATTGGATCATCTTGAGGCCAGGCAGCATCTTTGGATGGGGCAGCTGCCATTGAATCATCTTGAGGCTGGGCAGCATCCACAGACAATACTCCAACATCCTCACCAGGATCAGGAGTGATAAGAGCAGCTGTGTTACTTGTCAAGCGATCCTGAACCATGTCCTCAGATGTAGTCCACCGGTGTCACCATGATCAGACAGAGGTGTAAGAGCAGCCGTGCCAATGATTGGGCCATCTTCAACTAGCACAGAAGATGCACGCGACAGTGTTATGCCAACGTCTGTAAGTAACACTTATTTAAGATATGAAAAATGCAGGAGGGGGACGATTAAGCAACGTACCTTTGGCTGTGTCATTAGACAGTACTGTAGTAGCGTTATCGAGGTTAGGTAAAGTAGCTGCACCATTGATTGGGCCATCCTGAGGTTGGGCAGCAGATGGTGAGCTACCTTCTGTGAGGGCGCGTGTTGTAGATGACATGTCAGGGAGTACTGTGTTGCCTCCTGTAACCGTAGATGGTGGGTGCAAGGCTGTCGCACCATCTCCGCTGTTGTTCTGGTGAGGTTGGGCAGCAGATGGTGATGAGCTACCTTCTGCAAGCGCATGTGTTGTAGATGATGTGTCAGGGGGCGCTATGTTGCCTCCTGTAACCATAGATGGTGGGTGCAAGGCTGTCGCACCATCTCTGCTGTTGTTCTGGTGAGGTTGGGCAGCAGATGGTGATGAGCTACCTTCTGTGAGTGCGTGTGTTGTAGATGATGTGTCGGGGGCACTATGTTGCCTCCTGTAACCGTAGATGGTGGGTGCGAGGCTGTCGCACCACCTCCACTGTCATTCTGGTGAGGTTGGGCAGCAGATGGTGATGAGCTACCTTCTGCAAGCACGTGTGTTGTAGATGATGTGTCAGGGGGCGCTATGTTGCCTCCTGTAACCGTAGATGGTGGGTGCAAGGCTGTCGCACCACCTCCACTGTCATTCTGTGCAGTGGTCTCATCAGGAGCAGACCTATATAGTAAGGGTTTGAATCAGCAAAACAATTACAATGTGTGCTCTGAGAACTCACCGAAGTTTATATCTCTTTGTGGGTCATTCATCTCCAGAACCAGAAGGGACTTTGTCAGGACTTGAAAACATCAGCTGAGAGTGGCGCCCGAGTGTGAAGTGCAAACACGTACCTCAATTTACCCTTACCCTTCTCAGCCTTTTTCTTCCTCTTTGTAGTCTTTACTTCCCTCTTCTCATCTCCCATCACGTCCTTCATCGATGGAATGCCCATCGAGGTAAAGATGCCCTTGATCTGGGCAATGTTTGCCTCTCTCTGGAGCTCATATTCAGAAAGCGGCGGCGCTGCCTGCTTGCCACGGTGAGTCATGGACTGTTTCTTCTTCAGTGAAGGATTGTGGCTCTCAGCGTCATTGTCTTGCACGTCATCTTGGACATCATCGTCTCGAGCGTTGTCTGGGACATCATCGTCACCGGATGGGGCAGGGTTTGCAGGTGCCGGTGCCAGAGAAGGGACGACAGAGGGGGCGTGTGAGAATTTAGCTGAGACAAATCAATGAACTTTATTATGTACTTGAATGTCATTACTACTCACAATATGCTGTGTGGATGAACTTGTCCCAGCGCTGCACTTGTTCCTGGTACAGTTCTTTACCAAGGTAGGTCTCAAAATCCAACTCAGTTTCTTTGACATCACCGTTCACTCTACAAGGAAACATTAGTGAGTGTTTGCAGATGAAACACGAGGTTTACTGACATCAACGATCTCAGCATCCCATCACAATGGTTGGGGCCACCAGCTAGAATGGTGAAAACCCATCCTGTCTTCTTGTGCAGAGCTTTGACACAAGATGACAGAGTGTTGACCAGCAAAGCGATATTCCTAGTTGAGGTGAGTTTCAAACTCTGAGACACATGTCAACACTCACTTTTGTTGCGCTTCTTCATCAGTCTCCTCATTCACGTCGCCTTTTTTAGCTTGGCGCTCACTACGGATGCACTCCTTAACCTCATCTGGCTCTTTGTCAAACTTGCCTTGAACCACGTCATTGCAGATTTTCATTCTTTCCTTCTTTGACAACTTTGTCTTCTCACCTCCGCTGGATTGGAGGGACTCCGTGCAGGCTGCCTCAACAAGAGCCTTCAACTTTGACTCCCAATAAAGGCTTTGATAAACCTGGAAGACCAAAGGCAGTTTGGGTTTCTTGACGAGCTCAATTGTCTGTCAAGATACTGACTCCCAGGCGTTGTTGTAAAACCACGCACTCAGTCGCTGTAGAAGGAGTGCGTTAGACAGAACACAGTGAGTTAATGATGTCCTTACTGTAGCCATTGCCGTGCGTTTGGATGTCAATGCCTTTGATGTGTCACCTTTGTGAACGCGCAGCTCCTCTTTGCTCAATTGGCCGAGGTTGAATTCCTCGATAAACTCAGTGGCAAGGTGTGTCTTGAATTGTCTGGTAGTGCCATCAGCTTGAGCTTTCACCCAGCTGGGATTTCGTGCTTTGAGGCATGTGCGTTGTGTGTGGGTGTCGTCCACTGAGCACGTGTCATGGTTATTGAAAAACCCTAGGCAGAATGAAAAAAAAACTGACTAGGTACATATCTCCATTTACAGGTAACCCATGGCCCTCTTGTATATAAGAGGCATAGACAATGCTTCAGTATCCAATGGTGAGTCCTGGCATTTATTTCTTTTGTCTTATGATTCATTGCCCACGGCAGTCTTGGAGGCAAGGCGTCTAACGCACAAAATTCAGACTCTCCCATCAACGGCAATCCGCTGTCCCTCCTCATGAATATCATGAACTTGCTTCGAAGTCTTTGTGTAAAAGGGCATCACTAGGTCTCGTGTCAAATCAATAAGATTTTCAGCTTACGCTCATAGCCTGGTGTGTGTACACGGCCCTCTCGCCAACTTTTGCATTCCGGTCATCACTGATGGTAACAAGGCAGTGTCAGAGAGTATCACCAACGTTGCACAAGATCCGTCCAACTCCCTCGCCAACCCCTACATTCTTGCTATCAAGGACACAAGCACGATGGATTTGAGGCCTCCAACGACACATTTCAACCTCCTGGCCGTAGGTACACCCATCTCTGTCTCGTTCAACCGGTTGACTCGCGTTCTGGCGACCAGTAGCACAAGCGGGACTGCTGTGAAAGCTCAACATGGGATCACTGGTGGAGAGAAATGACAAGCCATGAGAACAGGTGCGTTGTCCAGCGCATCTTCCCCTTGATTTGTAACTCAGCTTTCCTTGTCAGCTAAAATGACCAGAGGAGGAGCATCCGTATCGGCTCGGTAACAGTCCTTCATAACGTATCTACACTTGTGTCAAAATGTCAATACATCGCTACAATCACATGACTTGGACTACAGGTCACGACAACCATAAGTAATCGTCAGGTGGCCGAAGAAATAGGCAGTTCATCAGGCGGGGATTGAGAATTCGGAATTGATATGCCGAACAATGGTCCCTGATGACCAATATCTACACTTTGCCAAATCCGATGCATTTGTAAGTTCACGTGACCTTGTCTCCCACATATATCACCGATCAGTGTCAATAATGATGAAGTAATCCTAAGGTGGCTGAAGAAATGGTCAGTTTATCAGTCGGGCATTGAATATTTGCAAAGGAATGAATTTGATTACCCGAGAATGAGCCAATGTCACATGCACGCGCTGCACAGCCGAGATACCCGCTCAGCATTGATGGCAGTTGATTGTCGCATGTGACAATGACAAGCACAATTTGCTCACTGCGGCGCTCCCATCTAATCCCTTTTCGGGCTTGATCCTGCCTGATCAGTATATTCCCACGCATAGACTCTCAATGTCTAAGCGCTGTTTTCTTGTCTCACTGGACTTACATGATGTTCAAACCGCCTCTGTGCCGTGGCATACTATATTGGTGGCTAGATAAATGCTATGGCATCCACATTTGTAAGAAAAAAATTGGCTTTATATGACAAATGTCTTAGACACCTCATTGCAACAAAACACACATGCACAGCATGTTGTTGAGTTAGTATATATTCCAATGAATAGAGTTTATGTATTGATAGCATAGCTAATTGTATGCGCCAGGGCCTAAGCATAGAGCAATACACGATTGCTACATATGGTTTACAATTGTAGGGCTCTTGTAAATGTATTTTTTATTTAGGGACTCATTGAATCCGGCATGCGAGTTAGCTACCATGCACCTTTGGGCGCATTAGTCTTCTGTATATTTTAAAAAAAAGATCTTGTGAAATAGCCAAGGTATGGGCAAGATAGCTCAATTTGTTCACCTGACTGTACAGCAATTCAATGAAGGATTGGATTCAACTCGCATTTGAATGGTCTTGCACCTGTAAATAACACATTACAGCTATATGTCCATGTAGCAATACATTACCGCTTCAAAATACAAAAGTAATCTCACAAATTGTCCGAGAAGTCAAAATGTTATAGCGAGAGTACTGCAAAAGCGGGCATTGATGTCAAACACATGACATGAAATCATGCCTAATGTTGGTTCATCACCAACCTCGCTCATGTAAATATTTAAGTTCTCTATCATTCTTCGAGATTTTTTCGCCAGATTGAAGCTCTGGACTATAGCTACCGAGACATACTACTCTTTTAATGTAATAGCAGGTATAAGGCTGTTGAAATGCGATTTCATCAACGAAACTTGTTGATTTCTGTCCAACCTTACAAAGAAGATGCCATATCTCGTCCACTTCTGGATAATTTTAAAAGATTCCTGTTGTGTATCATGCCTGTTATAAACCTGCACAAAGGTGCACAGTACTGCCCGCATGCGCCGCAGTAGTTGAGTTTATACATGCATCACAATTATTCCGATTTGGCATGACACTAAAATGCACAAAACACTTTTATAACAGCCTATATGATAATGTCACCGCTATATACTTACACTCATGACTACTACGTATACATATAGTGATAACTTGAGAGCACTATGCCTGCAGGGAAGGTAGGAATGTATGATAGACGTTCAGTGAGTGTGCATGGGAAAGTGCTGATCGGGCGGGAAATAAGCCCAAAATGGCACTGGTTGCGAGCGCAACAACGGGCAAGTAGCCGTTGTCATCGTCTTATGCAACCATGAAGTGCCATCAATGACGGTCAAGTAACCGTCGTCATTGACTTACGCAACAATTAAATGCCATCAGCAATGAGCGGACATCTCGGCCATGTGAGGTAAGCACATGATACCTGTTTGAGTCTCGGCTGAACCATTTGCTCCCTTTCAAATTTAAAACCCAGACACTTCTTCCGCTTGCTCACTTTAATCTCCGATTCATAAACTATACATTTTATCAGCCACCTTGTTACATGGAACGTCGGTCCTTGTATACACCATTTTGTGTTACAACCTAAAAATTTGTTTTATTATTACACACTGTTATTGAACATCGACACTCATGTGTGTAACTCGCTAATAATTGAGACATGGTTTAGACAGTCTTGAACAACATCACTGGAGGGCCTTTGTCTCTCTGGCGTAATTGACGGTCATGCAAAGGTTTATGAAGGTTTACAAGACTGCGTACTGCACAAGCAGCCCTCAAATACCACTCTGACAATTACTGGGGTTGTGTAGGCTGCCCTCAAACACTAGGTACATGCTGGGAGCCGTCATGCTACGCAAAAGTTGACACGGAATTGCGGCCACCTTAAACAAGTTGCTGGGAGCCTTCGAGGCCTTCTCCCCAGCGTTATCGATGGCCTGAACGCAAAGTTGGCCTGTCTATCGACCTGCGCAGTTACTGAGATTGTGTAGACCGCCCTCAAGCACCAGATTAATGGTGAGAGTGGAAATGTGCAAGAGTTAAACAAGTTGGCAAGAGCCTTCGAGGCCCACTCACCAGCGTTATCGATAGCCCAAATGCAAAGTTAGTGAGTCTGCGCAGGCCGCCCTTGAACGATGGCAGTTTCTATGCCCTAGCATTGTCGAGTGAGGATTGTCAGAACATCGGATGAGGTTTATGTGGAGTGTGATGAGCACAACTTTCTCTAAGGCCCAATCATCGACATTTTCATTTCTCCCCATCCCCTACATCTCAAAGTCAGGTGATTTTCCAGTTCCTACTCACTCCGACTGTTGACAGCACATTCCGACACGACTCCAACCCCAAAGTCATTGATATTCCTCGCGTTAAGTTTGCGTCTTACTTTTTGATATTCCCCTATAGCGTTGAGTTATCCATGTTGCTTTTTTCTTTCAAAGTCACTGACATGCAGCGAATGCGCTGTCAATTTCTAGATACATGTCAAGCTCAGGACAACCCAAGTGCCTATCCTCTCCGGGTTCTGTAGGTCTGGGAGATGACAGAAGGCCTGCCAAGAAGGAGAAAACTGCTCGACGTATGAAGGTCAATCATAAAGGTCGTGATTATGGATGCGTTACTTCTGTTCACATCAAGAGCAGTACAGGTACCTATAGGTTGCGTAAGATGAGACAGGAACTCGTGGAGAACCTGGAATCTACATTGTCAACACCGGTGGAAGATGGAGAGGTGATTGGACCAGTGAGTACAAGTGGCAGTAAACACAGAAAAATGTCACTGACGGTGAGCGATATCAGACTTCCTTGGATCCAGACCTTGACTCTGAATTCGCGACCAACAACTTTGACGCAACAACCAAGCCTAAGAGAAAGAAAAACACAACGACTGTGAGTGCTATACTAGTCTTTTTGTTCTTATGTTCTTACCATGGCATGATATCACTTAGACAAGACTCCAAGAATGGTTAGCATACCGGGATTCCTTCCTTGACAAACTTTTGCGCCTTGAAGGCCCCACGGTACCCCATGACTCCAGTGGGCGCACCACATGTTCCTTCTGCTCCTCGAGTGATGCGACAGGCAGTCTTTTCCAATGCATGGATTGTTTTCAAGGTGTCTCTAGCATGATGTGTAGAGACTGCCTTCTGAAAGGCCATCAGCACAACCCGCTGCATCGTATAAATGTATTTAATCCTACTTTTCTATGCCAAACAACATACTAACACCAGTGTAGAAATGGACGGGAGCCTTTTTCGTTGGTACTAGTCTGCGTGATGTGGGACTTTGCTGCCAGTTGGGTCATGCTGGTTCTCCCTGTCCTGACCCACACCCGGGGCCATCCGACTTTGTGATCTTCGACTCAAATGGATTTTCGCGAGTCAACGTAGACTTCTGTGGCTGCACGAAGTCACTTGGTATCCCTCCTTGTGTTCAGCTACTGCGGGCAGGATGGTTCCCAGCTTCTTCTGAGCGACCTCGCACAGCATTCACCTTCAATGTCTTGAATGCATTTCATCAGCTGACCTTACAAGGAAAAACGACGTTATATGATTATTATCATTCGTTGACCTTTTGAAGTGACAACTTAATGCTTGGGAAGCCCGTGGTATGTTCTCGATATGCTGGACTATTAGAATAACCTTCATCTAACTCTTGTCTCTCCAAGCACCGATACAAAGAGTTTCAGCATGTGTTCCGTGTTTGGCGCCATCTTAAGTCATTGAAGCAGGCAGGTTGTGCACATGATCCAGAAGGTGTACGAGCTATGTCTAGTGGTGAACTCACTCTTGAATGTCCTGCTTGTCCGCATCCTACCAAAAACCTCCCCGAAAACTGGGAGAACTTCCCACCTAATCTACAGTGAGTGTGATCTTTTATTTTTTGACGTACATAATTATTTCACTTGCAGATTCCTTTTTACGCTGTTCATAGCTGTTGATGCAAACTTCAAACTCAAGAACAAGGAACGTGGTATTCAAGATTTCGAGCTAGATCCTGGGCTTGGTTGTTATGTTGAGCACGCTCCTTATCAGAAGCATATTTTGGGTCACGAAACAGAAGCCGAGGTTGGTACAACTTACCTGTGTGATATACCATGACTGAGTCCACTCTTTAGCTTAATTCCTGTTCGTCAGATCATGCAGCAATCACATGAGCTAATACCTCCATTCCGGGGTATGGTGTAAATGGTGTTGGTGCTAGTATCTGTTCACGCCATTCACTTATCCACCGAAATGGTGTAGTGGATCTACCAAAGGGCAAAAAGTAAGCACAAGTCTTTTAGTCTGAGCTTTGTACTGATATCATGATAGATATTCGAGCATGGACTACATGATACTCTCTGCATTAATGGGTATCTCCCTTATGCGAGTGTTGATATCCTATGACATTGGGTGTCAGTGGATGAAACACTTTTATCATTGCATGGCCGAGTATCCAAAGGAAATGCAGCTTCCAGATGATACTATTGTTGACATTGGGATTCCCAGTTGGCATGTTAATGGCCATGGATCCTTTTGTCGAGCAATGTATTCACTAAATCATATTTTGGGAGTTGGGTGCACTTGTGGAGAAGATATTGAGATAGGTTGGTCCCATACAAATGCCCTTGGTCCCAGTGTTAGAGAGATGGGTCCTGCTATGAGGCGTGAAACACTGAACTATCACTGGAATGGTTGGAATTTTCGGAAATATGTGGGTTTTTGTGAGTAGATTTCTTTTTCATTTATCACATGTAAATCTGAGTTGGTATGCAGGGAGTCTATTTGCAAAGCGTTTTGAAGATGCAGTCATGATGAAGGAAAAACATGATGCAAATCTGTTTCTTCTTTCATCAGGATTTTCTGAGGCAACACTTGCAAAATGGAGAAGGATGGTTGATGATTGGGAAGATGAACGTTCACAGTGGCTTCAGTCTAAGTTCACTCTTAGATTGTCAAAGCCTAATCCATTTGTGGAGCATGAAATATGTAAGTGGCTATCTATTATGACCAATTTCAGTATTAATCAAAGTTGTTTAGCTAAGACAATTCAAGAAATTCGTCTTGCATTAGCAAGAAAGGAAGCAGCTGATGCTACTCAAGGCATTATTTCACTCCACAAAACTAGTATTGGTGACTTCATTATCAAGGGATTTGAGCTTGAAGAGCAACAGTGAGTGTACTTTTTGTCTTTGTGGCAATAATATGATAATTGACTTTGTGATTTAGATATAAGCTACTACAAGAGGGGTCATTGATAGGAAAACTGGATCCTATTTCAAAACCAACAAAAAAGCAAGTTGATTTACAAGAAAAGCGTAATGCTCTTTATCATTGCATTTCCCAATGGCGGAAGATCCAACTGGATCATATGCCATTTCTTGGATCACAGGTAACTACACCTGGCACTTCAGATATCAATGAGGAGGTAATAGGTGAAGATGTGGAACATCTTCCTTTGTTTCTACCACTCTCTGTTTCTTCAACTTTTCATAATTTCCCTTCTATGAAGTTATTGATGGAAACAGAAATCCAACTTCGTATTGGGCAAGCTGATGAAGCTCTTGAAACCATTCGCCGAAATCATTGCACAATTACAAGTCTCACCATATTCAAGCAGTTGAACATCTCTGGCACTGGCAACAAGCAGAACACTCGTATCCGTAATCTCTTTGATCGCTATAACCATTGCATTCAAATCGCAGCTGACATTTATCGACATGCCCACAATTTGATCACAACATTTCAACCTGATGATCCATCCCTTCTTCGGCTCAAAAAACTTTCTTCAGAAGATATTTGTGGACCAGGTCGAGGTTCAGATGAGAAGGAAGCTGCAGGAAGATATCAAATGTCTTGGATTTGGTTGGCAAGTAAAGGCTCTCATAATTTAGATGAGGATGATGATGAATTTATTGGTTCTATGCAAGTTGAGTGGGTGAAAGCTCTGGCCAGGAAGAACAGGTGGAACGAAGAATACCTATTGATTCAGGAGGAAATGCGGCGTACAGTGGCATACCTAGAGTGGAAAGCTGAGTGGTGGAAGGAGCAGGCAAAAAGGAGAAGTGTTGATGATCAGTGTTTGGCTCAGGGATTGCATGCATATGCTTATCAGCAAGCATATTTGCAAGAGGAAATGGCAAAGAGCTGTGTTAGAAAATGGGTACCATTGTTGAAGAAAATTGGGGGAGATATAAAGTGGGCAAGTAAGTATGAAAATGATCAAGGAGATGGGTTAGAAAAGGAAAGTGATGAAGAGTCTGAGGATGAGTAGAAGAGATTACAACTTAGATGATTCAATTACAAGGCTTGTATTGAAAATGGGTAGATAATAATGAGAACCCCAAGAGAGGACAATGAAAATGCTGAAGTGCACTAATGAAACTGCTGTTGTACAGGATTGAGTTTAGCAATGGAATGAAATCCCCAACAAGTGTGAATGAGAGTGCTGGAAGTTAGAAATGAAAATGCAAGGGTCTGGCAATGAAATAGCCATGGTGCAGTAATGAAAATCCCCAAGTCTTCTAATGACAACCCCAAGGCAGAAAAATGAAAATACCATAATCCAGTAATGAAACAGGCATTATGCAGTATTGAAAGTGCCTATTGTATACAATGAGAACCCCAACAATTAGAAATGAGAATGCTGAAAGCTAAAAATGAAAGTACCAGTATCTGGCAATGAAATAGCCATGGTGTAATAATGAAAATGCCTAAGCTTTGTAATGAAAACCCCAAAACCCAAAAATGAAAATACCATAATCCAGTAATGAAACTGGCCTTGTGCAGTATTGAAAGTGCCTATTGTATACAATGAGAACCCAACAATTAGAAATGAGAATGCTGAAAGCTAAAAATGAAAGTACCAGTATCTGGCAATGAAATAGCCATGGTGTAATAATGAAAATGCCTAAACTTTCTAATGAAAACCCCAAAACCCAAAAATGAAAATACCATAATCCAGTAATGAAACTGGCATTGTGCAGTATTGAAAGTGCCTATTGTATACAATGAGAACCCCAACAATTAGAAATGAGAATGCTGAAAGCTAGAATGAAAACACCCTTGTCTGGCAATGAAATGGCCATAGTGCAATAATGAAAATACCTAAACTTTCTAATGAAAACCCCAAGAGATGAAAATGAAAATACTATAATCCAGTAATGAAACTGGCCTTGTGCAGTATTGAAAGTGCCTGTTGTATACAATGAGAATTCCAAACATTGGAAATGAGAATGCTGAAAGCCAGAAATGCAAATATTCATATTTGGCAATGAAATAGCCATGGTGCAATAATGAAAATGCCCAGTCACAACAATGAAAATCCCCAAATCAAGGAATGAAACAGCTCTGGTATAGAAATGAAACCACCAATTGTATAGAATGAAAAGTCACAAAATTGGAAATGAAACATTTACTACAAGCTATGAAAAGACCAATATCTAATAATGAAATGCCCCTGGTACAGTAGTGAAAATGCTCAAATTTGGTAATGAAACACTCTAGACACCAGAATGAAAATGCCAAATAGGTGGTAATCCAATGTAATGAGATTACCAATCAACTAGAATGAAACTGTGAAAAGCACAAACTATAACATAATGATAATGCCCAAGAATGAGAATGAAATAGCCAACTAGGTTTATCAAAGATGATATAAAATGAGAATGATACTGCCAATGTACAGGTCTAATATCAATCATATATTGGATTGGCATATTATGAAACCTCCAGACTCAAAAAAACGGAGTAATGAAAATGGTAATTGGATGTCTGATAAACCGTATCTCATCTTCGGCCATTGGATAATATGAAAATTCTTCGATTGGGAGCTGCCAATGTTTTATGATAACAAGAGCAGCCACGAGTCCTGTCTGAGCACCTCTGAAGAGCATTCTCAAAGTGAAGCCGGCCTCCATCCCCTCCTCCCCAAAGGCCCCTTCCCCTGCCACTGCTCCTGCTGTGTCTAAGCGTGCCCCAGCGCGCAAGGGCAAGCACACAACTCATGGCGTCTCAAGGCGAGGCGTCCACATCACTCCCCCAGCCGGATCTAGTATCCAAGCTATTAATATCACACCTGAGGTTCTTCAGGAATGCAACCACCACCTCAAGGACGACCTCAAGGCAGAGGTCATTCTAGAATCTTCCTCTGACATGGCAACCGGTATTTTCATAGCTGCATCCCGAGTCCTGTCCCACCCTGAGTCTGCGTGTGTCCTTAGGCACGTCCGCTGCCTCGTCGACCTCAATGGCCTCGTCCCGCTCCAGGCCACCACCCCCTCCTCCATGTCGTACTTGAAGATAATCGACATACCACTCATTCCAGCCCCTCCCGCCACTTGGATCAATGCGCAATGCGACGCCTTCACTGTCGCTATGCACAACTCCCCTGTAGGTCACGCCCTGTCACATCACCTCAAGCACGCCGTCTGCTTCATGAGGACGTCATGCCATGCGGACACTTGTGTCGCATGGCTCAATATCTCAGACTCCGTCTTGGGCCGTACAGCCCGCGACTACATTGGTAAGCACGTCCTCATAGGTGGGCGGAACTGTCAAATCTGGGGTGCTGCACCCCGGCCTGGCTCAGCGCTGTGCACTCGTTGCCAGTGATGGGGCCACCACGCTGAGGTATGCTGCTCTAAAGGTATCTGATGCCCTCACTGCGCGGGACCACACTCTGCAGAGTCCCACATTCAGGCTGCAATCACAATGAAGAAGAATTCCGACAACCGCCACTGCGCGAACTGTTCCACTGCCAAGAAGAGCAAGACCGCGCACTCCACCACAGACAAGGCCTGTTCTGGGACAATCGCTTTGACCAGGACTGGATCCGTCGCCAGTTCCCATCGAAGAAGTAAGAGACTGTCATGGTCGCTTTCAGGAGCTGCAGCAAGCATGCCCACCATTTTCCTTCACCATTATTGTTCGCTTTGGAGGCCGCTGATCGGAGGTCGGTGTATACGGGGTGGAATCTCGCGGGGATGTTGACTTGAGCTATGGTTTGTCACAGTCTGTGTTGCGTTTCACTTCATCATTTTATTTTCATTTTGTTATGTGTGTTTCTGGTTCGGGTTCTTCGAGCGCTTGACCTTGTTGTGCAGATACGTTTCCTTCCCTCCACATGTAAGTGTTTGATTTTGTAGCAGTCTGGGGGCCCGTATCGGATACGCATTATGGCATCCATATTAGTGTAGTAAGCCCAGAGTATCTAACCGGATGTCGTATAGCTACATTAATAAAAGGTCCACTGAGAGGTGCCGTTGATTACAAAAAAAAAAAAAAAAAAAAAAATGTCAGGTCGAGTCATGGTGGCCAGATACTGCAGGGCACCTACAGCAGAGAGATAAGGAACTGACTTCATCTCAGCCTGCTCCTTGAGAGAGGGCACAATGTTGGAGAGCTCAGAACCTGGTGCAAGTGGGGTGGAAAGGGAGTTGGAATCATCCATATGGAATCGTTCTAGCAGCTCCTTGATGTAGTGCTCTTGTGAGAGCGAAATAGTGCGCTTAGAACGGTCCTGCTTTACCTGAATACCTAGTAGCAGAGTGGTAGACCCGAGATCTCGAAGTTTGAAGTGGCTAGACAGCTCAGAGACAGCAGCAGAGACAGCAGAATCGCTTTTAGACACCAGAGTTATATCATCAATGAAGACAGGCACTATGACCTTGATGTCTCCCTTGGAATAAATGTAGATAGAGTTGTCGGAGCGAAGTCTGGAGTAGCCAATACCTTCTAGGACACTTCTGAGCTTCTTGTTCCATTGCCTGGCAGCCTGCTTAAGGCCATAGAGCGATTTTCGGAGCCTGAAGACCATATTAGGTCCCCCAGTGTGGTAGCCTTCTGGTTGTCTCATGTAGATCTCCTCTTTGAGTTCCCCATAGGTAAAGGCAGAAGAGATATCAATGGAGCGCATTTTGAAGCCTTCTCTTGCAGCAGCTAAGGCTACAATGAGGCGCAGGGAGGCAGGGCAGAATGTAGGAGCAAAGACCTCAGTGTAATCGAAGCCAGGACGCTGTGAGAAGCCCTTAGCAACAAGGTGAGCCCTATAGCACTCAATTGAGCCATCGGCATGCCTTTTAACCTTGAATACCCATCCAGAGTTGACTACCTTCTTTCCAGGAGGCAAATCAACGAGTTCCCAGGTCCTGTTGGCCTCCAGATTGAAAATCTCGGTGTTACAAGCATCCTGCCAGTGAGAGCGGTCAGGGGACTGCATAGCCAGCCTGTAGGAGTGAGGATCTGCATTAGAAACTGCTCCAGCAAACTCTACATCACAGAAGTCACTGTCAACCAAAAAAGCAGCCTCCTCTTCTAGTTCTGGGTTGTCTCCAGGTAGGTCAATGTTTTTGACCCTCCACCACTCACCAGGAGGTTTTTTTTCTTTTTTTTTTTTTTGTAATCAGTGGCACCTCTCAGTGGACCTTCGATTCAAAGCGCTATTTACTACAGTTAGATACTCTGAGCGTACACTAAGAATCCGGATGCCATAACGCGTTTCCATATAGGGGCCCTAGTCCATTACATGAAGTCAGTCTTACAAAGGGGCGGGAGAGACCGTATCCTGCGCGACGTGGTCAAGCGCTCAATGAGAAAAAAGAAAAACATAACAAAATGATAACGAAAAAGATAATGGGGAAAAAGAAGAAGTGCCCGAAGCGAGCATTAGCTACAGCGAAAACATTACACTTAACTTCAACCCTGGATACACCAGCTGGAGGGCCAGCAGTGCCAAACACGGACAATAGAGCGATGAGGAATAATGGTGGGTGCATACAGCGACAACTCCCGAAAGGACCAATGAAAGTCCCTACTTGCGCGATGGGAACTGGCACTTGAGCCAGTCCCGGTCGAACCGATTGTCCCAGAATGGACACGAAGTGTCTGTTGTGGAGTGCTGCGTCTTCTTCTTCTTGGCTGCGGAACAATTGCAGCAATGGTGGGCGTCGGGATCCTTCTTCATCACAATCGCAGCCTGGACATGGGACTCCGCAGTATGTGGTCCCGCACAGTGGGGGCATCAGACGCCCTTGGAGCGGCAGATATCGGAGTGGTGGCCCAACCTCTGGCACTGAGTGCAGAGGGCAGAACTGGGCCGGGGGGCAGCGCCCCAGATTTGACAGTTGCGGCCTCCAATGAAGACCTGCTTACCAATAAAGTCCCTGGCTATGCGGCCAGAGATGGTGTCTGAGATGTCCAGCCATGCTATGCACATGTCTGAATGGCGTGATGTCCGCATGAAGTGGACGGAGTGTTTGAGGGCACGGGATAGGGATAATCCGACGGGGGAATTGTTAAGGGCGAGGGTGAAAGCCTTGTGCTGCACGGTGAGCCATCTTGCCAGTTCAGCGGGGATGAGAGGTACATTGATGACCTTGAGGTACAACATGGAGGTGGGAGTGGTGGCCTGGAGGGGAATGAGACCATTTGGATCGACAAGTTGGCGGATGTGCTTGAGCATGAAGGCAGACTCAGGTTGGGAGAGGACCTGGCTGGCAGCAATGTGAATGCTGGTGGCAGTGTCGGAAGAACTTTCCAGAACGACCTCGGACTTGAGGTTGCTCTTGAGCCAGTTATTGCATTCCTGAAGAATGCCGGGAGTGATGTTGATGGCACGGATGTTAGATCCGGCCAGGGGGGTGATGTGGACGCCTCGTTGAGTAGCGCCATGTGAAGTGTGCTTCCCCTTGCGTGCAGGTGCACGCTTGGAGACAGCGGGGGCAGTGGAGGGAGCCGGGGCCTTTGGGAGGGAGGGGACAGTGGCCAGCTTTGCCTTGAGGATCGGTTTCAGGAGAATTTGCTTGGCCACGGGAGCAGCCGGGGTCCTTCCAAATCCGGATTTCTTGGGAGTAGAGGGGGGCAATTCCACTCGAACTTTCTTTGGCTGAGGTGCCGCTGCCTCATGGTCAACCTCGGCCATTGGGGACCAGGGTCTAGAGGGGGCACTCAGAGTTGAAGGTGGGAGGGGGGTGGATGGTTTGACTGGGGAGGGGGGAGTGGTGGTGCCAGTCTGGCCAATGATGATGGCGAGGGTGGTCTCAAAAGAGGTGACGCCGGCCATGTTCTGAAAATCAATGTTTTTGTGAGCACCACTTGACAAAATATTGAAAATAAGACACAAAACTTCGCTGGCATAGCTAGTAAAGTCCGCGTCAGGGCTCATCTGTGGTACCAAGTCGGCTGCCATAGCAATCAATGCAGCGAGACAGTTCTTCTTGCCCGGTTGGGCTGATGGCGAGAAGAGTTGGGAGTGGGAGGGGGTCGATGGTTGGCCACGGACCAGGGTAGTCAAGTCTCCCAAGGCATATGACAACGGGGTCATCGCAGCCTGTGAGGGGCCTGGGATGGGAGTGACGGGGGGGTCAGGGGATGAGAAGAAGCCAGCGCCGCCAGCCCTTCCCTTCGCCTTGAGATGTGAGCACATCTTGTCAATGCAGCTCACTTTCGGTGTTTGAGGCACCTGCAAAATCGCTTTCTCCACATCTCTGCGGAGTCTGCGCAGCAGCTCAGAGTCGGAATCCGTCTCCCAGCCACCGTTGTCAAAGTCTTCGCACGTATCCATAGTGTAGTCGCTGTGTAGTACGATGTATTGCTACTTAATGCTACGACCACTGAGGCTTCCAAAAGAGAAAGGTAGTGGAGCAGAGTCAAGAAGTGATACTCACCAGGAGGTTTTTTTTTTTTTTTTTTTTTATATCAACAGCACCTCTCGGTGGACCTTTTATTCAAGTAGCTATACAACATCTGAGTAGATAATTTGGGCATACTACAAGAATATGGATGCCATGACGCATATCCAAGTGAAAACATTAAGCCCCTAACAACATGATTAAAAAAAAAAACGTATCTGGCAGAATGATCATCGCCTCAAGGAAATAAAGAAAAACATAACAATGTGAAAAAGAAATGATAAGCCCAAACAAGAGGCGAGCAAAGCGAGCCGTGGCTCAAGCAAACACAAGTCACCTACTTTCAGACCTGGATACAGCCCTGATTTTCAGATGAGCCGGTTTACGATTGCAGACAAGATGGTGAGGGAAAATGGTGGGTACCAACGGTGCGCGCTCCCAAAACAGGTGGTAAAACCTACTACTTCTTCGATGGGAACTGGCGCTTGAGCCAATCCCAATTGAAGCAGTTGTTCCAGAACGGACACGAAGTGTCCGTTGTGGAGTGCGCCTTGTTCTTCTTGCCTGCTGCGGCACAGTTAGCGCAGTGTCGGTTGTCCAGATTCTTCTTCATCGCGATGGCAGCCGGGATGTGGGACTCCGCAGAATGCGGTCCCGCACAGTGAGGGCATCGTATACCTTTGGCACGGCATACATCAGAGTGGTGACCCCACCTCTGGCACCGAGTGCAGAGGGCAGAGCCGGGCCGCGGGGCAGCACTGTGGATTTGACAGTTCCATCCTCCAATGAGAACGTGCTTACCAATGTCACAGGCTGTACGGCCCGAGACAGAGTCAGAGATGTCAAGCCACGCAACACAAGTGTCAGCGCGGCGGGAAGTCTGCATGAAGCAAACGGCGTGCTTGAGGTGTCGGGAGAGGGCGGTACCAACAGGCAAGTTGTGCATAGTGAGGGTGAAGGCCTCGCGTTGCGCAGTAATCCAAGAGGCAGGGGGAGCCGGGATGAGTGGAACGTCAATTACCTTGAGGTAAGATGTGGAAGTAGGGGTGGCAGACTGAAGGGGGACGAGTCCGTTAGGATCTACGAGGCGGCGGATGTGCTTGAGCACGCAGGTGGTCTTGGGTTTGGAGAGGACTCGGGAGGCGGCTATGTAAATGCCATTGGCCGAGTCAATAGAAGATTCCAGAATAACCTCGGACTTGAGGTCATTCTGGAGATGATTGTTGCACTCCCGGAGGATATTGGGAGTGATATTAATAGCATGGATGGAAGATCCGGCCGGTGGGTGAACAAGAACACCACGGTGTGAAGCACCGTGGCTGGTATGCTTACCCTTGCGTGCAGGAGCACGACAAGAGACAGCGGGGGCAGAAGAGGGAGCCAGGGCCTTGGGAAGGGAGGGGACGGAGGCCGGCTTGGCTTTGAGAGCGCTCTTGGAAGGTGCTCGAACAGCTGCAGGAGCAGCCAGGGCACGCTTTCCTAAAGCAGGTTTCTTGGGTGCAGAGCCAGGTGGAGACTGGATGCGGACTTTCTTCGGGACTGGGGTAGTTACCTTGTCCTCGGCCATCGGGGACTGGGGACACGCAGTAGGAACTACTGGGGTCAAAGGGAGGAATAGGGGGGTGGTGGGTTTGGCGGGGAGGGGGGGAGGCGGCGCCAGTTTGACCAATGATGATGGTGAGAGCCGTCTCGAAAGAGCAGACTCCAGCCATGTTCTGAAAATCTATATTCTTGTGAGCGCCACTCGACAAGATATTGAAAATGAGCCAAAGGAGTTCATCGGCGTAGCCAATGAAGTTGAAGTTGTCGTCGGGGGGGGGGGGTTTGCTTGACAATGTTGGCAGCAGTCGACAGCGACACAGCGAGTCCATGCTTCTTACCTGGCACCTTGGTAGGCATGTAGATCAAAGCAGCGCGGGGGGTGTGGGGAGTAGCTGGTGAGGAGAATCCCTCTAGCAGCTGTTCAGCGGTCGTTCCCAATGGCTGGCGAGAGCCTGATGGGGTGGGGGTTGCAGGAGTGGTGGGCCAGGGGGCCGTGTCGAGTTTTTCACGCCTATGTTTGGCGCGAGTTTGCTTCTGAGGGGCGGGGGAATCCTCCTTGATCAGCCTAGAGATAGACTCTGATGCGTCCACCAGGACGTGATTGAAGTCGGACGAGGAAATGGCAGGGGTAGTGTCTGAGTAGCTAGTGCCCCCAGTCTTGCCCTTACCTTTGAGATGTGCATGCATCTTCATGATACACATGGCCTTTGGAGTCTCCAACTCCATCTCCAGCGCTTCACCTGCAGCTCGCATAGCAGGTGGCAGATTTGAGTCATCATTGCTATCGGTCTCCCAGCCTCCATTGTTGAAGTCCAGACAAGTATCCATATTGCAGAATGTGTATTGCTCCTAGTACAGCTAAACCACTGAGGCTTCCAAAACAGGAAGGTAGTGGTAAGAAGTCAAGAAGCGATGCCCCCCCCCCCCCCCCTCCTGCTTCAGGGCTCCTCTTGCAGCAACTCTTGGGTAAGCGGCCTGAACTGCCGTCCCCCACTCCTTCTGCCATGCTTATGAGCAAGTCGCCTGCTCGTATCCCTGTTCCTGCGCCTGAGCCCCAAGCTCCTGAGCGCTCTCTCACCCCTCCAACTGCATCCCAAACAGATGCATTTTTTGCTGCTCTGGAAATGTACACTTCCGAGCTTAATGCTTCTCATGCCAATGCCCCTCGCTTCATCGGTATGATTCTCACTTCTTTGCAGGCCCTACTACGTGACCCTGCCACCCTTGCTTTGGAAGTTCATGGTGGATTTACTGTCAAGGACTTGCTTGATAGCCTGCCACGCTCTGGTGCGGCGTTCGCCCCCTTACCACCCGGCACCTCGGGTACTGGCCCTAGGCTGGTTCCCAAGCCACAAGTCAAGAGGATGCGCACTGCTCCTCCCACTCCTACCCCTGCAAAGCTGAGTGCTCCGGTGAAAGCCGATAGTGCACCGCCTCGTCTTTCTAAGCAGCCACCTCCTTTGGAGGCTCCCGCTGTTTCAGTTTCCGCTCCAAAGCCCAAGTGTCGACAACACTCAGGGCAAACATACTATCCATGGTCCTTCTTGCCATGGTATCATCATCAAACCGAGTGGCAAAACGACTATCTCTGCCGCCCGCTTTTATGACAAGCATATCAACGCTTACAACAACAAGATCATATCCGATCTCAAGGTCACTGACCTTGTGATCACATCTGCAGAGGACCACGGGGCCGGAGTCTATCTCCATACTACCCATGTCCCCACTCAAGCCGAATGTGACTTCATGCTGAAACATGTGCAAAGGGACTTTGTTGTTCCAGAAGGTGCTGCTCCCCTCTCCACCACCACTCCCCACTCCACTTCTTATCTAAAGATAGTGGATATTCCGATCACTGATCCTAAGTCCAAGGATTGGGTTATTCCGACCGGCAGTGTTATTCATGACGCCATCTCTTCTTCACCAGTAGGGGCTTCCCTTGCCAAAATCATTTCCAACATCCGCATTATGTGGACGTCCCCACACTCCGATTCGTGTATTGCATGGATCAACATCAAGGACTCACTGGCTGGTACCATTGCAAAGCAGTTTATCAGTCAATTCATTCACATATCCGGCGTCAACTGCAGGATCGCCAGCGCCTGCCCCCACTCTGGCTCCGTCCTGTGCGCTCGTTGCTACAGGTGGGGTCATCATCACTCTCAGTGCCATCGCAAAGGTGTGCACTGTCCTCTTTGCAGGGGGCCTCATCGCGAGGTCAACCATTCTACTATGGTTGCTCTGACTTCAGTCAAGAAGCGACACTGCGTGAACTGTACTGCTTCCAAGTGGGAAAAGTGCGACCATTCGGCAACTGATCAGAAGGCTTGTCCCTTCTGGTCTCATTGTTTCGACAGGGATTGGCTCAAGCAGCAATTCCCTGTGCGTAAGATTTAATCTCCGTGGGTATGTGTATTTTTAGCTATCTGCTCATTTCATTTTCGTGTATTGACAGACTTTGGCATTTGTGTGTCCGCCTGTTTTCTGATTCATAGTCCATTTCTACCGGCGTTCATCCTTAAATTAGTTATGTACTTGTAGGTAGCTCCCAGGTGTCATCGCTTCTTGACTTCTTACCACTACCTTCCTGTTTTGGAAGCCTCAGTGGTTTAGCTGTACTAGGAGCAATACACATTCTGCAATATGGATACTTGTCTGGACTTCAACAATGGAGGCTGGGAGACCGATAGCAATGATGACTCAAATCTGCCACCTGCTATGCGAGCTGCAGGTGAAGCGCTGGAGATGGAGTTGGAGACTCCAAAGGCCATGTGTATCATGAAGATGCATGCACATCTCAAAGGTAAGGGCAAGACTGGGGGCACTAGCTACTCAGACACTACCCCTGCCATTTCCTCGTCCGACTTCAATCACGTCCTGGTGGACGCATCAGAGTCTATCTCTAGGCTGATCAAGGAGGATTCCCCCGCCCCTCAGAAGCAAACTCGCGCCAAACATAGGCGTGAAAAACTCGACACGGCCCCCTGGCCCACCACTCCTGCAACCCCCACCCCATCAGGCTCTCGCCAGCCATTGGGAACGACCGCTGAACAGCTGCTAGAGGGATTCTCCTCACCAGCTACTCCCCACACCCCCCGCGCTGCTTTGATCTACATGCCTACCAAGGTGCCAGGTAAGAAGCATGGACTCGCTGTGTCGCTGTCGACTGCTGCCAACATTGTCAAGCAAACCCCCCCCCCCGACGACAACTTCAACTTCATTGGCTACGCCGATGAACTCCTTTGGCTCATTTTCAATATCTTGTCGAGTGGCGCTCACAAGAATATAGATTTTCAGAACATGGCTGGAGTCTGCTCTTTCGAGACGGCTCTCACCATCATCATTGGTCAAACTGGCGCCGCCTCCCCCCCTCCCCCGCCAAACCCACCACCCCCCTATTCCTCCCTTTGACCCCAGTAGTTCCTACTGCGTGTCCCCAGTCCCCGATGGCCGAGGACAAGGTAACTACCCCAGTCCCGAAGAAAGTCCGCATCCAGTCTCCACCTGGCTCTGCACCCAAGAAACCTGCTTTAGGAAAGCGTGCCCTGGCTGCTCCTGCAGCTGTTCGAGCACCTTCCAAGAGCGCTCTCAAAGCCAAGCCGGCCTCCGTCCCCTCCCTTCCCAAGGCCCTGGCTCCCTCTTCTGCCCCCGCTGTCTCTTGTCGTGCTCCTGCACGCAAGGGTAAGCATACCAGCCACGGTGCTTCACACCGTGGTGTTCTTGTTCACCCACCGGCCGGATCTTCCATCCATGCTATTAATATCACTCCCAATATCCTCCGGGAGTGCAACAATCATCTCCAGAATGACCTCAAGTCCGAGGTTATTCTGGAATCTTCTATTGACTCGGCCAATGGCATTTACATAGCCGCCTCCCGAGTCCTCTCCAAACCCAAGACCACCTGCGTGCTCAAGCACATCCGCCGCCTCGTAGATCCTAACGGACTCGTCCCCCTTCAGTCTGCCACCCCTACTTCCACATCTTACCTCAAGGTAATTGACGTTCCACTCATCCCGGCTCCCCTGCCTCTTGGATTACTGCGCAACGCGAGGCCTTCACCCTCACTATGCACAACTTGCCTGTTGGTACCGCCCTCTCCCGACACCTCAAGCACGCCGTTTGCTTCATGCAGACTTCCCGCCGCGCTGACACTTGTGTTGCGTGGCTTGACATCTCTGACTCTGTCTCGGGCCGTACAGCCTGTGACATTGGTAAGCACGTTCTCATTGGAGGATGGAACTGTCAAATCCACAGTGCTGCCCCGCGGCCCGGCTCTGCCCTCTGCACTCGGTGCCAGAGGTGGGGTCACCACTCTGATGTATGCCGTGCCAAAGGTATACGATGCCCTCACTGTGCGGGACCGCATTCTGCGGAGTCCCACATCCCGGCTGCCATCGCGATGAAGAAGAATCTGGACAACCGACACTGCGCTAACTGTGCCGCAGCAGGCAAGAAGAACAAGGCGCACTCCACAACGGACACTTCGTGTCCGTTCTGGAACAACTGCTTCAATTGGGATTGGCTCAAGCGCCAGTTCCCATCGAAGAAGTAGTAGGTTTTACCACCTGTTTTGGGAGCGCGCACCGTTGGTACCCACCATTTTCCCTCACCATCTTGTCTGCAATCGTAAACCGGCTCATCTGAAAATCAGGGCTGTATCCAGGTCTGAAAGTAGGTGACTTGTGTTTGCTTGAGCCACGGCTCGCTTTGCTCGCCTCTTGTTTGGGCTTATCATTTCTTTTTCACATTGTTATGTTTTTCTTTATTTCCTTGAGGCGATGATCATTCTGCCAGATACGTTTTTTTTTTTAATCATGTTGTTAGGGGCTTAATGTTTTCACTTGGATATGCGTCATGGCATCCATATTCTTGTAGTATGCCCAAATTATCTACTCAGATGTTGTATAGCTACTTGAATAAAAGGTCCACCGAGAGGTGCTGTTGATAAAAAAAAAAAAATAAAAAAAAAATAGCTCCCAGGTGTACATAAAGGGGGGGGTACACGTCATGGCACCCCACGTATGAGGTCGATGTTGAAATACATCCTATTGATACAAAAAAAAAAAAAAAAAAAAAAACCGAAAAAGCGGCCTCCGAGGTCAGAGTTGAGCCATCTAGCTCAGCAGAGTTGTTAGGGTGGATTGTAGCAGTGAAAAGCGTCGTCCCCTTGCAGCAGAAGGCCATAGAACAAGCAGAAATGGTGATAATGAAATTCTTGTGCTGTGCAAGGTATAGACAAGACAGCAAGTTGCTCCAGAGAGCAGGAACATGTAAAACCCTAGTAAACTCAACCGCTCTAGCCACTTTTCCACTCAAAACTGGCTCAAAGACCACAGACCCCACCCCAGCAGAGTAGACAACTGAATTATCAGCTAAGCAAATGGGAATGTGATGGGGGAGTAGGATTTGAACCAATGCTTGTGGGGGGTCATATGAGAAGTGGCCCCTGTATCTGCAAGCCAGTGGAAGTCAGCATCGAGCTGCAGGGGGGTAGAGAGCGAAGGGAAAGAGGTAGGGGAGGGAGCACTTGCATTTCCAGCAAATTCTCGGACTCTCTGCGCTTTTTCAGCACCAGGAGTCAAGCTAGAGCTTCCGGAAGCGGTGGGGGAGTCATTGGAGCTGTCCTGGGCCTTGTTGGCCTTGTTTCCTCGAGTTCTGGGGCAGTTAGCCACCTTGTGACCAGTCCTCCCACAGAAATTGCAGGTCTCCGACGCGTTTTTGAAGCCAGAACGTGCTGCCAGGGCCTGGGAGCCTCCCAAGGCGTCCTGAGCACGTTTCTTTCGCTGGATATCCTCAGTAACAAAGGCCTGGTGGATTGTGGTCTTGTCCAGCTTGTCCATGTAATGAGTGCCACAGAGGCCAGCTCATCATCCAGCTGCTCTAAAGTGAATTTCTCCGGTCTGAGCTCCTTTAGACGACGTTTGCAGCCCTCTACACGGTTTATAAGCGACTGGAGGGACTCCTCCTCGAGTTTACGGATGCTAAACAGCTCATCATAGGCATTGAATTGCATTCCAGCCTTCTTCTGACGATGTACAGCCTCCAGAGCAGCCCACATCTTGATTGGATTGTCCTGGATGCCTGCAAAATGCACCCTTTGGTCTTCTTCAACCATTAGATAGAGCCAGCCAGCTGCCTTGTCGAGTTTGTCCTCCCAGAGTGACTGGGAAGCGAAATCCTGGGGAGTAGGGGAAGAGGGAATGGAGGGAGGACTTTGTTTGCCTGAAACAAGTCTCCATAGGCCAGAGGCACGTAGCCAGGCCTCCATCTTGCCAGACCACGTGGCATAGTTCTCCCCATTGAGCTTGACAAACGCTGGTGAACCCGAAGCCATAGGAGCGAAAATGAGAGCAGGGGAAGCGAAATAGATTGAGGGAGGAGGGAAGGGAGAGAGTAGGAGTTGAGTTGAAGATGGTTGAAGAAAGAAAAATCAATTTGTAGGTTGTTAGAAGCCGGGGCCCATAACCTGTTGGAAGTAAAACGTAGAGTTTGCAGTGGCGATCCTAACAACACTAGTATCAAGCGGATCGGATAGGAAATGAGCTAGTATTAGCACAGTTAATCTGTGGACAAGTATAAGAAGCTGAAACAACAATACAAAGAGATTGCTCACCTGTGAACAAGTATAAGCAGCTAAAGACTTCTAAGTCATCCACAGGCAAGTTCAACATGCGCTGACTAATCTATCACGTGAACAAAAGCGTCCGCTTTACTCTAAGTTGAGATATACCCAAAACAAATTAACCAGTCACTCTAATAACTGAATGCTTGGGGCATTCTAACACTACTGAGGTAGTGACTTTTTTTTTTTTTTTTTTTTTTTTTTTTTTATAATCAACGGGGTTTATTTCAAAACCGGCCTCGTACATGGGGTGCCATAACGCGTTCCCCCGGCTTTACATCACCTGCCAGCCCTACACCAGGGAGATAACTAGTGTAAGAATAAACTGCATACATAAACTAAAGAATGTTCCATAGAATCGAAGTGGTACGCATAAAAGAGAGTCCGAATTGATACTTACAAGATGGTGAGAGGTGAAAATGAAAAATAGAAGTGGTTAAAAATACACGACACCTCTGTTAGATCTTCTTCGGCGGAAATTGGCAGTGAAGCCATTCCCTATCGAAACGATGGCCCAGAACGGACAACTCTTCCTGTCCAAGGCAGAGTGACTATGCTTTTCCCATTTTGACATGGTACAGTTCACGCAGTGCTGGTTCTTGACTGAAGCAGCTGGAACCATAAGATGATGCAACTCCTCCTGATGAGGACCGCCGCAGAGAGGACAGCGCACACCTTCACAGCGGCACTTGGAATGATGATGGCCCCACCTGTAGCACCGAGTGCACAGGACAGAACCAGAATGGGGGCAAGCGCCAGCGATCCTACAATTAGTGCCGGCTACTTGAATATGCTTACTGATGAGAGCTTTTGCGTTTGCACCAGAAACCAAATCTACGATATTGACCCATGCAACGCATGAGTCAGCATGGGGAGAAGTCCACATAATGCGGATGTTGCGTGTCCAATCAGCTAACAGGCAGCCGACTTGAGAAAGCTTGAACTCGTCATGAATATGAGCGGTAGTGGGGGTGAGCCATTCTTTGGAAGTAGGATTGGGAATAGGAATATCCAACACCTTGAGATAAGATGTGGATTTGATAGCAGAGGTGCGAATGGGTCTCGCACCCTCAGGAATGGGGAAATGCGACTTGATGTGCTTGAGCACAAAGTCCACTTCAGATCTTGTGGGAACGATGTTGGTGGCCAAAAATACTTTCCCCGGCCCACCTTCATCCAGAGCGGAGAAAATCACCAGATTGGACTCTGGTAGATCCTTCTCAATAAGGTTGTTGATCTCTTTCAAGATCAAGGAAGTGATCATAGTGGCTCGAAAGTTGAGCACACTAGGGACGCAAATGGATATGCCACAGTGTGAAGGGCTGTGAACAGTGTGTTTGCCCTGACAATGACGATGTTGCTTGGGTGCAGCAACAGAAACGGCAGGAGCCTCCAAAGGAGGTGGATGGTGTTGGAGAATCGGAGCAGGTGCACGATCGGCCTTAGCTGGAGCACTCTGCTTGGGAGGGGATGGAGGGGCGACTTTGGTCTGCTTGACATGTGGTTTAGGGATTGGCCGAGATGCCGAACCCGTGGTACCAGGAGGGAGTGGGGCAAAATCCACACATTGTGAACATGGAAGCCCATCAAGAAGGTTGGCAACAGTAAAACCGCTGTCACACTTGAGGTCAAGGATGGCACAGTCCCGCAACAGAGTTTGCAGGCTTGTGAGGATCATAGACAGGAACTTAGGAGTATCACTGTCTGCGGAAGTGAGAGAGGATGTATAATCCTCTGAGCAGTGTCACAAGTATGGCCCTCCTCCCCATATATGTGCCTCAAAGATTTATGCACTAATCTTGAAATCCAATATGTGTTCCCCTCTAACAGAGGGGAGCCGACTCGAATCCCAGATGACCCCAATTCAAGGGCATCAGTCATAGATCTGGTGTTCACATCAGCGGGCATTATTAATACACAGGGATTTTATTATGAAATCAAGACCAAGGAAGCGGAACGGTGGGGTTCAGACCACCGACCCCTTCAAATCGAGGTACCCATCTTAGGAGAAGAACCGGAGCTTAGGGGAAAATTCAAGATAGAGGTGTTCTCGGAGGAAGAGAAGGACTACGTCAACATGATCGCCATGGAGTTACAATCACTTCTTGAACTCAAACCACTACCTTCCTCTTTTGGAGGTCTCAGTGCTAGAGCTATGAGTAGCAATAAACACAGTGACATGGACACGTCTGGCGACTGGTTTGAAGATACTGCCCCCACCATCTCTGATACGGACTTTGAGCATCTTCTTGCGGAGGCGCAGGAGTCCATGTCTCGTATAATGGCCAAGGACGCCCCACCGCCCAAGCCTATGATGCGCGCTGAGAAGATGCGTGCAAAATTTGGAAAGGCCATCGCTCGCGACAACCCCCACTCCCTACCACCCCAGTAACCCCCACCCCCTCGTCCTCTCGCCAGGGCAGGGGAATGACACCGGAACACCTGACAAACCTTCTCAATTCACCAGCGCTCTCCACTGCCTCTCATGCCGCTTCGATCTACTCGCCCTCCCAGGTGCCTGGAAAGAAGCATCGCTTGGCCAACATGCTGTTGACAGCCGCCGACATCATGCAAACCACATCCCCCGACAAGAATTTTGTTGGCTATGCTGGTGAACTTCTCCGTCTCATCTTCATCATCTTGCGGAGTGGCGCCCACAAGAACTTAGAATTTCAAAACATGACTGGTAACAATTCTTTTGAAGTTGTGCTGGCCATGCTAATCGCTCAGGCTGGTCCACTGCCCCCCTCCCTGACCAAGCCCACCACCCCCCTTTTCCTCCCTTCCACCCTGGTTGTTCCCTCGAGTCGCCCCCGGTCCCCAATGACCGAGGGCGAGGTAGCTACCCCGGTCCCAAAAAAGTCCAGATCCAGTCACCTGGGTCCATACCCAAGCAAGCCGCTTCTGGAAAGCGTGCCCCGGCTGCGCCCGCAGCTGTTCGAGCACCTTCCAAGAGCAATCTCAAAGCTAAGCTGGCCCCCGTCCCCTCTCTTCCAAAGGCCCCGGCTCCCTCCTCTGCCCCTGCTGTGTCCTGCCGCGCTCCTGCATGCAAGGGCAAGCACACCAGCCACGGCGCTTTGTGCCGTGGGGTCCTTATTCACCCACCGGCCGGATCTCAAATCCGTGCTATTAATATCACTCCCGAGGTTCTCCGGGAGTGCAACCGCCACCTCAAGGATGACCTCAAGTCTGAGGTCATTCTAGAATCTTCCATCGACTCGGCTTCCAGCATTTTCATTGCCGCCTCCCGGGTCCTTTCTAAACCAGAATCTGCGTGCGTGCTTAGGCATGTACGCCGCCTCATCGATCCCAACGGACTTGTTCCCCTCCAGTCCACCACTCCCACTTCCACGTCCTATCTCAAGGTTCTGGATGTACCACTTGTCCCGGCTCCCCCCGCCACCTGGATCCAAGCACAGCACGAGGCGTTCACCGTCGCGTTGCACAACTCTCCTGTGGGTAAACCCTTATCCGCACATATCAAACACGCCGTCTGCTTTATGCGGACATCACATAAGTCAGATACTTGCATTGCTTGGATCGACATCGCAGACTCCGTCTCAGGCCGTACGGCCCGGGACTTCATTGGTAAGCACGTCTTTATTGGCAGGCGTAACTGTCAAATCCGCAGCGCTGCCCCGTGGCCCGGCTCTGCCCTCTGCACTCAGTGTCAGAGGTGGGGCCACCACACTGATGTATGCCGCTCTAAGGGCATACGCTGTCCTCACTGCGCAGGCCCGCACTCGGCCGACTCGCACATTCAGGCGTCTATAGCGATGAAGAAGAATCCGGACGACCGCCACTGTGCCAACTGCTCTGCAGCGAAGAAGAAGAACTCGGCGCACTCCACAACGGACACTTCGTGTCCGTTCTGGAATAATCGCTTCAATCGGGATTGGCTTCACTGCCAGTTCCCATCCAAGAAGTAATAGGAGTCACAATCTATTTCGGGAGCGCGCGCTGTTCGGCACCCATCATTTCCCCTTCGCTATCTCGTCCACAATCGTGAACTGGCCTGTCTTGAAAATTGGGGCTGTATCCAAGTCAATATGTAGGTGGTATGTGTTTGTTTGAGCCACGGCTCGCTTCGCCCATCTTATTATGTATGGACCTATCATTTCTTTTCCTTTATGATTTGTTTTTCTTTTCTCTCCTCAAGGCGATGATCTTTCCGCCGGATACGTTTATACTTTGTTGTTCGGGGCTTAATGTTTTCTCTTTCAGATACGCATCATGGCATCCGTATTCTTGTAGTGTGCCCAGATTATCTACCTGGATGTCCTATAGCTACTTGAATAGAAGGTCCACCGAGAGGTGCCGTTGATACAAAAAAAAAAAAAAAAAAATCGCCATGGAGTTAGGGAACTTAGGGCGGAAGGAGGCACCGGGGTCTGTTGAGGAACTGGTGGCGGTGATGGAGCAGACGGAAGTGACGCTGGAGAGTGCATGGTTGAAATTTGCAGAGGAAAGAAAGCTGAGTCGACACGTGAAGAAGTGGTGGAACTCAGAGTGCAAGGAGGCCTACCAGAGGATGATGAAAAATGGAGGGTCTCGCAATCACATCAAACGGGGTAACCTCAAACAAACCATTCGAAAAGCCAAACACGAACATTTCGACAAGAAAATTGAAGAAATGGCAACAGACAACAAACGACCCTGGGACCTTATGCCATGGGTACGCGAACGCAAACTGCCGGCTGTTGAAGCCATCCTAGATAATCAAGGACAATCGTGTAACTCCCCCGAAAAGTTATTCAACACTCTACATTCTACTTATTACTTACAATTCGGCCAACAATTGCTCCATCAACCTGGAGAAATTCATGGCGAATGTAGACAAACTACCAGAAAGAGAATGGCCCATGTTCTCTACCCAGGAATTTCACGACGGACTCAAAGGGTGTGCTAAGAACATGGCCCTGGGCCCGGATCACGTCTCATGGAGGATATGGAAACTGCTCACCTGCAATGACACTGTATGTGAGCATGTTGTCAAGATTGCTAATGCCTGTATCGACTTAGGACATTGGCCCAAACACTTCAAAGCCTCCATGTCGGTCATCATCCCGAAGCCAGGCAAACCTTCATACGACAAGGCCAAATCATTCCGGCCTATCGTCTTACTCAACACAATGGGGAAACTCATTGAAAAGATGATCACTTGCCGACTCCAGTTCGAAGGAGTCGAGAGTGGCGCCATTCACCCATGTCAGACTGGAGGTATCATCCAACGGTCTGTCGAAGATGCAGCCACTGCCCTCACTCACCATGTACGAGCAGGGTGGTCCAACAAAAAGGTAACATCGGTTATTGCTTTTGATGTTGCCCAATTTTTCCCTTCACTTAATCATATTGCCCTTTCTAAAATTATCCAACATTTTGGTTTTGCGAACAAAGTTGTTTCTTTCTTCTCTAATTATCTTATCGGTCGAAAAACACAATATTCTATTAACAATTTAACCTCTCCTTTCTTCGACTCTGATGTAGGTGTAGGACAAGGTAGTGCGCTTTCTCCAATTCTTTCTGCATTGTACTTAGCTCCTGTTTTCCATCTCTTGGACTTATGGTTATCGGACGAGGATTCTCATATACATTTTCCTTTAACTGCTTTTCTCTCTTTTGTTGACGACGGACTTCTTGTTGCAACTGGGGATTGTAGATCAAACGTTCTGGATTCTCTAAAAGAGGCGTACGCCCAAATCACTTCCATACTCACTGACTTCAGTCTGATTATGGAACACTCAAAGACGGAACTCTTCAACTTCACGGATTCCGCCCACGACTATCACTTGGCCAACCCACCCCTCCCTCTAGGGTTTGCCCCCTTCACTTCGACCAACCCCCTTACCCCCAAGACAATTTGGAGGTACCTCGGAATAATGTTTGACCGCAACCTCACATTCAAGGATCATGTCAAATTCTACACCACGAAATCTATTTCGGCAGTCCGCTGCATGAAATCACTTGGCAACTCGGCGCGTGGACTTACCGTCAAACAAAAACAAACGCTCTACATCTCATGCGTTCAACCAATAGTGACCTTTGGACTTTGCTGCTGGTACATCCCAGGTACCCGATGTTTTAGAACCAACGTCAAAATGGTCAAACTCACCCACTCCCAAGGAGCTCGCTGGATTACAGGTGCGTTCCGAACCACCCCTATAGGTGGAATGAGTGCCGTGGCTGGCCTCATGCCCATCTCCATCACCCTCAAAAAGCTGTATGAGCACTCTACCATTTGCCTCAACACACTACACCCCAACCATCCCGTTCTTACACTAATAGAACGGCGGAAAGCCAAGGGCTCAGCCCTACATCACAACTCCTTGGAATTCAAAACCAAGGCAATCCGACAGAAGATGAAGTCCCCCCTCGACTCCATCATCAACATTCCTTGCAAGGAGATCTTCCACCCCCTCTCTGAGCACATCAAACCTGGGTGTCGACTCATCGATCGATGCCCGGAACGCATAAAATTCATCCAACCCCCCGTGGACAAGGATGACTCTTTTCTTTATCACCTCGACATTCACGGGGCGAACATTCACAATACCAGCAACCTCCATGTTATCACAGCTGGTGTCCATAACCCAATCGACCCCTCCTATCCCTTGGAGCATCAGAGTCACTCCCACATCGCTTTGTCCACTGTCTTCAAAGACAAAACGATTTCATCCAAAACCCGTGCCGCTGGACGCAGAGTCACGAAGGAAACACTTGTAGGATGGTTGGCTTTCCTCGGCCTCCTCAAAGCGTATTGCAAACTAGAGAAAGGACTTGATGTCAAACAAGTCATTCTCTATACCACCTCGCCTTCTATTGTCCGCGAACTTATGGCGGTTTCCTCTAAGCCATTCAGTAGTCAATTGTCGATTGCCGTCTCACTCATGTTCGAAGCTCTAGTAACCAAATTCCCTTTAGTGGATATTTGTGTGAAGGGCTTCCAAGAGAGTTGGGCAACTCGACCACTGGATAGCAATGTCGGCCTTCAGCCAGCAGCTTTCCAGGCTTATTGGAACGCCAGAAAAGAGTGGACCTTCACTCAGGCGGGGATTCAGTTTCCTCAATCCGCGTCATACAGATGGGCCAGAAGCGAAACCACTAAATCTGCAATCGCACTATGGCAACAGGGGTTCGATGACCCAACAAACTGGTCTTGTTTCAAGGGACAGGGCTGGTATGACACAAAATCCTGTAAAGTTGAATCTGAGAGGTTGAAGCATAGTGCTTTGTATCCAGATCACTTTTGGGTATCAAGCAGGGAATTGAGAGCGGGGCTAGCCTCCTCCCCCTTTGCTCTGCATGATGAATTTCACAACGGTAGTTTCGGGACTGGGATGTTGAGGCCGGACACCTCCTACTCAGACTATCAACTCCGTCCAGGGAAGAAAAAGTCTGGCCAGTTAAAACAGGGCAGTGCCACTGGCTCAGACAATTCGGATTGGTTAAAACAGGGCGGTGCCGCTGATCACGAAAATAATTGTAAGTTCACGGTTGACAAACCAACTCACCTCAACCTAGGCTTATGGCTCCGTGACTACAGCGGGGTCTCAGTCGCTCATAACTCCCCATTGTGTGCTCGTCTTGTGTGCACAATTACCAACCACGCCCCCATTGGATCTTATCGCACTCGATTCTTTCCGAACAAACCATTCAAGACGTGTCCCTGTTCCCCCAACGCACCAGAGATGCACCAGCATATTCTCAACGTCTGTCCCTTATTTGTCAGAAGGGCAGAACATTATTCCATCGGCGGGATCGAATCCATCCAAGGTCTCATCCTATTCCTGACCGACAATCCCAAAGCATTTGCGTTTGAGGATGACTCTAATCCTCCGCGAGTGCCACAAGTATGCGAACCCGACTGGCCTGCGTATTACAAACAGGTATACCAGCAACGGAAAGACGAGAACAAAGAGAGGAGGAAGCGCAAGCGTCCTCTTTTACTGGGGCCAATTTTCTATCACGAGACAATTATGAGCCAGTTTGAAACCGTGTTCGAGGCAGATAAATGGAGAGAGGTGTTTGTGAACTCGGTAATGGAGATGAGGCTGTGGACTCGGCAGAATGTATACAAAAGGTGCAAGGAGTTTCTTTTCTTTGTGCTTATCCTTCAGTGTTTCCTTTTCATTCAGTCTGGTATTATTGTACTTGTATTTGGATCACTCTATGCTTGTTTGTTTTGTTTTTTCTCTCTCTCATATAGCGTTGACCAAGTCTGCTGGATATGTTTCTTTTGCTCATTTGTTGTTCGTTTTTCAATGTAATGTCTCGAGCTGACAGAGGTAGTGTACAGGCGATGTAAAGTACGGGGAACGCGTTATGGCACCCTTAAGGTCAATTTTGAAATAAATCCCGTTGATTACAAAAAAAAAAAAAAAAAAAAGATGTATAATCCTCTAAAGTAGAGAAGAAAAGTTCCCAGCCGGGAACATTATCTTTGGTGTAGGGAATTTCTGGAACCGGTGGATCTGGAGAGATTTCAACTGGAATCCATGCAGGGGATTCAGTGGTCAACATAGTGGAAGGGGTCGGAGATGGCTGTTCAGGCCGTTTGCCCAGAAGAGACTGAGTGACTTGCGTCAACTCGTGTCAAGGGGTGGAGTCAAATGCAGAAAGAATCTCTGCAGGAGGAAGTAGATTACCAGGGTGAGAGGCCAAAGGCCGCTCGGACTGGAAGGGGGTACCGCCAACATAAGTCTGGCTAGGATTAGAGAGGGTGCCCACAAAGAATGAGGGCTCTAGCTTGGGGACAGGAGGGGTGGGGCCTGGAGAATCCCAGTCCTTGTCCGCAAATTCCTGCAGTGTCTCACGACGTGGTGGGGCAGGCGTACCTGCTGGAGGAGGTTGTTGAGACTTATTGCAATGTTTAGGAGGCATAATGAATTGTATTCCCTACTAGTGCAGCTAAACCACAGAGGCTTCCAAAAGAGGAAGGTAGTGGTAAGAGGTCAAGGAAGGAATGCCGAGGTAGTGACTCCAGAGAGCTGTTCACCACCTATTCTGACACTTCCCATGGTGGCTGCAAGGCCTGTTAGACTGCCCCAGCAGTCTTGTGTTAGAGTGCCCCAACAGTCTTGTATATGGACTTAGAGATGGTACAACTTTCTGATCATGTGATATATTAGTAAGCACATGTTGAACTTGTCTGTGAACGCTCTAGAAGCCTTTAGCTTCTTAGACTTGTTCACAGGTGAGTATAGAGTTCTGTATATTCATAGATAGCTTCTTAGACTTGTTCACAGGATTGCTAAATCAATTCTTATCCGATTCACTCGTGACTACCACCGTTAGAACTGTCTCCGCATGCGCTATGTTCTACTTCCGACAGGTTATGGGCCCCGGCTTCTAACTACTGGAAAAACAAGTTTTCATTCACAACTTCATTCATTCTCCTCTCCTTCTCTACTTCCTTAAATCTATTTCGCTTCCCCTGCTCTCAAATCAACTCCAATGGCTTCCGGATCGCCAACATTTGCGAAACTCAATGCGGAGAACTATACAACGTGGTCTGGCAAGATGGAGGCGTGGCTGCGAGCTTCTGGGCTATGGAGAATTATCTCTGGCAAGCAGAAGTCCCCCACTGTCTCCTCTACTGTTACCCAGGCTGAAGCAGATGCTCTGGACGCTTTTGAGGCTCGTTGTGACAAGGCTGCTGGCTGGCTATTCTTGATGGTTGAAGAGGAGCAGAGAGTGCACTTTAATGGCATCCAGGATGACCCCGTGAAGATGTGGGAGGCTCTGGAGGCTGTACACAGGCAGAAGAAGGCTGGAATGCGATTTAATGCTTATGATGAGCTGTTCAGCATCCGAAAACTCGAGGAGGAGTCTCTCCAATCGCTTATCAACAGGGTAGAAGGCTGCAAATGTTGAATTAAAGAGCTCAGACCCACTTCCTTCACTCTGGAGATGTTAGATGATGAGCTGGCATCTATGGCCCTCATGAGAGCGCTCCCAGACAACTATTCCGCCTTCTCCTCGTCTCTTTTGCTTATGGACAAGCTGGACAAGGCTACCATTCATCAGGCCTTTGTCACAGAGGATATACAACGCCGAAAACGTGCTGGGGACGCTTTGGGAGGCTCCCAGGCCCTAGCCGCTCACTCTGGCTTCAAAAATGCGTCAGATACCTGCGACTTCTGTGGGAGGACTGGTCACAAGGTGGAGAAGTGCTGGCCTTTCGAAAAGGCGAAGAAACGCACCCAGGAGGACGCTCAGAAGCCTAGAACTCGCGAAAACAAGGCTAACAAGGCTCAGGATGCTTCAAATGACGCCTCAGGCTCTGCAGCAAGCTCCTCTTCAAGTTCTAGCCCCGAAAAAGCGCAGAGAGTCTGTGAATTTGCTGGAAATGCAAGTGCCCCACATCCCTCCCCTTCCCCTTCGCTTTCTACACCTCTACAGCTCAATGCTGACTTCCATTGGCTTGCAGACACTGGGGCCACTTCTCATATGACCCCACATCGTCACTGGTTCAAGAACTACTCCCCCAACCGCATTCCCATCCGATTAGCTGATAATTCAGTGGTATACTCTGCCAGGATAGGTTCTGTGGTGTTTAAACCAGTTGTTAATGGAAAGGAGGCTAGAGCAGTCGAGTTTTCGAGGGTACTACATGTTCCTGACCTCAGGAGTAATCTGCTGTCTTGTTTATACCTTGCTCAGCACAAGGGCTTCAATATCACCATTTCTGCTCGCTCTATCGCTTTCCAGTGCAAGGGAACAACGCTTTTTACGGCCACTATCCACTTCAACAACTCTGCTGAGCTAGATGGCTCTACAATCACTTCCGAGGCCGCTTTTGCTGTTTCTACACTGCCAGCTGACCTCTCCCTGTGGCATCGTCGCTTCATTCATCACAATTATGCTGATGTGAAGTCTATGTTGAGTAAGGACCTTGTTACAGGCCTCAAACTTGATTCTAATGCTCCTCCTGACCCTATATGCGAGCCCTGCCTTGCAGGAAAGATGCATTCACTTCCATTTCCTCCCTCCCTCAATCACAATCGATCCCCTCTTGAGCTGGTGCATTCAGACCTTCATGGACCGCTCCCAGTTGCTTCCCACTCAGGCTACAAGTACTGGATCACCTTTATAGACAACGCGATGTGATTCCGGGCTGTACATCTGCTTAAAAGCAAGTGAGAAGCCTTTGAAGCGTTCAAAGTCTACAAATCTTGGGCCGAAAATCAACTTGGAGTCAAAATTCGGGCTCTACAGGATGATAAAGGCAGTGAATACATGTCTAAGGCCTTCCTAACGTTCACAGAGCAGTCTGGCATCGAAAGGAGGCATTCTACTCGCAACAGACCTCAGCAGAATGGCCTTGCTGAGAGAGCTAATAGGACTATGGGTGAAAGAATCACTGCTATGCTCTCGGAATCTCGACTTCCTGCCTCTTTCTGGGGAGAATGTGTGTCTTCTATGGTCCATGTCTGGAACAGGCTGCCTACATCGTCGCTTTCTGGCACTACACCCTTCCAGGCCTTCTATAAGCGAAAACCTGATGTCTCCCACCTCCGAGTATGGGGGTGTACTGCCTATGTGCATGTACAACAAGATAAGAGGACTTCTCTAGAGCCTCACTACGAAAAATGCGTCTTTATAGGCTATCCTGCAGGCTACAAAGGCTGGAAGTTCTACAATCCAGTCACTAAGCGTTCAGTGATCTCAGAGAGAGCTGATTTCGATGAAAGGTACTTTCCTGGGACTTCTAAAGCCCAACTCGATGCTGTTCCGTCATTTGCTGGCCCTCCCCCCTCCTCTGAGTCTCAGAATGTTTCTGAGCTCTCTCCTGCACCACCAACGTTGCATTTCGGAGTGCCACCTCTCCTAGATGAAGGGGGTGATACTAGCCCTCTCCCTGCTCGCTTTCAGCCTCCCAGTCTGAGTTCTCCTGCTGTTCCTCTCGAAGAGGAGACTCCTCTGCCTGCTCCTTCTCCTCCTAGCCCTGCTACTCCACCCCCACAAACTCCGATTCCGCTCCCTGTGACTCCTCCCACTGCTGGAGTGCCCCCTGAGCCTCCCAGAGTGCCACGTCACACTGGACGCATTCGGAAGCCCCCTGGTGACTGGTGGAAGGTCAGGCAACCTAATTTGCCTGCTAGAGACCCAGAAGACGACGATGAAGCTGCTCTTTCAGCTGATACTGACTTCTATGAAGTCGAGTTTGCTGGGGCTGTTTCTGGCTGGGTTTTCAAGGTGAAAAGGCATGCCGACAGCTCAATTGAGCACTATAGGGCTCGCCTTGTTGCTAAGGGCTTCTCCCAACGTCCTGGATTCGATTACACTGAGGTCTTTGCCCCTACATTTTGTCCTGCCTCTTTGAGACTCATTATAGCTCTGGCTGCTAGAGAGGGCTACAAAATGCGCTCTGTTGATATCTCCTCTGCCTTCACTTATGGGGAACTCAAGGAGGAGATTTACATGAGGCAACATCGCTTCTTGACTTCTTACCACTACCTTCCTGTTTTGGAAGCCTCAGTGGTTTAGCTGTACTAGGAGCAATACACATTCTGCAATATGGATACTCATCCGGACTTCGACAACGGAGGCTGGGAGACCGATAGCGACGATGATTCGAAGCTGCCGCACGCTATGCGAGCTGCAAGTGAAGCGTTGGAGATGGAGTTGGAGACTCCAAAGGCCGCACGTATCGTGAAGATGCTTGCACATCTCAAAGGTAAGGGCAAGACCGGGGGCACTAGCTACTCGGACACTACCCCCACCGTTTCCTCGTCTGACTTCAATCGCGTCCTGGCAGACGCATCGGAGTCTATCTCTAGACTGATGAAGGAGGATTCCCCCACCCCTCAGAAGCATACTCGCGCTGAGCGCAGGCATGAAAAACTCGACACGGCCCCTTGGCCCACCACCCCCGTCACCCCCACCCCATCGGGCTCTCGCCAGCCACTGGGAACAACCGCCGAACAGCTGCTTGAGGGGCTTTCCTCACCAGCTACTCCCCGCACCCCCCGCGCTGCTTCGATCTACACACCTACTAAGGTGCCAGGTAAGAAGCACGGACTTGCTGTATCGCTGTCGACTGCTGCCGACATCGTCAAGCAAACCCCCCCCCCGACGACAACTTCATTGGCTACACCGATGAACTTCTCTGTCTCATCTTCAACATCTTGTCAAGTGGTGCTCACAAGAATTTAGATTTTCAGAACATGGCTGGAGTCTGCTCTTTCGAGACGGCTCTCGCCATTATCATCAGCCAAACTGGCGCTGCCTCCCCCCCCTCCCCCACCAAACCCACCACCCCCCTCTTCCTCCCTTCGACCCCAGTAGTTCCTACTGCGCGTCCCCGGTCCCCGATGGCCAAGGACGAGGTAACTACCCCAGTCCCGAAGAAAGTCCGCATCCAGTCCCCACCTGGCTCTGCACCCAAGAAACCTGCTTTAGGAAAGCATGCCCCGGCTGCTCCTGCAGCTGTTCGAGCACCTTCCAAGAGCACTCTCAAAGCCAAGCCAGCCTCCGTCCCCTCCCTTCCCAAGGCCCTGGCTCCCTCTTCTGCCCCCACTGTCTCTTGTCGTGCTCCTGCATGCAAGGGTAAGCATACCAGCCACGGTGCTTCACGCCGTGGTGTTCTTGTTCACCCACCAGCCAGATCTTCCATCCATGCTATTAATATCACTCCCAATATCCTCCGGGAGTGCAACAATCATCTCCAGAATGACCTCAAGTCCGAGGTTATTCTGGAATCTTCTATTGACTCGGCCAACGGCATTTACATAGCCGCCTCCCGAGTCCTCTCCAAACCCAAGACCACCTGCGTGCTCAAGCACATCCGCCGCCTCGTAGATCCTAACGGACTCGTCCCCCTTCAGTCTGCCACCCCTACTTCCACATCTTACCTCAAGGTAATTGACGTTCCACTCATCCCGGCTCCCCCTGCCTCTTGGATTACTGCGCAACGCGAGGCCTTCACCCTTGCTATGCACAACTTGCCTGTTGGTACTGCCCTCTCCCGACACCTCAAGCACGCTGTTCGCTTCATGCGGACTTCCCACCGCGCTGACACTTGTGTCGCGTGGCTCGACATTTCTGATTCCGTCTCGGGCCGTACGGCCCGTGACTTTATTGGTAAGCACGTCCTCATTGGAGGACAAAACTGTCAAATCCGCAGTGCTGCCCCGCGGCCCGGCTCTGCCCTCTGCACTCGGTGCCAGAGGTGGGGTCACCATTCTGATGTATGCCGTGCCAAAGGTATACGTTGCCCTCACTGCACGGGACCACATTCTGCAGAGTCCCACATCCCAGCTGCCATCGCGATGAAGAAGAATCCAGACGACCAACACTGTGCTAACTGTGCCACAGCAGGCAAGAAGAACAAGGCGCACTCCACAATGGACACTTTGTGTCCATTCTGGAATAATCGCTTCGATCAGGATTGGCTGTGGCACCAGTTCCCATCAAAGAAGTAGTAGGTTTTACCGCCTGTTTCGGGAGTGCGCACCGTCGGTACCCATCATTTTCCCTCGCCACCTTGTCCGCAATCGCAAACCGGCTTGTCAGAAAATTGGGGCTGTATCCAAGTCTGAACATAGGTGATTTGTGTTTGCTTGAGCTACAGCTCGCTTCGCTCGCCTCTCTTTTGGACTTATCATTTCTTTTTCATTTTGTTATGTTTTCCTTTTCCTTCTTCGAGGCGATGATCATTCCGCCGGATACATTTTTCTTTTAAGCATGTTGTTAGGGGCTTAATGTTTTCACTCGGATACGTGTCATGGCATCCATATTCTTGTAGTATGCCCAAATTATCTACTCGGATGTCGTATAGCTACTTGAATAAAAGGTCCACTGAGAGGTGTCGTTGATACAAAAAAAAAAAAAAAAAAAAAAAAAAAAACCCAGAACTTGAAGAAAAGGCCGCTTTTTTGGTTGACAGTGACTTCTGTGATGTAGAGTTTGCTGGAGCAGTTTCTAATGCAGATCCTCGCTCCTACAGGCTGGCTATGCAGTCCCCTGACCGCTCTCACTGGCAGGACGCTTGTAACACCAAAATCTTCAATCTAGAGGCCAACAGGACTTGGGAACTCGTTGATTTACCTCCTGGAAAGAAGGTAGTCAACTCTGGATGGGTATTCAAGGTTAAAAGGCATGCTGATGGCTCAATTGAGCGCTATAGGGCTCGCCTTGTTGCTAAAGGCTTCTCCCAGCGTCCAGGCTTCGATTACACCAAGGTTTTTGCTCCTACATTCTGCCCTGCCTCCCTGCGCCTCATTGTAGCTTTAGCTGCAAGAGAAGGCTTCAAAATGCGCTCTGTTGACATCTCTTCTGCCTTTACCTATGGGGAACTTGAAGAGGAGATCTACATGAGACAACCAGAAGGCTACCACACTGGGGGACCTAATATGGTCTTCAGACTCCGCAAATCGCTCTATGGCCTTAAGCAGGCTGCCAGGCAATGGAACAAGAAGCTCAGAAGCATCCTAGAAGGTATTGGCTACACCAGGCTTCGCTCCGACAACTCTATCTATATCTATTCCAAGGGAGACATCAAGGTCATAGTGCCTGTCTTCATTGATGATATAACTCTGGTGTCTAAAAGTGATTCTGCTGTCTCTGCTGCTATCTCTGAGCTGTCTAGCCACTTCAAACTGCAAGATCTCGGGTCTACCACTCTGCTACTGGGTATTCAGGTGAAGCAGGACCGCTCTAAGTGCACCATTTTGCTCTCACAAGAGCACTACATCAAGGAGCTGCTAGAACAATTCCATATGGATGATTCTAACTCCCTTTCCACCCCACTTCCACCTGGTTCTGAGCTCTCCAACATTGTGCCCTCACTTGAGGAGCAGGTTGAGATGAAGTCAGTTCCTTATCTCTCTGCTGTAGGTGCCCTGCAGTATCTTGCCACCATGACTTGTCCCGACATTGCCTATGCAGTCTCCTACCTTGGGAGATTCAATCATAACCCTGCTCCTGCCCATTGGCTTGCAGTGAAGCATTTACTTTGCTATTTGGAGGGCACCCTGCACTACCAGCTCGTCTACAGAGGTGGTGACTCTGATCAACACCATCTGCACCAAAGAGGAGTTGGAGGAGGTACTTGAACAAATCGCAGCAATATTCAATGAGGCCTGGAAGATGAATGCCAAAGAAAGCAAACTCAGCCGCCATGGCAAGAAATGGTGGAATAAAGACTGCAAAAAGGCGTACAAGGAATACAGCAAACAATTCAATGGACACAAAAACCTCAAGGCTCGCGCAGAACTCAAACGCACCATCCGAGCAGCAAAAAGAGAACACTTCGACAAAAGGATCGAAGAAATTGCCACTGACAATCGAAGACCATGGGATCTCATGCCATGGGCAAGGGAACGCAAGATGGAGGCTGTAGAAGCTATCTTAGACAATGAAGGTAAACCGTGCCTCAATGAGGACTCACTTTTCAACACTCTTCATGCTACATATAACTCAGCAAGTAACCGAACCACTAACCTTAACAGGATGGTTGAGGAGATTGGGATGTTTGACAAGAGAACGTGGTCCGTCTTCTCCATTCAAGAATTTTGTGATGCCCTCAAGAACTGCATGAAGAACACTGCTCCGGGTCCCAACCATGTGACCTGGAGAATATGGAAGCAGTTGGCGTACAGTGAACTAGTATGCATTCTGATCACCACCATAGCTAACCTTTGCATTGAATTAGGTAAATGGCCAAAGCACTTCAAGAATTTGGTTTTGGTAGTCATCCCGAAGCCGGGTAAACCTTCATACAATTGGGCCAAATCCTTCAGGCCCATTGTCCTACTCAACACAATGGGGAAACTCATTGAGAAAATGATTGCCAAATGACTCCAATTTGAAGGGGTTGCCACTTGCACCATCCATCCATGTCAGACCGGCGGTATCATCCAAAGGTCTGTTGAAGACGTCGCTGTTGCCCTTACCCACCACGTCCGAACGGGCTGGGCTCACAAAAAGGTCACATCTGTTATTGCCTTCAATGTTGCCCAATTTTTCCCTTCTCTCAATCATAACGCTTTACTTCAAATGCTCAGACATTTTGGTTTTGCGAACAAGATATGTAATTTCTTTTCTGATTATTTAGTCGACAGAAAAACACAATACTCCATAAAAAACGAAACATCTCCACTAGTAGCTAGCAATTTATTCATAATTATTGGGTGTATCCAAAGATGCCATCTTCATAATTCCTGATAACCTTTCATTATCATAACTATCCAACCACTCTTCCCATAAAATCTTCATTCATTATATATCCTTCCCATGGATTTCTTCATTCATTGTATATCTTCATAACTATTTCTTCATTGTTTCAATAGACATCTTCATTCATTGCATATCTTCATAACCATTTTCATTTCATTACCCATCATTTTCCCCATCATTCTGGCCATCAATAGGCAATCAGACCATCAAAAGCTAATCTAGGCATCAATCTTGTTCATCAATACATCATTTTTACCATCACCATCACTCCTCCCATCAACAATCCCATCAGTGATTCCATCAACAATCCCATCAGTCCCATCAGAGTGGTAGTGCAATAAATGGTTGCTCAATTGCTGGTCATTGGCTGGCTCAATTGTTATGAAACTTTGAATATAATGTAATATACATAATATGTCTATATGTATGCAATATTATGTGGTACTGAGCAGCATATTGCCTGATATGGCAGCGCTTTTCCAGGGCACAAAAAGGGCTGCTGTGAGCGCATTTCTGGGTTCCCCTGAATGAAATGCGCATCGATGGAAAGCCCTTATTAGGGGCTTTCCAACGAATGTACTTGCGCAATATTTGGTCAAGAAATGGGAAGGATATGAGCTGCTCAAATTTGTGGAATAAAAGGAGCTGCTGTGGGTGCAGTTCCTGGCTGTTCTAAACAATATTGCATGGGCACAGAGCCATGGGGGAGGGCCTTTAACGAATCCAGTTTTGCAGCTTTTCAAAAGGAAATAGAAGAGATATGATCCAATTACACTTTGATGACAAAAAGGCTGCAGTGAGCGCACCTAGCAACTAATATACATGAAATTTATATTGTTGGAAGGCCCTTTACAAGGGCTTTCTAACGAGTATAGTATCATAGTATTTCAATAGGAAATGAGAAAGTTATAATCAAATTACACTTTGGGTAGAAACAGAGAGAGATCACTCTATAGCAGGCTAGATATTGAATGCAATACCACTATACATTGTAGGCAGTAACTGTACATTTCTATCCAAATATTGCATGTAACATCTCACGGATTGAGCAGAAGAATATTGCTCTAGAAGCTAAACAATAATTTGCATTTTTATGGTAAAAAATACAGTTTATCCACACATTTCTTCTATAATATCTTTCAATGAATGCATGGAAAAGTAGCTACTGAATGTCCCTATTAAATGCAAAAGATCCCTTGTACATTGAGTAAGAAGTGAGGGAGATACATGTAAAAAAGCGACTTAGACATGAATAGTACATGTATATGCTATTAGTTCTTTGCTTTATTTCATGCTCTTCCTCCTTTTGAACGCTTTTTTAGGTTTATCTCCCTCAATTCCTTCTCAATTGACAAGGGATCTTTTGCATTTAATAGGGACACTCAGTAGCTACTCTTCCATGCATTCATTGAAAGATATTATAGAAGAAATGTGTGGATAAACTGTATTTTTTACCATAAAAATGCAAATTATTGTTTAGCTTCTAGAGCAATATTCTTCTGCTCAATCCGTGAGATGTTACATGCAATATTTGGATAGAAATGTACAGTTACTGCCTACAATGTATAGTGGTATTGCATTCAATATCTAGCCTGCTATAGAGTGATCTCTCTCTGTTTCTACCCAAAGTGTAATTTGATTATAACTTTCTCATTTCCTATTGAAATACTATGATACTATACTCGTTAGAAAGCCCTTGTAAAGGGCCTTCCAACAATATAAATTTCATGTATATTAGTTGCTAGGTGCGCTCACTGCAGCCTTTTTGTCATCAAAGTGTAATTGGATCATATCTCTTCTATTTCCTTTTGAAAAGCTGCAAAACTGGATTCGTTAAAGGCCCTCCCCCATGGCTCTGTGCCCATGCAATATTGTTTAGAACAGCCAGGAACTGCACCCACAGCAGCTCCTTTTATTCCACAAATTTGAGCAGCTCATATCCTTCCCATTTCTTGACCAAATATTGCGCAAGTACATTCGTTGGAAAGCCCCTAATAAGGGCTTTCCATCGATGCGCATTTCATTCAGGGGAACCCAGAAATGCGCTCACAGCAGCCCTTTTTGTGCCCTGGAAAAGCGCTGCCATATCAGGCAATATGCTGCTCAGTACCACATAATATTGCATACATATAGACATATTATGTATATTACATTATATTCAAAGTTTCATAACAATTGAGCCAGCCAATGACCAGCAATTGAGCAACCATTTATTGCACTACCACTCTGATGGGACTGATGGGATTGTTGATGGAATCACTGATGGGATTGTTGATGGGAGGAGTGATGGTGATGGTAAAAATGATGTATTGATGAACAAGATTGATGCCTAGATTAGCTTTTGATGGTCTGATTGCCTATTGATGGCCAGAATGATGGGGAAAATGATGGGTAATGAAATGAAAATGGTTATGAAGATATGCAATGAATGAAGATGTCTATTGAAACAATGAAGAAATAGTTATGAAGATATACAATGAATGAAGAAATCCATGGGAAGGATATATAATGAATGAAGATTTTATGGGAAGAGTGGTTGGATAGTTATGATAATGAAAGGTTATCAGGAATTATGAAGATGGCATCTTTGGATACACCCAATAATTATGAATAAAGTGCTAGCTACCCCTCACATCTCCACTATTTGACAGTAACGTAGGTGTAGGACAAGGTTCAGCACTTTCTCCAATTCTTTCTGCTTTGTATATCACGCCTGTATTTCATCTTTTGGACAGATGGGTTAACATTCGAGATGAGGTTGATTCTTTTTCTTCTATATCTCCTTTGACTGCTATTCTCTCCTTTGTTGACGACAGACTTCTTGTTGCTTCGGGGGATTGTTATGATTCGGTCCATGAAACTCTAAAAGAGGCTTATGCCCAAATTACTTCCATTCTCAACAACTTTGGTCTTGTGATGGAACACTCAAAGATGGAATTACTCAACTTCGCTGAATCTGCCAGCAAAAAGAACTCCCCAAACCCCTCTATCGACTTAGGGTTTGAACCATTCACCTCCACCTCCCCACTCGTTCCCAAAATGGTGTGGAGGTATCTTGGCATTCGCTTCGACCGCAACCTTCACTTTCGAGAACATGTCAAATACTATGCCACCAAATCGCTCTCTGCAGTTTGCTGTATGAGAATTCTTGGCAACTCCACCCAAGGTCTTACGCCCAAGCAAAAGCGCACCCTCTATATATCGTGCATCCAACCAATAGTGACATTTGGACTATGCTGTTGGTACAAACCCGGTACTTGAAGCTTCAAATCCAACATGAACATGCTTCAACTCACCCACAATCAGGGAGCCTGCTGGATTACTGGCACGGTCTGAACTTCCCCCCTAGGAGGCATAACAGCTGTGGCTGGCCTAATGCCCCTCCACCTCTCTATCAAAAAGCTCTTCGAACAATCTGTCAACCGCTTGAAGATGCTGCCCACGCACCACCCCGTTCTTTCATTACTAGAGCAGCGAAAAGCCAAACTATCCACCCTCCACCCTAACTCTCTGGAATACTTGTCCAAGAGCTGACACAAGGTGCTGAAATCCCCATTGGATTCCATCATCAACAACCCCACTCACGAGGTCATCCACCCCTTGTTGTCATTCATCAAACCAGGTGAACGATTTGTTGACAAACACCCAAACAAAGTCAAATTTGTCATTCCTCCCCCCAACAAGGAAGACAACGACAAGTATCACCTCGAGCTTAACAGTTTGATGACGAGAGAAATCAATGCCCTCCACCTCATCACGGCAGGCTGCCTCCACAAATGGGATTTGGACTTCAACCCTTCAGAACGATCCCACTCACACATATCACTCATCACCCTCTACAACGGTCAAGCAATCTCATCAAAGGTTCTTGCTGCTGGAAGGCATATTACCCAAGAGACAATTGTAGGCTGGTCCACGTACCGCGCTCTTCAGAAAGCCTACAACAAACTTCAAAAAGGATGGAATGTTGAGAAAATCATCCTTTACACCATGTCTCCGAGGATTGTCCACAATCTCCTCGCCGCCAACTCCAAACTGGTGGGCAAGCAATTGTCCATCGCCCTGTCCCTTGCATTTGAAGCCATAGTCGACGAGTATCCTGGAGTGGAAATTATCGTCAAGGGCTATCGTGAGTCATGGGCCACCTCAGATCCCAACACAAGCGCATGGCAGTTTAACTTTCTCCACACACACGTTTATCAGGCAATCCACAATGCAGCCAAAGAGAGATACTTCACCAATGTCTCTCTGACCTTTCCTCAATCGCAATTGCATGAATTTGCCAAGCAGAGGACCATATCCAACGACTTAGCTCTCTGGGTCAGAGGCTTTGACGATCCAAGAGACTGGTCGTGTTTTAGGGGACACGGCTGGCTCGATCTATATCAAAAGAAGCCTGGATGTCTCAAATCAAGGGTTCCAGGTTTCAGTTTTCCTTGTAGTCACGTCGAAGGTGGGTGGTGTAGGCCAGACGCCTCCCTTCTGCCAGACACGGATTACACACGGGTTCTCCTGACACACCTCAACCAAGGCCCCTGGCTCCACAACTACAGTGGAGTCACTGCTGCTCACGATTCCAAGCTACTTGCTTGTCTTGTACGCTTGATCACGAATCATGCACCAACAGGGGAGTATCGCTCCAGATTCTTCCCGTGTGAGCCATTGGTAGGCTGTCATGGAATGGTTGACCCTCCGTTCCCGGAGTCTTGCGAACATATTCTAAATTGCTGTCCTTGGTATGTGAGGAGAGCTAATCATTATTTGATAGATGGAATCTGCACCATCCGCGGTCTCATCCTATTCCTTATGGACAACCCAAGCACTTTTACCTTTGAACCACTGGAGCAATCGCGCATATCAGAGTCGAGCTGGCCGGCCTACCGAGAGGAGGTGTACCGCAAGCGAGACGAAGATAATAAGGATAGGCGCAAACGCAAGCTACCTATCCTTGACACAGGTCCAATTTTCTGGCATGAGACCGAAGATTCCCTTTATCAAAATTGTTTTGAAGCTGACAAATGGGCTGGCTTCAATTTCAAGAAGATGACACTTGGTACGCTGGAGGTGACAGGAGAGGTCGTTATGGCTGAACGCATCAAGTTTCTTTCAAATTGTAAGATAGTTTCATTGTTTTACTTTTTCCTTGGAGTTTCTTTTTATCTTTCTTGCACTCTCTCTGCATGTACTGGTATCAAAATTTCCCCTCGGTCTTGGTTCGGTTTTTTCTTTTCTCATATGGCGATGACTATTCCGCCAGATATGGTGACTGCTACAGGTGGATATGTGACTATTCTCTCTGGTGCTGCTGTAGGCTGGTCCTCAAAGCATCAGCCCTTTGTGACTCTCTCGAGCACTGAGGCTGAGTTTGTGGCTGCTGTTGAGGCTGGAAAGGAGATCAAGTGGACTAGGAACATTCTCAGCATGTTTGGCTACCCCCAGACACTTGCTTCAACTTTATTTGTTGATAACAAGTCTGGAATCAGTGTGGCAAAGAATCCTGAGCACCATGGGTGCATGAAACACCTGGATCTTTGGTTCTACTGGCTCCGGGAGGCTGTAGAAGAAGGAATCATCGATCCACTCTATCTTTCTACTGATCAGCAAGTGGCCGACATTCTGACCAAGGCTGTAGCACCAAAGGTGATTGATTTTGCTGTCCCACTATTGGGACTTGGACACTAGACTGCTTGGATCAAGGGGGTGTGTTAGAATGCCCCAAGCATTCAGTTATTAGAGTTACTGGACAATTGGTTTTGTGTATATCTCGACTTAGAGTAAAGCGGACGGTTCCGCTCATGTGATAGATTAGTCAGCGCATGTTGAACTTGCCTGTGGACAACTTAGAAGTTTTTAGCTTCTTATACTTGTCCACAGGTGAGCAATCTCTTTGTATTGCTGTTACAGCTTCTTATACTTGTCCACAGATTAACTGTGCTAATACTACATCAGCAAAAAATTTGGCCACTTGAAGCTACTTGAGACTTACTTGAGAATTCTTCAAGTAGCCTTCAAGTAGTTTTTCTCCTCAAGTATGCTCAAGTCAGGGTCTAATCTTGAAGAGCTACTTGAGACCAAAATTTCAAGTTGTCTTTCAAGCTCTCCCAAGCCATTTCAAAATCAGCATTCCAAGCATCTGCAAATAATTCCTCAGTAGTGCCAAGTAAACTCAAACTACTTCAAGTCTAGTCTCTAGAGCATCTCAAGATCTCATAAGTATGACACCAAGTGTATTCCATGCTTTGTTGTATATCTCAAACTTATCTCAAGCTACTTGATGTATATTACAAGTTGTATCAAGTATCTTTCAAAGACATCTCAAAGTTCCAAATGTATCTCAAGTTATTTCAAGTATGTGGGAAATTGGATCATGTAAATCTCAAGTTGCTCCAAGAACATCCAAGTGAGCTCAATAATATAAATAAAATACATTACATACACTATGTATGATATGTAATAACATAGCAGATACTCACATGGATCTCCCTTCAAGTAGGCTATAGGCATATATAAGAAAGGTAGCTGGACCTAGTCTTGAAGCTCAGAAATGCACTTTGAAACATGAGAAAATAAAGACTCAACACAGGCCAGCTTATCCTCATTAGATCTCCCAAAAATACCCTAAAAAAAGCGTCCTAAATAGGCAAAAAAAGCGCCCTAGATAAGCTACAAATGAGCTATAAAGGTACTAGATGAATAAAACAATGAGTACTCAACTTTGAGACAGGTTTGTGGGGTAGGGAGAAGGAGAGAGGATATAGAGGGCAGGGTAGATGGGGTTGAGAGAAAGAATCAATTGCTGCACCCGAAACAGAAGTTCAACATGTCACATGACCTTTTGACATCAATTTTCGGGCCAGCATCCCCCAAACAGTAGGTAGGGTAGTTTCTGGGCCATTTCTGCATATAATCTGATGATCTAATGACGTATATATATGTTTTCTATGTCTATGATTCCAAATCTCATTTTATAAAAATTTAATATTGACTTTCTGACAAGATACAAGAAGAATAACATATAAAAAACGCAAAAATGAGCTTAATCTGCTCCAGATGTCATAGAAGAAAAAATCTACTTTTATATTTGCATTTCCCAGCCTTTTATACATATACATACATCTTCAAATCATCAAATTTGATATAGAAAAGCGGTATAAAACATCAAACTACAGTTGTGCTTTTTAATATTTCCATAATGGGTATGTTATTTGACAAAAACATATAGACATACTCATGTTAATTTATTTCTTTGTAATTTATAATTATTTTTGCAGAATTTTACAACCAGCATAACAGGCTCTACAGGAACAAGTATGTCACATGACCTTTAGACTTAGAATTTCGAGTACAAGTCCCCCAAACTATAGCTGAGGGTGGTTTCCATCTCATCTCTGCACAGATTTATATGATTTAAATGTATCAATATATGTTTTCAAGGCCCAGAAATCCAAATCTGATGTCAACCAAATTTTTCTACATGTTTTTGGTGAGATGTGTCTCTAAAGATATATAAAAAACACAAAAATGCGCTATATATCCTTCAGGCTTGATCAGAGAAATAATGTAAACTCATATTCAAACTCTTGAGCCTCAAAAATATATACTTCAGTTGTATAGATACAAGATTCTAAGCAAAAAAGTGGCAGAATACATAACTCCTGCAATGTTTTCCTATATCTCCATAGATAGTGTATTCCATGATAAATGTATAAACAGCCTTACTTATCTAAATGTCTTATTTTTGTTTACATTGTGACTATAGTTGTTTCTCTGGGTTTCTTGTCTAAGTCTAATGTAATCCAATGCAACTTGAGCTTCTAATTGGGTTAGTTGAGGTCTACTTGAGGCCAATTTGCAGCTAATTTGAGATCTACTTTTATCTACTTGTGTTTGATTTGAGCTGACTTGCATTTAACTCAAATCTAACTTGAATCTAACTTGCATTTGACTGGCATCAACTTGAGTTTGTTTGGGTTTATTTGTGAATAACTTGAATCTACTTGCTTTTACCTTGATGACATCATGAAATAGGCTGTATTTTCAAGAAGATTTTCAAGCAAATTTACTTGAAGTCTCATTTGGACAATTACTTGACCTAGTTGAATAGCTCATCAAGGTGCTCTCAAGTACTGATTTTCTCAAGTTGCCTCAAGTTGGCAGACTTTTTGCTGATGTAGCTCATTTCTTATCCGATCTGCTTGATACTAGCGTCGTTAGGATCGCCACTGCGAACTCTACATTCTTGTTATAACAGTAATATACCCCAGTCCAATGACAGTGGCCAGTGCAACATCCAGCAATAGCACAAACACCAGCTGTGCTATTCAACATAACCTCTGGGATATCAACAGGGAGTAAAACCCCATCTACACAGCGCCTTGTACAATTTCACTAGGGAGTGGCACCCCAGCTACTAAGGCGTATGCCCCACCTATCCCAAAAGGGAAGGTGGTGGTTAGAGGTCAAGAAGGGAATGCACTGCTATGCTCTCAGAATCTCGACTTCCTGCCTCTTTCTGGGGAGAATGTGTGTCTTCTATGGTTCATGTCTGGAATAGGCTGCCTACTGCATCACTCTCTGGGACTACACCCTTCCAGGCCTTCTATAAGCAAAAGCCTGATGTCTCCCACCTCCGAGTATGGGGGTGTACAGCCTATGTGCATGTACAGAGAGATAAAAGGACTTCTCTAGAGCCTCACTACAAAAAATGTGTCTTTATAGGCTATCCTGCAGGCTACAAAGGCTGGAAGTTCTACAATCCAGTCACTAAGCATTCAGTGATCTTGGAGAGAGCTGACTTTGATGAGAGGTACTTTCCTGGAACCTCTAGAGCCCAACTCGATGCTGTTCCTTCATTTGCTGGCCCTCCCCCCTCCCCTGAGTCTCAGAATGTTTCTGAGCCCTCTCCTGCACCACCAACATCGCATTTTGGAGTGCTACCTCTCCTAGATGAAGGGGGTGATACTAGCCCTCTCCCTGCTCGCTTTCAGCCTCCCATTCTGAGTTCTCCTGCTGTTCCTCTTGAAGAGGAGACTCCTCTATCTGCACCTCCTCCTCCTAGCCCTGCTACTCCACCTCCACAAGCTCTGATTCTGCTTCCTGTGACTGCTTCCACTTCTGGAGTGCCCCCTGAGCCTCCCAGAGTACCACATCGCACTGAGTGCGTTCGGAAGCCCCCTGGTGACTGGTGGAAGGTCAGGCAACCTAATCTGCCTACTAGAGACCCAGAAGACAATGACGAGGCTGCTCTTTCCACTGATACTGACTTCTACAAGGTTGAGTTTGCTGGGGCTGTTTCTACAGCTGATCCTTGCACCTACAGGCTCACTATGCAGTCCCCAGACAGGGAACACTGGGTTGATGCCTGTAACACCAAAATCTTCAATCTCAAGGCTAACAGGACTTGGGAACTGACTGAACTGCCCCTGGTAAGAAGGTAGTCAACTCTGGCTGGGTCTTCAAGGTGAAAAGGCATGCTGACGGCTCTATTGAGTGCTATAAGGCTCATCTCATTGCTAAAGGCTTCTCCTAGCATCCTGGCTTCGATTACACTGAGGTCTTTGCCCCTACATTTTGTCCTGCTTCTCTGAGACTCATTATAGCTCTGGCTGCTAGAGAGGGCTACAAAATGCGTTCCATTGACATCTCCTTTGCCTTCACTTATGGGGAACTCGAGGAGGAGATCTACATGAGGCAACCAGAGGGCTATCATACTGGGGGACCTAATATGGTCGTCAGGCTCTGCAAATCGCTTTATGGCCTTAAGTAGGCTGCCAGACAGTGGAGTAAGAAGCTCCAAGGTGTTCTAGAGGGTATTGGCTACTCCTGACTTTGCTCCAACAACTCCATCTACATCTATTCCAAGGGAGACATTAAGGTCATAGTATCAGGTGATGACAGGTCAAGTCATCTGACAGCTTTGGAGCTCTGAGTTCTCATGAGAAACTGCCTAGTGCCCCAGCCCCTGGAGTGGGCCTGCAGTAGTGAGTTCCAACTCTAGGCCTAGGGTACATATATATAATATCCTAGCTCCTACAATACCAAGACCATGTAGCTCAGTGGTTAGAGCTCCCTGGTGCAATTGGGGTGGTCCCAGGTTCAAACCCTGGTGTGGTCACTTTTGCATCCTAACACATAGTGCTGTTAGAATAAACGGGAATGTTGTGAGGCGTTGCCTGAGTAGCGCTGAAGGGCTTAGAGCAGGTACACCAAGAAGTGATGCTGTAGTATTCGAGGTGTAACTCGACAGGGAATTACCCTGGTAAGTACATGCTTTATATACTACATGTATAGTACTAAATATAGACAAACCCAGGGTAACCCCAGGTAGATGGAACATCATGGAATAGTGAAGAACATCATACGAAAATAGAAGTGGAATACATGGATGGGCAAGGGCCCAAAATCGTCCAATTACCTACTGCTAACAAGTGCCTGTCTTCATTGATGATATTACCCTAGTCTCTAAAAGCAATGCAGCCATGGCCTCTGCTGTCTCTGAGCTGTCTTGGCACTTCAAACTGCGAGATCTAGGCTCTACCACACTTCTGCTGGGCATTCAGGTGAAGCAGGATCACTCTAAGCACACCATCTCCCTCTCCCAAGAGCACTACATCAAGGAGCTGCTAGAACGGTTCAATATGGACAATTCTAACTCCCTTTCCACCCCTCTACCTCCTGGATCTGAGCTCTCAGACATTGTGCCCTCACTCAAGGAGCAGGCTGAGATGAAATCAGTTCCTTATCTCTCTGCTGTAGGTGCCCTGCAGTATCTAGCCACCATGACTCATCCCAACATTGCCTATGCTGTCTCCTACCTTGGGAGATTCAATCACAATCCTGCTCCTGCCCACTGGCTTGCAGTGAAGCATTTACTTCGCTATTTGAAGGGCACACTGCACTATCAGCTTGTCTATTGAGGTAGTGACTCCAGAGAGCTTTTTTTTTTTTTTTTTTTTTGTATCAACGGCACCTCTCGGTGGACCTTTTATTCAAGTAGCTATACAACATCTGAGTAGATAATTTGGGCATACTATAAGAATATGGATGCCATGACGCATATCCAAGTGAAAACATTAAGCCCCTAACAACATGATTAAAAGAAAAACATATCTGGCAGAATGTACATCGCCTCGAGGAAGGAAAAGAAAAACATAACAAAGTGAAAAGAAATGATAAGTCCAAAAGAGAGGCAAGCAAAGCAAGCCGTGGCTCAAGCAAACACGAATCACCTACATTCAGACTTGGATACAGCTCCAATTTTCAGATGAGCTGGCTTGTGATTGCGGACAAGGTAGCGAGGGAAAATGATGGGTACCAGCAGTGCATGCTCCCATAACAGGTGGTAAAACCTACTACTTCTTCGATGGGAACTGGTGCTTGAGCCAATCCCAATCAAAGCAATTGTTCCAGAACGGACATGAAGTGTCCGTTGTGGAGTGCGCCTTGTTCTTTTTGCCTGCTGCGGCACAGTTAGTGCAGTGTTGGTTGTCCAGATTTTTCTTCATTGCAATGGCAGCTGGAATGTGGGACTCTGCAGAATGTGGTCCCGTGCAGTGAGGGCAGCATATACCTTTAGCATGGCATACATCCGAGTGGTGACCCCACCTCTGGCACTGAGTGCAGAGGGCAGAGCTGGGCTGTGGGGCAGCACTGCAGATTTGACAGTTCCGCCCTCCAATGAGAACATGCTTACTGATGAAGTCCTGGGCCGTACAGCCCGAGACGGAGTCAGAGATGTCTAGCCACACAACACAAGTGTCAGTGTGGCAGGAAGTCCGCATGAAGCGAACAGCATGCTTGAGGTGGCAGGAGAGGGCGGCACCAACAGGCGAGTTGTGCATGGCAAGGGTGAAGGCCTTGCATTGCGCAGTGATCCATGAGGCAGGGGGAGCCGGGATAAGTGGGACGTTGATTACCTTGAGGTAAGATGTGGAGGTAAGGGTAGCGGACTGGAGGGAGACTAGTCCATTAGGATCGACAAGGCAGTGTATGTGTTTGAGCACACAGGTGGTCTCGGGCTTAGAGAGGACTCAGGAGGCAGCTATGTGAATGCTGTCCGCCATGTCAATAGAAGATTCCAGAATGACCTCGGACTTGAGGTCATTCTGGAGATGATTGTTGCACTCCCAGAGGATATCAGGAGTGATATTAATAGCACAGATGGAAGATCTGGCCGGTGGGTGAATGAGAACGCCACGGCGCTTCACGCCATGGCTAGTATGCTTACCCTTGCATGCAGGAGCATGGCGAGAGACAGTGGGGGCAGAGGAGGGAGCCAGGGCCTTGGGGAGGGAAGGGACAGAGGCCGGCTTGGCCTTGAGAGTGCTCTTGAGAGGTGCTCAAACAGCTGCGGGAGCAGCTGGGGCACGCTTTCCTAAAGTGGGTTTCTTGGGTGCAGAGCCAGGTGGGGACTGGATGCAGACTTTCTTCTGGACCAGGGTAGTTACCTCATCCTCAGCCATCAGGGACCAGGGACGTGCACTAGGAACTACTGGGGTCAAAGGGAGGAAGAGGGGGGTGGTGGGCTTGACGGGGGAGGGGGGAGATGCAGCGCCAGTTTGACCGATGATGATAGTGAGAGCCGTCTCGAAGGAGCAGACTCCAGCCATGTTCTGAAAATCTAAATTCTTGTGAGTGCCACTCAACAAGATGTTGAAGATGAGACGAAGAAGTTCATCGGCATAGCCAATGAAGTTGTTGTTGGGGGGGGTTTGCTTGATGATGTCAGCAGCAGTTGACAGCGACATGGCAAGTCCATGCTTCTTTTCAGGTACCTTGGTAGGCATGTAGATCAAAGCAGTGCGGGGGGTTCGGGGGTGGCTGGTGAGGAGAATCCCTCTAGCAGCTGCTTGGCAGTCGTTCCCATTGGCCAGCGAGAGCCCAATGGGGTGGGGGTAACAGGGATGGTGGGCCAAGGGGCCGTGTCGAGTTTTTCACACCTACGCTCAGCACAAGTTTGCTTCTGAGGGGCGGGGGAATCCTCCTTCATCAGCCTAGAGATGGACTCTGATGCATCCGCCAGGACACAATTGAAGTCGGACAAGGAAATGGCGGGGGTAGTGTCCAAGTAGCTAGTGCCCCCAGTCTTGCCCTTACCTTTGAGATGTGCATGCATTTTTGCAATATGCGTGGCCTTTGGAGTCTCCAGCTCCATCTCCAATGCTTCACCTGCAGCTCGCATGGTGGGCAGCAGCTTTGAATCATTGTTGCTATTGGTCTCCCAACCTCCATTGTTGAAGTCCAGACGAGTATCCCTATTGCAGAATGTGTATTGCTCCTAGTACAGCTAAACCACTGAGGCTTCCAAAACAGGAAGGTAGTGGTAAGAAGTCAAGAAGCGATGGACTCTGGAGAGCTGTTCACCACCTATTCTGACGCTTCCCATGGTGGCTGCAAGGCCACAGGTTGAGCTACAGGTGGTTATGTGACTCTGGTGTCTGGAGCTGCTGTAGGATGGTCCTCAAAGCATAAGCCCTTTGTGACTCTCTCAAGTACTGAGGCTGAATTTGTTGCTGCTGTTGAGGCTGGAAAGGAGATCAAGTGGACTAGGAACATCTTGACTGAGTTTGGTGTCAGATGTAGAACTTAGTGCGTGTGGAAACGATCCTAACAATGGTAGTCACGAGTGAATTGGATTAGAACTGAATATGATATCCTGTGAACAAGTCTAAGAAGCTAACTATCAAGATACAGAACTCTATACTCACCTGTGAACAAGTCTAAGAAGCTAAGGGCTTCTAGAGTGTTCACAGACAAGTTCAACATGTGCTTACTAATATATCACATGATCAGAAAGTCGTACCATCTCTAAGTCCATATACAAGACTGTTGGGGCACTCTAACACACCCCCTTGATCCAACCAGTCCATACTAAGCTCCAAGTCCTAACAATGGCACAGCAAAGTCAACAACTTTCTTTGATACAGCCTTGGTTAGGATGTCCGCAACTTGCTGGTCAGTGGACACATAAAGAGGATCAATGACTCCATCTTCTACAGCCTCACGGAGCCAATAGAAGCGAAGATCTAAGTGTTTCATGTGCCCATGGTGCTCTGGATTCTTGGCTACACTGATACCAGACTTGTTATCAATGAAAAGTGTTGAGGGAAGTGCCTGGTGATAGCCAAACTCAGTCAGAATATTCCTAGTCCACTTGATCTCCTTGCCAGCTTTGACAGCAGCAACAAATTCAGCCTCAGTACTTGAGAGAGTCACAAAGAGCTGACACTTTGAGGACCATCCTACAGCAGCTCCAGACACCAGAGTCACATAACCACCTGTAGCTCGACCTGTGGCCTTGCAGCCACCATGGGAAGCGTCAGAATAGGTGGTGAACAGCTCTCCAGAGTCACTACCTCGATAGACAAGCTGGTAGTGCATTGTGCCCTTCAAATAGTGAAGTAAATGTTTGACAGCAAGCCAATGGGCAGGAGCAGGATTGTGATTGAATCTCCCAAGGTAGGAGACAGCATAGGCAATGTTGGGATGAGTCATGGTGGCTAGATACTGCAGGGCACCTACAGCAGAGAGATAAGGAACTGACTTCATCTCAGCCTGCTCCTCAAGTGAGGGAACAATGTCCGAGAGCTCAGAGCCAGGAGGTAGAGGGGTGGAAAGGGACATTCCTTCCTTGACCTCTTACCACTACCTTCCTCTTTGGGAAGCCTTGGTGGTTTAGCTGCAATAGTAGGGAATACATCTCATCCATGCCTCCTAAACGCAAGGGCAATCTTGCCTGTAAGCAATCTCAGCAGCCTCCACCTGAGGGTACACCCGTGGTGGAATCACGTATAGACAATGACTCGGACTGGGATGCCCCAGGCCAGCCTTGCGCCTCTCTTGAGCCTGCTTTCTTTGTAGGCTCAATTATGAACCTGGCCAGCAAATATGTTGGCCATACTCCTGCTCAAGCCTCTGGGTCCTCAGCCTCTCAGCCTGGCACCCTCCTTCCTCCTGCTGAAATCAAGTCAGCGCTTCAAACTCCCCCTCCTGCTTCAGGACTTCTCCTGCAGCAGCTCTTAGGTAAACAGCCTGAACAACTGTCCCCCACGCCCTCTGCCATGCTTACAAGCAAATCACCTGCTTGTATCCCTGTTCCTGCGCCTGAGCCTCAAGCTCCCAAGCGCTCTCTCACCCCTCCTACCGTGTCCCAAACAGATGCATTCTTTGCAGCTCTGGAAATGTATACTTCCAAGCTTAACACTTCTCATGCCGATGCTCCTTGCTTCATTGGTATGATTCTCACTTCTTTGCAGGTCATGCTACATGACCCTGCCACCCTTGCCTTAGAAGTCCATGGTGGATTCACTGTCAAGGACCTGCTTGATAGTCTGCTGCGCTCTGGTGTGGCCTTTGCCCCTTTACCCCCTGGCACTTTGGGCACAGGCCCCAGGCCAGTTCCCAAGCCAAAAGTTAAGAGGATGCGTACTGCTCCTCCCACTCCTACCCCTGCAAAGCCGAGTGCTCTGGCAAAAGCCAATAGTGCACCACCTTGTCTTTCTAAGCGGCCGCCTCCTTTGGAGGCTCCCGCTGTTTTGGTTTCTGCTCCAAAGCCCAAGTGCTGTCAACAACAGGGCAAACACACTATCCATGGCCCCTCTCGCTGTGGTATCATTCTCAAATCGGGTGGCAAAATGGTTCTCTCTGCCACTCGTTTCCACAATAAGCGTATAACCGCTTATAATGGCAAAATCATATGCAATCTCAAGGTCACTGACCTTGCAATCACGTCTGCTGAGGACCACGGGGCCAGAGTCTATCTCCACACTACCTGCATCCCCACTCAAGCCGAATGTGACTTCATACTGAAACATGTGCAAAGGGACTTTGAGTCCCCACCTGGTTATCCCATGACCACCACCACTCCCCACCCCACGTCTTATCTAAAGATAGTGGATATTCCAATCACTGATCCTAAATCTAAGGATTGGGTTATTCTGACCAGTGGTGTTATCCATGATGCCGTCTCTTCTTCACCAGTAGGGGCTTCCCTTGCCAAAATCATCACCAACATCCACATTATGTGGATGTCTCCACACTCTGATTCATGCATTGCATGGATTGACATCAAGGACTCACTGGCCGGTACTGTTGCAAAACAGTTTATTGGTCAACTTATTCGCATATCCGGCGTCAACTGCAGGATTGCCGGCGCCCGTCCCCATTCTGGCTCCGTCCTGTGCACTCATTGTTACAGGTGGTGTCATCATCACTCTCAGTGCCATCGTGAAGGTGTGCGCTGTCCTCTATGCGGGGGGCCTCATTGTGAGGTCAACCACTCTATTATGGTTGCTCCGACTTCGGTCAAGAAGTGACACTGTGTGAACTGTACTGCTTCCAAGCGGGAAAAGCGCGACCACTCGGCACTTGATCGGAAGGCATGTCCCTTCTGGTCTCATTGTTTCAACAGGGACTGGCTCAAACAGCAATTCCCTGTGCGTAAGATTTAATCTCTGTGGGTATGTGTATTTTTAGGTATCTGCTCTTTTTATTTTCATGTATCGACAGACTTTGGCATTTGTGTGTCTGCCCTTTCTTTGATTCATAGTCCATTTCTATTGGCATTTGTCCTTAAATTAGTTATGTACTTGTAGGTAGCTCCCAGGTGTACGTAAAGGGGGGGGTACGCGTCATGGCACCCCACATATGAGGTCGATGTTGAAATACATCCCATTGATACAAAAAAAAAAAAAAAAAAAGGGGTGGAAAGGGAGTTGGAATCGTCCATATGGAATCGTTCTAGCAGCTCCTTGATGTAGTGCTCTTGGGAGAGGGAGATGGAACGCCTAGAGTGATCCTGCTTCACCTGAATGCCCAGCAGAAGTGTGGTAGAGCCTAGATCTCACAGTTTGAAGTGCCAAGACAGCTCAGAGACAGCAGAGGCCATGGCTGCATTGCTTTTAGAGACTAGAGTAATGTCATCAATGAAGACAGGCACTATGACCTTGATGTCTCCCTTGTAATAGATGTAGATGGAGTTGTCAGAGTGAAGTCTGGAGTAGCCAATACCCTCTAGAACACCTCGGAGCTTCTTACTCCACTGTCTGGCAGCCTGCTTAATGCCATAGAGTGATTTATGGAGCCTGAAGACCATATTAGGGCCCCCAGTATGATAGCCCTCTGGTTGTCTCATATAAATCTCCTCCTCAAGTTCCCCATAGGTGAAGGCAGAGGAGATGTCAACAGAGTGCATTTTGAAGCCTTGTCTAGCAGCCAGAGCAATAATGAGTCTTAGAGAGGCAGGGTGGAATGTAGGGGCAAAGACCTCAGTGTAATTGAAGCCAGGACGTTGGGAGAAGCCCTTAGCAATGAGACGAGCCCTATAGTGCTCAATAGAGCCGTCGGATTGCCTTTTCACCTTGAAGACCCAGCCAGAGTTGACTACCTTCTTACCAGGAGGCAGTTCAGTCAGCTCCTTTTTTTTTTTTTTTTTTTGTAATCAATGGGGTTTATTTCAAAACCGGCCTCATATGTGGGGTGCCATAACACGTTCCCCAGCTTTCTACCCTTGCCAGCATACATTAAGCTCCAGACAACATGCACTAACCTGTGTTCTCGTATCCACGGGACTAGGTCAACCACTTGACATAAATAAAAACAAAACAATCAGACCAGTAGAAAATAAAACTACATAAAGGTTGTCACAGTGCATAGAAAGGAAAATGATCGAGCCTACGCTTTAGGAATGAGGAAATTGGCGGTGAAGCCATTTCCTATTGAAACAGTTATGCCAGAATGGACAAGAACAGTCCGTAGCAGCATGGTTAGTCTTTGTGCACTTGGAAGCGATGCAGTTGACGCATTTATGTTGATTGACGAGTTTGTCACTGACCATTAGATGATGGTTGGCCTCAGAGTGAGGCCCACCACATAGGGGACAGTGCACACCTTGACAGCAGCACTGATTAGCATGATGGCCCCATCACTGACAGCGAGTGCAGCAAACAGAGCCGGAATGTGGCTTCGCACCTTGGATGCGGCAGTTCACCCCGGAAACCAAGATGACCAAGCCAATGAGATCGTGAGCATTAGAGCCCACTGTGGAATCATGAATGTTGACCCATGCAACACATGAGTCAGCTTTAGGGGAAGTCCACATGAGACAGACTTGGTTGCATATGAGCAGGCCGAGGCAGGCCATGGTGGAGTGCAAGATAGCCATGAGCAGGAAGTCTCAAGTAGTGTTAACCCAATCAGAGCATGAGAGGGTTGGGGAAATGGGGATATCAATGATCTTCAAGTAGCTCATCGATGTTGCTTTATTGGATTGGATTACCGCATCTGGTGATCCAGTAGGAATGAGGCAGTGGATGTGGTTGAGCACAAACACAGTCTTGGAGGCAGAGGGGACAATGATGGTGGAAAGGAATATCTTGTTTCCAACACCTGATTCGGAATGAACAATCAATAACCTGGATGAACCAAGATCCAACTGGATAAGCTGATTGACCTTATTGATAAGGCCCAGAGTAAAATTGTGGACAGAAATAGAAGATCCAGCTGGTGGAGTGATGGTAATACCATGGCAAGAAGTGCCATGGACAGTGTGACAAGCATGCTTTGGCTTTGTTTGTTAGACTGCCCCAACAGTCTTGTGTATGGACTTAGAGATGGTACAAGTTTCTGATCATGTGATATGTTAGTAAGCACATGTTGAACTTGTCTGTGAATGCTCTAGAAGCCCTTAGCTTCTTAGACTTGTTCACAGGTGAGTATAGAGTTCTGTATCTTGATAGTTAGCTTCTTAGACTTGTTCACAGGATATCATATTCAGTTCTAATCCAATTCACTCGTGACTACCATTGTTAGGATTGTCTCTGCATGTGCTATGTTCTACATCCAACAGGTTATGGGCCCCAGCTTCTAACTATTGGAAAAACGAGTTTTCATTTACCACCATTAATCATTCTTATTCCCTTCTCTTCTCTCCCTAATCTATTTTGCTTCCCCTGCTCTCAAATCAACTCCTATGGCTTCCAGAACACCTACATTTGCAAAGCTCAATGCGGAGAACTACACGACATGGTCTGGTGAGATAGAGGCATGGCTGCGAGCTTCTGGGCTATGGAGAATTATCTCTGGCAAGCAGAAGTCCCCCACTGTCTCCTCCCCTGTTACCCAGGCTGAAGTGGATGCTCTGGATGCTTTCGAGGCTTGTTGTGACAAGGCTGCAGGTTGGCTATACTTGATAGTTGAACAGGAGCAAAGGGTGCACTTTAATGGCATCCAGGACGACCCCGTAAAGATGTGGGAGGCTCTGGAGGCTGTACATCATCAGAAGAAGGCTGGAATGAGGTTTAATGCCTATGATGACCTCTTCAGCATCCGAAAACTTGAAGAAGAGTCACTATCTTATCACACAATCAATTGCTGACATATAAAATCTCCTGATAACCAAAGATGTGTGAAATGTCACGCACTGCCCATCAGCCAATTTTCTCACAATTTGTGATGCCATTACACAGTTATCAGTGATCTAATCACATTGATTAAATCCTGATTCCCAAGACTTGTGGGAGTCCTATGATGCAATCGACATTTTTATCACATTCTTGTCACTCTGATTTCCAGTTTTGGGTCAGAGCATGACAATCATGGGAGGAATTGATCCAATCATGCTAATTTAGTAGTCATTTTGCACAAACTTGATGATTAATGTCATATTTTTGTTGTGTCTGGGTGAGTTTTTTGCAAATATCTCTGTCAATTCTGCATATTTTCCCATGATTCTTGTCCTCACTTGGTCACAAATTACATGTGAAATCAGCATTTATAAAGCACTGCCTGGTCACATAGTGCCCCTGGCTGGAGGCCAGGAAAAAAGTAAACAAAACAAAACATGCATCATGAGACCACATGGGATAAACTAATAAATGAAAACTGAGAAGCAAGACATATATGAGCATATCACAAGATGACAGGGTTCAGACATGAGGCAAGGAATATCAGTGATCAGGCTCATCTGAACTGCTTGCACAGCCAGGCCCAATTGAATCTGTGTTTCCAGAAAGGACAAGCAGGCTTGTCCATGGTGGAGTGATCAGTCTTGTCCCACTTTGATGCAGAACAATTAATGCAGGGAAGTGGTCGATGTTTTTAGGGTGTTTTTAGGGTTGACCATCTTAGAGTGGTTGTTCCCAGAGTGGGGACCCCTGCAGAGAGAACAACAGATGCCTTGACAGCAGCAGGAAGAGTGATGGTGACCCCACCTCATGCACTGAGTGCACAAGATGGAGCCAGAGTGAGGCTTGGCACCCCTGACTTGGTAAGTGGTACCTTGGAAGTGTACCACCTGGCCAATGAGAGAGTGGGCCATGGACCCAGCAACAGAATTGTTGATGTCTACCCATGCAATGTATGAGTCAGAGTGAGAGGAGACCTGCATGAGGCAGATCTTGTGCTCGAGGGAGTTGTGGATAGTAGAGCCAGCAACAGAGGAACCTAGAGCCTCCTAGAGGGCAGCTAGGGTTGGGGTGAGCCAGTCCTTGGCAGGGAGAGCAGGGAACAGGATGGGGACATTGATAATCTTCAGGTATGACATTGCAGAGGCCTTCTCAGAATAAATGGGAGGCAAGTCAGAGGGGCAGAGTTTGTGAATGTGCTGGAGCATGAATGCAGTTTCTGCAGGGGATGGGATGGAGTTAGTGTGGAGGAACATCTTGTTGTCCTTGTGTAACTCCCAATGCATGATGACAACCTTTGACTTGAGGTCATTAGTGAGGGTGTGGTTGAAGCCATTGATGGCCTCAGTAGAAAGAAAGTCCAAGGTCAAGGTGTGACCTGCAGGCAGAGTGAGGATGATGCTGCAGTGTGAAGTGCCATGGGCTGTGTGCTTGCCATGCTTCTGCTTGTGCTTAGGCTTGATGGCAATGGATACAGGGGGAGCAGCCTGGGGGGAGGGCCACTTGGGAAGAGTAGATACTTCAATGGCCTTCTTAGGGGCAGGAGCACTCTGGTGCTCAGGCACAGGCTTTTGAGGGGTCAGCATGCTGAATTTGATCCTCTTGGGAGATGGTTTCTTCAGGGTATTGGGGCAGGGGGAGTGGCTGGGGGATGGGGGAGGCACTCTGTTAACAAGCCTAGAAGCAACTCCACAGACTGGCCAGTCTTTGGGTCAGTACAGCATCTGATGTCCACTGAGGCACAAGCTACAAGGAGAGCAGGAATGCAGATGCTTAGGAAGGCACCTGTGTCGTCAGAGTGGAGGGTGGTGATGTGATCTGCCCACCATTTAGCTTCTTCTAAAAAGGTGAGGTTGTCTGGTACTTTGTTGCCCTCAGTGAAGGGGGGAGGAGGTGTAGCCTCTGGTGTGGGGGCTGGGGGCTGGGGGGTTTGGAGGCAGTCAGGGTGCCTGAGGATGGCCCTCTCAACCACTTGTATATCAGCCAGGTGTGAGACATGCAGCTGCAATGCTAAGAGAGCCTCCATAGGGAGATTCACAATTTTACTCTCAATGAGCACAGGGCAAGGCTCTGGGCTCATCAAAGGGGGGGGCCATGGATTTACACTTGGGGGGCATATCAGAATGTATTCACAATGCAGCAGCACCCCAAGATCCCAACTGGGAAGGTGGTAGTACAAGGTCAAGAAGGGATTGGTCACAAATTACATGCACATGTTTTTGCAAAAAGGTCACATGACATGCATGTCACTAGATTCTCACATGTCACTCAAATGTTGCTTAGCAAATCTTGTGCAAATCAATCAATAGATGTCAACATTCATTTATTGATCTTAAAAATTACCAGATTTGTGTAGAACTTATGATCTCATCAGTGATTTGATTGGATTTGTTAAACTCCAATTTGCTACTGATCAAATCACAAAGCATGAGACAGAATTGATTCAATTACAGATTTCTCACACTTGGCAATCTGATTTGGTAGCTGTGATTATGCCTTCAATTTATATTCAATTTTGATCTAATCAATATTCAATAGCTCAAGTGACTTATTGTGATGTTACCTTATTGCCTTACTCAATCTACATTCAATAATTCCCATGTATTATTAAGCATCCTTTTTTATATTATTTGTTTACACTGGGCTGGAGAAACAATAAAACACATGTTTTATTGAACCTTTATTGAATATTTATTTGACGTCCAGTCAAAATAAGGCATCTGCTATATTGAAATGATATTGTGACATAAGTGACATGCATGTCACAAAGCAGTCAAAAATGTACAGATGTATTATTGAGTAAAGTATTTAAACTGTATTGAATGATTTGGTAAACAAATAATGTAAAAAAGGATGCTTAATAATATATGGGAATTATTGAATGTAGATTGAGTAAGGCAATAAGGTAACATCACAATAAGTCACTTGAGCTATTGAATATTGATTAGATCAAAATTAAATATAGATTGAAGGCATAATCACAGCTACCAAATCAGATTGCCAAGTGTGAGAAATCAGTGATTGGATCAATTCTGTCTCATGCTCTGTGATTTGATCAATAGTCCCAAATTGGAGTTGAACAGATTTGATTAAATCAGTGATTTAATCAACAGTCCCAAATTGGAGTTTGGAAAGTTGATCAAATCAGTAATTTGATCAACATTCCCAAATTGGAGTTCAACAAATCCAATTAAATCAGTGATTTGATCACAACAATCCCAAATCAGAGTTCAACAAATCTAATCAGATCATAATTGGAGTTTGCATGACAATCATGGGAGGAATTGATCCAATCACACTAATCTAGTAGTCATTTCTCACAAACTTGACAATTAATTTCATATTTTTCATCATGTCTGGGAAATTTTTTGTGAATATCTCCATCAATTCTGCATATTTTCCCATGATTGTTGTCCTCACTTGGTCACAGATTACATGCGCATGTTTTTGTAAAGGTCACATGACACACATGTGACTACATTCTCACATGTCACTCAATCAAATATTGTGTGAATCTTTATTGATCTTGACAATTACCCAATTTGTGTGGAATTTATGATCTCATCAGTGATTTGATTGCAATTGTTGAGCTCCAATTTGGGAATGTTGCTCAAATCACTGATTTGATCAACTCCAATTTGGGAATCTTAATCAAATTACTGATGAGATCATAAGTTTCACACAAATCTGGTAATTTTTAAGATCAATAAACAAATATTGATTGATTCACATGAGATTTGCTAAGCAACATTTAAGTGACATGTGAGAATCTGGTCACATGCATGTCATGTGACATTTTTGCAAAAACATGCGCATGCAATTTATGACCAAGTGAGGACAAGAATCATGGGAAAATATGCAGAATTGATGGAGATATTTGCAAAAAACTTTCCCAGATGTGACGAAAAATATGAAATTATTCATCAAGTTTGTGGGAAATGACTACTAAATTAGCATGATTGAATCAATTCCTCCCACGATTGTCATGCTATGACCCAAAACTGGAAATCAGAGTGACAATAATGTGACAAAGGTGTTGATTGCATCATAGGACTCCCACAAGTCTTACTAATATGATGAATTCCAATAGAATCTGATATGGGAATCAGGATTTAATCAATGTGATTAGATCACTGATAACTGTGTGATGGCATCACAAATCATGAGAAAGTTGGCTAATTGGCAGTGCATGACATTTCATACATCAAGATTTTGTATGTCAGTGGCTGATTGTGTGATAAGATAGGGTATTCTCTAGATTCTGATGATTTCCAGATTTAGATTTAGCTATCAGAATCTTGAAAGTCCCCTATCTTATCGCACAATTAGCCACTGACATACAAAATCTTAATGTGTGAAATGTCATGCACTGCCCATTAGCCGACTTTCTCACGATTTGTGATGCCATTGCACAGTTATCAGTGATCTAATTACATTGATTAAATGATTAAATCCTGATTCCCATATCAGATTCTATTGGAATTCATTATATTAGTAAGACTCATGGGAGTCCTATGATGCAATCAACACTTTTATCACATTATTGTCACTCCAATTTCCAGTTTCAGGTCATAGCATGACAATCATGGGAGGAATTGATTTGATCACACTGATTTAGTAGTCATTTCTCACAAACTTGATGAATAATTTCATATTTTTTGTCACATCTAGGAAAGTTTTTTGCAGATATCTCCATCAATTCTGCATATTTTCCCATGATTCTTGTCCTCACTTGGTCACAAATTGCATGCACATGTTTTTGCAAAAATGTCATATGACATGCATGTGACCAGATTCTCACATGTCGCTTAAATGTTGCTTAGCAAATCTTGTGTGAATCAATCAATATTTGTTTATTGATCTTAAAAATTACCAGATTTGTGTAGAACTTGTGATCTCATCAGTGATTTGATTAGATTTATCAAACTCCAATTTTGGATTGTTGATCAAATCAATGATCAAATCTGTGATTTGATCAACATCTCAAATTGGAGCTCAACAAATGCAATCAAATCACTGATAAGATCATAAGTTCCATACAAATTGGGTAATTGTCAAGATCACTAAAGATTCACATGAGATTTGTTTGAGTTTTTTTTTTTTTTTAAATCAAGTTTTATATAGCGCTGCCTGATCACATAGCGCTCCTGACCGGAGGTCAGGAAAAATATGGTAAAACAAATCCCTGAACAACAAAGTGAGAAAAATAAATGAAAACAAAACCCCAAAGCACACGAAACTACATAACACGGACATGTGCTCCGAGCAACATTGAGAGGCTGAGGCCAAGTTGTGAACAAAACCAGAAATAGAGAGAGAGACTTAGTGTATAAATACAGGACAGTATCATGAGACACATGAGCAGAGAGAGGAAAGAGAGGAACCAAGGAGTGAGTCCAGAAACCAAAGCATGGTCTGAGCAAGCTCAGGGGGATCCAGGACGGTTAGAAACCGATTACCTGTTCAGGACCTGAATAGGTGTGGCACGGACTGAAGTCTACTGGATCAATAGGAACCTTCCTTGACTATCCTATTTGCAATCCAGTAAAGCCTAAGCGTCAGGGTTGCCGCCCCTAGCTTTGTTGAGTGGGTTTGCCAGCTTGTGTAATAGAACTGGGCAGAATTCAATGAGAATGTCAGAATGAATAATGAGTTTGGGGATGAGAAGTTGGCTGAATGTGGGTGCGACTTGTTTGCATATGAAGATCGGAGTTTGGATGGGTTCTGGGGCTAAGCTGATGAGACTGCAGCAGTGTGTTTTGAGTCAGTGCATGTATTCAACGTGGGCTTTCTACTCGCTTTCCTCCTTCCTCGGGCATGAGGGGCCCTGGAAAGAGAACACTTTGGGGTTGTCTATGAGGAACAGGATGACGTCCTCAATATGGGTGTAGTTGTGGTCGATGCACCTGGTGTACCAAGGGCAGTCGTTAAGGATATGTCATTGGGTCTCTTGGATTTGCCGATGGCCTGGGCATGTGATAGTAGGGGGGGGTTGGAGTTGGCAAAGAACCGGTGCCAGTAACTCCCGATGGGGGCATGGTTGGTGACAGCATGGCAGAATCTTGTGTATAACTGGGTGGATTTGGTAGCAGATGTAAAGAAGTAGGTGCCCATCCATGGGCTGTTTCCATGGGTGGCTGGGGAGAGGTGTTCTTCTGTCTCGCTGTTCATCATCGGGAGGAATTTTCTTCCTTTGTAGAAGCCAGATTTGGGGTTGTGGAAGTCTTTGGTCCATTGAGCACATGCTTCTCTTTCAATGGCGAGGTGTCTTTTCTGGAGAGTTTGGGAGGGGGGGAAGACGGTTTTATCATGATATACAGCATTTCTGGCAGATGTGGCGGTGCATTTTGCAGTGCATGGGGCGCATTTGCGGTCAAAGGATTTGTGTTTGCATCGTGGCATGCTTGCTGCCCTAAATCCTATGATGGAGATGTGAAGATGGGGGGTGGTCTCAATGAGATTGCTGAGTGCTCCGGCAAGAGTGATGTTAATAGAGCAGCCTTTATGGGACATGCTGTTAAAGATGTGTCCCTGAAGGACCAGAACACATGGTGATAGGAGCACAACATGCCTTATTGAATTTTGAGGGTGGTTTCAGATATGTTCCATAATCTTGGTGATGGCCATAATAGTGGACCATGTATGGGCATTGGCGATGGATGTGCATCAGCTGGCGGGGAGGGTTTTGGAGTATATGAGAGTACTGCCATGTGTGATGGAGTAGGCGGTGTGGTGGTGTTTGGGGAGGTCGGGGTTTGTTGACTCTTCCTTTTGCTTTTTGCCGCTCATGATGGTGCATATAGAGTGTGGTTTGGGGGATGAGGTGATTTTGGAGATGAGATTGTGATGCGCTTTGATTTCATCCTTAGGGGCTTTAAGCAATGATGGGGGGAGGGCAAGGGTGAGTTTGGAATGGTGAACATCCATGAATCTTTGTCCCGGAGTGGCCTTGGGATGAGTGGGATGGAACGTTTCAGCAATCAGGTTTAGGTCACTAACATCGAGTGGGGACTTAGCAATTTTTCTCCTTGTCTTAGACATACAGTATTCTCTAGACTATCTGGGTGCATCTTGGTGCCTTGTGCCATGTGCTGGTAGGTGAGGGCAAGTATGGGATGTCCTTTGTGGAGAGTGGTGATGCATGCTTTAGATTTGTTGAAGAATTTTTTGAGGGTTATGTGCATAGGGACAAGGCCCACCATGGCCATAGCACCTCCTGTGGGGGTGGTTCTGAATATGCCGGTGATCCATAGGGATGCAGATCAATGCATGGCATTGAATGTTTTGGTATTTGCGACAAATCCTCTAGTACCAGGTTGGTACCAGCATCGGAGTCCAGAGATTTGATTGAGTGACAAGTGAGAATGTAGTCACATGTGTGTCACATGACCTCTACAAAAACATGCACATGCAATTTGTGACCAAGTGAGAACAAGAATCATGGGAAAATATGCAGAATTGATGGAGATATTCACAAAAAACTTTCCCAGACACAACAAAAAATATGAAATTAATTGTCAAGTTTGTGAGAAATGACTACTAAATTAGTGTGATCAAATCAATTCCTCCCATGATTGTCATGCAAACTCCAATTGTGATCTGATTAGATTTGTTGAACTCTGATTTGGGACTGTTGTGATCAAATCACTGATTTGATCAACCTTTTAAACTCTGATTGTGATCTGATCAGATTTGTTGAACTCCAATTTGGGACTGTTGATTAAATCATTGATTTGATCAAATCACAGAGCATGAGACAGAATTGATCCAATCACTGATTTCTCACACTTGGCAATCTGATTTGGTAGCTGTGATTATGCCTTCAATCTATATTTAATTTTGATCTAATCAATATTCAACAGCTCAAGTGACTTATTGTGATGTTACCTTATTGCCTTACTCAATTTACATTCAATAATTCCCATGTATTATTAAGCATCTTTTTTTACATTATTTGTTTACCAAATCATTCAATATAGTTTAAATACTTTACTCAATAATACATTTGTACATTTTTGACTGCTTTGTGACATGCATGTCACTTATGTCACAATATCATTTCAATATAGCAGATGCCTTATTTGGACTAGATATCAAATAAATATTCAATAAGGGTTCAATAAAACACATGTTCTATTGTTTCTCTGGCCCAGTATATATCTACATTGCATTGCTCACTTTGAGTCACATACTGGAGGCTAATGGGAAATTAGGTTATATAACCTTTTCTTTCCCTCCTCTCAACCCATCCTTATAGCATCTCACATTAGATTAAGAATGGCCCTTTTGGCCTTTAGTATCTGCTGGATATGGATTAGCCACTTAGGCCATCTATCTTGCTGTAGATGAGCCACACTTGCCTTTACAGCTTTATCCATAAAAAGTAGGTCAAACATCAGGAATGCTTGCCCCTATGTGATAATGCTTACTGTCTGGCTTGATTTGTATTGAAACTTCAAGATGATGAAATGGCTGCCAGAACCACTCCCACTAGTATGCCTGCTACTTCCACTCCACAAACAGCTTGCTAACTGTCCCCTTTGTATACTTTTGTTACAAATCTAGCACACTGGCACTCTTTCTCTCTCCTTTACCTGCCACTCTTTTTTGGTAAGAGTCTATTTTATGCCACATGTGTTCCTCAAGTGTATCTCATGTCTCATGTGGCTGGTTACTAAATAGAGGCTTTCCATTGGTTATAAGGCATAGGTAATTTTAATCCAGATTCTCCTTACTATTTTTCCCATGTCTGAAGTATCTCCTACCTGATTCTTTTCACAATAGTGCCATACATTCCAATTAAAGCAATCTTCATAAGTGAGATTTGCTTAATTGATCATCCACCCTTTCTCTTCTATTGACAATAAACATTCAGGTAGGAATTCTTCTGTGAATTCTACTGTACATTACTATGCACTCAATAATCATACATTTCAAGCTCAATGATGTACTTCTCCTTAACATGCACCTCAACAGGTTCTTGATTGGATTGACAGTCAAATATACTCTGCCAAAAGATACCCCTATAATGATAGAGGCTATCAGTGCTGCTCAAAAAAACCCTGTATGTAGCTGTCACATTTTCTGGGGTCTTACTCATCTTGGCTTGCTAGCAAAATCTCAGCACTGCAACATGCAACACCAATTTTATGTATATGATAAGGTCAACATTTTAAATAGCTTATAGTTATCTTAGAACCTCTTGGGAAGGTTCAGATGTGGCACTTTCAACACAGTGTGGTATCCATCATGCCCTGCTTTTCTCAGCAGGACCAAGGAACTCTGCTGCAATGGAAGGTTACAAAGTGAGTGTGGCATCAACTATATCTTCCAATTAATTGATCAGTCCAACTACTGTCTGTTTTGTGTATTCATGAAGGGAAGAATTTAATTATCTGGTGAGCAGAGGAGAACTTTGAAGTCTGCTGCCAGAGCAGCACATTTGTATTCAGGAAGTTGGGATGTCTAGAAATGTGAGAGATTAGTTCTCATTTTAAATTAAGTAAACTCACTGTTGAAAAGAGATTGCATTTAGTGACAAGGAAATATAACAACTGCTACTACTTCTGTTTTTTTCCCTGTAAGGTAAGTACCAGTACAAAGCAGTTATTTTGGTGCTCTTGGAGTGCTGTTCTCCATTATATACTTTGTAGCCCATGAGTTTATTTTTTAAGCTTTTTTTTTTTTGCTGCACAATTTGTTTTACCTTTTTTTGCTCTAATTTTTCTTTTTTCCTTCTCTGTCTGTATACACTGGGCCAGAGAAATAATAGAACATGTGTTTTATTGAACCCTTATTGAATATTTATTTGATATCTAGTCCAAGTAAGGCATCTGCTATATTGAAATGATATTGTGACATAAGTGACATGCATGTCACAAAGCAGTCAAAAATGTACAGATGTATTATTGAGTAAAGTATTTAAACTGTATTGAATGATTTGGTAAGCAAATAATATAAAAAAGAATGCTTAATAATACATGGGAATTATTGAATGTAGATTGAGTAAGGCAATAAGGTAACATCACAATAAGTCACTTGAGCTATTGAATATTGATTAGATCAAAATTAAATATAGATTGAAGGCATAATCACAGCTACCAAATCAGATTGCCAAGTGTGAGAAATCAGTGATTGGATCAATTCTGTCTCATGCTCTGTGATTTGATCAATAGTCCCAAATTGAAGTTGAACAGATTTGATCAAATTAGTGCTTTAATCAATATTGTCAAATTGGAGTTCAAGGAATTTGATCAGATCAGTGATTTAATCAACATTCCCAAATTAGAGTTCAAGGAATTTGATCAAACCACTGATTTTATCAACAATCCCAAATCAGGGTTCAAGGAATTGGATAAAATTAGTGATTTGAAATCAACATTCCCAAACTGGAGTCCCAGGAATTCATTCAAATCAGTGGTTTAATCAAAATTCCCAAATCAGAGTTCAACAAATGCAATTAAATCACTAATGGGATCATAAATTCCACACAAATGTGGTAATTGTCAAGATCAATCAAAATTCACATGAGATTTGGTTGAGTGACATGTGAGAATGTAGTCACATGTATGTCACATGACCCTTTACAAAAACATGCACATGCAATTTGTGACCAAGTGAGGACAACAATCATGGAAAAGATGCAGAATTGATGGAGATATTCACAAAAAACTTTCCCAAACACGACAAAAATATGACATTGATCATCAAGCTTGTGAGAAATGACTAACAATTGAATCCATTCCTTCCACAATTGTCATGATATGACCCAAAACTGGAAATTGGAGTGATAATAGTGTTGATTGCATGTGAGAAATGACTACTAAATTAGTGTGATTGAATCAATTCCTCCTATGATTGTTATGCAAACTCTAATTGTGATTTGATTGGATTTGTTGAACTCCAATTTGGGATTGTTGATCAAATCAGTGATTTAATCAGATTTGTTGAACTTCAATTTGGGAATGTTGATCAAATCACTGATTTGATCAACCTTCTAAACTTTGATTGTGATTTGATTGGATTTGTTGAACTCCAGTTTGGGACTGTTGATTAAATCACTGATATGATCAAATCACAGAGCATGAGACAGAATTGATCCAATCACTGATTTCTCACACTTAGCAATCTGATTTGGTAGCTGTGATTATGCCTTCAATCTATATTTAATTTTGATCTAATCAATATTCAATAGCTCAAGTGACTTATTGTGATGTTACCTTATTGCCTTACTCAATTTACATTCAATAATTCCCATGTATTATTAAGCATCCTTTTTTACATTATTTGTTTACCAAATCATTCAATATAGTTTAAATACTTTACTCAATAATACATTTGTACATTTTTGACTGCTTTGTGACATGCATGTCACTTATGTCACAATATCATTTCAATATAGCAGATGCCTTATTTTGATTGGATGTCAAATAAATATTCAATAAGGGTTCAATAAAATATGTGTTTTATTGTTTCTCCAGCCTAGTGTATATAGAAGCCTGGAGAGCATTGTCCTTCCTCCTTTATTGCCTCACCCTCCCATGCCAAAGAATAACAGTCACAAACCTGGTCCAGGACAAAACTTGCCTGGCTTCAACCCTATACAGGCCAGGTATACAAGGTCAATCACTGAGCATTTTCAAGGGAGGGGTGACTCTGGCAGTGGGGACCATATTCCACGTACATACATGTCAGCAGCTGCAATTATACCTGCCATCACCACCAGTAGCCTAGCACATGCCCTTGCATATATATGCCACCATCACAACTGCAAAAATTCTGGTGGTGCCATAGCCTCCCACTCTACCTGGTGTATTCTGTCACCTGTGCCTCCACCAGCATTTGCAGCCCCACCTACAGTTGCACCAACATCTGCACCAGCACTCACACTTGCACTTGGACTGGCACTTGGACATGCATATGGACTGGCATTTGCATCTGCATGTGCATATACTGGCATCAGGACCAGGACCCACTATCCTGGCCACTATCCCATCAACCTCTACTGTCCCTGTGCACCACCATCACCCCTGCAAAATCATTGAGGTTGTCATAACCTCCCACCCCCCCAGTACACCCTCTTATCTCCATCTAAACCTGTACTGGCACCTGTAGTTCCAGTCTCACCAGTACTTGCAGCTGCACCCACACCTGCCACTAGTGCACCTACTGCTGCCAGGATTGGTGAGTTCCAGCAGCATCAGCCTCTGCAGAAGACTCACCCCTTTCTCCATAGATCAACAGATTTAATAGAATAGTATAGCTGTAACCATCTAAATAATGAATGCAATTTTTTGGTCACCACTATGTACACCAGAGATTTGATTAAGGAATAGGGAAGTGCATAGGAAGGTATAATCCACTGCACTGTCCCCTAACTTCTTAGGTAGCTGTCAGCATGTTGTACTCTCAGTCCAAGTACGCTGTAGGAGAACAATGTACCTATCCCAATATCCATATGGTGATAGTGTTGGGCCACCTGGGATGGAAGCACTAATGCTTACATAAAGTACTGCAATCACAATGGTGGTTTCACACTGTGTGGGTTACAATAAACCCTAGGAGGTTTTAGTAACTTATTTTCAAGCATTTATTAAATCAAACTCAGAATAGACTCTGACATCTATTAGTAAGTTAATTTTGAACTTATGTTAAAACAAATTACAGCTGATTGTTCTAAATTATTTGTGTGTTTATCATGACTTGGCTAGCTAACATATGGCTAATAATAGGTTTGATAAAACTCCTATACATTATACTGAACTCATTGTATAATAAAGTCACCATAAATACCAGATATACCACATTTCTGAAATTATGATAAATTTTTAATACAATGCATTCACTATATTGTATGGGAGTTTTTTCTGACATATTTTTGATCATATATTAGTTAGCCAAGTCACAAAATAGTGCATAACATTTTACAAAAAACACTAGTAACCCATTCTAACATAATCTCATGATAAACTTAAAATATGATGTTGGAGCTTGTTCTGAGTTTTAATTAAAAAATACTCCAAAATAAATCAATAAGAACTCCTAGGGCTTATGGTAACCTGCACACAGTGTTCAGCAGCAATTCAGAGCCCCCAAAATTTGGAATATGAACTACCACACACAACAGAAATGAAAAATTGGTTGTGACTCACCGTGATATTTTGGGCTGTCCAGATGGGGTAGAGGGATGGAAATACTAGCACCCACATAAAATACTGTAATCACAATTGCTATCTCAGCAGTGTTTCAGAGTACCAAAATGTGAACATATGAATTACTGTGTGCAGCTGAAATGAAAAATCAGTTGTGACTTGCTAATATGGCCCGCACTGTTTTATGCATAGAAAATGTGCTAGCTAGTATTTACAAGGGTATAACACCCACTAGCTAAAGTGCAAGGTCAGAACCTAACCATCTCTCAACACCTCAATAGTATATCTCATAGTCTAATAAACCTGCCTTGACTCTTATATGGGAAAACTGTACTGTGTAAGGCAAATATAGTCACTAGCTACCAGGAATGATCCAAGTAGAGGCATTAGATCTGGTGGTGACAACTAGTTAGGCTGAAATATGACTGTGACGCTCTAGCTACCTAGACAAAACATTGATTTATGCTTAGCTAAACTACAGATCACTCATCCAGAGATATACTATTTGAAGCAGTTGACCCGCAGAAGACATTGGCTCAGACAGGGAGCAGCTATCATGCAAACTAGCGAGCTGAAATCCCATCAGATTATTGTGGACCCACTAGCTAGCTGGACATATCACTGATTAGGATTCTCATCACATATCAATAATGAATCTGAGCAGGTAGAACATTCAGCCAAGCGGCCTTTGACATTCTGAAACCTGACAATGTACCCATGTGGATTCCAGGGGTAGCACAATGAAGACTAGCTACCATTGTTAGATGGAAGGGGTAAGGTGCTAAGCAACGTCAGGCAGCACCTGCTCCAACCATGATTATCGGTGCAGATAGGATCTATCCATACCCTCAGCCCAGTCCATATGATACCCTTAGTAATAGTAAAACTACTTTGTTAATATTTGTACACATAATGTGAATATAAAATCCCTCTAGATAGCATCAAGAAAGGCAAGCAATCTCCTGCCCATGTCTAGCTTTGAGGATTGTGATTTGTAAAGTAGTGATCTAATAAGTGAATAACAACTAGCTTGCAAGAGAGCTTCTAGAAAAACTCAGACTAGTTCAGCAGTTCACATCGTAGACGTTACCCATTTAGAGAATTCACTAAGTTGCCAGTGATATGATAGTTTAAGAGACTAGCTAGGCTATCATTGCACGCTTATATCCAGCAGAGGTGTAAGTTGGTGCTAGCTTGAGTTGTAATTGCGGAGTCAGTGGATAACTGGTGAGTTATATCATCGCAGCTCTTCATTAAACATTATTGGTGGGACTTAGCTTGGTTACAACGCAGTAGCTAGAGTTCAAAGTTCACATAGCCCTTCGGCCCGTTCATAGCTAGAACAAGTTTGATGATTCTTTGATTTGGAATTCCTTCTTTATTAACCTTTTAATTTCAAAATAACCTTTTCTCTTGAATATCTCCCCACAAATTTGCATTTACAAGTACTAGTTAGTGGAGTGTGGTGTGGTTTATAAACTAGCTATACCTTTAATGTTCCACTTACTGCCTCTACATTGCTCTGCAAATATTTCAGGTGGCTGTCAATCCTGAATCACTCTATAAAAATAGGAATGAATTTGTGGTAAAGATCTTTGACTTACTCCACAAATCAATCTATTATGACACCACCAATCCTGACTCACTCTACAAATCACAAATATTGCCACCAATTTGACATAGAACATGCTGGCAATATGTAAAGTGAGTGGTAAAAATATTTCTGCCAATCATGTTTGGAAATGTTGAATGCCTGACTTGGCAAGGTCTCTGCTGATCCTGACTCCTGCAAGCCAGGAGCCATTCAAGATGCTTGGCCTTGGTACAGGGTGCAAGCCCCAGTTCATGGCCAGAAAAAATGGGGGATATACCAGAGCTGCATTGGTAACATGAGCAGACAAGAAGAGAACTAATTAGTTCAATACTACCAGATCTTGATACTTGCCAGACTAGAGGCTGGAAACATTTTGAAATTGGTGTATTATGAGCATAATGTGGTAAATTCACCCCCCTTCCTATTCTGATGATGGGAAAGAAAAGCCTCACCGGAAAAAGCCTTTTCAGGCCTCAACATCAGCCTCTTCCCACTCTGACCTCAAATCAGTCTGCCCAATGTGTCTTGGCCATTGACCATATGATGTTGCCAACTGCAGAGCCTCTCTCCAATGGGATGAACTCAAACCCAACAGGTGCTCACACACCTCCAAAGGCCACCTGCGAGACCCAGAAGGCACAGTCCTCTGCACAGACTGGCAGAAGCCCCGAGGCTGCCATGACAGCTCCCCTGTGCATGCCCCCAAGCACCACTGCTCAGGGTGCAGGGGGTCAGACCACAGTGCTCAGAAGTGTCCTCATGCACAGAAAGCTTGAGCCACTCACTCCATACCATGTAGCCAAATGGTGTCATCTCCTTGTGTCATCTAATCTTTCTCACAGATACCCTGATATCATCCCCATGTTAAGTACAGGCTTTAAAGCTGGTGTCCCATCCATCTCAGTATTGTACACACCATTGAACAATGCCTCCACAGTGGAGCATTGTAATGCATTTTGTAATATCATTGATTTAGAGTTTCAAAGAGGCAGGTATATTGGCCCCACCTCTAAGTCACAAATAGAAAACCTGCTAGGCCCCTTCCAGACCTCCCCACTCAGTGTCATTCCCAAACCCAATAAACCAGGCAAGTATCACCTAATCCAAAACCTCTCCCACCCTTACTACCCAATTGGGGCCATCTCTTCTACTAACCATCACATTGAATCATCCTTCTATCCCTGCATGTGGGGAACCTTCAACACCATCTCACTCATCATAGAACAGCTCCCTCCAGGCTCCAAAGCAGCAGTACAGGATGTCAAAGAGGCTTACCATACCATTCCACTCCATCATTCCCAATGGCCAGGCATGGTCATCAAACTCCAAGGAAGTGATCATTATGCCATAGACACTCAGAATGCCTTTGGTCTAGCATCAGGTGTGGGCATCTATGGAAGGGTGGCAGATGCCAGAGCTGATATTATGAGAGCCCAAGGCCTTGGACCCATTTCCAAATGGGTAGATGATCACATCTTTTTCCACATTCCCTGAATTCATCTAGCAGAGTACAATAACACAAGGTGCACCAAAGCACACACAATCCACTCCAATGGAGGGCAACTGCACACTAAAGGTTGCTGCCTATGGTTCAAAGGTAACTCACATGAGGGTAGCAAAGTTGAAGAATATGATGAAGACCACTCAGCACCCATCAAAGATCTCACCAAGAGATCTCCATGCTCTCCCCATGATGCACTCTTCACATACTCAATGCAAGACATAGACGATATCTCTTCACAACTAGGCATCACATGGGAACAAGAGAAAGACTCCCTGTTCACCACAACATGCATCTTCATAGGGCTATACTGGGATCTTGCCAGTCAAACAGTCTCAATCCCAGGTACCAAGAGGGAAAAGTACATAGATGCAATTCATCACTGGAATTCATCCTGCACCCACACTAAAAAAGAAGCTGAAAAACTACATAGCAAACTCCTGCATGCCTCCCTCATAATAATACATGGCAGACTTTTCCTAAGGAACATCAAGACCTTTCTTGGCATCTTCCATGACAGCTCCTTTAAACCTTGCACCCCACCCAACTCCCTGTACAACAATCTCCTCTGGTGGCTCAAAGTCTTAGAAGACCCCAATGTACAGAGACAAATCCACCCCACCATCACCATGGCTGATCCAGCAGCCTTCTCAGATGCTAGCTCTGAAATTGGGATTGGAATTGTCATCAGGGAGTAATAGCATGCCTGGAGACTTATCCCAGGCTGGAATGCCCAGGACTCAGGAAGAGACATTGGTTGGGCTGAGGCCATTGGCTTCCTCTTCCTGGCTACAGCCATGGCCAACCAATCTACCAGAGGAGGCCACTATCACCTCCACAGTGACAACATGGGGGTGGTTGAAGGATGGTGGAAGGGTTGCAGTTACAATAGAGCCACAAACAAAATCTTCAAATTGGTTAACCAGATCACTGTTGACTCAAACTCTTACTTCTACACAAAGTATGTTCCCACCAAACTTAACCCCACAGACAATCCCTCCCAAGGCATCTATGGCCCCACCTCCCACCTCCTCCCCCCAGTACCCATACCCAAAGACCTGCAAAAGTTCATCATGGATTTCAATCACCCACTCCTCCCAGTCGAACAAAAAATGGCCAGAGAGGGCACCCTCCCCACTGCAAGACCAAAGCCACTTTGGCCTTTCCCCTACTCCACTTCCACCCCCTCCCTCAAGCATAAGACACTCAATATCCACACCTACCCAAACCCATGATGCCACTGTGCCAAAGTTCAATGCACCATTGCACAGAACTATTTTGCAAGTCCCTCTACTCCCACCTCCATACAAGTCATCACTTGCACCTAAGCCATCTCCCCTCAGACCTCATGTGTTAGCAAAGCAGAGGATCTCATGCTGGACACCCACATCCCCCTCTCAACTCAACCCTCTTGATGAAGATGCAAGAGTCAGGCAGGTGCTAGAGGCAGGATGGGATGATTCCACTCTGGCCACCCACAGCTCCAGCCTCCTCACATTTCACATCTTCTGTGATCACAAAGGAATCTCCGAGATTGACCAGACTCCCATCTCTCCTTTCATTGCCACACTAGCTGGCACATACTCACATTCTACCATTGTGAACTACATAGCCAGTCTCAAGGCCTGGCACACCCTAAACAAGTTGGAATGGCACACTAACAAAGAAGAAGTAAGAGTTCTACTCAGAGCAGTGCAAAAGACTTCACCTCCATTGGCCAAGAGGCCAAAACAAACTCCCCTCACCACAAACATCATCTCCACCCTACATGCCACCCTAGACCTTAACAACCCCCTTCATATTGCCTCCTTTGCCTGCCTCACTGCTGCTTTCTATGCTACTGCAAGGCTTGGAGAATTCACTGTTCCAAACCTCTCCTCATTCAACCCCACACACCACCCAACTCATGCCAACCTCAAGACCATTTTCAACTGTCTACTGGACTCACCAAGGTGTCTCAAACCTAGTCTCTGCACTAGAAAAGCACCTGTCCATAAACAATCTGCCCCCGGATGCCCATATATCTGCTTATCCTCACAACAATGTCTTCCGCCCACTCACCAAGAGGAATTTCCTCTTTGCAGTCAACACAGCAGCCAAGCAAGCTGGCCTAGACACCCTCCAAGGTCACAGAATCTGCATCATCTCCACCCTCAAATACCTATTGAAGGGCCTGTCTTTTGAGGTGATGAAGATGAAAGGGCGCTGGGCTAGTGAAGCATTCACAGTATACAGTGGGGGACAAAACTGTTCCAATGTTTTGTACCTTCACAAAGAATGCCATATACCAGTGCACATAAAATGTTTAAATTCTTGAGAATATTTATGAATATACCTTAGTATCTAAGCTACCGATGTGTGATGTTATGTGGCTGTACAGCTATTATTGGTTATTATATAATACTTTTAAGTCAGAGCATCATTGGAACAGTTGTATCCCTGTGCATTGAAAATACAGAATTGGCTACTTATCAAGGCAGAGGGTTCCCTGAAAGGGTCAACCTTTTGAATCAGTATGCCTGCAACCACTTGACCAATTCTGTAACTGGGGTGGCTCAAACTCCTGACCCAAGATATTCTGAATAAGTACTAATAAGTACTAATTTGATAAGTAGAATAGGCAGGGACAAAACTATTCTAATAATGTTATGCCTTAAAAGCATTATATAACAACCAATAATAATTGTACAGCTACATAAACTTACATAAAGGTAGCATGGATACTAAGGTACATCTATAATCATTTTCAGGATTTTACACATTTTACTTGCACTGGTATATAACATTCTTTGTAAAGGTACAAAACATTGGAACAGTTTTGTCCCCCATTGTAACCAACCAAATAGAGATAATGCCTTTGTTGCTCTGAGTCACTCTGGGTTACTCTGGATAATGGTGCAATAATGATGTAATAGAGAACATTTTAGAAGAATCTAGAATGTTCTAGAATTGTCCAGACTAATTAAGGTCTCTAACTTATGGCCCAGAGAATAAAGAGTGTTTAACATCCCAACAACTAATCAGCCATTTTGGATGATATGGATATCAGTAGAAATGGTTTAATCAGGGTTTTTCAACAGTGCTCAACCTGTAAGAATTTAATCAGTCATTTGTAAGTGCATAATATAATCTTCCAAATCTGTGACAGACTTTTTTTGGTCCAAGTCATACTAGAAAAGAGATTGCAAGCTAATGAGAACTTGACAAAAATGACATAAAACCCTAACAAGCAGCTATCCATAATATATCAGCTCTGTGAGACCAAACATGTAGTAAATTACTGCAAAAAATACAGTAAAAGGTAAAATACTACCAAAATAGCTGTCATTCAAAAATGACCAAATTTTTCATTTCATGTTTTAAGCATAAATTAGATGATTTTGTGTTTTGACAATTTCAAAACTACAAAAAGTGCAGTATTTTTGACTTTGAGGTGTAGTTTTTACTATCAAAAAAGTAGTAAATAACTACTGTTTTGGGTTCACAGAGCAGGCTGAGTGACAGTTATTTATAATATTGAACTTCTTTAAGAAATAGTCAACCAGAAGGATTAGTCAAGACTAGTTATTTAATACACTCAGCTAACTTCTGTGTACCAAAGTAAGAGTCAAGCACTTGTATGGGAAAACTATACCATGGCTCCCTGAATATCACCAAAAAAAAAAAACTGTCAGAAATCATCAAAAGGCAGCAGATCTGACCCAAGAGTTATTCCAAACCCTCTATCCTGAGAATTAATAAAATACACAATTAATAATATTCCCATGCACTAGCTAAATATTTGAATAATTTTTGAGAAATTATGTAAATATTATGTCAATATTATCAAAATATTCTTAAAATAATTGTGAATCTTTCAATAATACTTCAATAATATTTACATAATATCTACATAATTTCTCAAAAATTATTCAAATATTTAGCTAGTGATGCTTACACTAAATAATGGAAAAGCATTTGCAAAGTATTTATTAAAGTATGATAACATGGGAAAGAGACATAAAACTATCTCTTCCACTGAAAAAGATACCAGATAGTATACAGTAAGTTGAAATTCAAATTAAAAAATCCCCAAACTGTCCTAGCTCCACCAATAATGTTTAATAAAGAGTTGCAATGATATGACTTGCTAGTTAGATCAATGACTCTACAATTATAAGTGTGTGATGATAGCCTAGCTAGCCCTTTAAACTATAGTATCTATCACTGGTACCATAGTGAATACTCTGAATGTGCAACATCTATGACATGAACTACTTAGCAATATGTATCTGAGTTTTTTAGAAGCACACTTGAAAGTTATTGTGCTCACTTATTAGATTACTACTTTACAAACTATAATCCTTTAAGCTAGATGTAGGCAAGAGGTTGCTTGCCTTTCTTTATGCTAGCCTGAGGGTTTTTATATTCAATTATGTTTGGAAGCCCACGTTGGGCTCACTAAATAAGACTTTAGAAACTTACTGTCACACGAACAAGAGCAGTTCCAGACAGTATTATTGAGAGGAAGAGATGAGGGACATGTGTATCATATGAAGAGTAATGATAATGATGATGGAGAAAAGGAAAGGTACTGTTACTTACGTAGCTCTTAGTTTATATATGTATGTGCTAATTATATGTATGACATTGTAAGCAGGGGCTTACACTCACCCCCCTTCTGAAAATTTTGTTAGTATCAGAACAACAGCCCCATGTTTTCAAGGTAATCATCCAACGCAACCATATGTTTTAGTGCAGAAAAAGTTAGCCATTCATTATGACTATCTGGGAATCCCTGCCACTTGACAAGGAATCGATATCCTCAACCACTCTTCTTATGTTCCAGTATGTGGTCAATGAAATGTTTGGGTCCACTCTTGGTCATCTAAACCGGAGGGGTGGAAGCAGGAATAGGTGCATCATCCTCATGATGTTGGCCATCGGAGAGGGCAAAGTAAGGCTTGACCAATGAGGTGTGAAATACCTGACATTTATTACTGGGTCCTGGAATATCAAGTGTGACTGTACTATGTTGTAGATCACATGCTGTAATGTTGAAAGGCCCAATGAATCTGGGCTGCAATTAGCACAAGACTGCAAAGTCCTTCAATAAGGGATCATTGGTGAGATTCTTTGATGACAGCATTACTTTATCCCCAACCACATAGGGAAAATCTGCTGCCTGATGTTTATTAGCCTGTGACACTCAGTAAAAAGAAAAATCCGGGTATTTTTGGGCTTTTCCGGGGTCCTGAACAAAGCCTGAAATAGTGTCAATTCTCAGAAAGAGTACCAGAACAGTGCCCAAACAAGAAATTTGGGCATTGTTCTGGTATTGTTCCGGTACATAATTCATGCTATCTTCTGGCGTTGTTCAGCATTTGTTCAGCTGTTGTCTGAGTATTGTTCAAGCACTGTTCCAGCATTATTCAGGCCTTGTGCAGAGGTCATTCAGATTTAGACAGCCCAATATTCAGGCATTGTTCAGGCATTGTTAAGGTACTATACAGCCATTTTCAGCCATCATTCAAGCACAGTCAGGCAACATAGAATTAATATTATGAGATACTAATAGAACACCATTACGATTTAGAATCCTTTCCACCAGCACTTCGAGTAACTTTCCTTGCAGTACCATGCTATATAACCCTTATTGAGTTCATTCTGAAGAATTATAATCATGAATGAACTTACCATTGCAATGATTGATTGAACATCAGCCTCCAAAGGCTGTTTCTCATTCGGCGCACATAAGATAGCTTTAACGTAGTCTAGTGATTCAATTAGTAATATTACAAGAGCATAGATTCATAGTCTCACCTTCCTTCTTCGGTTTTGCAGTAGAAACTTCAATACCCCGCACTTTGATAAGTTCCCTCAGTTTATCCAGTTTGAGACTCTAGATACAAGTGAGCATAGGTTTTAGTTAAACTTCTTTTAGAAAAGTTTACCTGAACACATTTCTGCAAAATGCTAGGAGGTGTGGGTACCAGTGGGGTCAAGGCAGGAGAGAGTGGCATAGAAGATGATGGTGGAGATGATGCCTTGGCAACCAGTAGAGGGCAAAGCAGATATAAGCAATTCAAAAGATGTTAACATAAAAGGGAGAACAGTATGGGCTTTTTGACATACTTTGTGAGCCATAGGAGAATCCGGATGCTTGGCCTGGAAAAGAAAAAAAAGAAAGGAAACGAGATAGACATCAAATCGGGCAAGTGCTCACCTTATAGACAGTCCAGAGCCTCAAGAGAGTCTCGATCGTTCGATCAAGATAGCAGTCAGCAAGGAAAGACGTAGCTACTGTCTTCTGGTTGACAAGACATATTGCTCTAGCCACCTTACAAGTCTTCACTAGGGCGGATACAATGCGGCATGCAAAGTTGACGTTTCCTACAACAGACCAGGAGGTGAGTGCCAGAGAAGAGAGGGAAAGCTGACGGTGACCCCATTGTTCAAAGTTGTTGTCTTCATCGAGGGTAGGGTCATTAGGATCTGCCGCTTCGACCCCCTGAAGCCATCTAACAAGTTCATCAGATGGCTTTCCAACAGAAAGTTTGGGTGATAGTTTGAACGCATCAAAGAGTGCAGTGGAATCCTTGATTGATGAAAACTCCTTGGAGAGGAGCTCTATGAATGCAATTTAGTATTTTCATGATATATGAATGAAGCTTTAACTTACCACTAAGTGCGTCCACTAGATATATCAAGTCGGTCAGTAGAAGAAAGCAGTCAGAGTAGTGAAGCCTTACCAGTTGATGGGACCACAATTTGCAAGATGTCGATGTGCTTTGTGGAGCCCGAGTCTGCTTTGGTAGATGAAGATGTAGTTGATACCAGTGGGAGAGTGGTTGGTGGGGCAGTTGATGACGGGGCAGTTGACACCATAGATGGCGTGGCAGTTGGCGGCGGGGCAGTTGACAGCAGGGTAGTAGACGGCAGGGCAGTAGACAGCAGGGCAGTAAATGATGTGGCAGTGGAGGGCGGGGCAGTAGATGACATGGCAGCAGAGGGCGGGGCAGTTGATGGCAGGATAGTGGACGACGAAGTGATAGATGGCACAGTAGTATTAGAAGGCATGGTGGTCATTAAAGGTGGGACAGGAGGTGCCAAAGAAGGATCACCATCCGGCGAGCAGAATTCGCCATTGAGGAGAGCAAGCCCTGTAAAGAATGTTAGTCCAGTACTTTATAAAACAGTTCATACACACCTTTCTTCCTTTTTTTCTTAGCTGGCTTGAAGACAGCAGTTGGCTGCTCGGACTGCTTGTTCTCAGGAGCAGGCAGACTAGTCGAAGCGATAGGGGGAGAGTGAGGGCGTTTCATCGATACAGCTGGTACATTGATATCCAGAGGCTCCACAGCAGGGATACTCTCAAGCTCTCTCGATTTCTCCTTAGGTCGATTGCTATCAAGCCGGGTTTGTATGACATATTGGTAGATCTCTTCAGCTTTCCAATGATAAGCGCAGTAGCCAACGACGGGATGCACGAGTTCAAGGTGTTGGATAGCTGCCTTCCACTCCTCTGGGTGGTGTTTCTTCCACCACGATCCTGTTTGGTGTGGCGGAGCATAGGAAGGGATAGAGAGGGGGGCCAGTGAAGAGAGAAAATGGATGCGAGCTGTGTTCTTGATCGCGTCAACATTAGAAAAAGGAGTGCTGTCCTTGTTGCGAATTGCAGCGCTAAGGACAACCCAGCTGTTCTTATAAGCGCTGGGGTCTTTGTGGCACTCGCTGATTGTCCACAGGACATCGGGAGAGAAATCGGGTGGGCATTGGGCAGGAGAGTTGGCAGGAAATTGGCCATAAATTGAGGAGCGGGGATTATCATTGTTTCTGTCGCATTGAGAGGTGGAGTCACCGGGTTCTACAGAGTCTTCAGAAGATCGCATTGTCAGTAGCGTTGCCCTATGGTAGTTATTAGCAAACTGCGAATAGAAAGCATGTGGTGGAAAACTTACAGAGAGGGGTATCATTGGTCCGGATGCAATCTGTTACCCTCCATCACTTGAACATGGCTTCACATATCCGCTAATTCTCACTGAACCCCTGCCAATTCAATCCTGAGTGACGCATTCTCAGATGAGAGGGCCGCCTTTTCCGAAGCAAGAGTCACTGCATCCGAAGCAAGAGCTGCCTTTGCATTGAGGAGCGTGCTGTTCTCGATGAACAGGCAGTATACTTCGGCATTACGCAGCATGCTCTGGAGTGGTAGGTTCGCGATGGCGGTTTCAAGGTTTGTGTGGAGAGGCATCGCTAAGCCGCCCGCAACGGTCTGCGAAGTCCCCAGAAGACTGTTTGATATAGTCTGTGAACCTGCAGCAATGTTGCCTACGAGGTCCTGGTCAGTAATAATAGCGTTCTGGGAAGCCATAACAATATTACCTGCTACAACTGTGCTCCCCGTAACGCTCTGCGACATGTTGACACTGCCAATGGTTGAGAACGTATTTGTGCGAGAAGAGGGGGAGAAGATGAAGACACGGTCTTCAGATGAGTGGAAACTTGTACCACCGCCAGCAGAGTCGAGGAAGAGCGGAGGGCCTTTGCATGGTGTCGCCAACACCATGACACCGCCGTCGAGGCTGTCCATGGAGTTGGCTAAAGGGTTATGCTTATCAGCTGATTCTGCGCAGACTAATACGCAGATCCTGATGAACTCACCACCAAAGTGCGACATGAACACAGCCCAGATACTGGCCGTGCGCCAGACAGATGGACTTCGAAAGTTGAACAATGTTTGGGTAATTTTGTGACACGCGACAACCACTGTCGATTATATAATCATTTGATGAACACACATTCGACATTCGATGCTTTGTGTTCATGTCGCAATAAACAATAGAACAAGGCAGTGTAAGTTCTCACACATCCATTCCTTACCCAGTCCACTACCATGGTCTACTGCTACTGTACTCAATGTGAAGGCAGGAAGAAATTCCTTCCTCGAATGGTCTGAAAACATCTGAAAAAGGATCAAGATTACTTGGAGCAATCAATAGACCCACGAGATGTGGAGTTTATCCAGCGAGCAATTATGAGGACAAGGCAATCGTTGAACTCCAAGCTTGTTGAAGACGAGTTTGACCAGGACATCCCTGCTTCCACCTCTGCACACAATTTCACCAGCTCAGATACTCAGGCTACTGATTACCACCTGGGTCCACCCCCAGATCCCATACCCCTGGCTGTTGATCATATCAATGATACTGGACATGCTCTCGCAGGCCCAGGCACCTTTGACAGCCCAAATTTACCACTCGAATTCATAGGTCCCAATATTCCAGACAATTCTACTCCATCTCTTCCATTCAATGCCCCCGACTCTGTATCTGAGGCTGATACCTGGGGCGAAGATAATGACTCTGAGGATCCGAAAAGTGGGAACGAAGGGAGCTCTAGCTCTAGCATATACTCTCAGATATCCGATGATGAAATGGACATTGATTCATCTTCAGACTCAAGTGAGAGTATGCATGGAGATGATATCCCAGAGCTTATCAAACTTTGGAACGACCTTTTAGGTAAATATTGTATTTAAAAAATGTTTTCCAGTATTAAACTTATTTAAAGGTGATTACACTCTACCCGAAAATCCACCAAACACACCTTTCACACTCCAAGAGCTGGATGAGTCTGAATGTATCACCCTAAAGCATTATATGGCTTGGCGAAACTCTAATGGGACAGTTGCTGCTTATGAAGCACATCGGAAGGTCCTTCAAGATGTGCTTGGTGATGAACCAAAAGTTTTGTCACTCTATCGAGCCCGGTCACTTGCTGAAGAATTGACACAACTACATCCCCGTTCTATCGACATGTGCCCAAATAGCTGTATTGCTTATACTGGTCCTTATACTGGTCTTCACCCATGCCCTTTTGTGAAAAAAGGGAAAACAACTTGTGGTACTGCCCGATATATATCCCCAAACAAGCCAGCCACTCAGTTCACCATCCTTCCTGTCATGAATACAATCAGGGCAATGTTTGCAAATGTTGAAACTGCAAAGTTGCTCCACCACCAAGATCGTTGCTTAAAAGAGGCTCTCTCTTTAGTTGCTGCAGCTAAAGATGTCCCTCTTTCAGATTTTCCTACTGGGACTATTCACCGACATCATTTCAAAAACTTGGATTTATTCCAGGATCCTTGTGATATTGCATTCGCTCTCTCAACCGATGGTGCTCAGCTGACAATGAAAAAGCAATCAAATACATGGGTTCTCATCCTTATCCTCCTTAATCTTCCTCCTGAAATACGCTATCAATCCAGTAATGTCATTATTGTCTTGGCAACACCTGGTCCCAACTCTCCTGGCAATATCGAATCATTCTTATATCCACTTTTTGAAGAGATGATGCAAGCTAGTGAAGGATTGTGGATGTGGGATGCTATTGACTCATCCTACTTTGTTTTACGAGCATGGATTGTCATGGCCCTTGGAGACATGCTGGGATCAGCCAAACTTAATGGAATGGCTGGTCATTCAGCTATCTTTGGAGATCGCTTTAGTCTCACTCAAGCTGCCTATTCAAGCATCCAATCTGGAGCAAAAGCACAATACTATCCATTAAATCCTCCTCAAAACAACTCCTATAATCCAACTCGACCACTCTATTCTGATGGAAGAATTCCTCTCCGCACAGAAGATGATTATTGGAAAACTATTTCTTCACTTCTTGATTCATCAAACTCAAAAGCTACCATCGCAAAAATCACAAAATCAACTGGAATATCGAGGATGCCACTATGTGCAGCTAGTGAAGCATTTATTCATCCCAGTTTTTTCCCTCTCGACCCTTTCCACCTTTTCATGGAGAACGATGCTCCATTTCTATGGGACTTGTGGACAAGCACTACTTTTAGTAGAGCTAATGAACATATCCATATGTCTACTCAAATGACTAAGACACTTGGCCAGTGTGTTGTATCAGCTATGGCAACTCTACCTCCATCGTTTTGTGGTGCTATTCGGGATCCAGCCTTGAAACGGAACAGCCAGTACAAGATGTATGAGTGGATGGGTCTTACTCTCTGGTATATGGTTCCCATCTGTCTTGAGATGGAGTTCAACTATCCTGTGGTTGAACATCATTCAGAGTTCATAGAAATTGTCACATTTGCTATGTCTCTACATCCACATACTGAGAGAGACCTTGGGCCTCTTCAAAGGAAGATAGTCAACTTTTTGTTACGCTTCAAGCAGCTCTACATTGGTGATGATCCAGAGAAGATTAACCGAGCACAGTTATGCATATTCCAACTTATTCACATTCCCATTCATATCAAATGGAATGGATCTGTCCGGGTGGGGTCACAAGCTACAGTGGAACAAATGATTGGGGAGCTAGGTCACAAAATCTGGTCAAAAAAGGAGCCATTTGCCAATCTTAGCAACATCATTGTGGATAAAGAGCGTGTTCGCATTCTTGGGCTACTATATCCAGATCTAGAACCCCAGAAACCCCAACTCCCTCCTAAACTTCACCTTTTATCAAAATTTCCTCTCAAACTGCTTGATCATGCTAGCTACAACCTTGTAGTGGAGTATGTTTTGAAGGTTTTGGGATTTCATGTCACTGATCTAGATTCCATGGTCTTGTATGGCAAATTACAACTCAAAAATGGGCGTACTTTGCGAAGCAGGATATATGAAACACAGGGCAAGTTATCAAAACGGAACTATCATTGGTTTGAGGTAAGTAATCTCTTGTATATTTTTTGATGTAGCTAAAGCTTTACAAACTAGGCTTCCCCAGACAATATGACTGTTGGGCAACAAGATACAAGCTCTACTCCAGAGATGCAAGTATATGGAGAGGTAATAATGTTTATTGAAACTAAAGTTGGAGATCAGTGCATCCAAATGGTGGTATACAAACGAGTCACAAATGTTTGTAGAACACTATGCACTCTTCAGGGAAAATGGGATTTGCAGAGTCAGGTTGAATTTGCTTCAATAGAAGCAATAGTTGATATAGTAGGTATCTGGGAATCAGAGTTCTCAGATTGGGTTTATATCTTGCGCAAGCATCCTGGAGTAGAGCTATTGCATCTGGAGGAGAGAGGTCAAGTAATGACAGAGTTAGTAGAGAAAGATGACTAGTAATTCCCCTTGTTGAGGATGTAGTAATGAAATGTATCATGAAAATTGCTGAACACTACTTCTAAGACACTGTTATATTCTGCTTTCTGAAACCTTCCAATAAGAGACCAACCATAGCTAATGCTGCATCCAGCAATATAGATGAAGTAATCTCTAGTCATGGGATCATACTTGAGCTTTTGCTGAGACTAGTCTCTAAAGATATAGGCAAAAGTGCACTAGCACAACAATTGACAGCATGTGAAAATAGAAAGGAGATCCAAGATGGAATATGGAATGGATATCCAAGACGGAATACAGAATGGATATCCAAGACGGAATATGGAATGGATATCCAAGACAGAACATGGAATGTCCAAGACTGAAAGCAGATCAGAGATGTGATTAAGCCACATGAGTCATAGGCAATTGTTGTGGAATATCAGTAAAGTTCCAGAACCAGATATGCCATAGCCAGCTTCCATCATTGAAAATTGAGGAGCTGTTCACTGTCAATGCAGAGCATTAGAATAGTCACATACTTTCATGAAAAATATTAGACAGTGACAGAAAATGCACCTAGACAACTTAAGTGGTTCACAAATGAACAAATGCTTACCATCAATGTGAAATCATCAGCTACAAATGCCATAGTGGTCACAAGCCTTACAAAAAGTGTCGGGTAGTAAGCATTTAGCTAAATCTCTAATGGAGAAGCTAAACATGCAATGAAGTTGCAAAAAACCTAGAATATACTGTATACTTTGTGTAATTTCAACCCAGTAACGAAATATTTGATTATACCATATAAAACTGCTCTTTGGAATGTATATTCTGCACTGTTATTCCATTTGGACTTGTGAATGTGAGGCCGAGAACCATATGTACATCAGTACCTAAAGTTGTTCTGGCATTATACAGCCTTTTCACTTGTATCATACAGGCGGTCTCCAGGAATCCCCCTAGCATTCTCCAGGGTATACAAATACAGATTCACACGTAAACTCAGGGGTACACTCAATCCCATGGATCCGATTTATCCTGGAGACACCCGGAATTAACCCGGAATAACCTAAATAGCACTGAAAGTCCTTTTTACTGAGTGTGACACCTGTAGGATTTTGGATTCCAAAAGGTTGTCTGCTGCTGTGCCCACATCAAGAGCAATTTGTTCCAGTAGTTGAAGTGGTGTCTCTGAAGCTTCATCGACAGGGTCCTTTGAAATTGGTGGTATAAGACAGGGTGACATTCTGAGCCTGAGTTGAAAGCCTGAGAACCCTGTTGAAGCATTCACAGAATTCATAATGTTGAATTGTATGTGAGGCAAGGCAGATGTCCACCCTTTCTGGTGGTGCAATAAGGCTACACACAGCGCCTGGTTCACCATTTTATTAGTCCTTTCAGACAGGCCATCAGTTTGGGGGTGGAAGGAGGAGGACAACTTGAGGTCTATTCCCATTAATTCATGAAGGTGCAACCAGAAATGGGACAGAAATAAGATATCCCTATCAGAAACAATTTCTTCTGGCAACCTGTTTTTGCAAAACCAGCCATCAAAAAATAGAATGGCCAATTCACGTGCAGTGAGACTCTTTTTGCAGGGCAGCAATTGGACATCCGCCCCTAGCTGGTCAGTCATTGTGAGCACATGGTCACAACCATTCTCTTCAGGGAAAGGGCCAATGAAATCTATGGCCACTGTGCAGAAGCATTTATCTGGTACTGGTAGGGAATGTAACAGCCTACAAGGCTTTGTTGTTGAGGATTTTGTCCTTTGACATAAATCGCAACTAGGGATATATTAATTTTCCACAAAGGTTCTCATCCCTGGCCAATAGAATGAGTCATGCATTGCCAGGTATATCTTTTCGAAACCAAAATGGCCCAGTGCATTATGTGCTAGAGAGCAGATGATATTAGGGAGATTATTTGCTCAAGGGATCACTAAGCGCCCTTTGAAATATAAGAGTTTACCCTGACATTCTAAGCCATCCATGGACATCTCCAATGCCTTTTTGCACCAGGCATCAGATGTGTAACCATCAAGAATGGAAGTGTAGAGCTCATCGTCATGCATAACTTCCAGCACCAGTGTAACCATGAAGGACCCTGCTGTTAGTTCCTTGCACACTGTCCTGGGAGAATTGCCACAAGGCAATAATACAGAACAGACAGGAACATCAAGTTCCTCTGCAGTGTCAAAGTTTGACATTTGCAAAGCTTCAATCTTGGTGCCACAAGTTACAAATGAAGTATGTGATAAGGTGTCTGTGACTGCATTGTCCTCTCCATTGAGGTAGACAATGTTGAATTCATACTGTTGCAAGTATTCCGACCATCTAGCTTGACAATGCGAAAGGTGCTTTTGGGATTGGAAGCATTCAAGGGTGCAGTGGTCAGTTAAAACTGTGAAAGGGACTCCCAAGAGGTCAGAACGCCACTTGTCAAGTGCCCATACAATCACGAGAAGTTCTTTCTCATGTACAGGGTAATTCAGCTCAGCCCCCTTGAAAGGATGGGAATCAAAGGCAACAGGCCTAGAAGTTTCCCATGTTTTCCCAAAACTCAACATTGCACCAGATTGGAAATCCGAGGCATCAGTGGTAACAAAAATCCAGTCTGGCATTTTTGTATGATCAATCACTGTGAGGCAGTCTGCCCCCAAAACCAAGGATTTGATTCCTTGAAAAGCTGCTTCATGAGCTGGTGACCATTCTGGGAAGTCCGTGTCAGAATCTTTATCTGTCAATTTATTTAGGATTCTAGTGTGGACCGCCAACTTTGGTAGAAAGCTTGATAAATAGCAAACCAGTCTGAGAAACTGTTGGACCTCCTTTGTGCAAGTTGGTTGTGGCCAATTCATGATGTGGTCAATTTTTCCATTATCTGCATGAATACCATTTTCATTAATAATATGTCCCAGGAAATGAATTTCTTGTTGGAACAGTTTGGTCTTCTTAAGATTACAGTATAAACCAGCATCTTGCAGTGCGGCTAGTATCTGCTTTACGTGGGCATGATGTTCCTCCACTGTATCAGACCAAATCACTATGTTGTCAAGGTAAATGTGACAAAATTTGCCTATCAAATGGCACAGTGCTTTATTCATGCACTGCTGATGAATGGCAGGGGCATTCCTCAGCCCCATTGGCATAACACACCATTCATATAAACCAAACAGTGTAGACACCGCTGTCAGTGGAATATCCAAAGGTTTCATTTTTGTTTGAAAAAATGCATTAGTCATATCAATAGTTCCCCAGATCTTTCCTTTACCGCAATCTGCTAAGATATCATCAATGCAGGGCAGGGGATATCTGTCAGGTATTGTGTTCTTATTCAATTGCCTATAGTCATTAACCCACCATGGTAATACAGATGGGTCCACTTTTGGGATGATGAATGCAGGGGAGGCATTTGGTGCAGAAGAAACTCTGATACGTCCAGCATCAAGATGTTGTTGTATCAAGGTGCACCACACTTCTTTATATCTTCTAGGACAAGAGTAAGTGCGTGTTTGAATCATCTGCAAGGCGTCTTTTAATCTAATTTCAGCTAGCACATCATCAGGTAAGCAATTTGTGTGGGGCACATCTTCAAGTGTCGCTGTTTCAATCAAAATAGGTTTCTGCAATCGGAGACAAGGGAGGAGAAGGCACTCAGCCAGGGTATCCTTGATTAACACAACTGATGCCCCAGTGTCAATGAGAGCGTCAAGGCTCTCAACATTGCTAGTGTTTTTATTCATTAGTGAGCATGGCCACAGGAGTTGGCCTGAGTTGATTGTACTCACAACGGAAGAAACTTGGTCCAGAGTCTCATCACCATCAAAAACTTCTGTAGTGAATGAGCGAGGCTGTGTGCGAGGTACACACTGCATATAAGATGAAATGTTGGTCTGTACCAATCCATTTTGGCCCCATATGGATTGTGGTGACCTGATGACAGGAGTGTAGGAAGATTCTGTGGGTAGTCTGTATGTTTCCAGCATGTGGGGGGGTGGCATAATGAAGGATTTGTCAAAAGAATCTGCATCAGCAGCAAAGGCAGCAGCTGCAACTGCAATGTCACTATCACTGGATTTATCATCCTGGACAGCGTTAGTCTGCTTGACCCTCTTTGAAGAAGAGGACATGGCCTGGTTGTCATATGAGCGTTTACCATTGTTGGTTGAACTGGCGTTATTGGAGGATTGGGGTGCTGTAGCATTTGAGCTGGAGTGCTGATAAGAGTTTCCTCCTTCCTTTAGTAACTTGTATGTGACAGGGCGATACCCTTCTCCAGACAGTATGTCATTTTTGCACTGAGTGATGGTGTGGCCTGCATTAACACAATGACATCTGTTGCAACCACCATTTTCTTGTAAGATGCGACATTCTTCAGGTAGTAGTTTTGGCAGTGGATTTAGTCCCCCCTCTGTGTAGGTGGAACGAGAGAATGCTCCCACTGCTTCAGAATTGCCAGACAAGGGGTGCATAGGAAAATAGGGACTTCTCCAAGAAGGAGTGGCATGATTAGAATTTGAAGATGTGGAGTTGGAGGATTGACCGTTGGACCTGTTCTTATTCCCCCCGGAATTACTGCTCCCTCCACTGTTTGACTTTTGAACAGAAGTGAACATGCTCAGCCAATGAGAGTGTTCCTCCTGTTGGGCCTCCTCAAGCTTATTCATCTTGGTTTGCCACTTTTCAATCGTGTTGTATATCATAGTGTTGTAGACCCCTTTCAGGACAGCTGCGCGATATAATTGGGTAAAAATGTTTGCACCAATTACTGTGATAAACTGTTTGTCAGAAAAATGGGAAGGAGTGCTGCGTAGACAGCCATTCATGGTTATCAACTCCTCAATCCAAGTCACAAAATTGTCCTTTTCCAACATTACGTGATGGGACATTTCGAGTTGCAAGTGGACATGCCAGTCCTCCAGAAGGAAGCATTTCCAGAGTTCCACCAAGAACTCATCCATTTCCAACATGACCAAATCAGCTCTCTTGCTCGCTATCCAATTAGCAATTGGCATACAAGTTGAAAGGCAAGTCATTGCACATGTGACTTTCAGGTTGTCAGCTAATTGCTGAGTCAAACTGTCAAAGTAATTCACACATGCCATTTGGAAATCGGATAAAAATGCCGCATTTATGGACATAATGGGGACATTAGGAACTGAAGGAAGGCTCCCTGGTTGTAGGATTATACCTGATGGTAGCATGATTCCAGACATTTTGAGGAGAGGACTCAAATTGCAAGAATTGTCTGAAGGTGTAGAGGAAGGTTGGCAATCGTTTGGGGCAGGAGGTGCAGGTGGTGCAGGTAGTGCAGGTGTAGGGTTTCCTTGGCGCCTTGGGATACGTGAATGAGTAGTAGGTGCCAGGATGACTGAATATATGCGCAAACTTTTAGTGAAATTTGCAAATGAAGAAAAGGCTTTTTATTTAAAACACATCTATGCGCAAGTGGAAGTTAAAACTGTGTCTGTGCACTGAGGTAAACTGCGTCTATGTGCAAGGAAGGTAAACTGCATCTATGCACTGGGTAAACTGCGTCTATGCACAAACAGGTAAAAGAGGTTTGAGAAGAGATTTGTATGACACTTTTTAAAAACAGAAAGAAAAAATGCTTGTATGCACCAAAATATAAAAAAAAAAATTTGTTGACATTGTCAATGAAATATACTGTATGAAAGATGCTCAAAAAAAAGTGGAAGCTCATGTTGGGCTCACTAAATAAGACTTTAGAAACTTACTGTCACACAAATAAGAGCAGTTCCAGACAGTATTATTGAGAGGAAGAAATGAGGGACACACATATTGTATGAAGAGTAATGATAATGATGATGGAGAAAAGGAAAGGTACTGTTACTTACATAGCTCTTAGTTTATATATGTGCCAATTATATGTATGACATTGTAAGCAGGGGCTTACAATGTTACAAATAGTACCAAACTATATTTTACATTTACAAGCTTGTTGTCTAGGTTGGGCTGAAGGTATAGAATTTGAGTTATCTGCCCCAATTAGCATCTGGTATGCACATGACTCTGGTGAGCTTGCTTCTGCACATTTCAGATTTTGACAGTAGCTAGGCACCTTTGTCATGAGCCTGTGTTCTGCATGGGCACTGTTAACATATGTATGTGGACTGGATATACTGACAAGATTTTCTAGCTATTTAGCACACTTTCAGGTATGGCTCCTAGGATTGGCCTAAGTAATATCTTCATGTAACTAGTCAGTACAAGATATGTTGATGCAATTTCTGATTGCTAGTTAGCTAACATAGCTGAACTTAACTGTTGATCTTAATATTCCAATCTGGGATTCCAACTCATAGAATTTTCCTCTAGGTCTGGGATCCTTTAATTTACTATGTACATATACTGTAAGCTGACAACTCATCTGGGTATCTAGCTCATTGTTGCTGTTCTTTGGTCTAATTAGCATTCTGCTGCCCTACTATGGCCTTACTTGGACATGTCCTTGTAGCTAGTGACTATATATGTATATATGTATATTTATCTCTCATAGTTATTTTCCCATGGGAGAGTCAAGGCTAGGTTATTTGATCTCAAGGTATTTTCTAAGGGTTAGAACAGTAGTATACTGTTAGGGCTACCATGACTGGTGTGGTCACAGGATGGTCTTACTAAGCAGGACTTAGTCACACTGTGTTAGGTGAAGAGACAGTCTGAATTCTTTAGGCAGAACCTAAGGGAACTTTGGTGAAGTCTCTTGAATACAGAGTACTCTACTTATACCTTATGGGCTTTCCTAATTATAACTACCCTAGGTAAATAGAAGCTGGACCCAAGTACCTGTGATTATCTAATAATACATTGACATGAGAAAGGAAGAGACCAAATAGACAATAAAAAGGAAAACAGATAATAAAAATGTAAACAGGATACAAACAGATAATAAAAGTGTCTATATACACAAACATTGGTTGTCCTTGCCCTTTTACAGGCAGTATACTCCCTCAGGGTCATGTTAGGCTGCACCTATCTTAACTGCCCTGTCGTTGGTAGATGATGTCACTGTTGTCAGGGTCACAGTATTAACAGAGAGCTATGCACACTTTTCCTAAGTGAGGGTTTCTCCTTAGGTAGCCTCTTAGATGTTCATGAATTATTATGCCATGTTGCCCTAGTGGTAATCTATGGGGTGTGTTTGACTAGAACTCCTTGTCATTCAAGGGAATATGTCAGGTGTAGTCTTTGCTACTTGGAGGGTTGAACCTCAACATTAACCCATGATGTGACAAGTTTGTGACTTGTCACTTTTCTATGCTTACATATAACATACTCTATGGATGTATGTAGCTACTGATACAGTGGCTCAAAAAACTGTCCCAATGTTTTGAGGTTTTCAACTATTTCAGTTATAGCACCATGGGAACATCGCAGAACATTACGTAATAATTATCTATGGTAGCATAACGTGTGATCTATTAGGAGCATTTTAGATTACGTAAGTTGACTGGAAACTGACTGAGAAATTAAATCAACAAAATAATCAATCCTTGGGACAGTTTTTTGACTCTCTACCCTTGTTGTAACTAATACTTTGTATGACCACCTTTAGCCTTGATAACTGCCTGGCACCTCCTAGGCATACTTTTTATAAGTCTTTGACACTCTTTTGGAGTAATTTTGTTCCACTCTTCAGCTACCCTTTCTCACAAATCATGAACTCCTCTAGGTGGTTTGGGATATTCCTTCAACTTGTCCTTGAGGTTGATCCAAAGGTGTTCAATGGGATTTAAGTCAAGGGATTGGGCAGGCCAGACTAGGACTTTGATGTTGTTGTCTTCAAACCACTTGTCTGTTCTTTTTGCCATGTGCTTGGGGTCATTATCATGTTGGAATATCCTCTTCCCCTCCTCCATCTCCAGTTTTTCAAAGCTGTCAATCACTCCACTGTCCAAAGTATCACAGTATTGCACAGAATCCATGATACCCTGAACCTCTGTAAGCATCCCAACTCCCTTCCATCCCATACAGCCCCATACCATAAGGTTATTCCCTCCTCCATGTTTGACTGTAGGAGTAGTAGTCCTATCAGAAGGGCCCTCACCATTTTTCTTCCAGGTATACACCCTTCCATCTGACTGAATCCTATTAATCTTGGTTTCATCTGACCACAAGATTCTTTTCCAGTCTTCCACTATCCAATTCTTGTGGTAATGAGCAAATTTGAGATGGTCTCTTCTATGTTGCTGTTTGAGGAGAGGACATTTCTTCTTTACAACAGCCCTAAATGAACTCTGTTTGAGAGCATTTCTGACTGTTTGCTTTGTGAGACCAATCATGCAGTAAATTACTGTGAAAATTAGAGTAAATAGTAAGATACTGCCAAAAGCACTGTTCTTAAAAAATCAACAAATTTTTGATTCCTTGTTTTAAGCATGAATTAGATGATTTTAAATTTCACATTTTGAAGAACTGTGAAAAACACTGTATTTTTGCCTTTGAGGTGAGTGATTTACTATGAAAAAAACTGGTAAATGACTGGTATTTTGGGCTCATAGAGTTGAGGATGTACTGGATTGAGAATGATGTTGTTGATATACTGGGCACCCTGAACTGCATTATCCAGCTGGCCAGTAGTGATTTGGTGAATGATTGCCCTTTTGTCCTGAGAAGAAAGCTTAGCTGGACAACCCCCTAACATGTTCTCCTTGTCCTTATCAACCTCTTTCTTCATCCTCCCCACAGTAGACTTCCCCAGACCAGTTTTAGACTGAATCTGATGAACAGAATAGCCTTCTTGAAGAAGAGAGATGACAGAGGAGTGTTGAGTAGAAGAAGTAGCTTTCATGGTGGTGGTTTAAGGTCAAGATGTGATTTAATCAAAGTTTAATGATGTAAATCTATACAAACAAGGTCACTTGACATTCTCAAATATTCTCACATTTCTTCGGATTTTTATGAGGGCTCTAGAACAAGATTTGTCTCAGCTGAGTAGAGAGTCAAAAAACTGTCCCAATGATTGATTATTTTGTTGATTTAATTTCTCAGTCAGTCTCCAATCAATTTACGTAATCTAGAATGCTCCTGGTAGATCACATGCTAGGCTACTATAGATAATTATTATGTAATGTTTTGCAATGTTCCCACAGCACTATAACTGAAATAGTTGAAAACCTCAAAACATTGGGACAGTTTTTTGAGCCACTGTAGTTCCTGTCTAAGAACCATAGCCAAAGGTGATATTTTGGGCAGCTTGGGATAGTGACATACAAGAGATATACAGTAAGTACTAGAACCTGCATAAAGTACTATAATTTTGACTGCAATGTCAGCAGCAATTTAGAGTACCCAGTGTTAAGGACCATGATGTGATGTCACAGCATGGCCTTACTAAGCAGAGACTTAGTCACACAAAAGTATTGAGTGAAAAACAGTCTCTATTCTTTTAGGCAGAACCAAAGAGAACTTTAGTGAATTTTCTCAAATACACTGTATCAACCTACAATATTTTAGATAGAAAAGGAAACATTGGGAATGATTGGAAAGATCTGGAAAGCAAAATATAACAGCATTAGACAATACAGTATACAGTACTAGGTCTAAATAAGAAAGTCATGCAACCAAATATAGTACAAGTGAAAGCAAGATTGGCTTGATGTTGCTTGAGGGAGAGGAGTACTGCATTGAGTCAGTTGAGAACAAAGGTTGAGACATGAATAAATTACTTTGAAAGATGTTCAAATGAATTGGGAGAGTGAGAAAACAGAGAGAAAACAGAGAGATGTAGAGACAGATGGCACTTGAAAGCAAAGCCAAAAGGCAGAGGCAAATACTATAGAATGAAAAGGACTGTTAGTGAGAGATATAAAAGGAGGAGAGAGCAACATACCAGTGTGACAAGAAGGGAATTGAATGGAAAGACAAGATGCATAAGATGGCAAGGGTGGCAGTGGTGAAAAAAAAAAAATCTTTGTAGATGCATGAGGATAGTGTGCACATGGTGAGGGTGCAAATAGCAGGTTCAGGGAGATGAGGACACTGCTTCTACCTCCACCAGTGTCCCTGGTTCTCCTACTCTCTCTATAACCCCTTTAATTGAACCATCCAGATTGTCTCTTTCCACTGGCATAACAGCACACCACATCCCCTCCACCATTGATCCCTTGAGGTTGACTATTGCAAATGGTCAAACTGGCTCCTCTTCAAACATGGAACCTGAGAACCTGTGATTCCCTCATCATGTTTTCTAAACAGTCTTTAGTATATTTGTTTGTTCTCTTCACTTAACTTGTTCATTTCTCTAACCCTACAAGCTCTTTTCAGGAGCCTTGGCAGGCACATGTAGCATTGGCTATCACTTTTCTTATGTTTTACCATGTTCACCTGAACACTGGCAAACATTCTATCAGTATATGTATAAAGACCTTTGAGATTATTTGTACTTGCTAGACTTTCTTGAATTAATAGCACATTCCTGTCAATTGTTTTGCCCTGAAAGACTCTCATGTATCATGACATTACTATCTCATGCTACCCTGGTATTAGCCATGTTATTCAAATGTATTATCACAGAATGAATTGGGCAGGAATGTGCAGGGGAGGGCCTTGGCTGCCTCTGTGACAAACCGCCATTTTTCTTCTAATCAAAAGGTAACAAACGAACCAAATAGAGCATTTCAGAAACCATGCACACTTGTTACATATATATATACTTATAAACATGATACATACAGATAAATTACACATTCTGCTTCAAGATCCACGCAGAATGACGGCTCCAAGAATGAAGGTCCATCTGAATCAGCTCGACTAGTTCCTCCAACTGAAACTCTAGCTGGGGCTTGTTCTGCAAAGCCGACACAATATATGTTCTACAAGAACAATGTTCAGCAACGATCAACACGGACCAATTGCAAGACTTACATCACAGTGCCTGGCTTCAAAGCCATATCGTCCTCTGTCAGTGGAACTGAGCCATAATAGCCTTTACCCTTCAGACTCAATTTCCGGCACATATCTTCGAGGCTTAACTTCTTTAAGTACCAATAGTTGTAAGCTCGAAGATGTTGTGCTTTTATTTTCTCATCAGATGGCGCTGGATCTGCAGTGGTATTTTCTAATGGCCAAGTGACATTACTCGCGAATCGGCTCCGAACATCGCCGTCAAGTGAGCAGGAATGTATCCGTGCAAGATTTAAAAGTTCATTGTAGACCATGAGAGATGAATGAGCATCATTAGCGGCATCTAATAAACACACACACACACGTTCAGTCAAGTTGCTCGACACAGAGAAAGGAGGGATGACTTGCATTCTTGTTGTTGCTTACTCAACGGTTTCTCCCAATCACTCGTCCGTTCGTCACCTTTTTCCAAAGTTCGTTGACAATAATGTCCGACGAGCTTGAAAGAGTTTGAGCTAATGACGTATCTTTACGATAGCGTGCGTGCCCACCTTGGCAAGACTGACGATCTTGCGCTTGGCAATAGGTGCAGGATCGACAACCAAAGCGACAGCCCCGAGCTCTACGAGATTCTTTGCGAGAATCCCATAATCTCTAAAGAGTTTCTTTCCATCATCTAGAATCTTCGCATGAGCGCGCTTCGGAAACGAAACAAAATATATATATCCCTACTGAGGATATTAACGCCAACTTTGGCGACATCAGGATTTTCAATGAGCGCCTGTAGGGAAAAAATTCCAGCTTTTGGTAACAGAACACAACGCCAGTTCATACCTGAAGACGGGCCGGGAACCCTATCACGATTTCAGCGTCAAGAACTTTTGTTTTGTAGACTCCTTACTCCGCATATTATTTATCTGAATTAAAAGAACAAGGCCCGAGTTGTCCGCGATTTGTACCAGAGAGGCTTTGTGTTCTCGTTGTCCAGCGGTCCGAAGAAACTTTACCGTCCACTCTAGGTCCATAGCGACCGCCCTAACGATCATCAAGTTGGCGTCTTTGAATTAGGGCGAGGGGCGTACCCAGGCTTGAGACCGTCAATCAATTCGTTTGCTTCCTCCTCGTTTGTAGTATAAACTATGCAGGTCTTTGGGTATTCTTTGTACGAGTACGACTTGAGCGTAGGCAGCGTAATTGTTGTCGCCTGGCGCTGCGCCGTCGGAGCCGCCAGAGTTTGTACTCTAGGTGGCCTCGGCTGGGTATCATTGAATCGTGACCTGGTACGCCTAGGAGGCGGCGCGGTATCTACTTGGCCGAGGTCGAGCGCGTCGAGGGACGCGATGAGACTGGAACCATTGAAACGGCGAGAAATCATTCTGAGATGGGATAGAGAGGAAGACATCGACGCGACTCTACAGGCGATCACATGACAGTATCTAGTTCTCAGCCTCGGCAGCCCGGGCAGCTCTCCTCGCCTTTTTCGCGGCATTCGCAGCGGCCGCCTTGGCCTTTTTCGCCTCTGCACGCGCAGCCTGGAACACAGCCATTCAGCATGCGAGCCGCAAGATGTCGCTGCACAAACCTTTTCTTCCTCCTCCTTTTTGCGGGCCTCTTCTTCCAGCCTCTTCTTCTCCTCCGCCTCCTCCTGCTTGGTCTTTTTCGCGGGGGCTCCTGGAGCAGTACCGCGTTTCTTTGCCTCTCGCGCCGCCTTTTCCTCCTGCTTGATGCGCTTGATACGGGGGTCAAGACCCAAAGTGAGATCTACAAGGCCGCGCAGCTTGGCCGTGTCCTCCTTTTTTCTACGCGCGCGCTCCGACTTGTTTTTCTTTTCCGTGTACCGTTTGTCGTCGCGGCTGAACAGAGCAGTCAAAAAAAGGATAAAGAGATGGCATGTGTAGCAACTCACTTGTCGCTCCCCTCGTTGATCTCCTTGTCCCACCACTCAAAGCTCCTCCAGCTATCAAAGTTGTACCAAAAGTCGTAGAAGCCTTCGACCTCCTCTTTCGTCGCATCTATGGCACCGAGACCGGGCACCGGCTGAACACGCGAAAATCTCGAATACTGGTCAAAGATGGGGCCAAACGTCGCGATAAAGTTGATATCTTTTTTGTTCTGCCATCCATCAAGCACAGAACTCCGGGTGATGATGACCACGACACACCTTGACAGAAGACGACGGGAGATCCTCCTCCCATTCGATGAATGTAGGATCGACCGAATCAAACTGGCGGCGTTTTTCAGGGTGGCTCAAGACCTCGTGCGCTTTCTGAATACACTTGAAGAATGCGTCATCGTTGGTGTTGGTACCGGAAAATTGCAGAGAGTTGGTGGGGGGTGTCGCCGAAGAAACCTTTTTGTCGGGGTGGTGTTTGAGCACCTTTTTGCGATCTACGATACTTGTTTAATGGTCGCAAGGACGCCATCAAAAAAAAAAAAAAATTATTACGCGCGATCTTGATCTGGTCCTGAGTTGCCCGCCAGCGGAGATGCGAAAGGCCAAGGACGGCATAGTAGTCGTGTTTCTAGACTCTTCGTGTGAGAACATGACCTCAGCCCTGGGGGGACAGCGCACCTTCCACTCCTTGGGATCGAGATCGAGCAGATCCACAGCCTCGGGCTCATCGCCGACCCCCAGGTCGTCTTCCCCGTTGGCGCCATCGGCCGCGAGGGCCTGCTTTTGCAAGAGCTCGTCCTGGAGGTGCCTGTCCAGGGCGTCGAAATCGTGGGCATGCTTGAGGGAGAGCTTGAGATGGTTGAGATAAGCAGGGCCGACGGGGAGGAGGGTCCTGTGGCCCGCCGCTGGAAAAAAAATCAGAAAAAAAAGGGCGGGGTCTACGAGGATGGACGCACGGGCCAGGCGGGACGTCGAGGGCTGCGGGGGGAGTAGTCGTGGGGGACGGCGGGGGCGACGAGGGCCATGGGACAGTGGATGTGTGACAGCGTGACGGGGGCCTGTTTCGTTGATTGCGAGGGCGTGGGAACGCATGCCTGCGATCACGCTCTCCATGCTCAACCACCCGCGGAAAGAGGTGCGCAGATCGTCGCCGGCTTGAATGTTGCTGACCTGTGTTTTCCAGAAATCGGCGCCGAACAAGCGCAAACGTATGTCGTCTTTTGTTATTCTCCGCACAGCCCGCCTCACGCCGCCCAGTGCTCCATGGCGAGGAGACGGCGACCGGGCTCTTCATCGTCCGCGTCCCCCCCGCCCGCGCCTCCTCCTCCCAGCCCGCCGCCCCGCCCCGCGCAAGAAGCGCCGCTCCTCGTCCCAGCCCCCCGATCGCATCCCCACCGTCATGGACCAGAACATGGACCCCGCCTTCCAGTTTGCCCGCCCCGAGTCCTCCGCCAAGCAGAAACAGCTCGACACATCCGTCCCCATCGCCCAGGACGAGACACCGCAGATCCAGCGCAACAAACGCCTGAGAGAGGGCTCCATGGCCGCCATTGCAAGCGAGGAGGAGCCCGACGAGCGGGTCGGCAGGGACAAGGAACGAACCTCCAGCCGCCATCGCAGGAAGAGCTCGCTGTCCAGAGGGAAACGCATAAGCAGCGCCTTTGATGCAGGGATCATCTGTAGGTTCCCCAGCACTCCCTGTGACGCGTGCTGACCCTCCCCGTCGCTGCAGCCTCACCTCCCAATTCCGTGCCAGAAGCCACCTTTTTCAAGCACATCGACTGCGACCTGCCAGAGACCGAGCGCGTCCGCCAGCTCTTGATCTGGTGTGCCATCCGCTCCTCTGGCAGCAACTCGCACTCCAGGCCCTCAACGCCTGTGAAACCCAAACCCATTCCCGGCCTGACCGACCGTGGGGCGGAAGTGTCCCGGCGAATCAAAGACGACTTTATTCGGAGGCTGGTCGAACGAAAGGCTTCTCTAGATCTATACGGTGGCCCTGCAAAGGCCGAAGGATCCAAGCTGAAGGAGAACCAGCAAAACACGAGAAACAAAGATCTCGATGTCAAATACAGCCAGGACATCCGACAGTGAGTGGCAATTCGCTTTCAACTTTGACATAAATAACAGCCACACAGAATGGAAGAGGAGGAAGACCTGCGGAAAAAGGCGGTATACGCCTTTGAAGAATATATCAAGAGACAAAACGCGCTGGAGCAGGCCAGCTCTGCGTACCTATCGGAGAAAGCGAGCGGGAAGCGACGCCAGATCGAAAGCGACGAGGACCTGCTGCCGGACCCCCACGACCTGCCACCCGACATGCGAAAGTCACTCGACCTCTTGCGTTCCCGCAACTCGACCCAGCTGCTGCCGGCAATCAACGCACTGATGCCAGACGTGGAATACAAACTGGACCGGCTAGGGTCCCTTGTCAATGCAGCACGCACGACGATGCGGGTAGCCGAGGACATGTTGAACGAGAGATTCAGACTGCTGCGCGCAAACATGGAGAAACGTCGCGGAGGCGAGAGCGACGAGGGGGACGTGGTGCAGAACTATGTCGAAAAGGAGAAGCCACCAGGGGGAGGGCTGCGGGACCTGTTGCGGTCGCTGTCGCGGATCGACTCGACCCGGCACCCGTCCAAGATCGGTGAGTCCGCGCGACGAGCAGCGCGGGAGGTCCAGCGCATCGGCGACGGTGGGCGACGGCTGACGGCTGTGTATGCGAATGGGGGGACGCCGAGAAAGGCGCCGGGAACGCCTAGGCGGGAACGGACATAAATTGTATTTATTGTTTGTAGTTTACGGGCAGTGCCGTCCAATACATCTCTCGACCCGCCATGGGTGCCCAGCACAGTTCCCAGTCCCGCTCCGCCAGGCACAAGGGCGCACCGCGCTCGGCGGCCCCCACCACCGACAGCGCGCGCGAGAGCAAGAAGAGCTCGGCGGAGGCGCCAGCGAGCACGCCGGCGGCGACGGTGAGGAGTGCACCACGACTCTCTGTTATGGCTTGTTGATCATCCTCCACAGTCGACCACCATGCCCGTCCCAACCTGCTCAGTAATTCTCTCCCCCTCCCCGCCGCCCCCGTCGCTGACGCCCCCCAGTACCGCACAGGCCGGACCATCGGCAGCGGCACCTATGCCATCGTCAAGGAGGCCATCCACGTCCAGACCGGCAAATACTACGCCTGCAAGGTCATCAACAAAAAGCTCATGGAGGGCAGAGAGTACCTCGTCCGCAACGAGATCACCGTCCTCAAACGTGTCTCCAGCAACCACACCAACATCGTAACCCTCCACGACTATTTCGAGGTATCTCCCACATCTGCCAGCCCCATCCACCCCAGCTCACACCACCACCCGCCAGACCGCCCACAATCTCTACCTCTGCTTCGATCTCTGCACCGGAGGCGAGCTCTTTGACCGCATATGCGCCAAGGGCAGCTACTATGAGGCGTGAGCACCGCCAACAGATCAACCCTCGATTCCCTGATCTGACCCTGTCCCAGTGAAGCCGCTGATCTCGTCCGCACCATCCTCAAGACCGTCAAGTATATCCACGACTGTGGCATCGTCCATCGCGGTGCGCATCCCCCCATATCTTCTCTCTTGAATGACAGCTACATCTCTCACAGATCTCAAACCTGAAAACCTACTCTTCAGAACCGTTGCTGAGGACGCCGATATCATGATAGCCGACTTTGGTCTCAGTCGAGTAATGGAGGAAGAGACTCTGACCAAGCTCACTGAAGTCTGTGGCACTCCCGGGGTAAGTCTCATGCTTCCCAAAACCTCCCAAAAAAAAAACTCATGTCAATCAATAGTACATGGCACCCGAGATCTTCAAGCGAGGTAATCCCTGTCTCACATCTTGAATGCCGCCACCCCAACTTTTTTTTTCTTTACCAGTTGGCCATGGGAAGCCTGTAGACGTGTGGGCGATGGGCGTCATCACCTACTTCCTGCTCGCCGGCTACACTCCCTTTGACAAAGACACCCCACAAGAAGAAATGGAAGCCATCGTCTCTGGCAACTACAAGTTTGAGCCCGTCGAATACTGGCAAAACGTCTCCGACACCGCCAAAGACTTTGTCCGTACCTGTCTAACCGTCGATCCCGATGAGCGACCAACAGCCGCCCAAGCCCTCCACCACAAGGTCTATTTTTATCTTCATTTTTAGCCCTTCTTACCCTAGTTCTAATGATAAAACCGATTCATCTAGTGGCTCTCTGATGACAAGCCCCACTTTGTTGCTCGCGAAGATGGTACCCCTGCCGATCTGTTACCTCACGTCAAAAGAGCGTTTAATGCTAAGCAAGCTTGGCGTAAAGCTGCTTTTAGCATCACCGCTGTCAAGAGAATGGCTACTCTTGCTAGTCATTCTGGTGAATACCAAGACTTGCGTGCTGAGGTTAACAAATTCAAGGAAGAATCGGAGAAGGTTCTTGCTTCTTGTTTTTCTGCTCGACTGATCGTTGACATATTCTTTGTAGGAGGTTATGGAAGACGCGTCGATCACCCATCAGCACACTTCACAGAGCCCTACCAGCCCTACTGACCTCAATCGTCGAATGGCACAGACTAAGATTGGGGATAGTATCTAGTTTGTTGTTGCACATTTGGGCGTTGCTCGGCCTTTATTATTTTGTTTTTTTTTCTCTTGGTTTCACATCTATAGTAACAATTTGCTTGAGTATCGAACTATATAGCACACAATGCATCTATCTGCAAATGAGTAGTTTTCGTATTTGACTGATTTTGTAGTGTTTATGAACCAATGATGAATCTTTTGTCGAGACGAGGGCTACGGCTTTGAGAACCAGCGGTTGACATGGCGCAGAGTCTGACATGGGGCTGGTAACCTGTAGGCGGTTCGGCCTCGGGAATATTCGGCCGACGAGTGCTTTAACACTTAACCTGCACTTGACCAAGTTCCGGATCACAGGGTCCACGGATCTTGTGTCCGAAAGCACTTGGGACTTATAAAACAAAACACCCATTTCCAACAACCCGTATCCATACACAAAAAAACCATGCTTCGTCTTGCCCCGAGGTCCTTATTCCCCAGATCACTATCGTCTTCTAGGTCTCTGGCGACGGCGGTATCTTCCAATGTAGTCAACATTGTCGAAGTGGGGCCTCGAGATGGTCTCCAAAACGAAAAGGGCGGTATCGTGCCTGTGGATGTCAAGGTTGAACTCATAGACCGGCTTGTCAAAGCCGGTGTTACCAATGTCGAGGCTGGTAGTTTCGTCAGTCCTAAATGGGTTCCTCAGGCAAGATTTTCTTTCTCTCTCTTTTTGCAATCCCTCCTTATTAACCCCTGTTATTAAAGATGGCTGGTACGGCCGAGGTTCTTGAAAAGAAAACACACGTCCCAAATGTCCATTACGCCTGCCTCGTACCCAACCAACGTGGTCTCGACGATCTCCTAACCCTCCTCTCCAAACACTCCCAAAACAAACAAAACCACCCTCGTCTCACAGACGAAATCTCCATATTCACAGCCGCAACCGACGCCTTCACCCGCGCCAATCTCAACTGCACAACCTCCGAATCTCTCGCCCGTCTCGCACCCGTCGCACGTAAAGCCCTCGATAACAATATCCGCGTACGTGGCTACGTGAGTGTCGCCATTACCTGTCCATATACAGGTAAAGTGGATTATAAACGGGTGAGAGAGGTTGCGAAAGAGTTGGTTGAGATGGGGTGTTATGAGATTAGTCTTGGTGATACTGTTGGTCAGGGTACACCTTTTGATGTATCTGAGATGATTGCGGAGGTCGTCAAAGATATACCGGTCACTAAACTTGCAGGTCATGTAAGTCTCTCTTCCCTATATTTTCTTGTAACTGAAGCTAACAACCCTTCTTAATTAGTTCCATGATACCTTTGGAACAGCCGTAGCCAACGTCATGGCCGCTTTAGACTCTGGCATTCGTACTATTGATTCTTCCGTCGGCGGTCTCGGTGGATGCCCCTATTCACCAGGTGCAACCGGAAATGTTGCAACGGAAGATGTGCTTTATGCTCTCCAAGCTTCTCCGTACACTGTTGCGGGGACAGCGAACGGTACTCTCGATCTGAGCCAGATGGTTGACATTGGTTGGTGGATCAGTGAGAAGCTGGGCAGAGAGAGCGTTAGCAGGGTTGGGAGGGCCGTTCGAGCACGCAAGTCGCGGGAGGAAGCTAAAGCCAAGCTATAGGATGATAATATACATCATGTATATAGTATTCGGATGTGTGCCTATCTATTCGCCGCTACTTACTAACAGATTTACTACAAAACAAGAGGCAAAATGATAAACCATAGAATGTCAATGTATATAATATATAGTAATGAAAGTATACCTATCTATTCGGTACCACCTTCTAACAATTTTACTATCCCAAAGGCAGCACCCGCCGCCAAACCACCAACCATGAGGGTGCTAAGTGCTCCCCATACATAGCCTCTGAATCCAATACCTGCTCCAGTCACATGCGACTTGACGGCTCCAAAGATGAGCAGGACCGCTCCGGTGATGATACATGAGTAGATGAGAGCGACGTGGGCTCTTGGAATGAAAAAGTAGGGTAATAGCGGAATGAGGCCGCCGATGAGATAACCCATCCCGATAGTGAATGCAGAGACGTATAGTCGTATAGTAGGGATGTGTTCTGTCGTGTGTCATCAGTACAGTTCACAGTAAAGTGAGACATTTCATACCTAGCCCTTGGCCGAATTTAAGAAGGAAGGCAGTGACACCAACATCCTTGCTCCATTTTAACCTCGAGCTTTCTGTGTCGCCGCCGGAAGACGAAGAACCATATCCATCGTCTTCTTCAATCTCTCGTAGACAGTTTGCAACTGCACGACAAGACTTTTCATCCACACCAACGGGAGCGAGAACTTCGGTGACTTCTCGTTCCAACTCTCCGGCGCAACTCTGTTTGACCCGTTCCTGTGTCTGTTTGTGAAGATAACGGTAGTGATCTCTCTCTGCTTGCGAGGCGAGGAAACCTCCGATGCCCATTGAGATGGCACCAGCTATAAGTTCGGCGATACCACCGAGGACGACGAGTTTTGACTCGCCGAGCGAGGAGAGACCTGCGGTCAAGGCAAAGGGCACAGTGAGACCATCGGAGAGACCAATGATTCTGGACGACTGTTAGAAAGCAGAAAAAAACAGTATAGTTAAAGCTTGTTTGACGTACACATCCCGGACGACATCTGGGTCAATAAGGGTGCGCTGCTGCTTATTGAGCTCTCTGCAGCAGATCCCGCCTGCACGAGAATGACGACAACACTTTGAAAGAAGAGGGGTGGAGATTCCTGGTGCGGCATGCTCGATAGGCCAGACGGGAGACTGGACAGGATTCTGGCGGGGAGGAAGGGCGACGGTGGACATTGGTGCTGGGAGGAGAGAATAGTCTCCCTGTATTATGTCATCAGCACTCTTTTTCTACCCCCATGCTCCGAGTAGTACCAGTCACCTCTCCGTTTCGGAAAATACCCGCCGATTTGCTGACAGAAAACGGAGAGATAGCCGCTCAAAATGCACATTTGAAAATCCGCCTGGCAGAACTCCATGCTCTTGAAGTCGATCATCGAAAGATGAGATGGGCTTTGTAGGCGATGAGAAGAGAGAGGGCTCACTGATAGAACAGAGAGATATGCGCGAGATGCAAATTTTCAAAAGATGACTCGATGTGTAGGAGTTTTTGAGAATTTCAAGACTTCCAAATTTCCTGGACTACTCCATTGAGTAATAATAGGTCAGATGGATGATCCGAGAGCCGATAGCGTCTCGGACACAGCAATACTAGGCCCCTTTTGTGCATAGGCGGAACAGGCAACTTGAGACCAAATGAGCAATACACTGGCGAGGTAGCGGACATTCGTTGGTGCCGGAACTGTGTGTTATAAACCTTCCTTCCTGGTATTTAACTTCTTCCCTGTTCACGGGGTGCCACCGGAGAAGTTACCGCTAAAGGCGTTCCAAAGCCTTTTCCCCCAGTACTGCAGGAACAGCTGACGGTGTGCTATATCTGAGGCAAATGATTGACGTTGGTTGGTGAATCGGTGAGGCTCTCGGCAGTGAGAGCATCTCGGAAGAGCTGCTCGAGCATGAGGAGGTCAAAGCCAAGATATGTTGACACGATGTCTACAGTATTATACAGTATCTGTTCGCCGTCACCTCCCACACGTCCAGTCCGTTGTGAAGGGGGGCAGACGAACACTATTTACACGGTGGGATCGATCTTGACAGTGGCAACACCCCTGAATCAAAACGTGTACTGGAGTTTCCACGCAGGCGAGGTGAACGTTCATGAACGTGCTCGTGTGCACATTCATCCCCACGTTCACCGGTCGATATTATAGAATAGGATAAAGACTTGATGTTTGTGGAGAAAACCATCTGACTCCTATCAGCCCATCATGCCGTTTGTCCCACAGCTGCATATGTATTCATAGTCATTGGCGTGTATATATAGTATTTGTGCCTGTTCAAACAGGGACAGTAAGTACGAAACTCTCTATAACCAAAGTTGAGGATGTATTGTGACGAGATTGTATAGGATGTAAGTACTCGGGATATAAGAACACGAATTGGCAACACTGGGGTGTACATTTAGAGTTCAACGGTATGAGTGATGTAGTAAATGAGGCAACGATAAACTACACATGATGAGAATAAGCAATATATAAACCAAGGTTAAATGTCATAGCTCCGAGAAAATCGAACCGGGAGATGGAATGAAAACGGTTTAGCACCAGTGTCGTGGCATTTTAGCACTATTCCTCACGACCTTCCAACAGCCTAACTATTCCGAAGGCAGCCCCCGCAGCTAGGCCGCCAACCATAAGGGTGTTGACAGCTCCCCATATATAGCCACCTATCCCGATGCCTGCCCCTGTCACATGTGCTTTGACAGCCCCGAAGATCAGCAACACCATTCCTGTGATTATACACGAGTAGATGAGAGCGATGTGTGCACTGGGAATAAAGAAATAGGGTATTAATGGGATGAGGCCGCCCGTAAGGTAGCCCATCCCGATAGTCAATGCAGAGACATAGAGGCGTATAGTTGGGATTTGTTCTGGAGAAGCGAATATTTAGCACAGCCACTGATAATTAAGAGAAGCCATACCAAGCCCTTGACCGAATTTGAGAAGGAAGGCAGTAATCCCAACGTCCTCTGCGTCACCAGTACTGCTAGAAGAAGAGCTGCTAGCATCGTCTTCTTCGATCTCGCGTAGACAGTTTGCCACTGCACGACAGGACTTTTCGTCCACACCGACGGGAGCGAGGACTCCAGTGACTTCGCGCTCCAATTGTCCTGCGCAAGTCTGTCTGATCCGTTCCTGTGTCTGTTTGTGGAGATAACGGTAGTGATCTCTCTCTGCTTGTGAGGCAAGGAAACCACCAATTCCCATTGAGATGGCACCAGCTATGAGTTCGGCAATACCACCGAGTACGACAAGTCTTGATTCGCCGAGAGAGGATAGACCTGCGGTCAGTGCAAATGGCACGGTGAGACCGTCAGAAAGACCGATGATGCTGGGTCATTGTCAGAAAGTAGATAAATGATATTTTTCGATGGACATACACATCCCGGACGACGTCAGGGTCGATGAGGGTGCGTTGCGGCTTGTAGAGCTCCTTGCAACAGACACCTCCCGTGCGAGAATCGGAACAGCACTCTGAGAGGAGCGAGGCGGAAACACCGGGCTCTGCGTCCTCGATAGGCCAGACCTCGTTCTTCTGGCGGAGGGGGATGGACATTGGTGCTGGGGAACTATCTGTATTACATCATCTCTGCTTTTTTCTTCAATGCTTCGAGCAGTGTGAGTTTCTTCCTCCTATTTCGGAAAATACACACTGATATTGTGCCAGGAAACCGCGTAATGCCCGCTCGAAACGTGCGCTCGAGGCCCGCCAACCAAAAGAAGTCGAGGATCCCCGCACCTGTGTCTTCCTCAAGGGCACGCATACCGGCGAGATCGTCAACCAGGCTATGAAGGAGCTTGTAAGTCGCTCGTCCAACCCGCCGCCTTCACCTGCTCACCCGGGCCAGATGGCTCTCAAACGCCCGAACGCCATCTCGTTCACCAAAAAAAACGACATCCATCCCTTCGATGCCTCCTCTCAGGCCTCGCTCGAGTTCTGGTCTGCCAAAAACGACGCCTCGCTTTTCGTCGTCGGCCAATCAACGAAAAAGAAACCAAACGGTCTCACCTTCATACGCACGTTCGATGGCCGCATTCTTGATATGATTGAGGTTGGCATCGAAAACTTTGTCAGCATGTCCAATTTGAAGGTTAGGTCTATTTTCCATTTCCAACCATTCATCCGCCTAAACCAAATGCCCCTCAGACGCCTAAATCAACTCCGGGACACAAGCCCCTCCTCCACTTCGCCTCAGACCTCTTCGAAACCCATCCCCGCTTCACGCAGCTCAAATCGATGTTCATTTCCTTTTTCAACGGCGAAACCATAGATTCTCTCTGTCTGTCCGGCATCGAACATGTCATCAGCATATCTCTCGGCCCCACTCCTCCAAATCTCACAACAGATCTCACTTCCTCAGATCTCCCAAAAGTCCACATCCGGGCCTATACGATCCAACTCAAACCCTCCGGAACCCGCACCCCAAAAGCCGAACTAACCCTCATGGGCCCCTCTTTCGATCTCGTCCTCCGGCGCCACCAACCCCCAGACCCAGAACTTCTCAAACAATCCCTCAAACGACCAAAACTCAAGAAACAAGACGTCGAAAAAGGTTTAGGAAAGAGGAAGAAGAATCTAGAGGTGGACGAGATGGGAGACTTGAGAGGCCGTGTTCATATTGCAAAACAAGATCTTTCAAAGTTGCAGACGAGAAAGATGAAAGGTTTGAAGGCCGCTTTCGACGAAGACGAGGGCGAAGACGAAGACGGTAGCCAAGAAGATTTACCTATCGAAAAGAAGCAGCGTATTTCATGATGTTTGTCTTACCTGTTTTGTGCTTTATGACTACCATTTTCTATATATATAGGGAGATGCTATCGGAGATGTCAGGTACATGATTACCAAATGCGAAAGAGAATCACTAAGAAACAGAGACACAGAAAGAAACAGGAAATAGAGAGACCGAAACTGATAAACAGAAATTGAGAGACAGAAATCGAGAAACAGAAGCTGAGAAACAGAAAAAGAGGTATCGAAACAGAGATACCGAAACAGCGATACTGAAACAGAGAAACAGAGACAGATAAAGAGATAAACAGAAATAGAGAAGCAGAAATAGAGAAGCAGAAATAGAGAAACAGAAATAGAGAAACACGAACGGAGAAACAGAGAAACACGAACAGAGAAACAGAGAAATCAAGATAAAAAAGAGACTGATTTTCAGACAGAGATAAAACTGCGATGCCAAAACCGATCCAGAATGCGACCCAAGAAACCAATCCCAAATGCCAAAAAGAAATGAAAGAAAAAAATTCGTAAGCAAGTACCCAGATCTAGTCAACTCCTCTTATACCTACGCTCAGGAACTTCAAAAACACGGTTAATCGTCTATAATAATCGACCGGTAATACCACGACACTCACCTCGCAGATAATCCTCAGGCGCAACGCGAGGTTTGAACAAGGTCCAAGGAATAGGCCCATTCGGACCATCATCGATGGGATTCTCGCCTCCCATCGTCATCACCAACGACTTGCCATCTTCTCCTACTGCCACTACGCCTTCGGTCTTCGCATTCGTTGCCGTCGTCCCATATTCTCCAAATCCAACTGCGTGTCCGTCATTTGCATAGCAATTCAGTATATCCCATATTTCACCCTCCGACGACGAAGAGGGGACATCTGGGAAAAACTCTCTTCACTCCAAGAATTCTTCGGTTCATTCTCGAACCACTCCACGGCTTTGTCTAAAAATACTCTCCCTTTCGCAAAGGGAATGCCGAAGTTGTTGTTGATAATATCGAAAATAGGTTTCCACTCGTCTTCGAGGCTGGCCAGAGCCGCCATGCCAGCGCCATAAGTGGTGGTCAGTTTGTGATTGTTCATAAAATCGTTGTCTTCGTCTTCAAGGCTGGTTAAGGAATCCGTGCTTATAGTTGCCGAATCGTGACTTTCCATCGAATCACTGTCTTCGTCTTCTTCATCTTCATCAAGAGTCGCAAACATTGGGAGTTCGCCATCATGTTCATTCATAAAATCCAAAAGTTCGTTTACGTCTTCACCGAAACTACGTGTGGGACGAATAGGCCTAGGAGGGATGTGTTCCATTGAAGGGCTTTGCACGACTATATTTAGTGTAAGCATATGTCTCCTTCCTCGAAAAAGATCATGCTGACCAATGGTGGGAGTAGATTGAAGTACTTCCGCCTCAATTCGAGCGGATCTAGTAGGCCCTTCTTCTCGTGCTAGAATGACATGTAAGCAGGGCCATATCATCCACAAATAATGGATCTAACCAATAGAGGGAAGAGACTCGATTTTTTCGACCTCAGGATTCTCAGGACAAGCGAGTATCGAGGCCAAGTCCGTCATTGATGGGCTGTAAACTATTAAATGCAAAGATCCAGGCGTAAGCGTCATCTGCGTGTTTGTATTTTGTTTTTGTTAGAAAAGCCAACGACACTGACCGATGTCAAATGATAGTCCTATTTCTTCACGAGTCCGGGCAGGCATGGCAAATATTTCTTCCAATGATGGACTTTGCACAACTAGATTAAACCGAAGGGTTAGTACTGGTTTTACAAGATGCACTAGTAATACTGACTGATAGCAGGTGCGATGAAGTCGGTAGATTCAGGTTCAATACATAAAGCGTGAGCAAGTGCATCGCGAATGTCTTCTACAGATGAACTAGGCGAAACTTGGTATCCCGTGTAAGGTGATTTTACTATCTTTGGATGAAAGAAGGAAACTTACCAATGAGGGGAGTAGACTCGGTCACGCCGACCTCGCCACGATTGGGAAGGTCGAGTAGAGCGAGTATGGCTTCAATAGATTGACTTGGTCCAACTGATTGGCGTGTCAATTTTTTTCTATAGGGAGATTTTTCCGAAAAGAAACAGACCAGTACCGGGTGTGGAAGTAGATTTGGCCACCTCAAGTTCAACATCGATGCTACGAGCGGAGGTGTCAGTTACCTCTTGCGTTGGTTCTAGACAAAGTGTAAGCTTTTTACTTTTTCAATCTTCGAAAATCCACGGTGACACTGACCATCGGTGTAAGTAGATCCAATCACTTCGGTTTCAGGAAGATCAAGTAAAGCAATTATCGCTTCTATCGAGGGACTTGGTCCAACTTGATAATATTCACCGCATGAGCGACTCTCAAATCCTCAGACACACCGTACCACTGACCGATGGCAGGAGTCGACCCGACTACCTTGGCCTCAGGCTTGGTACCGATGGTACCAACAGATATAACGCTTATGTCTTCTATTGACGGGCTTTGTATAACTAAGTGTGTATGAGCATCCCTCTCTGTTTGAAAGCAATAACACCAACCGATAGAGGGAATAGGACCGACTATTTCGGCTTTAATGCGACTGAGACAAGTGAGAACGTCCTCAGGATGCACGGAAGGACTTTCACCTAGTTTGAAATACTATGTGAGTGTCATCTCCAAGGTATAGTACCACAACTTACCGACGGTGTGTACCTCGGTAGGGATAAGCACCTCCTCCACGAATGGGGCTTGTGCGACTGAATCCGTCCTTAAGTACTCACTTAATCCTACAGAACTATAAAACTGACCTGTGACGGGAGTAGGTTTGAATATCTCGATTTGGGTAGTCATTTCCTTCCTTGACGAGGTTTGTACCACTAATTTGACGTAAATGTCGGTATTTTTGTAGCATAAACAAGAAAATAATATTACTGACCGACAGCGGGGATAACAGGTTTGGTCATCTCTACCTTGCGCATAGATTTGAAAGGTGAAAGTCGCAACTCAGATTCTTCGGACTCGAGCGGTTCGATGGTGATATAAGTTCCGTCGTCGGAAACGCGTAGGAGGTGAAGAGAGCCAGGCGGCATAGAGCCCGGTTCCATGACTAAACGGAAAGCAAACATTCGTAAGTGCTTGAATCGAAATGCTGAAGTTACTCACAAATCTTAGCCTGACTAAAACTGTCATATTCATCATTATTGATGTCGTAGTCGTCTTGTGATGATTCTTCATCCGATTCATCGTCCTCGAATTCGGAACTCAGAAACCTATTTGGAAGCTCTAACTCGCATTCTTCCATGAAGTCCAAAACTTCAGTCAAATCGTCGCTACCATCGCGGCAAGGGTGAGCAGGTGGCGGCGTAAACTGGTGAAAAATATCGTCCAACGAAGGACTCTGGACAACTAGACCATATACAAGGTATACGTGAGTATATGTGTCACTTCCCACAAGGTAACTGACCGATTCTTGGGACAGCTTGCTCAGCTTCTTCACTGATTTCGAGAGAAAGCGGCAAACTTTGAGATTGGCTCAAAGTGATAGACTTTTTCTTTCCAGTTCCGTCGGAAGCAAGGCAAACTTCTAAGTTAGCGCCACAAAGTTCAACGGATACTTCTTCGTGGATGACTACAGAAGCAATACCAAAGTCACATCACGACTCAAACAAAAAACGTCAGACTCACTTGTAGCTTCCAAAGTATGCGCTTCCTGAGTACAACACTCGGGTCGGTTGTCAAGTGAAAGATCATCAGAGAGTATGCAGGAGGTTCGAGAACGCTTCTCAGGAATGCTAGAAAGGGGAGTTGAATCCCCCTCGGGGTCATTGACCGCGGCACAAAATGCATTCTCAAGAATGTTCCCGCCTCTCACATTGCTCTCGACTTCTCTCAGGCTCAATACCTCACCCTCCCTTCGTACGCTGTCCTTGCTCGCAACATTCCGGGTCATTTGATCACTTGAGTCCCCTGACTCTTCACTTTCCTCGGAGCAGGAATAAAATTCCTCGTCTTCACTCTCGTCGGCTGTACTTTCATCATCTTTAGAATACGGCAATTGATGGCATGCTGAAAGGAGGTTTAAGATCAGGTATCATTGAAGTACCCGATCATGAAATGACTCACTATTGCCCGCAGACTTGCCACTGTCAACATCTATAACAGCGACTAATAAACCCCTTTCGATCTTGTTCACCCTCTTATCTTTAGACCTCTCAGCACTATCCGGAGGTTCCGATTCGTCTCCTACTGAAGTCATAGCGGACGAAATAATGGACTCTCCGTCACTGAAGAGACGCTCTTCTGATGTATTATCGTCATTCGAAAAAGTCGAACACCGATTAGCACTCTTGTTCATGAAATCGTTCATGTCAGCCATATTGACAGTACCGTATCGCTTCATTGCTTCAGCGAGTTTGGACGGAAGGAAGGCTTGTCGGATAATGGCCGACGTAGCTTCTTCGAGGTAAACTATTGAATTACACCAGAATTGAGTTTGTGAAACGCCTACGATTAACTCCATGACAAACCTGTATGATCAGTCATGTCTGATTCTTTAGAAGGCAAATCAGTAGCCTTCCTAGTACCCAATGCCTGGGAAGTAACGATGTCGCAGTTGACTACTAGTCGTAAACATGTCAATCAGGGTCATTATGATAAAATAGTTCTTACCCTTGGCGACTTCGACGATGTTAACGGCACCAAATCCGAGCTCGGCGGCATTCTCGGATGTGGGGGTGCGGGCGCGGTTAAGCCAAAAAGAAGCAAAAGTATTCAACAAGAATAGGTAAATCGCAGACGCGTATGAGGCGAGTAAAGCGAGCATGATGATAATAGACGATTATAAAGGAAAGCGGGCCGCATTTTCGCTGATTTATACGTTTGACGAAACGGACGGGTGGCTCTCATTTGGTAGGACAGAATGTAACTTTTCGATTGTCAACCACCAGGATACCTTGAGTGTCAGCCAACTTGGCCGTTATTCCTCGGATCTAGGACTTATTCAAATCAAAAATTTAATCGCTTCCCCAGCTTTACCTCTGAGAAGATGGAATGAGTGTGGAAGTGCAGAAAGTGAAAGAAAAAAACTCTCTGTCGGGGAGTCGAACCCCGCTTTCGCGCGTGACAGGCGCGTGTACTAACCGATATACTAACAGAGACCTGCTTTGGAACTGAATATCAGGTAACATGATACTCAAACTTTGACCCTTTCTCACCGCACAACTCCCACAACTCCTTCATCTTCATCATTACGGAACTAACCGTCCCTCCACTGTCCCTCGCGACGCGAACACCCCGAAAAACTGATTGAATCCTAAGGGTTGATTATCCAATAGGAATGCGTAATGCTTTTTGTTCTGCGTTACCGAATCAAACTCATGAGTCATGGTGGCCTTCCCGCGAAGTGAACAAGAACTTCAGAATCATGGCTCTTCAGCACTCAGCGTCAGTGATGTATCAGCCTTTTCTTCTATTCCCATGGATTATAAACAAACGGCGTTCTGTTGGCTAGATCCAAGCGTTACGACATACGAGTTACTAAGTCAAGTATCAGTACCGAGGGCTTACACGGTGCCCGTAAAATGAATGCCCGCGATCTCTCCAGCACACTCCTCAGTTTATTTGACCTCAACAATTTGCTCCGCCCGTGCGCGAATGAGGCGCTTCAAAGGCACCTCATCGCCATTTCCGCGACGCTTTTAGCCCTTGATACTCCTCGCTTGTCCCGGATCATCCATCCGACCTACTCAATGGAGGTAGCCCTAGAAGTTCGGAAGTCTGGAACTCTGAAAGGCTCCTCCCCGGGTCATCTTGAAAATTGTAGAGCTTCTCTGACATCTGTTTGGTTTACTGGGCTCTCCTCTCCCTACATAAAGAGTTTCCCCTCTACCCCACATTCCATCTTCGATGACCGCCTTCAGTCTCGTAGATGAGGAACCTCAAAATGTCCCCCATCACCAATCTGAACGTCCTTCACCACCGACTGGCATAATTGATGGAGACGTGCCAGTTGTTTCCACGGAACGCCGGTCGTCGCTCCCAAAATTTCAACTATCTCTTGTACTCCTCATCCAGTTTGCGGAACCTATTACTGCTCTTGTCATTTATCCTTTCATCAACCAATTTGTTCGAGAAACTGGAATCACAAAAGGCGACGACAACAAGACTGGCTATTATGCGGGCATCATCGTAAGTGCCATACCCTATCGCTTTGTATTTTCAGGACGTCTCTACTATTTTCTCCCCCAGCAATCAACGTTTTTCTTTGCCGAAACAGTCACTGTCTTTCACTGGGGATGGCTGTCCGATCGGATTGGTAGGAGACCCGTACTACTTCTAGGGCCACTTGGTTTGTGCTTTGCGATGCTGGGGTTTGGCTTTTCAACATCCTTCTGGCCGCTGGTGTGGGCCCGTTGTCTTCAAGGTGTTTTCAACGGGAATATTGGTATGCTTGGCTTTAAATATGCTCATGGTACGTTCTTACCCAATTAAATAGGTGTATCTAAAACAGTCATGGTCGAGGTCAGTTTTCTATCTCTTGATAGCGAGTATGTTAGTGTTCATTCGCTCAGCTGACGGACGAGACGACTATTGGAGACGCATTTGCAATGATGCCTCTCATGTGGAGTATAGGCTCCACTTTCGCGTGCGTTTTGACATTTTAATGCTTCGGTCGATCAAGCAATCTCTTACGAGGAACCTAGACCCATAATAGGAGGTACCTTGAGTAACCCAGCTCAAAGGTGGCCGCAAGTGTTCGGCAAATTCGAGATGTTCAAAAGTCACCGTTATCTTTTGCCTTGTCTCGTTTCTGCACTTATTGCTCTCTTCACTTTTATTGTCGCCTTCCTAGGGCTCAAAGAGGTCAGCTTCCGTCCATATTACTGTCTCGTTGGGGCTTATGCCGTTTGAACAGACCCGCTCCGAAAGCGTAGCTCACTCAGCACGCAAAATTAAAAAAATAGAGCAGGATTCGGAAAATTTCCCGTCCTCCAACTCTACAGATAGACTTCTGGGTTATAGTCAGCCCACAGATTATGGTACCACCGCTACTGGCCCGACACATTGTCCTTCGGCCTTTGAGCGCCCAACCCTACGTTCCGTACTCAATTGCAGAGTGACGCAAATGATCATCGTGAATTACCTTTTCCTCTCATTCACAGAGATGTCTTATTCCACCCTTTTGCCACTGATCTATTCGACGAAAGTTGAATTTGGTGGTCTGGGATTTGACCCCTACCAGATTGGTATGATCATGGGTATATGGGGTTTTGTGAATGCCTTTGTACAGGTCAACCTGCTAGGGAAGCTAATCAGGAAATACGGCGCTGGTCAAGTATACAAAGTCTCTTATGCTTCCTTCTTGATATGTATCCTGATGTTCCCAATTGCGACTCATTTCGCTTACCGCAATGGAGGGGTCGGGGTCGGAACTTGTATGTTCATCGGGGTACAACTTTTCTTCCAGTTCACCGCATGGATGGGATATGGCAAGTAGTATTTTTTAAACTCTCGTTTTTCCATTCATTAAGCCATTATAGGTGCGATTCATGTAGTCGTCGCCCAAACTACTCCCAAACCCATACTGGGATCCATAAATGGCGTCGTCCAGATGGCTGGCTGTGCGGCCCGGACCATCGCTCCTACCGTGGGGTCTTCATTATTCTCCCTATCTAAGGAGATAAACCTACTAGGAGGGGGTTTGGTCTACCTTGTATTGGTTGCTGTAGTTCTCACTGGGATTAAGTTTAGTCTGGCTTTGCCATCGCGCAAATAAGCACCAGGGACCGCTCCTCATAACCAACCGAGGTCCGTGTAGTCTCCTCCCTGGATAGTGCTTTTGCCATTCTTACATCACTTCTCGCAATGGACGCATACTGAGTAATAGCTAGTTGGTACATACGTTTATCTTGTATCTAGGTACTTCAAATTGATCATTTTCCAAGCAACGACAAATAACTCGCGCTCTGGGCGCTTAACTCGTCCGCTTTGCAAAAATTCGCGTCTAAGCCTATGCATGATCTTCCCCCTTCTACAAGGCAGGCTTAGACATTGCCACAGTGCCCTTGTATCCGGTGGGTTCGTCTACGAGTTCGTGTCTACTGCTGATATTCCCAATCCCCTAATCTATGTCTGACAGTCTGTCCTCTTACCCAATGTGGGGCGCGATCACCATCGTGGTTAGGGTCTCTTAACAAGATACAAGAGAACAACAAAACTAAGGCTGACCTGCTTTGGCGCATTATCTGACACTCAATCTAGTCATGGTGTAGATTTGAAAAATCTGGGACGCCACCTCTTCTCTCGCCCGGAGTCGCCCTAACTGAGCATTGACTGATTTCAAGACAACGAGATTCGTGAATTATGATCCTCTGAATTACCCTCACAGGACTCCAGCATTGTTTCAAACGCTTCCTCGAACGTTTGCCTGTCAATAGAACGGCGGTTGACAAGCACCGGGCATTGGAGTATCGGAAAATTTATGGCTCTTCTTCTGCATGAATTTAGAGTTACGTTCTTCCCCCTTTTCCCCATTTGTTTCGCTCGGCTCGTTAACACAAGTATCTCATCATAGGATGGTGGGTCGACCACGATTTTGGGAAAGATACTCCTTCCTTGTGCTCCTCCTGAATCTTATAACAAACGTCGAGTATTTGTGATACGTCCTCTCACTGTGACGGGAGACCCTGTTTTCACCGTCCATGAGACGCCTGGGTTTTGGTTTCATTTGCCTAGCACTTGACTTGTGAGGCCACTAGCGAGCAATATTCTCGGTGGTACCGCAGAAAGCCGCCTCCACACTTCAGCCCTTTGCAACGGCCTCATTGCTCCTGCTTTCTACCTACCTCGCCCTGAAACATAAAGGTTCCCGAGTGGTCAATTACGGATCCCGTACTGGTCGGGGCTGTTGTCGGTTACATATGAGACACTCTGGGCTTAAAGGGCATCCCATCATATGCGGCGCATATAATTGACCGGCCGGTATCTGTATCCTATGTAACAACCTTTGTAACAACACAGATATACACAACGAAGAGGAACGAGGCTCCTTCCCCATCCAAACCCGACGGTGGCATTTATCCTGTCAATGAACTGACTGTACATGGCCTAGCTCAGCCGAGATAAACACTCTTATCAGTGCGATAAACGGCATGCTCCCCGCTCGTAACTGCAGTCGGCTGTCAAACTTCTTTTTCTTCTCCAAAAGATATCTTGGCATGAACGAACTTGGTCTTCCTGTTGTCCATATTTTTCAAAGGCTCACCTGGCCCTTCTCACACAGTCGTGGGGCATCTACATCAAAGCACAGATTGGTACCATCTCTTGCGCCTTGGATAATCCCCCTCGATGGTAGTTCAGCCTACAGAGTTTATCGGCACGGAACCCGTGAACTAATTACAATCAAATTGAGTACAACAAACCCCAATGCTATTGGCTAGTCTTTGGCAACAGACGCGTTCTCTCCGGGTGTACGATGACAAAACTTGGGTAGATCTTAACAGTGTGAATTTTATGGTCCTGATAATCCGCCCGGGGAGTTCAAATCCAGTAGAAAAACTCTCAGGACAGAACTTGATCGTGAACAGTCAACTAGAAAATTTGAAATTACCCATTACCTGTCCTGAGGAGCTCGCAATTCAAGTTTCAAGTTTCAAAAGTATATTCAATAGAGTTCGCACAATGAAACAATGCCACAGTCGTCATAAACGCCTCAATCAGGGTCCACGACTTAAGACTTATCAAGTAAAACCGGCAATTCGTTTTCTGGCCGGACCAACTTTTCAAAATTCCCGGTCGAGACTCGAGACATACAAACTCTCCCTGACTATCGGCACCCGCACGTTTCCAAATCCCGAAATCCCGAAAATTCAGTCCCCTCTTCGAAGAATTCCAAAGAACAAAACAATACACACGGGCCGGGGAAGGGTCCATTTGCAAATATACACATCTTTTCCATATGAATACGGATCAACAAAAAAAAATTACACATTTCTATTATCCCTTGATCTAGAATTGATCCCCTGAATTGGTGGTTCTCTCATCTGATGATCAATATTTGAACTGAGTGGAACAAGAACAGAAGAGTAAACAAGAAAAACCGTCTAACCTAAAAAAACAATCAATAGAAGAAAGCCCTTTTGCGTTTAAACCGATCCCAACAAGCTTAGCTGCTTCTTCCTCCCCCCCTGCTGGGAGTCTTGACAAAAACGAACCAATTCTTCCGACTTTTTTTTTTCTCCTCCCCAGGGTCTCTTGATCTGATTTGTCCTATCGCCGCCTTTTCTCTTGGCTATAACCCCACACTCTTGATATGAACCCGAGATGTGGGGGTGAGGGAAACTGCGACGTTATCTCTCGTGATAGCGAAGGCGCGAAGACAGACGAAGATAGGACAAGATAGTCATCACCACAAATCCATTGGACAACTACGATCTCTTGTCCAGACAGCTACCCCACCCCTATATCTATTAACGTCCATAGGCTGTGTTTTGCGTTGTCAAATGCATCAGCACGGGGGGTGGCTATCTGAAATACAGTGAGAACATGCTTGAGAGTTATGCCGTTGGCAAGCGTGGACTTCAGTGACGTCGTTCAAGCCTTTCAATTGAAGTCCGAGGAGCACGCAAGGAGATAAAGGACGAACAACAGAAGCACCTAAATGTGGTACCATCAAGTGAGAAATGAAGCCCCCGGTCGGCGGTGGCACAACACAAATTGAACTGTTTCTTCTCCCGATCAGATAGAACACACAGCCTTGAGATTGTTCTACTAGTCTATTTCTTTCTCGTATCGCTCTGTCCAATCCTATTGCTCTAAAAAAAACCGATTGTATGATTGTCATTATGATGCGCTTTGATGTGTGCAAATAATAGAATGGGTATGCCAAAAACCAATACCGCTTGCATGAATCGTTATCAGTAGCGAGTTATACACGCGCATGAGCAGACGCGCTCGAGAAATAAATCAAGAAAAAGAGTCGGTGTCGAGAAAAATCACGCGGTGTAAGAAAACAAAGAGTGAAACACTAAGTAAATCACGCAAGGAAAGGTAGAATAGATAGCAACTTTACGCCCCACTAGGGGGCCGTGCAGCAGATATAGAATACTTTAAAAAAAATTGGTCAAGAGGAAAGAGAAAAACACTGGATGATTGAAAGGAAAAACAAACACATTCGGGTCCGTCGTGGATTTACCGTTTACATTATTAGTACAAAGTCCGCATTCCTTCCGAGGGGACGGGCGACGACGACATCCGCGGTGCTATGTCCGACGGCTGCCGGGACGATGGTAGTGGCCCAAAGTCATCTACGGAATCATAAGAAGAAGAATCCGAGTCGGGATTGCTAACTGGATAGTTCAAGTTTGACGCCTGCATCGGCATGAACGGCGCGGGAGTGTCGAGTATGCCAAAATCGACGCTACGCTCGTTGGAACTCATACTCAGGTAAGGATCCGAGTAAAATCCACGGCCATTAATGTACATGCTTTGCTGAGATGGAGACATCTTCTCGACCAACGCTGGATAAGCAAATGACGTCGAAAGCATCTGAGAGAACGTGTCCGGGTTCGAGTTGGAGGGCGAAGTCGGAGAGCGTCTGGGGTAAACCTCCATGGCCGGATCAAGGTAAACTTCGTTCATCCCTAGCATCGAATAATCCAGAAAATCAGATGATTCATAACCCCCCTGTCCCTGATTATTGGATCCCGACATGTCAACCGAGGATAGTTTGGGTTTATCACAGCAGGCGGGGTCCTCGTTGGCCAAGTCACGGCGCTGACGATCGCCAGCGGCTGCTTCCTTCCCACAAGTACAAAAGAAGGAATTGCACGTTGCACACTGGGTGCGACCACTGGCCAGCTGTGCGATATTGTCCCAGCCCGTGAAGCGGCCGTCTTCTATCGCATTACCATTGCTATCATTGCTATTGCTATTAGAAGTCGTAATCGTAGAGTCTGGGTTGGCGTGAACTTGACGTATCCATTCATCAATCGCTTCTATCTGCAGGGGTTCCGGTATTGATAAAGCGGTGTCAGGAGGGAGCGCGAGTATTGTGCAGTCAAGACAAGCATTGCAGGCCTCTGGGTTTGAGCATGTAGCGTACGCAGAGGTAGAGGCTGCAGGTGCCCCCTGATTATGGTGGTAGCACCCAGGACACCTACACCCATCGCCACAGGCGCAGGAGGAAGGAAAGGTGAGAAGAGTGTTCTCAGAGTTCAAGGCGGAACCATTGATGACCGGTATTGAGTTGGCGATGGCACGGTCATGGATTTGCTGCTTCGGAGGAGCAGGAGCGCCATAAGAGGGGTCATTGACTGCGGAAGAGAGATGGAGATGATTCATATCGTAGGCTCGACTATATGGGCTAAAGAAAGCATTCTCGTGGTGATGGCGATTGCCATGTCCGTGAGCGATACCGGAAGAAGGCTCATGGTGCGCGCTGGGGCGGGGCAGAACGGGCCGAAGCTCCGATATACGAGCGAGGAGATGTGATGCGGCGGGAGGAACAGGTTCAGTTTGGGGAATGTGTGGATCTGATGCTTGGGGGGCGGTGGCGGTGGGAGGGGTGGGAGCCTTGGCTAGTGGTTTCACAGTCGCGGCGACCGCGGAGTCTGTCTTGCGGCGAGGCCGGGGCGCAGACTTTCTGGGGGTCCAACAGTGGCAGACGCCAGTCATGCACGAGCAAGGAAGAGCCACGCCTATGAATGTGTCAGCAAAGGAGAGTCTGAGCTTGGGACACGATCCAAGGGCAGCATACCGCTGGGGAGGGAGGGATCAGAGGCCGAGGTGCGGGGGTCTATGGCGAGCGCTTCGGGTAGGCCGTTGGGGAACGCGGCGCTGTCTGGAGCCTTGGCACCGGCTGGAAAGCAAGATAGACATGGATAGAGTCTTATCAATGAGCAAGCTGCAAGTCAGTTCATAAGATGATGGTGCACACATTTCTTGGAGATGTTATTGGGATCATTCTTGATTTCGCAGATGCATTTGACATGGACTTGTTTCGTTTTCCTGAGTTCTCGACAGTGTTCACATTGGGTCACAGGGCGGCCCTTCTTCTTTATCTCGAAGAGCGGGCGATCTGTGTGTTTGCATGCAGAGGACCTGTGCCCCTTGATGCAGGTTTCACTGATACAGCGTCAGCGGGGGGGTCCGCAGCGGAAGCCGACGGGCGGGGGTGGGGCCTACCAGGCATATTTTTTGCTTTCGATGAAAACCTGTGGCAGATGGGTGAGCAGTGCAGCGGAGACGCATATAGGGAGGGTGCCGACCATGGTGGGTGCGTATATGCGCTGGCGTCGGCCAGCAGAAAAGACGGCGGGCGGGTTAGTGGGTAGGAAGGGAGGAGAGGAGCTGCTGGGTGTATTTAATCATCATCTAAGGCGTGCAGGACGAACGATTCGGGTTTGTTGACGATCGTTGACAGGCCCGGAGGCCCTTAAACCAGAGGGTGCACGGACCAGGGCTGACTAAGCAGCCTCCATATAGTGTTGTGTGCGCAATTTACGCCAGAGGGTCGTGCGGGCTGTCGCAGAAGCTCGCAGGTCTGATAGAAATTGGGCTTTATGTCAGATTTTCCTCGTGTCGCACACGTTCTAGTCGTATTCTGGGTAATATCTATATACCGTACTGGGACACAAACTCCAGGTGGAACTTCTCCAGCTTGTTCACGTACTCTTCCACCCCTGGGCACAGACACGTCAGGCGGTAGTGCCACTCGCCCTCCTTCTGCCCGAACCCGCTGCCCGGCACAACGCAGATGCCCGTCCTGTCCAGCAGTTCTAGGGCGTAGAATGCATCGGCTTCTTTCCCTCGAGCCCGGGCTGCTTCCTTCGCCTTGTCGGACAGCCGGATCTGGGGATACAGGTATAGTGCTCCCGGCGAGTTGACGCACGACACGCCTGGAAGCTTGTTCAGGCGCTCCGCCATGAGACGGGTCCGTGATGCCAGCGCAGCGTGGGTCGCATCCGTTTCCTTTTTCCACAGGTCGTAGCTCGGCTCCCCAGCTTTGGGTGGTCGGACCATTGTGTCGACACCAATCTGACCCGACACAACCGGACACAAGCCGACGGACACCATTTTGTAGATGAGCGCCAGGACCTCGTCTGATATATTTGTACACTCAAAATAGCCCCCGCGTCTCCCGCATTCGCCTGTAACTCCCTTTGACGTAGAGTGGAATGATACTAGCGGTATGGGCGACTGCATCTTACTGACGACCTTTTTGAATGAAGTGAAGTGATGGGTGCTCCGATCGTGGATGTTGGCTTGGTAGACCTCGTCTGCCAGAAGAACCAACGAATAGTCCTCACAGAGCTTGACAAGACGTTCCTGAGTAGCCTCCTCAAGAAGCGCACCGGTGGGGTTGCCGGGATTGATGACGACAAGAGCTTTTGGGTCGACGCCCTTTGCAATAGCTGCCTTGAGGGCTTCTTCTATAGATTCGACAGATGTTGACCAGTCAGATGCTTCGTCTAGATAGTATGGGATGGGTGCGCCGTTGTACTGGGCCAACGTCGCAGTGTAAAGGGGGTATTGTGGAATGGGAATCAGGATGCCCGAGTGGGATCCAGTGATAAGCATAGAGATGAAGAGTGAGACGCCTGCCGAGGCACCAGCAGTTAGGAAGATGTGTGCAGGATCAGCAGGATAACCATCGCGTTCTGAGATGAACAAGGATTAGAAGATGTCGAAGGCCTGGAGCACATCGGGGACACTGATGTACCTTCAATGAACTTGGCCACATTTTTGCGGATAAAGGGGACACCCTGACTGTGGGAATAGGCACCGATAGATCCAATTTCGTGTATAAGCTCTTTTGCACGAGCAACGACGTCAGGAGGAAAGACCCCCGGTGCAAGGTCAGCTAGCGGTGGCCACTCTGTGAGAGCCGCAACCTGGGGTAAGGTCAGAGTGATCGATTGGCGACAGAGACAACTTGCCTGCCGAACGAATGTTATCGGTTGCTGATCCAGGCCTTTTTGCTGGGGATTCCCAATGTTGGACGAGATGACCTTGTCAAAGGGCAGGCCGTTGTTTTCCTCCTTCAGTTTGTCGCGCAGAGCCTCGGCCTTGATGGCGAGCTCGCCGCGGACGGCGTACTGGACGTTGCGGATGGCGGGGTTGAGAGACTCTGGAGTAAGGGGCCGCATGTTGGAAGGAGAAAGGGCAAAGGCCCTGGAGAGGAAAGGACGAGCAGAGGACCGGACAAGCGCGTGACCTGCCAACATGGCCGTGCTATATTAAGCTCAGAACGCCACCTTTTTAATTCAATCCGCCATCACGGCTTCCGGATCAAACATGCACAAATACAGCCCATCCTCCAATTTTCCTGGCCGAGTCTTCCCCGATGCCAGACCGCTTTTTCGCCTCCAAGAAGCGGAAGCGCGCAGAACCATCGAACAAAAAACGCCCGAATGGCGTGCCAACAGGGCGCAAAAAGCCCAAGATCGACGAGGAACTTTCCGACCGCTCCGACGGGGAATGGGGAGGCATAGATGACATGGACCTCCGCCCAGAGGAGCCTGATCCAGGCGCAAGCGGTGACGAGGACGAGGACGAAACTCCCGCGGAGAAACGCCTTCGTCTTGCCCAGATGTACCTAGATGGCGTCAAAGAATCCCTCGGTATGTTGTTCTGACACTCCAACGCACACAACTCTAAGTGATCTCCAGCTGATGGTGAATTTGACGCCGCCGAAATTGACAAGGAGCTCATATCCTCACGTCTAAAACAAGACGTTCTCGAACACTCGGGCAAAGTCCACCTCTTCGTCGCAGACTCCGTGTGTTCATTCATTCCCCTTTCATGCCCAAACTTCCCACTCATCTTCTTCACAAGTACAATCTTTCTTCACCTCCAACCTTGCGTACACGAGGACATCGCTTCTCTGTAACTTCTGCCGTCGCCACAGAATCTGGTCAATACCTCTTCACTTCTGGCAAGGAAGGAAATATCATTAAATGGGACATCCCATCCGGCCGAAGACTCGCTACATTCCATAAAATCAAACCCTCACCCTCCTCAGACAACTCACAATCAAAAGGCAAAGGCAAGGCAAAGGTTATCGACACCACCGCCACTGACGTCAAGGGCCATTTCAATGAGGTTCTCGCCCTCGCCTTATCTTCCGACGGCAAGTACCTCGTTAGTGGAGGGAGAGACCGTCGTCTAGTAGTATGGGACGCTGAGAAAGGCGAATGGATCAAAACTTTCCAAGGACCCATGAATCACAAAGATGCCATATCTGTAGGTTTGCCACCCCTTGCGTCTTTATTTCCCGACAATCTTAAACTTCGCGTCTGTAGGCCCTCTCATTCCGAAAATCTACCTACCAACTCTTCACTGCCTCTTTCGACCGTAGCCTCAAAGTCTATGATCTCTCTCCAGCAGTCATGGGTTATGTCGAAACACTTTTTGGTCATCAAGATTATGTCTATTCTCTCGACTCTCTCCGAGGCGATAATTGCGTCAGTGTAGGAGGCAGGGACAAGACTGCGCGTTACTGGAAAATAGTTGAAGAGACCCAACTCGTGTTCCGTGGAGGTGGAAGAAGTCGTATTCGTGAAATTTTGGAGGGTGGTCTCCGCGCGGATGATATTGATGCTGACCACGAGGAGAATGGAAAAGTGAGACCGAAAAACAAAGAACGGGCACAGGAGGATCCCGATGGGTTTGTGGAGGGCAGCCTGGACTGTATTGCCATGATCGACGAAATCACATTTGTGACTGGGGGTGATAGCGGGTACGCCGTCTGCTTCAGTTTCCGAAATTAGATCAATTGATTCTAGTCGTCAGATCAATTTCCCTCTGGACCACAACCAAGAAAAAACCCGTTTTTACACAATCACTAGCACATGGCCTTAACACAACACACTCCACAACAGAAGGTTTGATTCAAACACCACGTTGGATCACTGCACTCGGAGCACTTCGTTATTCCGACCTATTCATTTCCGGTAGGACCTTTGTCTCAATTATACAAGTTTCTGTGCTTAATATTCTGTTACACAAGGATCATGGGATGGCCAGATACGACTATGGAAACTCGATCCCAAACTCAAATCATTTTCTGCTTTAGGGAACGTAGCTGTTCCCGGTGTCATTAACTCATTGCAAATCGTCTCACCTCCCAAATCTTTCTTCGATTCACGTAGTCCCACCATCCCTACTACTGATAATGGTTCAGCCAGTTCCATCCCATGGCTACCATCGACACCAACCATTTCGGGAACGAATCCTCCTGTGTTAATTACCGCAGGGGTTGGTCAAGAACATCGTTTCGGTCGTTGGTTAAGCATCAAAGAGGATGGAGCCGTGAATGGTACTTATGTTATTGCATTATTACCGACGAGTTCTTCGTCGCGGACGTTGGTTAAAGCTACGTAGTTCTTGGTGCTCTACACACGGATGCCTTTTGGAGTGCATATGTAAACAATTACAACGATTAGTTGTTGTGCAGATACCTATCTAATATGGCCATCGCCGCCGTGTCTGCTCATCTCAATTTCGACCAAACATCATACGCCCACGTTCAACTTTCCCCGTCCCAAATGAGAACATCTCACCGAGTTTGCCTATCGTTCGTCAACTACTTGCTAGTCTTTGTGTGGGTTTGCCTGTATCAGGAACACATGGGGGGTTAGCTACTGAATAAAACAATCCAAGGTGAGGAATCTGGCAGTAAAAAAGCACATACACCCGAGAGATAAGATACTGTATAGTTTAAAGGAGCCAACTCGTCGGAAAAGTTCAAAAAGGGAAATCAAATAACTTAGAATGGAATACAGGAACCTTAAATGGGAATAAATGCGACCCCACCGTAAAAGGAAACGTGTAGTTCGAAAACCAGACCACTGTTCGTCGAAGTCATCTAAGGCGAAAGCCTGCTTTCTTGATGGCAGGAAGGAGCCATTCAAACTCACATTAACTCAATGCTCTTTTTACGTGTGTTTTACAAGCTTCAACTCCTTAACATTCCTTCCCTAACAGGATAATTTGATTCCAATCTCACCACAATCTTTGACTGGCTCATTAAATTCTGAATTGTATCGACTATATCTCTTCAACAGATAGTTGATGATTTACTGCTGCGCTTTGGAGCTTAGTCACAGTAGAAGAATATTAAGTTATTCTAAGGGTAAATTACATTACAAAGGAACGGTATCCACGACTAAGATTGCAGACATGTTGGGCGGGTACCTGCCAGCCTCTCCAAGGTCACTTTCGACCTTCTCTGCAAACAGTCTAATTTTTGCGATTTCATCAGCTTCTAATTTGATGTTGACCGAGGCAAAGTTCTCTTTGAGATACTATAGCAGGGGTAACACAATCAACACCTTTTGCATAGAGAGATCTCGAGAAAAGGTAACAAACTTTGATCGACTTAGTTCCCGGAATGGGCAAGACATCTTCACCCTGTGCGAGGAGCCATGCAAGTGCAATTTGGCCAGACGACGCATTGTGTTTCTTTCCAACGTCCGACATGTAATCTGCGAGTTGCAAGATCTTGGGGAAATTCTCCTTGCTGAACCTGTCATACGCCACAAAGTTAGCCATCCAACTCTGGTCAAAAATATACAAAATATATGACGTACTTGGGAACAATTCTTCGAATATCTGAGGGTTCAAAATCATCAGGAGATTTATATCGTCCCGTCAGCAACCCTCTTCCAAGAGGTGAGTAGGGAACAACCTTGATGCCGAGTTCTCGGCACGTTTTGAGGAGACCGATTTTCTCGTCTTCTATGTCTAGGAAAAACGGAGAGTATTCGAATTGGAATGCTGTAACAGGGTGGACAGCGTGCGCCCTGCGCAATGTTGTGGCGGAAACTTCTGAGAGACCGACATAGCGGATTTTTCCTTCCCTGATTTAATAGACACAAGTCAGCAGTGCTTGTAATTGAAACTTTAAAACAGAAACTTACTTGACGAGCTCAGCCATAGCTTGCATGGTTTTCTTCGTATCACAAATTAGTGTTTCGTTCAATATTCGTCGTGCTTAGCTTACCTCTATAGGAGTAGCTGGATCAGCCCGCTACGAGAAAAAGTATGGTTATCAAGCAGACCGAAAAATACGGAAGAACAGGGACCATACGTGGATGTAGAATAGATCAATTTGATCGATCCCTAGGCGATCGAGTGATTTTTGACAAGCGGACTTGACATATTCTGGACTGGAATCAGCCTTCATTTGGCCGTCTCCTTCAAGTTCGCCCAATTTGCTAGTGATACCACATTTTGTGGCAAGGAAGATCTTGTTGCGGTTGCCAGTACGCTTAAACCTGTGAATTCAAAGATAAGGAATATATTCGCAGAGTGCGGTTCCTGGCATACCATTTGCCGACCAAGTCTTCATTATCACCGTACACATCAGCCGTGTCCCAATATGTGGCGCCGATCTCTACCGCACAATCCAAAACCTGAATTTCAAATGTGAAATTAGCCCTTGTACTGGACAAAGCAAAAACCACCAACTTTGAAGCGTTCTTCGTCGTCTCCGACTTTACCATACTCAGCAGAAAGGCCCATTAAACCGAAACCCAAGGCTGGAACATCATCATTGCCGAGTTTCCTGGTTGGTGCGTATAAATATGCATCAGACTTGAAGACAGATATCACAACGCCACAAGTACTCATCATTGAATAAATCTAACGTAGAGAAAGGATATACGAGGGGGTGTTGTCTGAGGTGAAGTAAGTAGTCCTCCCTTCAAATGGTTCCTTATATACAATACAAGTACATTGAGGCTAAGTAGATGGAATACCACCACAATAAACTCATGACTCTGGTCTCGGACTCTGGTGGCTTCGATGTTACCCGACAAGAGTTGCCGTTTAACTTTCCACTCGAGGTAGTCCACAGGCTCTAAAACGTTAATCCTTTCGGCCGTAATGTCAGACGTTCCTCAGCCTCTCCTCTATCTTTGAGCGAATATGTCATCCGTTTGATAGCCTTTTGATCACCTAGAAGAAGGACAGCACAAATGTTGTCCTTTTTTATTGTGCAGATATAGTCCAAGGAGACCAAAACTCCGACCGCTACTGGAGCAGCGGAAATAACAACCCCTCCTTCGCCCAGTAACGTAGCGATATACCCGCCAGAAGAGAACACGGTCCAACTCAAAAACTCGTTACGCGCCACGAGAGAAGATAGCAGATCTCAGATCTCAGTCAAACAGTGTATTACGACGGTCTTCTAATAGCACGCAAAGAGGGACCGAATGCTAGCGGTTCATCTTAAACCTGCAGCCGGCGTAGGTGGCGTAACCTGGAGTTGCCGAGTACAGACGCAGATGGAAACCTTATCATGAACCATGGGGAAGTGATAAACACCACCATGCCTTTTGCGTGACTCTGGTTCTGATGGGTCTTTGACGATTGCTCCGATTGAGCTTTCGGTGCCACTGTGCCGTGTCGATCCGCGCCTGTAAAGGTCCGAGTGGCGAATTTATTTATATACTCCAAATTGAGTTAAAACAACACTGGGTCACTTTCTGGGTAACTTTCAGAAGAAAGAAATTGTTTTGAAAACCCAGGCTTCCAACAACCTAACAAGCGTAGCTTACGACGACTTCGAGAACTTAACTACGCGAAATAATCTGAGTAGTTTTGAGCTTTGAATTTGAACTTGTCAATGATCTTCAATGATCTTATCTATATCATATCTGAAGCAAACTAAATTTCATATCAGATAACTCGGCTGCCTGATATTGGGACATTGAGGAAGGTACATAGTCCACATGCTCAGCAAAAAATGTAGTCAAAAATCACTTCAGTTGGGAACACAGCACTTGTCATCGTGGGTCCACCACCAGTGAGCCGACGCACATCCAGTGTCCCAGAAGACGCTGTGGGTGTTGGCAGGGCAGTCACGGTCGCCATCGTTGCAAGATCCACCTTGCGCCTGGCAAGAAACGGCGTTGGCACCAATGGCGAAGGCCATGGCAGTGACGACAGCAGTAGCGAGGTTGAATTTCATTCTAATGATAAGGCAATTAGTCACACATTTACTGTCGCAGGGATGATCGTGCCAACGTACATGATTCTGATGTTGTGTTGGGGCTTTACAAGGTTGTGAGAGGTTTTAGATCTAATGCAAGTGGTGAGCAAAGAAATTGATGTTTAAGAGATGAGGTACTAACCGTTGTCTGGTTGTCAGCGGGGTTGTTGGTTCGGTAGGACAGTCAGGAGGAGGTTTTATAGGCTCATAGTCTATGGCGTGAGTCAAAAATACCGAACCTAGAGGGGATAAGTGTGGTAAGGATTATCCTGTGGACGTCCTAAGTTGGAGCTAAAAGATTTGAAACAATTCTATGAGCTCAATCATGACTTCATTTTGACATTTGAGAGGCGGTGTTCAGCAACGTTCAAGGACCGCCCACTACTAATGATGCTTCTGGCGCGAAATGTGGCCGTTTTATCGATCTTTTACATGTGGATGAATAACAACAGCGAGATCAAAGTTATGTTAGTGATCTCGATATCTTCGAAATTAGGTATCATCCATTCAAATTACGGTTTCAGTTAAATGAGTATAGGAATAAGCCTTGCCAATTTTACGATGCGCTTGGTTGTCATGTCTGGAAATTTCAACGTCGGTCGCAGGACTCAAAACAATCTTTTCATGAGAAGAAGCCAATTCTCCTACTGTGAGGTAGAAGAAATAAAAAACCAGGAGCCTGCGATTGCTGAGTATGGCATTACTACTTTTCGTGCCGCAAAGCTTCAAACAACGCCAAGGATTTTTATTGCTTCCACGCCTTCTCGACTTGATCCCTATTCTTCCACAAGTGGTAAAAATCTACATTGCATGATGACGGAACACAAAGGATTCCGATGAATGTATTGTATTGGCATATAATTAATTCAAAATCAAGTGTGTTGAAAACGTTGGAGTTAGACTTATATAGGACCAAGATTGAATCATAGGCCCTTGAAGGTTGAAGAGCCGAAGTCATCGTCTCGGGCAGTCTAGGTTACGATTACATTGACACCCTCCACATGTCTCGCCCGCTGCCATAATTGCTGCGGCTTGTGACATTTTGCGCTCCAACACAACGGGGCGTGGACACCGCCCCCCGGGTCTTATGGTTGTCGTACGTACAGGTAGGAGGCCAATACAGGCTGATGGACGCCTTTTCCCAGCTGTCCCGGCGAGGCCGCTGTTCTTTGTTGTTTAGTATGAGCGTCCCTCATTTTGCGTGACTGATTGAAGGTTAGAAAATTATAAGGTCCATAAATGAAACTCTCAGCGAATTCACTCAGGATCCCCGTCGCGGTGCGAACTCGCGCTGTGGCTCGATGGAAGGGTTTCGGGGCCCTTGGAATAATTGCTTACCGGTGCGTTGTCCTTCTCTGAGGCACGCAGAGAAATGTTTTTCAACAACCAAACTAAACAAAGTAATGATGACAACGATATTGAGATCCATTCCGTGTACGGAGCAATAATCGTGAGCCAGGGTCAGCACAATCGCTTCGATAGTAACGTTAAATGATGTTGACCAGACCTCATAAGACGACGATAGGGAGGTCAAAAACCGACCGCTCAGCTATTGTTGAAAAGCAGCCTGTGAATCCTCAGGCTGTTGTCTTAAGAAGGTTTAGCTCGATCCGACTAGACGGTCCACCGCACGATCGTCCCGTATCTCATTGGTGTACGAGGAACTCAACCGCGGCTCAGTATCTTCTAGTAGGTCCACGACGAACGTTCCTATAATCGAGGGGAATATCCCTTCGTTGACCGGTAACGGATGAACTCCTTCAAATGCGGGATCCGTAGATAGTTCGGAGGTCTTCATGGTTCTAGCCCATTCAATGGAAGATACTTTGTATGATGCTCCACTCGACTAAATTTGAGGTTTCTTGCTGTGTGTTTCCTGGGCGTCGAGTTAGGTAATTTACTGTTGAGTAGTACGCGCCAAGTCATTAGGTAAAACAATGGGACCATCACCCACTGGCAGGTTTGTTCTTCTGCTCCACCGAGTGTCCCCGTATCTCCATCGAATCAACTTCGCTCCTAGGCTGTAATCTCACCCGCCGAGTCGCGACCTTCCTTTCCTTTTTCCCCAAGCAGTCCCTCAGCGACCTTTACCCGTGGTTGAGGGCAACTCAATCATCACTTTAACAAGCCCCCGTCCATCAGATTCAACGAGATACTCTGTTATCTATATATCAAACTCTTGAGCCATCTATCATTAATCATTCTGCGGTAAAACGGTTGCGAGGCACGTCATGATGAGTCAAACGGAATATTGACAACCCACTTCAGCTTGAAACGAACCTCTAGTTGCTTCATGCATCTACAAAATATCGGATAATTGGACCATCAAAAGGCAACCTTCCAACAAATACTACCTCACCTGTCACTTTTGCCCCGTCATGTGCACACCACCTTGAGCGGAACATGACATGCCACAGAAAAAAAAAAAACCTTCTGCGTAGAGACTAATATTCGACATGTATCGTATCAAATCTCGATACTAGGGCAACAACATTCCAGCTAACGTACCGCCTCAGTCAATAATGTCTGGAATGATTATTCCTCGTTTATAAGAAGAGCCTCAGCCACTCACATAAACAACCATGAGGCATCTCAACTCCAGCAAGGCTACTTCTCGCCAATCCCTATGGTAAGATACATGGAAGCATGATCTCTTTCTCACGCACGCTAATCTCATCATCAAAAAATTCCGATGTTAATAATGATAATCTGCATGCGTCCTACCATCCTATAACACAGGGGGGCCAGGACCACCCATCGAACCGGTCCGATCGTAAAACTTAAGAAGAAAAACCAAAAACTTTGTAACCACACGGCTCAAATGTCCACACGATAACGGATACAAAATACCAATATATCAACGCCCGGAGCAAGGCCCGAAAGTCTCCAATCCAGGACCGTACTATATATATAATCTTTCATATGCTCATGCGCTCATGGATCTATGGCGGTGGCAAAAACGCTCCACCGAGTTCGCAAACAAATGTCCTATTTGTAGATCCTTATCTCAATTCATTCAAGATCCCGACAACTCGTTCTCTGTTTTTCTCTTCATAACCGAGAGCAATCTGGTTACCCAACAGCTCCCAAGCAATTCAACGAGGATAACATCTGAGTCGTGGGCTGCGCGTATGCGTTACGCAAGACGCCAAATTAAATTCGCCGATTCCCCGGAATCGCCCCCATGCTGTTACACCTCAAGCCCTCAGGTTGTGAGCACGGGGCTTACAGCACATAGACATACGTACTAGCCGGTGGCCGACATCGTCGCTTCTGGATTTTAGGGTATACAAGGCCGTCCTTGGCCACCTATATGCATTAGAGTGCTCGGTTATCAAGATCTTCGGGTGCGACTGCATCACCAAACACTCTTCTACTCAACTCTTTACAGTACATCAAAAAGTATCAGAAAAATAGGTCTACAAATCAAAACAGAGGCGGCAGAACTAAAGAAAAATTCAAAAAAGACATTGTTATAAGACACAAAAAGAATAAAAGTAATTGACCGAAACATATCATAGAGCAAGACAAAATACTGTATACACTACCCCATCACCAACCGAGTACGTCAAGAAAAAAAGAGGGGGGAGAAATAAGCGGACAGACTCTATCCATCAGCTAAAGACAGACCAAGAAATGAGAACCGCATACATAACGCATAAAATATCGGACCGAAGCGGAGGGAAACGAAATAAGCGAAGGGGGAGGGGGAGGGGCCGAGTCCGAGTCCGAGTCCGAGTCTTCACTCGCCATTCATCGCACTACTAACCCCACCCATCTTACTTCTTCTCCTGGCAACTTCACTCTGCCTAAGCCTCTTCTTCGCACTCGCAAGTACACTCCTATCTCTCGCTCCATTACTCTTTCCCGCGGGTGTAAGCACTCCAGGTCCGGCAATGTTAGCTCTCCCACTCTTCGCGGCTCCGAAGCTCGACTTCGTCTTTCTTCCATGCAAACCCGACCCACCACCCGAAGATGAGACAGGCCTAAATCCCCCAGAAGGTCGGGACACTGGCGTACCAGGTACCTCAACTCGGCTACTAGAGTTTGAACCAACGCGAGAAGACGAAGGAGAGAGAGTAGACACTGCAGCACGTTGAGATGCCAACTTCGCAATCACTTTCGATCTTGATATCCGCGGCTTTTTCGACAAGGTTCTCTGTCCTACATCAGACGGCTTTGTCCCTGTCTCATCAACATCCATCATCGATACGTCCTCTTCGTCCGCTTTCTTCGAGGCCAGTACTGGAATACCGGTAGCACCAGTAACAGTAAGCGGTTTACTGAATATCTTCCCGGGTGTGCCCTTAGCAACAGCATTAGTTGAGGACTTGGGCGACCACAGAGGAAGGCCCGAAGGTGACTTTGCCCTGACCCTCGAGGACGAAGAAGCCGTCGGTGACAGGACACCCCTCCTTTGTGCTTTAGGACTATTAGTGATCGTCCCTAATGATGATAACGGTTTCTTCTGTCCTATGCTCGTCGCATTCGTAACGGCCTTTCCAAGGGTGGTCGTAGTTGTAGATCCTGTAGGTCCAAACGCCAATGGTTCATCCATCTTCTTCGCCTTAGCCAATGAACTGGCCGTAGGCGCGAACAACCTTGAACTAGAATTGTTCAACCGTTGTTTCGTACCCATACCTTCAGCTCCAGCATTCGATGTTGTATGCACTCTTGTCCCCATAGATGATGCACCACCGCTGCTCGTACTCGCATGCGAGGTTTTACTTCCTGGACCAACGGAGTTCGGCTTCACGCTCGACGTTGGTATAAGCGATTTTGCCTTCGAACTTGAACTTGTTATAGGTGCCTTCCGTTCCTGACCTGGTGCCACTGAAGGTCTACTGTTAGAAGTACCGCTAACCGTTGAACGCGATGTCGTGACTGTTGATTTGGTAGGAGCGAAACTGGAGGTCGATTTCTTCTTCACCAAGCTCGGTTTACGCGTGTCATTGTTGGTTTGGGTGGCTTCGGTACTGGTAGAAGCGACAGGGGCAGGAGTAGCCTTTGCCGCGGGTTTTCTACCCCACATGTTCGTCACAAATTTCTTCGCGGAAGCCAAGAACGCAAACTTTGGTTTAGGTTTTTGAACTTCAAGTTAACAGTCAGTGGCAAATTCTCGTGCACATGGTAGTGGGTTGAACATACCAGTACCTTTCCTCACACTACTCGGTCTCGCACTCCTCCTCCTAGCAGATGCAGGTCCCCCAGCCGAACTCCTCCTCTTTGCCCTACTTATATCCAGTTTTCGCTTGATAGCTTCTCGTTCGTTTTCCTTCTCCTTCTGAATTTGAACTTTCTTCCCTTCTCCTTCTTGATCATCGTTGTCAACATTCATAGCGTCATCGGCGTTGACTTTGGTATCGTCATCACGATCCATACGTGGCTTCTTTACTTTTCTTTCCTCGGCTTCCTCCACGTCTTCACCATGCTCGTCGTGGTCATCAAAAGCCCCAGGTAGGACCTTTCCTCGCCTCCCGCTACTAATAACTCTCGTCGATCCACTCGTTCGGCCACCGGTGGCACCAGCAACTCCAAGTCCAGTAGTGGGTCTCCTCGGTTGATTTGCCGGACCACCAAGTGCATCCGACTTTCTCTTCTTTCCAATAACTAATGGCGGGACCCCCACCTCTGTAACCCCCTTCTTTGTTTTGAGAGAACCACTTAAAGCCTTTCTCTTCATCACCCCATCAATCCCTTCCATTTTATCAAACTCTGCTTGATGTGCTTCATCAAATTTCTTGGTTATCTCCCCACCACCTTTTTCAACAGCCCTGTTCGGTAATGGTTTCATCTCGCGTTCGATATCTTCCTGTGTATGCGCACCCGGTTTCAATTTCTCTACAATATCCATTCCAACACCTTCAACTCCTGATAATCGTAAGCGTTGGTTCATTTCCTCCAAAACACTCGTAGCTGCGGTCTTGAATTGGGAGTTTGAGACAGAATGTTCTGGGAGAGGAGAGCCGAAGATGAAAGGATCTTGTGAGGATGACCTGCGTCCTAGCGTCGGGACAGTGAGAGTGGTCATATTGGTGGCGGTCAACACAGTTCCATCCGCGTTCTTATCCGCTGTACTGAACTTGATGGGACTGAGCGGTAGATTGGGCGGAAGATCATCAATTGTTAGCTTTGGATACACGCTTTGGACTCCTTCATGGCGGGTGTCAGGAGCCCAGAAGGCAGGAGTAGCACCAATAGCATTCGGGCCCCCAGGACTCATCACCAGATCAAAAGTCGTTTCGACTGGCTTAAGCTTTGGCGTCAAGAAGACTTCGGGAGGCTTGTTAGCGTGCAGTAGACTACTGCTCGAGCTGCTCGATACAAGGCGAAGGGTAGTGGTTGCCTGAGATTCCGCGGGCAGCGCAGCCGCTACATTTGGGCCTGGTCCTTGACCCAAACTGAGTCGAGCATTATCTGGGGCTCGTACGCCTGGCCGTAAAGTGCACCCGGGCAAAGGTTCACCATTAGAATCGAATGACATGCGTATATGCGGCGCGGTTGTCGGGTCAAACGTGAAATTGTCATTCAAGGGTGGAGTGGCAGCTCGTACGGTATCGTAAGGAATAGAATTCTGGGTAAGTTCATCGTGATCTTGCCTAACGACGCTGCCTTGAGATGAAACAGTAGAATTTACAGGCTTGTTTCGCGTCAGGCCCAGAGAGCTTGCGAACGCCTTGATGGACGAACCAACGATTGACGCTATGGGAGAGAGAAAGGTTGAAAATTGACATGAGAGATATTGGGATTGTGATCGTACACTTTGAGCCAGCAGTGCCAAATTCTCCAGAGGTAGAGCTTTGAAGTGTTCGAAGCGAGGGGAGCGTTCCCTGAGAAGACGTCTCTTCGACCTCTTGTATGCTCTCCATGACGATCTCCCATTGCTCGCTAGGCCGAGAAATGCGCCCTAGATCCTCGTCACCGTCCTCAGATGCGCGAGAGGGGCTGGAATGTATCAGAGGGAAGGCATGTGGTTCGCTGCGAGCAGCAATGGAGAGAGGGTCGTCATTGGGGAGGGTGAGGGCGTGTTGACGGAGTCTGTCGATGAGGTCCGAATTTTTGCCGTTGGCTTTGATGGAGTGGATCTTGCAGAGTTTCTGGAGTTGCTCGCGCTTGAGAGAGTGGAGAGCAGGCGAGTTGAACAGTATTTCTGTTGTCTCCGACATCACAATCTCTGGACAAACTGTCGCGCGTGCTAATGAACTTGTGGCACGTGACCGCGTCGCGATATCCTTGTCAATTCGTCTTGGGGAGGAACACTAATATGGCCGCAGGTCGTCGCTCAATTCGTCCTGCGCCACACCGCGTCTCACACCCACTACCTGGTGCACAAACACTGAGCCGAGTAATCACTGGCTAAGTTTAGCAAGCGCTAGAGGAGCCACGAAAAACGCTGGGAATGCTTCGCACGTCCTCATATCTCGTCTACCATCCAATGCCTGACCTCCCACTCTACCTTCTTCGGATACTGCTGCTGCCTGATGTCCTATACTCTGTTTCCGAGACTCTGATCTTCTGCTGGCTTGGACTGATGGTGGCGCCCCTTCCGAGCTTCATTCGACCCATAGGTGCTGGTAATACTGATAGCGACATCTGTCCTCGCCAGAATCCCAAGATCAGCCGCGAGGCATGTTTAATCAAGCTCACAATTTTGTTTTGTCCGGTAATGTGCTTATTGACAATAACGCGAATAATGGTGAGAAATTCGTCTTCGAAAATCTGGCGTAGTGCTCATGCAGGCTGAATCGCTGCTAGCTACTATTAACATAACCACTTCGGATGAGTGTAAGAAGTTATGGTGTTGTACCGCACATTTGACTGACTTCCAAAGTCATGATCCGTTTACTGCAGGAAACAGTACCCGGCGCGGCGTTTGATTCGTCCGCTCGCGACCCGCCCCCGCGGTGCCACCCCAAAACACGACAAGCGATCTTAGATCGATGCGTGGCTTTCATCATTCATTGCACTGGTATGAGAAAGATTCGCTGGGTGTTCGGCGCCGCTGGGGTTGGAAAGTCGGCAATCATGCAAAGTGTTGCTGAACATCCTGACATGTTCACACTTATACGGGTGTCGATCTTCTTCTTCGTGAATGGGCGCAGTGATGGTTCCAAGGCCATAACAACACTGGCCTACCAACTAGCAGTACAATGCGAGTCGTATCGTCAATTCATCAAACAACAGATCGCGCACGATCCGTCTCTCCTTCACAAATCAATGTCAGTTCAGTTCAACAAATTCATTGTTGAACGATTCATCCACCCTCAATTAAATTCTATCGGCCGCGCGTTGATCATAATGGATGGTCTGGATGGATGCGATCAGTCTCGTACTCAACGAGAGCTTCTCCGACTTATATCCGACTTCTGCCTCGCATACCCTTCGTCACCCATCGTATGGATGATTACTAGTCGCCTAGAGCCTCATATCAAATCCTTTTTCGCCCAAGTCAGTGTTCAGGAGACTTACGAAAAAGAAGAAGTTCTTGTTGACTCTGAGGAAGCTCAGGAGGATGTCAGAAGATTTCTTCGCGCGGAACTGGAGGAGATACGGAATGAATTTTTATCTCATTCTCAGGCACAGTGGCCCTCAGAAGAGGATTTCTCGAAGCTCGCTGACGCGTCGGATAGCCTCTTTGCATTCGCCCATACTGTCGTCAAGTATATTGGCGACCCCATTATCGGGGATCCAACTTCACAGCTCAAAGATATATTGTTAGTCATTGATGTCCATCCGCTGGAAAATGTCTCGCGCGAGGAGCACCCAATGGCACTCCTTGATGTGTTATACTCGCGGATATTGGACAATATTCCAGCCAGAGTCATGGGAAACGCACAAAAGCTCTTGTTGGCATTGTTCATCAATTGAGAGCGACTTTGTGATGAAAGAGGGAGAAATATTGTTGTTATAGGCAACTGGTTGGGTATGACTTACAATGAAGCTGATGCTGCCTTTCAACATCTCAGCTCTGTTTTGTATGTCTCAAGTCATGGAGAAGCGGGCTCAAAACGGCTTCGATACTTCCATGAATCATTTCTCGACTACCTATCCGACTTTTGTCATTCTAAATTTTCACCTGGTATCAAGCATGATGCTTACGACCTCTTTATTCAATGTACAACCAGGATCCTTGAACAGGCTCCAGATGGCATTGATGCTGGCGATCTCAACTATGACGTCACAGACGTACTTGGTGGAAGAACGGTCCTGACGCACGGTCCTAGCACAGGCGACGATATTTTGCTTACTTGGCCTGTAGAGGAAGGGGGTGACTGGCACGACAAATTGACAAGGCTCTACGTGTATAAAATGGCTTTTTCCAATATGGGATGGGCTTTGGCGTGGAGAACGAGCTGCTTGTAATGTGCTCCTTCTTCGTCTCATGGCCGCACGCTAGTAGTTTTACTATCCAAACCTACTGCTCAGGCATTGTCTTTTTTCGTGTTTATAAGTTCTTATATTACTTTCCAACCGTGACACTCAAAAGGTACCACGAGGATCAATCACGTCGCCAGGAATTCTTGGACCAAGGCCTACTCTGGAGGATACCCCTCAAAATGCTTACTACTGAGCTTATATTGTTTCACCCACGCTTGCAGTTCCATTGTCCCAGCACACGGCGTTCCAATCTATCCGATCCATGGGACTCGGCATGTAAAGTGAGTGGATGATTTAGATTTCTCGTATTTTTTGACGTTGTTCTGTTCAGCATTCAAGACACTGGCGGTATGGTAGGTGGGGCGAAGGCAGAAGTAATTGATCGACGAACTTTAACGTGGGTCTCGAGGGTAAATCAAAATGTGAATTCTGCTATGGCCGGTTCAAAAACCAACTCGAAAATTGGAAGGCCTGAGATCTAGATCATCCAGTCTTAGTTCTGTTCACCTGTGCTGGGATGGGTATCATTGAATTTCTTTTTCTTTTTTTTTTTTTTTTTTTTTTGGTGGAGTAGATCCGCTAGATGCCTTTCTCAGCATGTATCATTGAATTTCAATTTGTCGATCCGGAGGATGGTATATCGGAGTGGACGTACACCTTTTGCTATAAATACTCGAAGGAGGAGCGTGAAAAATTGGGAAGCAGTGTATAAACGTTCTTCAGTCTTATTGTAATTTAGGGGGCTAGCTTTTGCAGTACTTGAGACCTAGGTTGACGTATTCACGTATGTATGGCAGGATTTCAAAGTTGCAATTTCTGTCCTTTTGATCACTCTTATCTAATATGTGATGTATTCTCATTGGCGGCTCGGCGCCCAAGTGCTCGAGTCTTATGGGCTAGCAGGTTAAATGACATGGGAAGAAAGAAGCATAGTGGGTGGTGTGGGACCACTCATTGGGGTTCCTTCTTCTTTTTCCTGACGCTGATCCTAGGTGTCAGGTGGAATGGTCGGTGCTCCCCAGCATGGTACGCCCGTGGTCTGGTGTAACCTTTCACAACAAACATTGGGAGCCGTATGGCGTTAATTGTCAAGGCCATTAACTAATGTTAGAATCGTTTTGGCAATCATGATGTCTGTTACATCCTAATCTCCCTTCGCAATTGTGCAACACGAACTACTCAGTTTACTGACAGCGTGAGAGCGCTGAGCTGAATGGAAGGACATCGAATGTGATGGGTAATCGGGGTGGGGGGCGATTCCAGAGGTATTAGTCTGATTGAGGTGTTTTTTTACACACCCCGGCCGGGCCCGTGGGCTGGCATTTTTACCCCTCCGTTAGTGTATCCTTAACGATACATATAATTTTTTTAAAAAAAACAAAGACTGTATTAATATAACCATGTGGGAACAGAGCGGTAATACCGATTTTGCCTTTGACGTCAGTCGTCCCTGAGGGAACGTCGGGCTGGCCCTTTGGATGAAAGACTCAAAGTATTAAAGATCACGTGTCAGTGACTCGACGTGACAGATAATAGGATGCTGGAGGAACACTGATATGGCCGCTGGTCGTCGCTCATTTCGCGCTGCCCCACACCGCTCTCACCCACTACCTAATGCCACAAACGCGGAGCCGAGTTAACACTGCGCTAAGTTTAGCAAGCGCTGGACGTGCCATAAACAGCGCTGAAATGCTTCGCACGTCGTCCTATCCCATCTGCTTTCCAATACTTGACCTCCCGCTCTACCTTCTTCAGGTACTGCTGCTGCCTGATATGCTAGGCCATGTACTCAAGACTCTACTCTCCTGCTGGGTTGGGCTGATGGTGGCTCTTCTTCTGAGCTTTGTTCGAGCTATAGATGCTAATAACACTCATAGCGATGTCTGACCTCGCCAGAATCCCAAGATCAGCAGCGAGGCATGTTTAATCAAGCTCACAATTTTACTTTGTCCGGCAATGTGCTTATCGACAATAACGCGAATAATGGTGAGAAATTCATCTTCTAAAATCTGACGTGGCGCGAATGCAGGCTGAATCGCTGGTAGCTACTATTAACATAACCAATTCGGATGGGTGTAAGAAGCTATGTTGGTGGATCGTACGTTTGACTGACTTCCAAAGTCATGGTCCGTTTACTGCAGGAAACAATACCTGGTGCAGAATTTGATTCTTCCGCTCGCGACCCGCCCCCGCGATGCCATCCTGAAACACGAGAGGCGATCTTAGATCGATGTGTGGCTTTCATCATTCATTGCGCTGGAATGGGAAAGATTCGCTGGGTGTTCGGTGCCGCTGGGGTTGGAAAGTCGGCTATCATGCAAAGTGTTGCCGAGCATCCCATCCCTACTGTGTCGTTACGCGCGTCGATCTTCTTTTTTGCGAATGGACGTAGTGACGGTTCCAAGGCCATTGTAACACTGGCCTACCAACTGGCAGTACAATGCGCGCCGTATCGTCAGTTCATCGGGCAGGAGATTGCGCGTGATCCGTCCCTTCCTCAAAAATCAATGTCAGTACAGTTCAGCAAATTCCTTGTTGAACCATTCATCCATCTTCAATTAAACTCTGTCGGCCGCGTGTTGATCATAATGGATGGTCTCGATGAATGCGATCAACCCCGTACTCAACGAGAGCTTCTCCGACTTATATCCGACTTTTGCCTCGCATACCCTTCGTCACCTATCGTATGGATGATTACAAGTCGCCCGGAACCTCAAATCAAATCCTTTTTCGCCCAAGACGGTGTTCAGGAGGCCTTTGAGCAAGAAGAAGTTCTTGTTGACTCTGAGGATGCTCGGGAGGATGTCAAAAGATTTCTTCGCGCGGAATTGACAACAATACAGAATGAATTTCCATCTCATTCCAATGCACAGTGGCCCCTGGACGAGGATTTCTCAAAGCTCGCCGACGCGTCAGGTGGTCTCTTTGCATTCGCTCATACGGTCGTCAAGTATATTGGCGACCCCAGCATCAGAAACCCAACTTCACAGCTCAAAGACGTATTGTTGGTCATTGATGCCCATCCGCTGGAAAATGTCTCACGCGAGGAGCACCCGATGGCACTCCTTGATGCGTTGTACTCGCGCATATTGGACAAGATTCCAGCCAGAGTCATGGAAAACGCACGAAAGCTCTTGTTGGCGTTGTCCATCAATTGGGAGCGGCTTTGTGATGAAAGCGGAAGAGACATTGTTGTTCTAGTCAACTGGTTGGATATGCCTTACAATGAAGCTAATGCCGCCTTTCAACATCTCAGTTCTGTTTTGTATGTCTCAAGTCATGGAGAAGATGGCTCGAAACGGCTTCGATACTTCCACAAATCATTTCTCGACTACTTATCCGACTTTTCCCGTTCTAAATTTTCGCCTGATATCAAGCACGACGCTTATGAACTCTTTATCCAATGTACAACCAGGATCCTCGAGCAGGCTCCAGATGGCATTGATGCTGGCGATCTCAACTATGACGTCACAGACGTATTTGGCGGAAGAACGGTCCTGACGCGCGGTCCTGGCGGTGACACCATTTCGCTCTCTTGGCCAGTAGAGGAAGGAAGTGAATGGCCTAACCCATTAACAAGGCTTTACATGTATAAAATGGCTTTTGCCAATATCGTGGATGGGCTTTGGCGTAAAGACAAAGCTGTTTGTAATGTGTCCTTCCTTCGTCTCATGGCTACACGCCTAGATTCATTATCCAAACATACTGCTCATGTATTGTCTTTAGTCGTGTTTGTAAGTTCTTGTATTACTCGGCGGCTGTGATACTCAAAAGATACTATTAGGACCAATCACATCGCCAGGAATTCAGTCAAAGCCTACTCCAGAGGATTCCCATCAAAGTGCTTACTACCGAGCCTATACTGTTTCCTCCCCGCTTGCAGTTCTATTGTCCCAACACACAGAGTTCCAATCTATCCGACCCATGGGACTCGGCATGTACGGTGAGTGAAGTATTTAGATTTCTTGTAGTTTGTTGACGCTGTGCTGTGCAGCATTCAAGACACGGGCGATATGGCAGGTGGGGCGAAGGCCGAAGTAATTGGTCTACGAACCTTAGCTTGGATCTCCAGGGTAAATCAAAATGTGAATCCTGTTATCGGCGGTTTGAAAATCAACTCGAATATTGGAAGGCCCGAGAACCAGATCACCCGGCCCTGGTTCTGTTCACGTCTGCTGGGATAGGTATCATTGAATTTCAATTTGTCGATACGGAGGATGGTATATCGGAGTGGACGTACACCTTTTGCTATAAATTCTCGAAGGAGGAGCGTGAAAAATTGGGAAACAGTGTATGAAATTCAGTCTTGTTGTAATTTAGGGGACCAGCTTTTGCCGTACGTGTGACCTAGGCCAACGTATTTACGTATGTATGGCAAAATTTCAAGGTTACAGCTGAAAAGGATTTCTGTCCTTTTGATCACTTCCATCTGATATGTAATGTATCCTCATCGGCGGCTCGGGGCCCAAGCGCTCGAGGCTTATGGGCGAGCAGGCTAAATGACATGGGAAGAAAGAAGCATAGTGGATGGTGTGGCACCACTCGTTTGGGTTCCTTCTTCTTTTTCCTGACGATTCTATGTGTCAGGTGGAATGGTAGGTGCTCCCCAGCATGGTACGCCAGTGGTCTGGTATAACCTTTCACAATAAACATTCGGAGCCGTATGGGGTTAGCTATCAAGGCCATCAAAAACAAGGTTAGAAGTGTTTTTGGCGATCATGACTGTGTGTTACATACTAGTCCACTCATAATCTTGCTACACCAACTATTCAGTTTACTGACAGCGTGGGAGTGTCGAGGTCAATGGAAGGACCTCAAATGTGATGGGTAATCGGGGTGGGGGCGGTTCCAGAAGTATTTGTCCCATTGAGGTGTTTTCTTACATACCCTGCGGGCTGGCATTTTTACCCCTCCGTTGCTGTATTCTTTAAAGATACATATATATATATATTAACAAAAACAAGGAATGTATTGTGGGAACAGGGCGGTGATACCGATTTTGCCTTTGACGTCAGTCGTCCCTGCAGGAACGTCGATGAAAAGTATTGAATATCACGTGTAAGTGACGCGGCGTGACGGATAATAGGAGGCTGGAGGAACACTGATATGGCCGCTGGTCGTCGCTCATTTCGTGCTGCCCCACACTATCTCTCGATGCCACAAAAGCTAAGCCGAGTTAGCACTACGCTAAGTTTAGCAAGCGCTGGGGCTGCCATGAGCAATGCTGGAATGCTTCGTACGTCTTCAGTACCTTCCAATGCTTGACCTCTCACTCTACATCCTTCAGATACTACTGCTGCCTGATGTGCTATACTTTGTTTTCGAGATCCTACTCTTCTGCTGGTTTGGACTCATGGTGGCTCCCCTTCCGAGCTTCATTCGAGCTAGAGGTACTGATAACGCTTATAGCGACGTCTATCCTCGCAAGACTTCCAAGACCGGCCGCGAGGCATGTTCAATCAAGCTCACAATTTTATTTTGTCCGGCAATGTGCTTATCGACAATAACGCGAATAATGGTGAGAAAATCATCTTCTTAAATCTGACGTGGCGCGAATGCAGGCTGAATCGCTGGTAGCTACTATTAACATAACCAATTCGGATGGGTGTAAGAAGCTATGTTGGTGGATCGTACGTTTGACTGACTTCCAAAGTCATGGTCCGTTTACTGCAGGAAACAATACCTGGTGCAGAATTTGATTCTTCCGCTCGCGACCCGCCCCCGCGATGCCATCCTGAAACACGACAGGCGATCCTAGATCGATGCGTGGCTTTCATCATTCATTGCGCTGGGATGAGAAAGATTCGCTGGGTGTTCGGCGCCGCTGGGGTTGGAAAGTCGGCTATCATGCAAAGTGTTGCTGAACATCCCCTCATGTCCACACTTATACGCGTGTCGATCTTCTTCTTCGTGAATGGACGCAGTGACGGCTCCAAGGTCATTACAACACTGGCATACCAACTGGCAGTACAATGCGAGTCGTATCGCCAATTCATCAAACAACAGATCGCGCACGATCCGTCTCTCCTTCAAAAATCAATTTCCGTACAGTTCAACAAATTCATTGTTGAACCATTTATCCACCCTCAATTAAAGTCTGTCGGCCGCGTGTTGATCATAATGGATGGTCTCGATGAGTGCGACCGATCCCGTACTCAACGGCAGCTTCTCCAACTCATCTCAGACTTCTGTCTCGCATGCCCTTCGTCACCTATCGTATGGATGATTACTAGTCGCCCAGAGCCTCAAATCAAATCCTTTTTCGCCCAAGTCAGTGCTCAGGAGACCTTCGAACAAGAAGATGTTCTTGTTGATTCTGAGGATGCACGGGAAGACGTCAAAAGATTTCTTCGCGTGGAATTGACAACAATACAAAACGAATTTCCATCTTCTTCCAATGCACAGTGGCTTCTGGACGATGACTTCTCGAAGCTTGCCGACGCGTCGGGTGGCCTCTTTGCATTCGCTCATACGGTCGTCAAGTATATTGGCGACCCCAACATCGGGGACCCACCTGGCCAGCTCAAAGATGTATTGTCGGTCATTGATGCCCATCCGCTGGCCAATATTCCACCCCAGGAGCATCCAATGGCACTTCTTGATGCGTTGTATTCGCAGATCCTAGAAAAGATTCCGACCAGGGTCAGGGAGAATGCACGAAAGCTCCTGTTGGCGTTAGTCATTGATTGGGAGGGGCTTTGTGATGAAAGAGGAAGAGACATTATTGTTCTAGGCAACTGGCTGGGTATGACTTGCAATCAAGCTAATGCTGCCTTCCAACATCTCAGTTCTGTTTTGTATGTCTCAAGCCATGGAGAAGTGGACTCGACACGGCTTCGATACTTCCACAAATCCTTTCTCGACTACTTATCCGACTATTCCCGCTCTAAATTTTCGCCTGATATCAAGCGCGAAGCTCGCCAACTTCTTATTCAGTGTACAAGGAGGATCCTTGCACAGGCTCCAGATGGCATTGATGCTGGTGATCTCAACTATGGCGTCATCAATATGTTCGGTGCACAAGTAAACCTGACGCGTGGTCCTGGCACAGGCGACAACATTGAGCTTAGTTGGCCAGTGGGCGGGCGACGCGACTGGCATGACAAATCAACAAGGTTTTACCTGTATAAAATGGCTCTCGCCACTGTCATGGATGGGCTTTGGCGTGGAGACAAAGCTTTTAGTGACGTGTTCTTCCTTCGTCTCTTGGCTACACGCCTTGATACTTTATTTGACCTTCTTGCTGGTGCGTTGTCTATCGCCGTGTTTGTACGTCCTCGTATTCCTCTATGGCCGCGATGCTCAAAAGAATACTACTAGGATCAATCACGTCGCCAGGAATGCATACAACAAGGCCTACTCCAAAAGATACCTATTCGGGTGCTTACTATTGGCGATGTAACGTTCAACGTCCATTTGCAATTCTGTTATTTTACGTCAGTGGGTGTCAATCTACCTGATCCACGGGAATCGTCATGTAGAGTGAGTGACATATTTTGTATTTCTTGCACTTGATTAACTCTGCTCTGCAGCATACATGGCTCGGGCACTCTTCCAGTGGGTCAGCGAGCTTCAGCTCGAATACAGAGAGCCAATCAAGCTGTGACTTCTGCCACCGCCGACTTGGAAATCAACTTGAGAGTGCAAAGGCCCGAGATCCAGATTACCCGGTCTTGGTCCTGTTCACCTCGGCTGGGATAGGCATCATAGAATTTCAGTTCGTTGATCCGGAGGATGGTATATTGGAGTGGACGTACAATTTTTGCCATAAATTTTCGGAGGAAGAGCGTAAAAGGTTGGAGGGCACCACGTAAATGTTTTTTAGTATTGTTATTGTAATTTAGCGACCAACTTTCGTAACGCTTGGGGCCCAGCTTATTTTATTCGCGTATGTGTAGCAAAAATTTGAGTCTCCACAGGGAGCCGGGTACACGATATTAATGGTATTATATGTGAGACCGTAACAGTGCTAGTAGGGGAGTGAAGGCCTGGAGGGTCAGTCGCCTGCAGGTCTCCAGACAGTTCGGAGAGCGAGGTTGGAACAGCACTGGGTCACCCTGGTGCGTACAACCCACGTTCTCTACCTATGCAGGTAGTGTCGTAAAAAGTATGGGATATGAAGGGCGGCTTAAAGGAAATGCGAGCAGGTAGCGTTACCTTCTGGCCAATAAAGGGAGGAGGAATGAATGGTTGTATTATGAAATGATGCGAGGGTGATTTTATTCTTGTTCCAACTTCATACGGGCAGCCCCTCCGGGACAACACACCGCGCGAGGAATGAGCATGGTGTTTCATGTTGTAGTTTGAAATAGATTTTCGTCCTCTTAATCACTCTCAATTTAAGATGCCTGATGTATTCTCATCAGCGGTGGGCCAGCAGGTTGAAGCTAGTCCACTTCCTGTGGGCGGCCCTCTACTACTGCCCGACCTTCCCTTTTACTTCTTCGACTCCTTCTGCTGTGCACCAATGCGTTGTCCTACATTCTTGGTGTACTATCCAGGCTCCTTATCATTCCGGCACTCAGATGCCACGTGCGTTCCCGTAAACTTTTGATGCCCAATGCGCTGCAACTGCACTGCAAACCGTGCTAAGTATGCCACGCACAACCCTCATGTCTATTGTTATATCTGCCTTCCGATACATCTTCCTATCTCATCTGCCTTCCGATGCCCGACCTCCAACTCTGTCTTCTTCAGATACTGCTGCTGCCCGATGTGATATACCATGGATCAAATATTCTACACTTCTACCTGTTTCGACTGGCTCAAGGACTGATGGTGACTTCTCTTCTCTGAGTTTCACTCAGGCTGGAGGTGTTGATTTAATCTATAGCGACATGTGCCCAGTCTCTTGTCAGACTCTCAAGATCAGAGGAGTGGCTTGTTCAATCAAGCTAGTAGTTTTTCTTTGTTCGGTACCGTGTTTATCGACAACAACAGGAATATTGGTGGGAGCTTCATCATCGAAAATCTGGCGTAGTGCTGATGCAGGCCGAATCGGTGGTAGCTAGTGTCAACCTAACCAGTGCCATAACCGGTGCGGATGGATGTAAGAAGCTATGTCATTGCATCGTACGTTTGACTGACTTCCAAAGTCATGGTCCGTTTACTGCAGGAAACAATACTCGGCGCAGAGTTTGATTCATCCGCTCGCGACCCGCCCCCGCGATGCCATCCTGAAACACGACAGGCAATCTTAGATCGTTGCGTGGCTTTCATCATTCATTGCACTGGGATGAGAAAGATTCGCTGGGTGTTCGGTGCCGCTGGGATTGGAAAGTCGGCCATCATGCAAAGTGTTGCTGAACATCCCCTCGTCTCTATGTTTATACGTGCCTCAATCTTCTTTTTCGTGGATGAACGCAGTGACGGTTCCAAGGCCATAGTCACATTGGCTTACCAACTGGCAGTACAATGCGAGCCGTATCGCCAATTTATCAAACAACAGATTGTGCATGATCCATCTCTCCTTCAGAAATCAATTTCCGTACAGTTCAACAAATTCATTGTTGAACCATTCATCCACCCTCAATTAAATTCTATCGGCCGCGTGTTGATCATAATGGATGGTCTCGATGAATGTGACCAATCCCGTACTCAACGGCAGCTTCTCCAACTCATATCAGACTTCTGTCTCGCATGCCCTTCGTCACCTATCGTATGGATGTTTACAAGTCGCCCAGTGCCTCATATCAAGTCCTTTTTCACCCAAATCAGTGTTCAGGAGGCTTTCGAAAAAGAAGAAATCCTTGTTGACTCTGAGGAAGTTCGGGAAGATGTCAAAAGATTTCTTCGCGCGGAACTGACAGAGATACGGAATGAATTTTTACCTCATTCCAACGCTCAGTGGCCCTTGGACAAGCATTTTTCGAAGCTCGCTGATGCGTCAGGTGGCCTCTTTGCATTTGCCCATACGGTCATCCAATATATTGGCGACCCCAACATCAGGGACCCAACTGCGCAGCTCGATGATGTATTGTGGGTCATTGATGCTCATCCGCTGGCAAATATTCTACCCCAGGAATATCCAATGGCACTCCTTGGCGCGTTGTACTCGCAGATCTTGGAGAATATTCCAACCAGAGTCAGGGAGAACGCACGAAAGCTCTTGCTGGCATTGGCTATTCATTGGGAACAGCTCTGTGATGAGAAAGGAAGAAAACTTGCTGTTCTATGCAACTGGTTGGGTATGACTTGTGAGGAGGCCCACGCCGCCATTCGTCATCTCAGTTCAGTTTTGTATACCTCAGGAGATGGAGAACTACACTCGAAACGGCTTCGGTGTTTCCATAGGTCATTTCTCGACTATTTATCCGACCATGCCCGTTCAAGATTCTCGCTTGATATCAAACGTGATGCTCGCCAACTTTTTATTCAATGTAGATGCAAAATCATTGAACAGGCTCCGGATGGCATTGGTATCGCAATTGTCAACTACAACGTCAGCAACCCATTTGGTGAAAGGACGAACTTGACTCGTGGTTCTGGTGCAGGTCACGGCATTTTGCTCACTTGGCCGGTAGAGAACGGAAGCGGCTGGCACGACGAATTGACGAGATTTTGCACGTTGAAAATGGCTTTTATAACGACCGCACATGGGCCTTGGCGTCTAGGAAAAGCTTCTAGTGATGTGTTCTTCCTTCGTTACTTGGCTGCACACCTAGGTTCAATATCCAGACCAACTACTCAAATGTTGTCTATCGTCGCATTTGTAAGTTCTTGTATTGCTCTCCGACTGTGATGCTCCAAAAATGTTATTAGGATCAATCATGTCGTCAGGAATCCATGGAGCAAGGTTTACTTCAGGAGATACCTATTCAAGCGCTTACTATATCTGATGTAACGTTTGAGGTCCATTCGCGGTCCCGTCAACTCACGACACTGAATGACACTCTACCTATTAATCTACCTAATCCACGGGAATCGTCGTGCAGAGTGAGTGAGATATCTGCATTCCTCGCGCTCGATTAACCCCACTGTACAGCATCCATGGTTCGGGCACTCCTCCAATAGGTCAACGAGCTTCAGCTTAAATCCTGAGAGTCAGTTAAACTGTGACTTCTGCTATTGCCGGTTTCGGAATCAAGTTGAAAGTTTGAAGGCCCGAGATCCAGGCAACCAGGTCTTGGTTCTGTTCACCTCGGCTGGGATAGGCATCGTAGAATTTCGATTCGTTGATCCGGAGGATGGTGTGTCGGAGTGGACGTACAACTTTTGCCATAAATTTTCGGAGGAAGAGCGCATAAGGTTAGGAGGCACTGTATAAATACCCTTCAGTCTGGCTGTAATTTAGAGGGTCAGATTTTGTGGTATTGAGGCCTCAGTTCATCTATTCACGTAATACAATCCAAATTTCGCGGTTGTAGTTGAAAAGGATCTCTGTCCTCTTGGTCACACTCAGTCTAAGATGTGATGTATCCTGATCAACAGCTCAGCGCTCATGCCTCATGGGCCAGCAGCACCACATCCTGTGAGCTGTCCTCTACTAATGCTCGACCCTCTCTTCTACCTTCTTCAACTTTTTCCACCGCCCGATGTACATTTTTGGTATATTAAGCTCCCTCGACTGGCTCCCATACATCCTGCCGATTCACACCGCGCCGCCAGTGTCACCATTCCTACTCCATAATCGAGGGGTTGCCCTCCACCTGATGGTGCACTGGATGATGCAGCTACTCCACTCGCTCACGAACGTCTATAGCAGTGAAAATTCAAGGAAAACCGTGTGGGGAACCAAAAATCCACTTAGGACACTTTTTTACTGCTACGTGGCCAACATTGCCTGCCTTGTTATGTCTCGAACTAAGGGCCAGAAATGTTGACAAGTGACAATGCAACGTTGACGCTGGTTCTTGCAAAAACGCCGACTAGAGCGTTGAGAGCAGAATAAATTGATAGTATGTAGGATCACAGATTATTAGTGAGATAATTACAAAGTCTATCCCCGAGCAAAGGGCGCTCATCCTCAGCACCGTCACCAGCAGGTACCTCAACGACTATCAGCCCCAACCACCTTCCGCTGTTGATAACAGGACCGAGTTCAGAAAAGTATTGGTCCTAAGCCGACGTTGTCAGTACTTCCAAGTAATTTGCATGACAGGAATAGTCACTTGTAGAACTCCTGCGACAAAGGGTCTCGTTTGGTCATACCAGGTCTAACAACGGGTCAGGCGTGTCACACCCGGAAACACGAGGCGAGTAGTCTCACCTCGACACAATTCCCACAATCACTAGAACAGTGACCAGAAGGAGGCTGTCTACAGCTCTCCCGATTTGGGAGGTGGAAGCGCGGGTGTCCTGTGCTGTAAAGGTCGAATTAAGGGCATTTCAAATGCTGAGTATGTACAATCTGAAACTGTGACGTATAAGCAAAGTGCGTTCAACAAAACATAATGAGGACCCAACGAACATGAGTGTAAAGCAGAAACACAGAATGGAGACCGAAAGCATGCCTGCTGCATCCTTGAAGCATCTCCTTAGCTCCAGCAGCAAAACGCTACTCAGAGCATGCGAAAGAATGATAGATGGCAACAGATACGCACATGTTGCATGATCCATGCATCCTTTCTTTGCCTTGCACTCCTCCAAGTCTCCACCATGCCCGTCATCGTCATAAAATGCCCCAGGTAAGACTTTTGCTCATCTCCCGTTACTTCAAACTTTCCCGCTGGTTTGACTTCCACTAGCACCAGTTGCGCCCGTTGCAGTCATTGTTCCAGACTCCTGGTCGAGCATTAGGAGCCCAAAAGCCACGAGTAGCGCCATTGGCATTCGGGCCCCCAGGACTCAAGATCAAAAGTGGTTTGACTGGCTTAGGTTTTGGCGTCAGGGAGACCTCGGAAGGCTTGTTGGCCTGCAGTAGGCTACTGCTGGAGCTGCTCAATGCAAGACGAAGGGTGGTAGTTGCGCGAGATCCCGCGGGCAATGCAGTCGCTTTATTAAAGCCTGGTCCTTGACTCAAACTGAGTTGATCGTTGTCTGGGGATCGTACGCCTCGTCGTAAAGTGCATTCGGGCAAAGGTTCGGTATTAGAGTCGAATGACATCCGTATACAAATTTCGATGAAGTAAATTCCAGAGTTTCTGCAGCTGCTCGTGCCTAAGAGAGTGGAGGGCGAGATGAACAGTATTTCTGTTGTCACATCAGTCACATCACAATGCGCGACGCGCGACGCGCGTGCTAAATCTAATGCTCTTGGGGCACGTGACCGCGTCGTGATATCTTCTTGTGACTGGTCCAAGGACCAACGGCCACTACAGAGCCAGAGGATGGCTGCGGACCGTCTATAATTCCTTTCCCCACGCACCGCCGCTAGCACCGACCACCTGATGCATCAAGCAGACAGCTAGCTCGGTACCACGCTAAGTATAGCAAGCGCTGGAACTGCCATGGACAGCCCCAAAGCAAACAGGAAAACCTCGCACGTCTCCCTATCTCATCTGCCTTCCAATGCCTGACCTCCTAATCTATCTTCTTCAGATACTACTGCTGCCTGATGTCCTATACCAAGTTTCCAAGATTCTACACTTCTACTTGCTTCGACTGGCTCAAGGACTAACAGTGATTTCCTTCCTTCGTGCTACAGTCAGGTTGGTGCTGATGACACTCATAGCAACGTCTGGCCTCTTCAGATTCACAAGACCGCAAAATAGGCATGTTTAATCAAGCTACCAACTTTTCTCTGTCTGGCAACGTGCTTATCGACAACAACGCTAACAATGGTAAGAAATTCATCGTCAAACATCTGGCAGTACTGATGTAAGTTGAATCTCTGGTAGCTAATATCAACATAAACGGCGCGAATGAATGTAAGAAGCTGTGTTACTGCATCTTACAACGTTCTACTGACTTCCGAAGTCATGGCTAGATTATTGCGGAAAACGATACCCGGCGCAGCATTTGATTCCTCCGCCCGCGATCCGCCTCCACGATGCCATCCTGGAACACGGCTGGCAATTCTAGAACGATGTGTAGCTTTTGTCGTGAATTGCACTGGCAAGAGGAAGATGCGTTGGGTGCTCGGTGCCGCTGGGGTCGGGAAGTCGGCCATTATGCAAAGTGTTGCAGAACATCCCTTCGCCTCCGTGCCTATACGCGCATCAATCTTCTTTTTCGTGAACGGACGCAGTGACGGGTCCAAGGCCATCGTAACGCTGGCCTACCAGCTGGCAGTACAATGCAAGCCCTACCGCCACTTCATCAAGCAGGAGATTGAGCTTGATCCGTCCCTCCTTCAGAAATCAATATCGATACAGTTCAACCAATTCATTGTTGAACCATTCATTCACCGCCCTCAACTAAATTCTATTGGTCGTGTGTTGATCATAATCGATGGCCTCGATGAATGCGATACATTACCTACTCAACGAGAGCTTCTTCGACTCATCTCCGACTTTTGCCTCACGTACCCTTCTTCTCCCGTCGTATGGATGATTGCCAGTCGCCCAGAGCATCATATCACATCCTTCTTTGCTCAAGACAGTGTTGGGGAAGTCTACGAGAAAGAGGAGATCCCTGTTGACTCTAACGAAGCTCGCGAAGATGTTGAAAGGTTTCTTCGTGTGGAACTGATGAAGATACAAAACGAATCTTTACCTCACTCACAGGAACGCTGGCCTTTGGAAGAGGACTTTTGGAAGCTCGCCAATGCGTCGGGTGGCCTTTTTGCATTCGCCCAAACAGTCGTCAAGTATATCGGCGATCCCGACGTCGGAAACCCGACTGCACAACTCAAAGATGTATTACGGGTCATTGATGCCCATCCGCTGCTCAATGTTCCCCACGAGGAGCATCCAATGGCACTCCTTGATGCGCTATACGCGCGGATCCTGTACAAGGTTCCAGTCAAAGTCAAGGGAAACGCACGAAAGCTCTTGTTGGCATTAGCCATTGATTGGGAACGGTTTTGTGATGAGAAAGGAAGAAAATTCATTGTTCTATGCAACTGGTTGGGCATGACTTTCGATGAAGCTTATGCCGCCGTTCGACATCTCAGTTCTGCTTTGTATGTCCCTCGCGATAGAAAAGGACGCTGGAAACAGCCTCGATGCTTCCATAAATCATTTCTCGACTACTTGTCCAACTTTGACCGTTCGGGATTTTCATCTGATATCCAGCGCGACGCTCGCCAACTCCTTGTTCAATGTACATACAGGATCCTGGAGCAGGCCCCCGACGGCATTGATATTGGTGATCTCAAGTATGACGCCACCGACGCCACCAATGTACCTGGTAGAAAAATCATTCTGATGCGTGGTCCTGGAACAGGAGACAAAATTTCGCTCGCTTGGCCAGTAGGGAAAGGGGGTGACCGGGACAACGAATTGATAAGGCTCTACATATACAAGATGGCTTTTTCCTGCATCATGGACGGGCTTCGGCGTAGAGAACCAGCGATTAGTGATATGTTCTTCCTTCGTTTCCTGGCCACACGCGTTGATTCATTACCTGAATCTGCTGCTCGAGCATTATCTGATGTCATGTTTGTAAGTTTTTGTACTACTTTATGGCTGTGGTGCTTACGAAATACTCTTAGGTCAAGTCATGTCGACAGAAATTCATGGAACAAGGCCTACTCCAGAGGATACCTATCAAGGTGCTTACTACTGAGCATATAGCATTTCATCCCCGATTGCAGTTCCGTTGTCGCACTATACAAGATTCCAATTTATCAGATCCATGGAATCCATCATGTTTAGTAAGTGAATTATTTGAATTACTCGCAGTTTATTAAACATGCTGTACAGCATTCAAGAGACGGGCAGTATGGCAGGTGGGGCGAAGGTGGGAGTAGTTGGTCAACAAGCCTCACCTTGCGTCCCACAAGCAAATTGAGGTGTGAGTTCTGCCATCGCCGGTTTGAAAGTCAACTTGAGGGTTGGAAGGCCCGAAATCCAGAGTACCCGGTTTTAGTTATGTTCACCTCGGCTGGGATAAGCCTTGTAGAATTTCGATTTTTTGACTTGGAGGATGGGATATCGGAGTGGACGTACACCTTTTGCTATAGATTCTCGAAGGAGGAACGTGAAGATTTGGGAAGCACTGTATAGATGTGCTTCAATCCTGTTATTGCAATTTAGTGACCAACTTTTGTAGCGCTTGAGGTCTAGTTCAATCTATTCAAGTATGCATGGCAAAACTACAGGATTGAAGTCAAAAAGGATTCCCGGATCACTCTTAGCCTGGGATACCTGACGTATTCTCATCGATAGCTTAGCACGATTGTCTTATGGGACAGCAGGTTGAAGCTACACCCCATTTAATGGGCTATCCGTAATGGTGCTCGACCTTCTCTCCTACCTCCTTCAACTCTTTCCGCTGCCTGATGCGCCATCCTACATCTTTGAAAATACTACTCTTACTCCCTCCCTGACTAGCTTTCACATCTGGCCGATTTATACGACGCAACCAGTGACATTTCCCGCTAAATAATGTCTCGAACTAGGAGCCAAAAACATCGGCGATCGCAGAAGAGAATCTGGAGCTGCCAAGGACCGCCCTTTCTCCACCAGGCCGTGGGACCAGGGTTAAACAAAAATTAATATAACAGTCATCCCAAATCCATGGGCTACTATATCAAATTTCTCTACATCACTATCGAGAGCGGTCTATACATAGAACAAAAACTAAGCGACCACAATAGAATGAAGAACGCTACACAGGGCTCCCTAATTTCATACGCTCCTCCTTGTCCAACTTATAGGCAAACCAGTACGTCCACTCGGATATCCCATCCTCCGGATCGACAAAATGAAAATTTACAACAGCTATCCCAGCCGAGGTGAACAGAACTGGGACTGGGTGATCTGGGAATTGGGCCTGCCAACTTGCCAATTGGTCTCTGAACCGTTGACGGCAGAAATTACAATGCCCATATTCCCCCGGTTTGCTATCACTGGCAAAGAAGGTTTTCCAATTCTGATCCTTGCCTTCACTCCACTCGTCATTCCGCAAATGCTGCATAGCACAGATTCAATAAGCTGTGAGAGAAACACAAATATTCCACTCACTTCACACGACGGGTTCCATGGATCAAGTAGATTGGTATTCGTTGTAGTAGGACGACGAAACTGCAAATCGACGTAAAATACTACATCCGAAATACTAAGCAATTTAATCGGTATTTTCTGGAGTAGGCCTTGTTCCATGAATTCATCACGAAACTCATCCTAATATATGTTTTCAGCATCACCGCCATAGGCGAATACAAGAACTTACAAACACAGAACCAAACAAGAGTTGAGGAATGAGCCTCGTGAATGATTCAAAGCGTGTAGCCAGGAGACGGATGGCGAACACATTATTGAAAAGCTTGTCTCGAAAGCTAACCCTCATCACGAGATGCCTAAAAACCAGTTTATAAATGGACAGCTTTGTTTTATTGTCGTCCCAGCCACTTTGTTCATCCACTGGCCAAGTAAGCGAAATGTTGTCACCTGTGCCAGGACCACGCACTAGGGTTCCTTCACCGGCCAAAACAACGACGTCATAATTGAGATCACCAGCATCAATGCCATCCGGAGCCTGCTCAAGAACCCTAAGCGCACATTGATCATAGAGTTGGAGAGCGTCGCGTTTCATGTCGTCCAACCCTGAGGGAAAAAAAACAGAACGAGCATGGGATATATAATCAAGGAATGATTTATGGAAGGACCGGAGCTCTTCCGCGTGTGCTTTGTCATGGCTAGGGAAATATAAAACAGAGCTGAGATGACGAAGGGCTGCATAAGCCTCATTGCTGGTGATACCCAGCCAGTTACATAGAACAAATAAATTTTCTGGCCAAGAATGCAGAGGACCGTCAACTGATACCAATGCTAGTAAGAGCTTTCGCACAGTTTGCTGAACTCTAGCTGGTACCTTGGACAAGATTTGCGCGTACAGAGCATGAAGGAGCGCCATTGGGTGATTCTCCGGCGGGACATCAGTGAGTGGTTGAGTGTCAATAATGTGCAGTACATCCTTCAATTGTCCAGCCGGGTCCCCAACGTCAGGGTCTCCGATATATTTCAGGACCGTTCGTGCATATACAAACAGGCCACCCGAAGCATAAGCGAGCTTCCAGAAGTCGTCCTCTGAAGGCCACTGCACCCGCGAATGGACTGAATATCTCTCTTGTATCATCTTCAACTCTGTACGAAGAAATCTTTCGACATCTTCGCGAGCTTCATTGGAGTCAACAAGGATTTCCTGCTTTTCATGGGCCGCTTCAACAAAAGGTTGTGCAAAAAAGGATGTGATATGATGCTCCGGGCGACTAGCAATCATCCACACAATGGGTGACAGAGGGTAGGTGAGGCACAGGTTGGAGATCAAACGGAGAAGCTCTCGTTGAATATCTGACTTGTCGCATTCATCAAGGCCATCAATGATGATCAAGACGCGGCCAATAGAATTCAGTTGAGGGTAGTGGATGAATGGTTCAACAATTAATTTGTGAAATTGCACCGACATCGACTTTCGAAGGAGAGACGGATCACGTGTGATCTCTTGTTTGATGAACTGACGGTAAGGTTTGCAATTGACTGCCAGTTGGTAAGCCAGTGTTACGATGGCTTTGGATCCATCACTCCGTCCATTGACAAAAAAGAAGATTGACGCGCGTAGCGACACACAAGCAAGGTCACCTTCGGCAACACTCTGCATGATAGCCGACTTTCCAACCCCAGCAGCACCAAACACCCAGCGAATCTTCCTATTACCAGTACAACTGGCAATGAAAGCCACACATTGTGCTAGGATTGCGAGCCGCGTCCCAGGAAGGCATCGTGGAGGAGGGTCGCGAGCAGACGAATCGAATTCGGCCCCAATAATTGTTTCTTGCAGTAGCTTGACCATGACTACGGTCGTCAATAAATATACATTGTAATGAAAGAGCGACATACATTCATCCGGGCTGTGGATGTGGATGTCGGCTAACAGCAATTCATTCGATTTCAGTACATCAGATATGCAATGAGAGTTCACTCACCATGATGTACATTATTGTCAACAAAGGTGCCGGACACGGTAAAATTACTAGCTTGATAAAACATCCCTTGGCTCCGATCTTGGGATAGCGGAGAGGGACTGCGTGAATAAATCTATAAATATATTAACATCTTTAAGGAAATTTATAGTAAAAGTGAAATCACCGCCAGTCCTTCAGGGAGCAGAAATTGCTGTGAACCACCTGCCGGTGCCTGGGAATGTTGGAGTGCAGCCGAGGCATCTTCATTGTGGAGTTGGGGGACATTCGTGCTCTGAAGAGTATCCGTAGGTGGGCTAGCATCCGAACTGATACGTTCGTCGGGTTTTGCAAGAGCTGGATGCTGGGGCATGACAGGTGGAGTGGCAGGTTGCGGTGGACCGGTAGGTTGGCGACCCAAATCATCCAGCACTAGACCCATCGACAAGTGTCCTGGTAAATCTTGAGAGGCAGCAACAGAGCCACCAGGAGCTGGTACCGGGGAAGGGGGGTAAGGGTGAGGCACATCGGTCTCGAAGTGGGAATTCGCCCGATGTGTAGGGAGCAGTCGACGAAAGTGGTAGCTTGCTGTGTCATAGATGTAGCTTAGCCCATCGAATAGCAGGGGGAGGTCGGACATCGGAAGCCAGATAAGTAGGAAAGAAAGAGGTGTGAGAATTTCCAACCTGCCCATAAAGGCACGAGGGTTGCTTGTGCCAGTGGCTGTTCCAGTGCTTGCTGTACTTAGCGTGGTGCTACTACTCGGTTTGCCTGATATCACGGCAGGCTTTTGTCCTCCTATAGAATAACTTGCTACTAACAGCTTTCGTTAAAAAAGGCGTTTGTGAACAGAATAATCAGGAAATTAGGACAAAATCAAAGCTAGATCACAGATCCGGCCGATCCGCACAACGCAGTCAGTGTTTCCACCCGTACCCCAGATCCGACAAATTACCTTCCAGCTGGTAGTGCACTGGACAAGGCAGCCATCTCATTCGCTCATTGAGCGTCTGCAGAAGTGAAATTTCACCAAGAGAGGAGATCCAAAACCTCGCCATAGGATACGTTCTTATAACGTCCGGTGGCTGACAGTTCTCGCTGGGTTATGTCTCTAACTAGGAGGCAAAACCATCAGCCATCGCCGAAGCCAATCGCCGCAATGTGTCGTGGTGAATGAAGCCAGCTTTGCAGGGGAGGAAATCGCAAGAGCGCAGAAACTGTTGACAAGTGGGAATGTAGCCCTAGCACTATGTCTTACAAGAAACGCCGACTAGAGTGTTCAAAGCAAGATGAATTGATAGTATGCAGAATCACAATTTATTAGTAAAATGAATGCGAAGATCTATTTCAAAACAAGGGGCATACGCTCAGCCTCAGCACCGTGACCAGGATGTAGCTCAGCTACAATAAACTATGAGTGCCCTCCGTCATTGATGGCACAACCGATTCAGAAAAGCATTGATCCTAAGCCGACGTTGTCAGAGCAAGTTCCAAGCATTTCTAATGACCGTAATGATTGCTTGTAAACTCCTGCAATAAAGGAGCTCGTTCAGTCCATACTAGGTCCAACAACAGATCAGGCATGTCATACCCGGAAACACAAGCCAAGTAGCCTACCCCGACACAACACCAACAACCACTAGAATGGCCCTAGCCCACCAAGAGTATATATAGTTTTCCTGATTTGGAGGGTGGAAGCGCGGGCGCCTTGCGCTGTAAAGGTCGAGCTCAACGTATTTGAAGTGCTGACCACGTAGTCTAAAACTGTGACATATAAGTAAGAGAAATGTGTTCAACATAGTATCATGTGCACCCAACGAACATGAGTGTGGAGCAGGTACCATTGATCAGAAGCGGCATCGTCCCCAGCTCTAGCATTAAAATGCTACTCAGTGCATACATAATAATGATAGATAGCAGCCAATACGCACCACAATAAAGTACCACATGCTCCACGATCTATCCATGCGATCTTTGCCTTTTTTTCCTCAGCAAGTCTCCACCGGGCTCGTCATTTTCATCAAATGCCCCAGGTAGAACCTTTCCTCGGCTCTCGTTACTTACAAATTTCATCAACCCACTCTTTCGACGTCCATCACCACCAGTGGCACCAGCTGCCGCTAGTCTAGTCGTTGGTCTGGAATCCTCCAGGGCGGTCATGAGGAACCCAGAAGGCAGGATCAAAGGTCGTTTCAACTGGTTCCAGCTTTGGTGTCAGAAAGACCTCATGAGGCTTGTGAGTGTGCAATAAGCCAGTGATAGAGCTGCTCAAGACGAAGCAACGAGTATAATGGCTTGAGATTCGGCAGGTAGTGCAACCGCTTCACATGGGCCTAGTCCTTGACCCAAGCCGAGGTGAGCATTGTCTGAGGCTCGTACGCCTGGCCGTAAAGTGTGTCTGGGTAAAGGTTCATGATGAGAATTGAAAGACATCCATATATAGGCTTTGATAAAGTGAGTTCCAGAGATTCTGCAGCTGCGGGTGCTGGAGAGAGAGTGGAGAGCAGGCGAGTTGAACAGTATTTCTGTTGTCACATCAGTCACATCACAATGCGCGACGCGTGCTAATGAACTTGGGGCACGTGACCGCGTCGCGATTTAGAATCTAGATTCTAAATCTTGTGACTGGTCCAACGGCAGTGGAACCAGGAACACTACAGAGCCAGAGTATGGCTGCTGACCGTCTATAATTCCTTTCCCCACGCACCGCCGCTAGCACCGACCACCAGATGCATCAAGCAGACCGCTAGCTCGGTATCACGCTAAGTAGAGCACTTGCGAGCGCTGGAACTGCCATGGACACTGCCAGAGACTCGAGGGATAGCTGCTCATTTACTTCACATTGCCTCTCGCGCCAACTACCTGATGCAACAAACACCAACTCAAGTACCGCGTTAAGTATAGTAGGCGTCGAGACTGCAACGAATAGCCCTTTTATGTCGTATTGCGCAGGCTGGGCAACCTTGCACTTCTTCCTATCCTATCTGTCTTCCGATGCTCGACCTCCTACTCTACCTCTTTCTTGGATTACTGCCGCTGCTTGCTGTGCTATGTCTTGTCTCGAAGACCCTACACTTCTACTTGCTTCGACTGGCTCAAGGGCTGACGGTGACTCCCCTTCTCTAAATTCCACTTAGCTCGGAGTTGTTGATTAGATTCATAGCCACGTCCGCCCAGTCTCTCGTCAGGTCCTCAAGCACAGTGGACCAGCTGGTTCAATAAAGCCGGCAACTCTGTTTTGTGCGGCCCCGTTTTTATCGACAATAACGGGAAAAATGGTGAGAAATACATCATCGCAAATCTGGCGCTGTGCTAATGCAGGCTGTATCGCTGGTAGCTAGCGTCAACATAACCAGTGTGGATGGATGTAAGAAGCTATGTCATTGCGTCATACGTTTGCCTGACATCCGAAGTTATGGTCAGTTTACTGAAGGAAACAATACCCGGCGCAGAGTTTGGTTCCTCTGCTCGCGACCCACCTCCGCGGTGCCATCCTGAAACACGACTGGCGATTTCAAATCGATGTGTGGACTTCATTTTTCATTGCACTGGCGAGAAGAAGATTCGCTGGGTGTTCGGTACCGCTGGGGCTGGGAAGTCGGCCGTTATGCAGAGTGTTGCTGAACATTCCCTCGTGTCCATGCTCATACGCGTGTCGGTCTTCTTTTTCTGGAATGGACGCAGTGACGGTTCCAAGACCATCGTAACACTGGCCTACCAACCGGCAGTACAATGCGAGCCGTATCGCCAATTCATCAAACAAAAGATCGCGCACGATCTGGGGACCATTCCTAGCATACAGAGATGATGGCGACCTTTTTTGGTGTCTTTATTCTATTTTGTATGGAACTCAATATGCACCTCTGGGAAACTAAATGAAGGGGATTGAGTATCAGAATGCCGGAGAAATTCAAGGCCACCGAATGAGCGAACAATTAAGGGGGACTATGACTGCCGTAAAGGGATGAAAGGGATGTCTTAACTGCGACTTGCCATTGCATTGCATTCGCCAGGCCCTACATGTGAACGTTCCCTGAATGGATAGTTTTGTTATGAATCAAAGGCTGGACTCCACCGCATGGGAGAGTACCAGTCAACTGACAGTACAAGCAGAGGATTATATTCTGCTGAATCCAAACCTTGAGTCCCAAGCGTACAAGTGCCCAAAGACTCTTGACATTGGTGAAAGATACGGCATTGAACTAACCCTGGGGTTTGGGCCCTGGAAAGACCAAACATCAGTGGTATGTTGTCGCGCGTGACGCACATATCCCCGTTTTCACCAACTTTTCGACTTTTAAACTCTTACACTTTGCAGGCGCTCATCTATTGCTCTGGCTACCAAACACTCAAAAAATTGAATATTGTCAAAGTGCCGTCTGTATGTTATCCATCTTGCGGATCTTTTGTGTCACCAAGAACAAACAAGTGCCCATTTCGTGAAATCCTGGACCTAACAGCGCAGGTTAAGTGGACGCCAGAAGCCTCTACACGTTCCAGAACCCGCAGTTCGATAGTAATCGCTCTCTCAACCCTCCCCTCTCACTCACATCCAACAATCGCAGATGGGTTCCCCGGGCCAACATGGCGCCGCTCGCTCTCACTACGACTTCCCACAAACATCACGAAACTATGTAGAGGTTGCAGCGATGATGATGCCGAAACCTATGACGGGAATCAAGCACATGTTGCGCCCCGCTTGCAAACATCTCCCGATGCCTATGTCGATGGGTTGGCAAGAGAATCCAGTCGATGACGACTATCCACAACGCCTCCTCATCCCCGGACTTCAACTCTCAGATATCGATTCCGGTGCTACACGCCCCGTCGTTGCGCCATGGATGCATGCACTATACAGCATGACACATGATAATCAGCCGAGCGGTGTGACTGAAATCAAGTTGGAGGACGCTCATTTTGCAAAGTCCTTCACTTGGCAGCACAAAGCTGTTCTGTGTGTCCTTTGCTTTCAAGGCATGCTCGGTCTGCTAGCTTTCGCACGCAGTCAGCTACGCGAGGGGACTCTCATCCTCTTTGGTATCCTCTTGCAAATCTTAGAGGGTTACTGTACCTGGAAATATCCTACCCGTAGGCCTCCGCGTGCCGTCGCGAAACCGCGATACTATGTATTGCACAAAGGCATGGCATCCACACACTTCCTTCTGATTTCCCACCGACCTTCGAATATATCAACAAGTGTTGGGAAACCGTATACCAACCTCGAGGATGTCGCAGTACCCTTACCAGTTGTACGAAAAGGTTACTGCCGACTTCAAGAAGTATTTCTTCGTAAGCTGCTTCAGTTTGCGAACATGGGTCTGAAGATGGGAGCTGTCCTCACTCCCACCGATAGCCTCATTTTCCCATTTACGCTTCTGATCGGCACTGTTGCGTCTGAGATCATCATATCCCTCCACACACCCTTACCGAGATACTCCGAGATGGAACCACTAGATACCGCAGACCCCAAGCACTCGAGCACGTTGGACATGCTTGCCGCTATCAGCCAGAAAACGGGGTGTGTTTCCGTGGGGTTCGTAGAATCGATTCTTCCCGATCCAGCGGGGAATCACGTCGATTATGACTGGATAGAAAAAGTTCTGCGAACGAAGAAAGGCATGTTTTACCAAGCTAGCAAAATTTCTTTGCCTGGCGCTGTGTTTATCGGTGGCAGGGATAATAGTGAGTGAATACTTGTTATATCTGTAGCGTACTAGCATGAACTGATTTTCTTGTAGCTACCGTCAATATAAACGGCGGTGATGAGTGTAAGAAGTTTTCTTTGTTACGTCGTACCTTTACTGACAGCTGTAGTCATGGCCAAGTTACTGCAGGAAACAATACCCAGCACCGCGTTTGATTCCTCCGCTCGCGATCCGCCCCCGCGATGCCATCCTGGAACGCGCCTGGCAATATTAGAACGATGTGTGGCTTTCATCGTGAATTGCACTGGCAAGAGGAAGATGCGTTGGGTGTTCGGTGCCGCTGGGGTCGGGAAGTCTGCCGTTATGCAAAGTGTTGCAGAACATCCCATCGCCTCCGTGCCTATACGCGCATCAATCTTCTTTTTCGTGAACGGACGCAGTGACGGGTCCAAGGCCATCGTAACACTGGCCTACCAGCTGGCAGTACAATGCGAGCCCTACCGCCAGTTCATCAAGCAGGAGATTGAGCTTGATCCGTCCCTCCTTCAAAAATCAATGTCAGTACAGTTCAACAAATTCATTGTTGAACCATTCATCCACTCTCGACTAAATTCTATCGGCCGCGTGTCGATAATAATCGATGGTCTTGATGAATGCGACAAAAAATCTACTCAACGGGAGCTCCTTCGACTCATTTCCGACTTTTGCCTCACGTACCCTTCTTCTCCCATCGTATGGATGATTGCCAGTCGCCCAGAGCATCATATCACATCCTTCTTTGCGCAAGCTAGCGTTGGAGCAGCCTATGAAAAGGAAGAAATCCCTGTTGACTCGGACAATGCTTGGGAAGATGTCGAAAGATTTCTTCGTGAGCAACTGATCACAATACAAGATGGATTTTCACTCCACCTCCAGGCACAGGCACAGTGGCCCTCTGAAGAGGACATCTGGAAGCTCGCTGATGCTTCAGGTGGCCTCTTTGCATTCGCCCAAACAGTCGTCAAGTATATTGGTGATCACAACATCGGAGACCCGACTAGACAACTCAAAGGTGTATTGCGTGTCATTGATGCCCATCCGCTCCGTAATGCCTCACACAAGGAGCATCCGATGGCACTTCTTGATGCATTATACTCGCGTATCTTGTCCGAGGTTCCAACCAAAGTCATGGGAACCGTACGAAAGCTCTTGTTGGCGTTGGTCATTGATTGGGAGCAGCTTTGTGATAAAAGAGGAAGAGACATCGTTGTTCTAGGCAACTGGTTGGGTATAAGTCGTGATGAGGCTTATGCCGCCATTCGACATCTCAGTTCTGTTTTGTATGTCTCGGGTGATGGAGAAGCGGACTTAAAACAGCTTCGATACTTTCATAAATCATTTCTCGACTACTTGATCGACTTTTCCCGTTCGGGATTTTCTCCGGATATCAAGCGCGACGCCTACCGACTCTTTATTCAATGTACAAACAGGATCCTTGCACAGGCTCCAGATGGCATTGATGTTGGTGATCTCAACTATAACGTTGCGGAAGTATTTGGTGGAAGAATAGTCCTGATGCGCGGTCCCGGCACAGGTGACAACATTTCGCTTGCTTGGCCAGTAGAGGAAGGAAATGACTGGCGCGAGAAATTAATAAGGCTCTACATGTATAAATTGGCTTTTGCCAGTATCATGTATGGGCTTTGGCGTGGAGAAAGAGCAGCTTGTAACGTGTTCTTCCTTCGTCTCATGGCAGCACGCCTAGATTTATTCTCCAGACGTGTTGCTCAGGTATTGTCTTTCGTTGTGTTTGTGAGTTCTTGTGTTACTCTCTGGCTACCATACTCAAAGATACTGTTAGAATCAATCCCATTGTCAGGAATTCATGGAACAAGGCCTACTCTTGAGGATACCCATCAAAGTGCTCATTACCGAGCTCATACTGTTTCCCCCCGCTTGCACTTCCATTGTCCCACTACACAGAATTCCAATCTATCCGATCCATGGAATTCGGCATGTACAGTGAGTGGAATAGTTGGATTTCTCGTAGTTTGTTGACACTGTGTCGTACAGCATACAAGGCACGGTCTGTATGGCAGGTGGGGCGAAGGCAGAAGTAGTTGGTCAACGGACCTCAGTTTAGACCTCGAGGGTCAATCTAAATGTGAATTCTGCTATCGCCGGTTCGAAAGCCAACTTGAGAGTTGGAAGGCCCAAAATCCGGATTACCCGGTCTTGGTTCTGTTCACCTCCGCTGGGATAGGCATCGTAGAATTTCGATTTGTTGATCTGGAGGATGGCATATCGGAGTGGACGTACAATTTTTGCCATAAATTTTTGAAGGAGGAGCATAAGAGACTGGGAAGCACTCTATAGGTTCTTCATTTTTGTCGTTGTAATTTAGACGACCAGCTTTTGTAGTACTTGAGGCCTAGGTTACTTTATTCACGTGTGTGTGGCAAAAGTTCGGGGTCGCAATTGAAAAGCATTTCCCTCCTCTCGATCACACTCAATTTCAGATGTGATATCTTCCCATCACCGGCTCGGGCTCGTCCCGCAAGCGCCCATGCACATGTCATATGGGCAAGCGGGTTAAAGCCACCCCACTTCCTGTGCGCCACGCTGTACTAATGCCCGACCTCCCCTTCTACCTCCTTCAACTCCTTCTACTGCCCCTTGTGCTATCCTACATCTGGGACATATTAAGCTCCCTCTTTTTTCGACTGGCTTTCACACAGCCAGCCAATTCACAAGACGTAGCCAGTGTCGCCACCCCTACTCCAAATTCCACAGACTACCCTCCAGCTGGTGGTGCGCTGGATAAAGCAGCTATCCCACTCGCTCAGGCTCCACTAGTTGCACCCAGTAACTCGGCCCTTGCGCGAACACCTGAACAACACAGCCCGCTTGCTCGATCATCTACGAATACGCCTTTGACCACCACCAACCTCGACGAATCTCAGCATGAAGACCTGCCATCTGTACTTCAACATTCACGGGCAGCAACAGCTCCTTCACAGCAGGTCCTGCTGCCTCAAGGGCTGACGGTGATTTCCCTCTTTTGGGTTGTAATTCAGGATGAAAGTACTGATACATTCATAGCAACACCCGCTCAGTCACTCACCGCAACCCCAGGAGAGAGGCATGTTTTACCAAGCTAACAATTCTTCTTTGTTTGACAATATACTTATCGACAACAATGATAGTGGTGAGTGAATTTTACTTATATCTGTAGCGTACTGGTATGAATTGATTGGCTTGTAGGTGTCGTCAATATATACAGTGGTTATGATTGTACGAACCTTTTCTTTGTGATGTCGCATGTTTACTGATAGGTCTAGTCATGGCTGAGCTACGGCGAGAAACGATACTCGACGCAGCGTTTGATTCCTCCGCTCGCGATCCGCCCCCGCGATGCCATTCTGGAACACGGCTGGCAATATTAGAACGATGTGTGGCTTTCATCGAGAACTGCTCTGGCAAGAGGAAAATGCGTTGGGTGTTTGGGGCAGCCGGGGTTGGAAAGTCAGCTATCATGCAAAGTGTTGCAGAGCGTCCCCTCGCTTCCGTGCCTATACGTGCATCAATCTTCTTTTTCGTGGACGGATGCAGTGACGGTTCCAAGGCCATAGTAACACTGGTATACCAACTGGCAGTACAATACGAGCAGTACCGCCATTACATCATACAAAAGATCGCGCACAATCCATTTCTTCTTCAGAAGTCAATATCAGTACAGTTCAACGAATTCTTTGTTGAACCATTCATTCACCACCCTCGACTAAAATCTATCGGCTGCGTGTTGATCCTAATCGATGGTCTCGATAAATGCCACCAATCCAGTACTCAAAAGGCGCTCCTCCGACTCATCTCTGACTTTTGCCTCGCGCACCCTTCGTCGCCAATCGCATGGATGATCGCTAGTCGCCCTGGGCCTCATATCAAAGACTTTTTTGCCCAATTTAATTTTGAAGTCCTTGAAAAAGAAGAAATTCTTGTTGACTCTGAGGAAGCTCGGGAAGATATCAAAGGATATCTTCGCGTGGAACTAATGAGGATAAAAAATGAAATTTTATACTACTCCCAGGCGGCGTGGCCCCCGGAAGAGGATTTTGTGAGGCTCGCTGATGCATCGGGTGGCTTCTTTGCATTCGCCAGTAACGCCGTCAAGTATATCGGAGACTCAGATATCGGGGACCCAACCGCACGACTCAATGATGTACTACAGGTCATTGATGACCATCCGCTGCCGAATGACTTACGCGAGAAGCATCCGATGGCGCTCCTTGATGCGTTATATTCACGGATCTTGGACAATATTCCAGCCAGTGCTAAGCGAAACGCACGAAATTTCTTGTTGGCATTGGCTTTTGATTGGGAACAGCTTTGTGGTGAGGGAGGAAGAAACTTTATTGTCCTATGCAACTGGCTGGGTATGACTTGTCACGAAGCATATGCCGCTATTCGACATCTCAGTTCTGTTGTGTATATCTCAGGCGATAAAGAGGCGAGCTCAAAACGACTTCGATGCTTCCATAAATCATTTCTCGACTACTTATCCGACTATGATCGTTCGCGATTTTCGCCTGATATCAAACAAGAAGCTCGCCAGCTCTTCAGCAAATGTACAAGCAGTGTCCTCAAGCAGGCTCCGAATGGCATCGATATTGGTGGCCTCAACTATGACGTCGCTATAATTGGTGCAAAAATAATCCTGGCGGGTAGTCCTGGCACAGGTCACAAGATTCAGCTTACTTGGCCTGTAGAACAAGAAAGTGACTGGAAAGACGAATCAACAATGTTTTACATGTATAAAATGGCTTTTGACAGCATCATGGACGGCCTTTGGAACAAGGACAAAGCTTTCAATGATGTGTTCTTCCTTGGTCTCTTGGCTGTCCGCCTAGATTCATTATCTGAACATGCTGCTCAAATATTGTCCGATGTCGTGTTCGTAAGTTCTTGTATTACTCTATGGCGGTGATGCTCAAAAGATACTTTTAGGATCGATCATGCCGCCAAGAATCCATAGATCAAGGTTTACTCCAGAGGATACCCGCCAATGTGCTTACTATCGAGCATATAGTGTTTGATCCTCACTTGCAGTTCCATTGTCCTACTACACAGAACTCTAATCTGTCCGATCCATGGAACTCATCATGTACAGTGAGTGAAATATTTCGGCTTCTTGTAGTTTGTTGACGCTGTGCTGTGCAGCATTCAAGACATGGGCATTATAGCAGGTGGGGTGAGGGTGAGAGTAATTGGTCGACGAACCTCAGTTTGGATCACGGGGGTAAATCAAAATGTGAATTCTGCTATCACCGACTTAAAACTCAACTCGAGAGCTGGAAGGACTACGTTCCAAATTACTCGGTCTTGGTTCTGTTCACTCCGGGTGGGGTAGGCATCGTAGAAGTTCAGTTTGTTGATCCGAAGGATGGCATATCGGAGTGGACGTACCATTTTTGCCATAAATTTTCGAAGGAGGAGCGTAAGAGATTAGGAAGTACTGTATGAATGTCCTTCGTTCTTGTTGTTGTAATTGAGAATGGCTTTTGTAGCACTTGAGGCATAGAATACGGCCCAACTTTCGGAGTTGTCGTTGAAAGGAATTTCCGTCGTATATATCAGGTAAGATCACGCACCATGAAGTCCCACCAGAGTCCAGACGTGATGCTCTGAGGTCTCATTGGAGTCCTGGAACGACGGTAGAGAAAGTGGAAAACAATGAAAAAAGCCAGAGAGTGGGGACCGTGGTGCGCAGGCTCTGTTTCAACAAAAAGCCGAGATGTCAACAAGGGAGGGGAAAAAGAAGTGGTCAGTGTTTGGTGGTGGAGCGAAATCAAGCACACCGAAGAAGGACAAGTCTACAAGTATGGAAGGGGATGAGCAAGTCGAGATGTACATGAGCTCTCATCTGTTCACGTTTCTCAAGCTCATTGCGTCGATTGTCCCCACTATCAAAGTCGATTCGAAAACTTCATTCTGATGGCCCTTTGTGACTGCCTTGTCCTTTACCCTGTATACCCTTCTACTTGTGCATCTTACACATGGTTTTGTCAGGGCGCACATCCATGCTTAAAGCCTTCCTTTCTGTAGACCATGTGTTTGGGTGTTTCTTTTCTTCACCAAAGCGTCCGCGGAGGATCAGAGCAATGTAACATAGTTATCACCTATAAACCTTTTTTTACTCGTCTCATCGGTTTCCTCAAGTTGGATCAATTTAATTTTCCTATATTTCATATAACAAGGTGAACCGGGACAAGGACCGCCCATTTCTCCACCAGGCTGTGGGACCAGGGGGTAAACAAAGTTTTATACAACAGTTATCCTAAATCCATGGGTTACTATGTGAAATTTCCCTACATCACTATTGGGAGCGGTCTATACATAGAACAAAAACAAAGCAACCAGAATAGAATGAAGAACGTTACACAGGGCTCCCTAATTTCATACGCTCCTCCTTGTCCAACTTATAGGCAAACCAGTACGTCCACTCGGATATCCCATCCTCCGGATCGACAAATTGAAATTTTACAACACCTATCCCAGCTGAGGTGAACAGAACTGGGACTGGGTGATCTGGGAATTTGGCCTGCCAACTTGCCAATTGGTTTCTGAACCGTTGATGGCAGAAATGATAAGGCCTATATTCCTCCGGTTTGCCATCACTGGGAAAGGAGGTTCTCCAATTCTGATCCTTGCCTTCACTCCACTCGCCACCCCGCAAATGCTGCATAGCACAGATTCAATAAGCTGTGAGAGAAACACAAATATTCCACTCACTTGACACGACGGGTTCCATGGATCAAGTAGATTGGTATTCGTTGTAGTAGGACGACGAAACCGCAAACTGACGTAAAGTACTACATCCGAAATACTAAACACTTTAATCGGCATTTTCTGGAGTAGGCCTTGTTCCATGAATTCATCACGAAACTCATCCTAATATATGATTTCAGCATCACCACCATAGGCGAATACAAGAACTTACAAACACAGAACCAAACAAGACTTGAGGAGCGAGCCCCGTGAATGATTCAAAGCGTGTAGCCAGGAGACGGAAGGAGAACACATTATTGCAAAGCTTGTCTCGATCGCCAACCCCTCTCAAGAGATGCTGAAAAGCCAGTTTATAAATGTACAGCTTTGTGTTATTGTCGTCCCAGCCACTTTGTTCATCCACTGGCCAAGTAAGCGAAATGTTGTCACCCGTGTCAGGACCACGCGCTAGGGTTCCTACAGCGCCAAGACCACTAACTTCATAATTGAGATCACCAACATCAATACCATCCGGAGCCTGCTCAAGAAGCCTAAGCGCACATTGATCATAGAGTTGGCGAGCGTCGCGGTGCATGTCGACCAACCCTGAGGGGAAAAAAACAGAACGAGCATGGGATATATAATCAAGGAATGATTTATGGAAGTACCCGAGCCGTTCCACGTGTGCTTTGTCATGGCTAGGGAAATGTAAAACAGAGCTGAGATGGCAAAGGGCTGCATAAGCCTCATCGCTGGTGATACCCAGCCAGTTACATAGAAGAATAAAATTTCTTGGCCAAATTTGCAGAGTGCCAACTAATACCAATAAGAGCTTTCGCACAGTCTGCTCAACTCTGGCTGGTACCTTGGACAAGATTCGCCCATACAACGCATCAAGGAGGGCCAGCGGGTGATTCTCGAGAGGTACATCAGTGAGTGGGTGAGTGTTGATAACGTGTAGTACATCCTTCAGTTGTCCAGTCGGGTCCGCGATGTCAGGGTCTCCGATATATTTCAGGACCGTTTGTGCAAATACAAACAGGCCGCCCGAAGCATAAGCGAGCTTCCAGAAGTCCTCCTCTAAAGGCCACTGCACTCGTGAATGGAGGGAAAATCTCTCTTGTATCATCTTCAACTCCGTACGAAGAAATCTTTCGACATCTTCGCGAGCTTCATTGGAGTCAACAAGGATTTCCTCCTTTTCATAGGCCGCTTCAACATAGGGTTGTGCAAAAAAGGATGTGATATGACGCTCTGGGCGACTAGCAATCATCCACACAATGGGTGACAGAGGGTAGGTGAGGCACAAGTTGGAGATTAGACGGAGAAGTTCTCGTTGAATATCTGACTTGTCGCATTCATCAAGACCATCAATGATGATCAAGACACGGCCAATAGAATTCAGTTGAGGGTGGTGGATGAACGGTTGAATAATGAATTTGTGAAATTGCACCGACATCGACTTTCGAAGGAGAGACGGATCACGTGTGATCTCTCGTTTGATGAACTGACGGTAAGGTTCGCAATTGACTGCCAGCTGGTAAGCCAGTGTTACGATGGCTTTGGATCCATCACTCCGTCCATTGACAAAAAAGAAGATTGACGCGCGTAGCGACACGCAAGCAAGGTCACCTTCTGCAACACTCTGCATGATAGCCGACTTTCCAACCCCAGCAGCACCATACACCCAGCGAATCTTCCTTTTACCAGTGCAGCTGGCAATGAAAGCCAGACATTGTGTTAGAATTGCGAGCCGTGTCTCAGGATGGCATCGCGGGGGAGGATCGCGAGCAGACGAATCGAATTCAGCCCCAATAATTGTTTCTTGCAGCAGTTTGACCATGACTACGGTCGTCAATAAATATACATTGTAATGAAAGAGCGACATACATTCATCCGAGCTGTGTATATGGATGTTGGCTAATAGCAATTCATTTGATTTCAGTGCATCAGATATGCAATGAGAGCTCACTCACCATGATCTGCATTGTTGTCGATAAAGGTGCCGGACACGGTAAGATTGCTAGCTTGGTAAAACATGCCATGACTCTGATCTTGGGATAGCGGAGAGGGGCTGTGTGAATTAATCTATAAATATATTAATATCTTTAAGGAAATTTATAGTAAAAGTGAAATCACCGCCAGTCCTTCAGGGAGCAGAAATTGCTGTGAACCACCTGCCGGTGCCTGGGAATGTTGGAGTGCAGCCGAGGCGTTTTCATTGTGGAGTTGGGGGACATTCGTGCTCTGAAGAGTATCCGTAGGTGGGCTAGCATCCGAACTGCTACGTTTGTCGGGTTGCGCAAGATCTGGATGCTGGGGCATAACAGGTGGAGTGGCAGGTTGCGGTGGATTGGTAGGTTGGCGACCCAAGTCATCCAGCACTAGACCCATCGACGGGAGTCCTGGTAAATCTTGAGAGGCAGCAACGGAGCCACCAGGAACTGGTACCGGGGAAGGGGGGCAAGGGTGAGGCACGTCGGTCTTGATGTGTAAATCCGCCCGATGTGTAGGGAGCAGTCGACGAAAGTGGTAGCTTGCTGTGTCATAGATGTAGCTTAGCCCATCAAAAAGTAGGGGGAGGTCAGACATCGGAAGCTAAGGAAGTAGGAAAGAAAGAAGTGTGAAAACTTCCAACCCGCCCATAACAGCACGAGGGTTGCTCGTGCCAGTAGCTGTGGCTGTTCCAGGCTTGCTATACTTAGCGTGGTGTTACTACTTGGCTTGCCCGATATCATGGCAGGCTTTTGTCCTCCTATAGAATAACTTGATAATAACAGCTTTCGTTAAAAAAGGCGTTTGTGGACAGAATAATCAGGAAATTAGGACAAAATCAAAATTAGATCAGATAAGTGTATGTCGTAACTAACCTCCGAGTTGGGCTCACTGGCACTTCTGAGGTATATGCACGACAGGAGCGTCCTGTTTGGCTCCTACAGCGAGGAACGTGGACTAACGACAAGTCAGGAACATCAAACACTGGTATCTAAAACAATGAGGCTCGCCTTGACTTTAAGTGTGAACGCATGTGCCAATTGAAGAGCATATGACCACTAGAATGGCAGACGTTACTCCCGAAAACATAGCTCAAGTTTTAATCGTGCCAGAGGGGGCTGTCTGAAGCTGATGTTGATACCGCAATATGCACAAATTATTGTTATGGTGTAGAGTACACCGCATTTCCAAATGAGCAAGGTTCCCTGAACTGATAAATAAGATAGACGAACAAGTGTCCCAAAGTCACCTAGGCTCGCCATTCATGATCCTGTATAGATGTGTAGGCTCTGACAAGGGAAGCATAGACGTCCAGACTTCAAGGCCGAGGATGAAAAGTTCATGGCAGAGCGTCTTATAGAGTATAGCTGCAAGATAATAGTCAGGAGGCCGCCTTTGACAAGTATAATTGTGACGTTTAACTCACATGAGGGCAAAGCAGAGCCGTGGACGTAGACCTAGAAGCATGTCCGTCACTGCAATAGACCGTCCCAAGATCTACTATAAACAAACCCTGCTTAATGCGCAGAGACTACAACTGTAACAAACTGATACGCACAAGCAGCACTCCATTGCATTGCGCTGTACTTCAGCGACAGCAACAGCGCCGCGTGAGGAGCCCGACATCTTCCATGGTTCGACATCAAGGAACGTACGCCCTGAGGTCTCTGCGAGTAAAGGACCCGAGGACCCGATGATGTTACACAAAGTGGGGGAGTGGCAGAGGGCGTTTAGCCACGTCTATGACATCTGTGCTGTCTGCGTGACGTCGTATACAGTGTAAGCAGAGGGTAGAGAGGCAGAGACATTGAGAGGCGGCGAGCTTGAGCCTCGGACTGTGGTTGAGAGCGTTGTTGAAAGGAGTCGCTATTTCTCGTCGACTGTCTTTATCTGACCACGTGATCGCGTTGCAACAAACTAGATTGTCAAAATCAAGTCCTCCCAGGCGCATTCCTGTCCTGGAACAACGCTGCGGAAGATGGAAAACAATGAAAAAGCCAGAGCGTTTGGACCGTGGCGCGCAGGCTCTGTTTGGTGTCGAACAACCCAAGGCATGTGACCGGGAGGCGAGACGCGTCGGACATGGCCACTGCTCGACTCCCCCGCATCGACCTCGCCCAGCTCCTGCAGGAACCCGACCCCCACATTGACCTGCGCGAAGACATCTTTGAGGAATCGACCCGCAACTTTCTCAAAGTACTCGAAAGCTTCAAACACAATGCCATCTCCTCTATCACAGAGCGACGCAAATACCAAGCAAAAGAGAAAAAGTAAATCTTGGAGAAGAGCCAGCAGGTGGAGGCTGAGACGAACCGATGTAAACTGAAAGAGATAGAGCTCGTTGCAGGTACGTGATGTCTAGCCTCGTTGCTGCGATGGGCGTACCAAGCACCACCCCTAGATCCTTTGTGATGAAAGAGGAAGAGACATTGTTGTTCTAGGCAACTGGTTGGGTATGACTTCCGAGGACACTCATGCCGCTATTCAACATCTCAGTTCTGTTTCGTATTTCTCAAGGGATGGAGCAGGCTCAAAACAACTTCGATGCTTCCATAAATCATTGCTCGACTACTTATCCGACTATTCCCGTTCGGAATTTTCTCCTGATATCAAACATGAAGCGCGCCAACTCTTTTTTCAATGTACATATAGGATCCTTCAGCAGGCTCCAGATGGCATTGATATTGGCGATCTCGGCTATAGCGCCATCAACACGTTTGGTAGTCTCAACTATGGCGCCACCAATACGTTCGGTGTACACGTAAACCTGACGCGTGGTCCTGGCACCGGTGACAACATTTTACTTACTTGGCCAGTGGAGAAGCAAAGCGACTGGGACGACAAATTAACAAGGTTTCACATGTATAAAACGGCTTTTGCGAATATCATGGATGGGCTTTGGCGTGGAGACAAGGCTTTTAGTGATGTGTTCTTCCTTCGTCTCTTAGCTACACGCCTTGACACATTATTTGACCTTCTTGCCGGTGCGTTGTCTATTGCCGTGTTTGTACGTCCTCGTATTACTCTATGGCTGTGATGCTTAAAAGATACTATTAGGATCCAGCACGTCGTCAGGAATGTATATAACAAGGCCTACTCCAAGAGATACCCATTCGGGTACTTACTGTTTCCAATGTAACGTTTAACGTCCATTCGCGGTTCCGTCACTCCACGACAGCAAATGACAATTCACCTGGTGCACCGGGGTCGTCATGTAGAGTGAGTGAAATATTTGTATTTCTCACTTTTTATTAACCCTGCTATACAGCACCAATGGCATGGGCGAGCTTCAGCTCGAATCCAGAGAGTCAATCTAGCTGTGATTTCTACCACCGCCGGTTTAGGAATCAAGTTGAAAGTTTGAAGGCCCGGGATCCAGATTACTCGGTCTTGGTACTGTTCACTTCGGCTGGGATAGGCATCATAGAGTTACAATGTGCTGATCCAGAGGATGGTACATCAGAGTGGACCCACAACTTTTGTCATCAATTTTCGGAGGAACATATAAGCACTATATAAATGTTCTCCAGTCTTGTTGTAATTTAGAGGGTCAGATTTTGTAGCACTTGAGGCATCAGTTCATTTATTCACGCAATACAACGCGAATTTCGAAGTTGCATTTGAAAAGGATTTCTGTCCTCTCGATTACTCTCAATCTAAGATAGGATGTATTCTCGTCAACAGCTCAGCGTTCATGCCTTATGGGCCAGGTTAACGCTACACCACACCCTGCGGGCCATCCTCTACTAATGCTCGACCTTCTCTTCTACCTTTTTCAACTCTTTCCGCCGCTTGATGTACCATACTGCATCTTTGGCATACTAGGCTCCCTCAACCGACTCTCACACATCCAGCCGATTCACAGACCGCGGAACTCGATGATCTCGATATGTTGAACGTCGCAGCGACTAGACTCGGGCCAATTCAGTGGAAATAGAAACCGTAAGAGTACAAAAACTGTTGACAGGTGGCCATGCAACGTTGACATCGGGTCGTGCAGAAATGCTGACTAGAGTGTTGAGAGCAGAATAAGTTGATAGCATGCAAGATCACAGATTAACAGTAAAATGATACCAAAAGTCTATTACCGAGCAAAGGGCATACGCTCATCCTCAGCACCATCATCAGAAGGTATTTCAACCACCGTCAGCCTCGACCACTTTCCAGTATTGATAGCATGACCGGGTTCAGAAAAGCATTGATCCTAGGCCGACGCTAGCAGTACTTCCAAGTAATTAACATGACATAATGGTTTCTTGTAGAACTCCTACGACAAAGGAGCTCGTTTGGTCATTGCAGGTCTAACACGATCAGGCATGTGGGCGAAAGCAAATAGGCCACCCGATGCGTCAGCGAGCTTCGAAAAAATCCTCTTTCGAGGGCCACTGTGCCTGGGAATGAGAGAAAAATACATTCTGTATCCCCTCTAGTTCCACGCGAAGAAATCTTTGACACCTTCTTTAGCATCCTCAAAATCAGCGAGGATTTCTTCTTTTTCAAAGGCCTCCTATGGGTGACGAAGGGTATGCGAGGCAGAAGTCTGAGATGAGTTGGAGAAGCTCTTGTTGAGTACGGGATCTGTCGCGTTCGTTGAGACCATCGATTATGATCAACACGCGGCCGATAGAATTTAGTTGAGGGCGGTGAGTGAATGATTCAACCAAAGAATTTATTGAACTGTACTGACATTGATGTTTGAATGAGAGACGGAACATGCGCAATCTCTTGCCTGATGAACTCGTGGTACAGCTCACACTGTACTGCCAGTTGGTAGGCCAGTGTTACAATGAATTTAGAGCCATCACTACGTCCGTTCACAAAAAAGAAGATCGACGTGCGTAACGACACAGTAGGGAGGGGGTGTTTGGCAACACATTGCACGATAGCCAACTTTCCAATCCCGGCGGCACCAATCACCCAAGGTATCTTCCTCTTGCCAGTGCAGTGAACGATAAAAGCTGCACATTGTTCTAAGACTGCCAGTCGAGTTTCAGGGTAGCATCACGGGGGCAGGTCATGAGCAGACGAATCAAACGCTGCATCGGGTATCGTTTCCTGCAGTAAACGGATCATAACTTTGGAAGTCAGTAAAACAAATGATGCAAAGACATGGCTTCTTACATTCATTCGAATTGGCTATGTTAATAGTAGCTGCCAGCGATTCAGCCTGCATGAGCGCTACGCCAGATATTCGAAGATGAATTTCTTACTATTTTCTGCGTTATTGCTGATAAGCACATTGCCATACAAAACAAATTGCGAGCTCGATTAAACATGCCTCACAGCTGGTACTGAGAGTCTGGCGGGGACAGACGCCGCTACGATGATTATGAGCACCTCTAGCTTGAATGACGCTCAGAAGGGGACCCACCATCAGTCCAAGCCAGTAGAAGACTAGAATCTCGGAGATATAGTCTGGCACATCAGGCAGGAGTAGTATCTGAAGAAAGTGGAGTAGGAAGTCTTGGAAGGTAGATGAGACAGGACGACGTGCGAAGCTTTCCAGCAGTGTTCGGGGTAGTTCTAGCGCCTGCTATACTTGGCGTAGTGTTAATTCGGCTCAGCGTTTGTTGCATCGAGAGAAGGTGTGGGGCAGCAGAAATGGGCGACAATCAACAGCCATATTACAAGGTGTGAATTATTCTCATTGGAAGATAAGATGACACGGCTGTTGAAGGTTCAGCACTCAGCATATGCAAACCTCCGACGTTCTTCGCATCAACACAAATTTCATCCCTATGCTCGGCTTTCTCCGCTGTTCGCTCCCGGTTCCAACCCAATCAGACCTGTGGCGATCAGAAGAGGAATGGGCGGGGCATGCCCGTGGTGAGCCCGATCAATAGGCCCGTGTGTGAAAAAGTCTACCCATAACCTCTCACTGGGTCATCTTGCGTATGATACTTTCACCCGAAGAGTGGGTGAACTTCAGGGAGGTGAAATCGGTATCCATGTTCGTCCCGGATATGCTACAAAATCGGCGGATGGGACAGGCGCTAACGCTAGGTAGGGAACGCTATTATGCTGTCAAGCAAGCTCATGATCAATGGCCTTGCCCCATCAGGAGGATATTTTAGACTTCAGGGTGATACGCGTGCGCTAAATGCTAATGAGCCATCCACGTGACCATGTCGCGACGTCTTGTCCAATGTCGATCGAGAGGAGTTGATGCTACCGCTGCTAGTCATCGCCGACTTCCTTCTCCCCCATACCACCTCGCGCATCTCGCATCAACTACCCAACGCAGCAAACACCAAACCAAGTTAGCACCACTCTAAGTATAGCACACAAAAACTGCCACGAACAGCGCTGGAATGTTTTGCACGTCTTCCTGTTCCATCTACCTTCCAATGCCTGACCTCCTACTCTATCTTCTTCAGATACTACTCCTGCCTGATGTGCTACACTATCTTTCTGAGATTCTAGTCTTCTACTGGCTTGAAGTGATGGTGGCTCCCCTTCTGAGCGTCATTCAAGCGAGAGGTGCTGATAATCATCATAGCGACGTCTGCCCTCGCCAGACTTCCAGAACCAGTCACGAGGCATGTTTTATCGAGCTCGCAATTTCATTATGCTCGGCAATGTGTTTATCGACAATCACGGGAATAATGGTGAGAAATTCATCTTCAAATATCTGGCGTAGCGCTCATGCAGGCTGAATCGCTGGCAGCTACTATTAACATAAATATTTCGGATGAGTGTAAGGAGCTATGTCTTCGCATCATTTGTTTTACTGACTTCCAAAGTCATGGTCCGTTTACTGCAGGAAACGATACCCGGTGCAGCGTTTGATTCGTCTGCTCGCAACCCGCCCCCGCGATGCCATCCTAAAACACGACAGGCGATCCTAGATTGATGCGTGGCTTTTATCACCCATTGCACTGGGATGAGGAAGATTCGCTGGGTGTTTGGTGCCGCTGGGGTTGGGAAGTCGGCCATCATGCAAAGTGTCGCTGAACATCCCCGCGTGTCCACGGTTATACGTGTGTCGATCTTCTTTTTGGTGAATGGACGCAGTGACGGTTCCAAGGCCATCGCCACACTAGCTTACCAATTGGCAGTACAATGCGAGTCGTATCACCAGTTCATCAAACCAAAGATTGCGCACGACCCGTCTCTCCTCCAAAAGTCAATGTCAATACAGTTCAACCAACTCATTGTTGAACCATTCATCCACCCTCAATTGAACTCTGTCGGCCATGTGTTGATCATAATGGATGGTCTCGACGAATGCGACAAATCCAGTACTCAACGAGAGCTTCTCTGACTCATCTCCGACTTCTGCCTCACATACCCTTCGTCACCCATTGTATGGATGATTACTAGTCGCCCAGAACCTCAAATCAAATCCTTTTTCTCCCAAGCCAGTGTCCAAGAGGCCTTCGAACAAGAAGAGGTTCTTGTTGACTCTGAGGACGCTCGGGAAGATGTCAAAAGATTTCTTCGCGCGGAATTGACAGCGATAAAAAATCAATTTCCACCTCATTCCAATGCACAGTGGCCCATAGACGACGATTTTACGAAGCTCGCTGACGCGTCGGGTGGCCTCTTTGCATTCGCCCATACTGTCGTCAAGTACATTGGCGACCCCAACATTGGGGACCCACCTGCCCAACTCAAAGATGTATTGTCGGTCATTAATGCCCATCCGCTGGCCGATCTTCTACCCCAGGAGCATCCGATGGCACTCCTTGATGCATTGTATTCGCGGATCTTGTCCAGGATTCCAGCCAGAGTCAAAGGAAACGCGCGAAAGCTCTTGTTGGCATTGGTTATTAATTGGGAGCGGCTTTGTGATGAAAGAGGAAGAGACATTGTTGTCTTAGGCAACTGGTTGGGTATGACTTACCATGAAGCTAATGCCGCTTTTCAATGTCTCAGTTCTGTTTTGTATGTCTCAAGCAATGGAGAAGCAGGCTCAAAACGGCTTCGATACTTCCATAAATCGTTTCTCGACTACTTATCCGACTTTGCCCGTTCGGGGTTTTCACCTGATATCAAGCGCGAAGCTTTCCAACTCTCTATTCAATGTACAACCAGGATCCTTGAACAGGCTCCTGATGGCATTGATGTCGGTGATCTCAACTATGACATCACAGACGTATTCGGTGGAAGAACAGTCCTGATGCGTGGTCCTGGCACGGGTGATAACATTTCGCTTACTTGGAAAGTAGAGGAAGGGAGTGACTGGCACGACAATTTGACAAGGCTCTACATATATAAAATGGCTTTTGCCAGTATCGTGGATGGGCTTTGGCGTGGAGAACGAGCTGCTTGTAATGTGTTCTTCCTTCGTCTCACGGCTGCACGTCTAGATGCATTATCCAAACATACCGCTCAGGTATTGTCTCTTGTCGTGTTTGTAAGTTCTTGTATTACTCTCCAACTGTGACGCTTAAAAGATACCACCAGTACCAATCACATCGCCAGGAATTTTTGGAACAAGGCCTACTCCAGAGGATCCCTATCAAAGTGCTTACTACCGAGTCTATATTGTCTCACCCCCGCTTGCAGTTCCATTGTCCCGCTACAGAGAATTCCAATATATCTGATCCATGGAACCCGACATGTACAGTGAGTGAAATATTTGTGTTTCTTGTCATTCCTTGACGCTGTCCTGTTCAGCATCCAAGACACGGCCGCTGTGACAGGTGGGGCGAAGGCAGGAGTAATTGGTCCACAAGCCTCAGTTTGGACCTCGATGGTAAATCAAAATGTGAATTCTGCTATCGCCGGTTTGAAATTCAACTCGAAAATTGGAAGACCCAAAATCCAGATCACCCGGTCTTGGTTCTGTTCACCGCTGCTGGGATAGGTATCATTGAATTTCAATTTGTTGATCCAGAGGACGTTATATCGGATTGGACGTACACCTTTTGTTATAAATTCTCGAAGGAGGAGCGTGAAAATTTGGGAAGCAGTGTATAAACGTTCTTCAGTCTTGTTCTAATTTAGGGGGCCAGCTTTTGCAGTAATTGAGATCTAGGTTAATTTACTCATGTATGTATGGCAAAATTTCAAGGTTGCGGTTGAAACGGATTTCTGTTGTGTTGATGGATCACTCTCACCTAACAAGTGATGTATTCTCATCGACGGCTCAGCGCGCAACCGCTTGAGTCTGATCGGCCAGCAGGTTAAATGTCGGCATGGGAAGACAAGAAGCATAGTGAATGGAGTGGCACCACTTGTTCGGTTTCTTTTAAGATGAAACGTCAGAAAAGCCGAAATTAATCTGGTCAAGCCAGTTCATGTTTACCTGTCCTAACTAAATTAGATACTATTGGTCTGATCAGGGTGGATGAGATACAGCCAGACCATTCTTAGAATCAGGCAAACGTAGGGGGTTCAGACTAATTTTAGTCTTTCGACGTACCATGCGTCAGGTGGATTGTTGGATGCTTCCCAGTATGGCACGCCAGTGGTCCGGTGTAGTCTTTCACATCAAGCATTGGGAGCTGTATGGCGTTAGCCGTCAAGGCCATCGGCCAATATTGGAAGCGTTGTGGCTGTCATGACTGCGTGTTTCATCCTACTGTCCCCACCCATGATTGTACAACACGTGTGCAACACCAACTCTTTAGTTTACTGACAGCACGGGAGCTTGAACTCGGTGAATGGAAGGGCATCAAATGTGATGGGCAATTGGGGTGGGGGGCGGTCCCAGAGATATGAATCTGATTGAGGGTGCTTTTTACACAGCCCGCAGGCTGGCGTGTTTACCCTCCATTGCCAGTGTATTCTTAACAATACATATGATTTTTTTTTCGAAGAAACGATCTGTGGGAGCAGAGCAGTGACGCCGATTTTGCTTCTGACGTCAGCCGTCTCTGATACGAACATCGAACCTTCAACTTGCCAGTCTAAAGCCTCGAAGACTAAAGTTAAAAGTATCGAGGATCATGTGAGAGTGACTCGGCGTGACAGAGGGGTAGACTGTCGCTCAATTTGTGCTGCCCCCATGCCTTCTCTCGCACCAACTATCTAGTGCAACAAACACTAAGCCGAGTTAGCACTACGCCAAGCTTAAGCGCTGGAGCTTCCACGAGTAACACTACCTGAACACTACCTTCCAGTGCTTGGCCTCGTATGCCGGAACTTTCCGAATTGCATTAGAAGGCATAAAAAAAAACTTCACTGGTTATTTGGCCTTATAAGGCCATTAAAAGGCCATTAAAGCGGCCTGGAAATGTGATTTTGGATCTCGAAAATACCTTGAATTACCTCAAGATGCTCAAAATGGAAAGCGTTCGGTTTTAATTCATTTTAATGTAATTTGGAAAGTTCCGACAATTACTGCTGCCTGATAAGTATGTTTCCGAGATTCTACTCTTCTGCTGGCTTGGACTGATGGTGGCCCCCTTCTGAGCTTTATTCGAGCTATAGGTGCTAATCATACTCATAGCAACGTTTATCCTTGCCAGACTCCCAAGATCAGCTGTGAGGCATGTTCAATCAAGTTTGCAATTCTACTTTGTCCGGCGATGTGCTTATTGACAATGACGTGAATAATGGTGAGCAATTCATCTTCGAGATCTGGGGTAACGTTCCCACTAATTTTTGATGCACTGCAACTGCAGTGAAACCCGTGCTAAGTATAGCTGGTGGCGAGACTACCACGCACAACCCTCATGTCGTCCTATTATATCTGCCTTCCGATACATCTTTTTATCTCATCTGCCTTCCGATGCTCGACCTCCAACTCTATCTTCTTCAGATACTACTGTTACCCGATGTGCTATACCATGGATCAAATATTCTACATTTCTACCTGTCTCGACTGGCTCAAGGACTGACGGTGACTTCTCTTCTCTGGGTCTCACTTAGGCTGGAGGTGTTGATTTAATCCATAGCGACATCTGCCTAGTCTTTCATCAGACTCTCAAGACCAGAGGAATGGCTTGTTCACTCAAGCTAGCAATTTTTCTTTGTCCAGTACCGTGTTTATCGACGGTAATGGGAATAATGGTGGGGACTTCATCATCGAAAACCTGGCGTAGTGCTGATGCAGGCCAAATCGCGGGTAGCTAGTGTCAACCTAACCAGTGCCATAACCAGTGCGGATGAATGTAAGAAGCTATGTCATTGCACCATACGATTGACTGACTTCCGAAGTCATGGTCCGTTTACTGCAGGAAACGATACCTGGTGTAGCATTTGATTCGTCCACTCGCGACCCACCCCCGCGATGCCATCCTGAAACACGACGGGCGATCTTAGAACGTTGTGTGACTTTCGTCAATCATTGCACTGAGAAGAGGAAGATACGTTGGGTGTTTGGTGCCGCTGGGGTTGGGAAGTCAGCCATCATGCAAAGTGTTGTTGAACATCCCCTCATCTCCACGATTATACGCGCCTCAATCTTCTTTTTCGTGGATGGGCGCAGTGACGGTTCCAAGGCCATCGTCACATTGGCCTACCAACTGGCTGTGCAGTGCGAGCCATATCGCCAATTCATCAAACAAGAGATCGCGCACGACCCGTCTCTGCTTCAGAAATCGATGTCGGCTCAGTTCAACAAATTCATTGTTGAACCATTTATCAACCCTCAATTAAATTCTATCGGTCGCGTGCTGATCATCATCGATGGACTCAACGAATGCGACCAAGCCCGTACTCAACGGCAGCTTCTCCGACTCATCTCAGACTTTTGCCTCGCCTGCCCTTCGTCACCCATCGTATGGATGATTACTAGTCATCCAGAGCCTCATATCAAATCCTTTTTCGCCCAAGTCAGTGTTCAGGAGGTCTTCGAAAAAGAAGAAGTGCTTGTTGACTCTGAGGAAGCTCGGGAAGATGTCAAAAGATATCTTTGCGTAGAACTGAAGAAGATACAGAATGAATTTTTATCTCATTCCCAGGCACGGTGGCTCTCGGACGAAGATTTTACGAAGCTCGCTGACGCGTCGGGTGGCCTCTTTGCATTCGCCCATACGGCCGTCAAGTATATTGGTGACCCCAACACCAGGGATCCAACTACACAGCTCGACGACGTATTGTGGGTCATTGATGCCCATCCACCGGCCAATGTTCCATCCCAGGAGCATCCAATGGCACTCCTTGATGCGTTGTATTCGCAGATCTTGGAGAAGATTCCGACCAGAGTCATGGAAAACGCACGAAATCTCCTGTTGGCATTGGCAATTCATTGGGAACAGCTTTGTGATGAGAAAGGAAGAGGATTTGCTGTTCTATGCAACTGGTTGGGTATGACTTGTGAGGAAGCTTACGCCGCCATTCGACATCTCAGTCCAGTTCTGTATGTCTCAAGAGATGAAGAACCACACTCGGAACGGCTTCGATACTTTCACAGATCATTTCTCGACTATTTATTCGACTATGCCCGTTCGAGATTTTCGCTTGATATCAAACGTGATGCTCGCCAACTCTTTATTCGATGTAGATGCAGAATCCTTAAGCAAGCTCCGGATGACATTGGCATTGCGATTCTCAACTACAACGTCGGCAACCCATTTGGTGAAAGAATAAACCCGACTCGTGGTTCTGATGCAGGTCATGGCATTTTGCTTACTTGGCCGGTAGAGAAAGGAAGCGATTCGCACGACGAACTCACGAGATTTCACATCTTAAGAATGGCTTTTATCACTATGACAGATGGGCCTTGGCGTATAGGAAAAGCTTCTAGTGATGTGTTCTTCCTTCGTTACTTGGCTGCACACCTAGGTTCATTATCCAGACCAACTGCTCGAATGTTGTCAGTCATCGCGTTTGTAAGTTCTTGCAATACTCTCCTACTGTGATCTCAAAAGATATCATTAGGATCAGTCACGTCGTCAGGAGTTCATTCAACAAGGATTACTCCAGGAGGTACCTATTCAAGAGGTTACGATAGTTGATGTAACGCCTCAAGTCCATTCACGGTTTCGTCTGCTCATGGGAGTGAATGTCAATCTACCTGATCCCCGGGAATCGTCATGTCGAGTGAGCGAAACATTTGCGTTCCTCGCACTCGATTAACTCTGTTACACAGCATCAATGGCTCGGGCACTCCTCCAATGGGCCAACGAGCTCCAGCACGAATTCCGAGAGTCAATTAAGCTGTGACGTCTGCTACCGCCGGTTTGGAAACCAATTTGAAGGTTTGAAGTCACGAATTCCAGATTATTCGGTCTTAGTTCTGTTCACCTCGGCCGGGATAGGCATCGTAGAATTTCGATTTGTTGATCCGCAGGATGGTATATCACAGTGGACGTACTACTTTTGCCATAAATTTTCGGAAGAAGAGCGTAAAAGGTTGGGAAGCACTGCGTGAATGTCGTCCAATCTTGTTATTGTAATTTAGCGACCAACTTCTGTAGGAGTTGAGGCCCAGACCAATTTATTCACATATGATTGGCAAATATTCGGGGTCGTAGTTGAAAGCGATTTCCGTCCTCTTGGTGACTCTCAATCTAAGATGTGATGTATTCTCATCAGCGGCTCTGCCCGCAAGCGCTCATGCACATGTCTTATAGGCAAGCGGGTTAAAGCCACCCCACTTCCTGTGCGCCGCGCTTTACTAATGCCCGACCTTCCCTTCTACCTTCTTCAACTCCTTCTGCTGCCCGATGTGCTATGCTACATCTGTGACATATTAACCTCCCTGTTTCTTCGACTGGCTCTCATACATCCGGCCGATTCACAAGACGTGGCCAGTGTCCCCACCCCTACTTCAAATTCCACAGACTACCTTCCAACTGGTGGCGCGCTGGACAATGCAGCTATTCCACTTGCTCAGGCACCGCTAGTTGCGCCTGGCAACTCGGCCCTTGCGCGGACACCTGAACAACACAACTCGCTTGCTCGATCACTTACGAATACGCCTTTGACCACCAACAACCTCGACAAATCCCAGGACGAAAATCTGCCACCTGTCCTTCAACATTCACAGGCAACAATGGCTCCTTCACAGCAGGTCCTGCTGCCTCAAGGGTTGACGGTGATCTTCCTCCTTTGGGTTGCAATTCAGGATGAAAGTGCTGATTCATTCACAGCAACATCCGCTCAGTCACTCACCACAATCCCAAGACCAGACGAAAGGCATGTTTCACCAAGCTAGCCATTTTTATCTTTCTCCGGTGATCAATAACTATGGTGATCATGGTGAGTGAATCCTTATTATATTTGTAGCGTACTAGCTTGGACTGATTGGCTTGTAGCTATCGTCAATAACTATGGTGATGGCGAGTGAATCCTGATTATATTTGTAACGTACTAGCTTGAACTGACTGGCTTGTAGTTCACGATAATATAAAAGGCGGTAATGAGTGTAAGAAGTTTTCTTTGTTACGTCGTACCTCTACTGACAGCTGTAGTCATGGCCATGTTACTGCAGGAAACGATACCCGGCGCAGCATTCAAGTCGTTCGCTCGCTCCCCGCCTCCGCGACGCCTTCCTGGAACACACCTGGCAATCTTAGAACGATGTGTGGCTTTCATTGTGAATTGCACTGGCAACAGGAAGATGCGTTGGGTGTTCGGTGCCGCTGGGGTTGGGAAGTCGGCCATCATGCAAAGTGTTGCCGAGTATCCTCTTGCCTCTGTGGTTATACGCGCGTCAATCTTCTTTTTGGTGAATGGACGCAATGATGGTTCCAAGGCCATTGTCACACTGGCCTACCAACTGGCAGCACAATGCGAGCCGTATCGCCAGTTTATCAGACAAGAGATCACGGACGACCCGTCCCTTCTTCGAAAGTCAATATCAGTACAGTTTTACAAGTTCATTGTTGAACCATTCATCCACTCTTTAAATTCTATCGGCCGCGTGTCGATAATAATCGATGGTCTTGATGAATGCAACAAAATCTCCACTCAACGGGAGCTCCTCCAACTCATCTCTGACTTTTGCCTCGCCTACCCCTCGTCGCCAATCGCATGGATGATTGCTAGTCGCCCAGAGGATCATATCGTATCTTTCTTTGCGGAAGCCAGTGTTGAGGCGGCCTACGAGAAGGAAGAAATTTCTGATAGCTCTAACGAGGCTCGCAGAGACGTCGAAAGATTTCTCCGCGCGGAACTGAAGGAGATACAAAATGAATTTTTATCTTACTCCCAGGCACAGTGGCCTTCGGAAAATGATTTTTGGAAGCTCGCTGATGCATCAGGTGGCCTCTTTGCATTCGCCCAAACAGTCACTAGATATATTGCTGATCCCAACATCGGAGACCCGACTGCACAACTTAAAGATGTATTGTCGGTCATTGATGCACATCCATTGTTCAATGCCTCCCGCGAGGAACATCCTATGGCACTTCTAGATGCATTATATTCGCGTATCTTGTCCAAGGTTCCAACCAAAGTCATGGAAAACGCGCGAAAGCTCTTACTGGCAGTGGTCCTTGATTGGGAACGGTTTTGTGGTGAAAGAAGAAGAAGATTCGTTGTTTTGTGCGACTGGCTGGGTATGAGTCCTGATGAAGCTCGTGCCGCCATTCAATATCTCGGTTCTGTATTGAGCGTCTCAAGTGATGATGGACAAGCAGGCTCGGAACGGCTGAGACTCTTCCATAAATCATTTATCGACTACTTGTCCGACTTTGACCGTTCGGGATTTTCCCGCGATATCGAAGACGACGCCTGCCAACTTTTTATTCAATGCGCATACAGGGTCCTTGAGCAGGCTCCAGATGGTATTGATGTTGGTTGTGCCGATCATCTCAACTACGACGTCAACATCCCAGCTGGTGAAAAATTAATCTTGACGCGTGTTCCTGGCATAGATAACAACATTTCGCTTACTTGTCCAGTAGAGGAAGGATGTGGCAACCGCGCCAAATCAATAAAGTTTCCCATGTATAACATGACTTTTGTTGTTATCATGGATGGGCTTCGGCGCAGAGACAAAGCTTTCGATGATGTGTCACTCCTTCGTCTTCTACTCGTACGTATGAAGTCATTATGCAAACATACTGCTCGAATATTGTCTGACACCGTAGCTGTAAGTCCTTGTATTACTTTATGGCTGTGATGCTCAAAAGATACTAATAGGATCGATCACGTCGTCAAGAATTCATGGAACAAGGCCTACTCCAGAGGATACCTATCAATATGCTTACTACTGAGCATATAGTGTTTGATCCCTGCTTGCAGTTCCATTGCCCCACTACACAGAATTCCAATCTATCCGATCCACGGGATTCGTCATGTACGGTAAGTAAACTATTTGTCTTTCTTGTGTTTTATTGACTTTGTGCCGTCCAGCACTCAAGACACGGGCAGTATAGTGAGCAAGACGAAGGTACGAGTATTTTGGCGACGAATTCAAATTCGGATTTCGAGCATACATTGGAATATGATTTCTGCTATCGCCAACTCGAAAATCAACTCGAGAGTTGGAAGACCCAAAATCCAGACTACCCGGTCTTGGTTCTGTTCACCTCGGCTGGGATAGGCATCGTAGAATTTCAGTTTATTGATCTGGAGGATGGCATGTCGGAGTGGACGTACCATTTTTGCCATAAATTTTCGAAGGAGGAGCGCGAAAGTTTGGGAAGCACTGTATGAATGTTCTTCATGCTTGTTGTAATTTAGACGACCAGCTTTTGTAATACTTGAGGTCTAGGTGATTATTCACGTATGTGTAGCAAAGATTCAGGGTCGTAGTTGAAAAGGACCCCCGTCCTCTCGATCACCCTCAATCTAAGATGTGATGTATTCTTATCAACGGCTCGGTGTAAAGGTTGACGTTACATTTACGACACAGCCAAGCTACGTAGGCACGACGTATATTCAACGAGCTGCAAGGGTAATTGGTACGCGTACAGGTGGAAGATGTAGAACGGGAAAGAGAAAGATATCCGCTGTCTCTGGTGAGCATTAGCGATCGGTATGACCTCATTGCAGACTGCGGTCGTTAGTTGTAAGCCCATGCTTACATTCGGCCCTCAAATTCAAACTCGAGCGCTCATGCACGTGTCTTATAGGCCAGCAGGCTAAAGCCACCCCACTTCCTGTGCGCTACACCATACTAATGCTCGACCTCCCCTTCTACCTTCTTCAACTCCTTCTACTGCCCGATGTGCTTTGCTACATCTTTGACATACTATCCTCCCTCTTCCCCGACCGGCTCTCGTACATCCAGCCGACTCACAGGACGTAGCTAGTGTCCCCACTTCTAATCCAAGTTCGACAGGCTACCTTCCACCTGGTTGTGCGCTAGACAACGCGACCATCTTACCCGCACAGGCTCCGCTAGTTGCACCCAGCAACTCAGCCCTTGCGCGAACACCTGAGCAACACAGCTCGCTTGCTCGATCACCTACGAATACGCCTTCGACCACCACCAACCTCAACAAATCTCAGCTTGAAAATCTACCAGCTGTAACTCAGCATTCATGGACAGCACCGGCTCATTCACGGCGGGTTCTGCAGTCTCAAGAGCTGACGGTGATTTACCCCTTCTGGGTTGCAATTCAGAATGAAAGTGCTGATGCATTTACAGCAAAATCCGCCCAGCCACTCACCACAATCCCAACACCAGAAGAAAAGCATGTTTTACAAAGCTAGCAATTTTTCTGTGCACGGCGGTGTGTTTATGAATGATGGTGAGTGAATCCTTATTATATTTGTAGCGTACTAGCTTGAACCAATTGGCTTGTAGCTACCGTCTGTATATACGATAATGATGATTGTACGATTTCTTTTTTGTTACATCGTACGTTTACTAACAGGTGTAGTCATGGATAAGCTGTTGCGAGAAACAATACCTGGGGCAGCGTTTGATTCCTCCGCTCGCGACCCACCCCCACGATGTCACCCCGGAACGCGGCTAGCGATCTTAGAACGATGCGTGGCTTTCACTGTGAATTGCACTGGCAAGAGGAGGATGCGTTGGGTGTTCGGTGCCGCTGGGGTTGGGAAGTCAGCCATCATGCAAAGTGTTGCCGAGTATCCTCTTGCCTCTGTGGTTATACGCGCGTCAATCTTCTTTTTGGTGAATGGACGCAGTGACGGATCCAAGGCCATTGTAACACTGGCCTACCAACTAGCAGCACAATGCGAGCCGTATTGTCAGTTTATCAGACAAGAGATCACGAACGACCCGTCCCTCTTTCAAAAGTCAATATCAGTACAGTTCAACAAATTCATTGTTGAACCATTCATCCACCTTCAATTAAAATCTGTCAGCCGTGTGCTGATCATAATCGATGGTCTTGATGAATGCGACAACATATCTACTCAACGGGAGCTCCTCCAACTCATCTCTGACTTTTGCCTCGTCTACCCTTTGTTGCCAATCGCATGGATGATTGCTAGTCGCCCAGAGTCTCATATCACATCCTTCTTTGGGCAAGCCAGTGTTGAGGCGGCCTACGAGAGGGAAGAAATCCCTGTCGACTCTGACAAAGCTCGTGAAGATGTCGAAAGATTCCTTCGCGTGGAATTGATGAGGATACAAAGTGAATTTTTATCTCATTCCCAGGCGCGGTGGCCCTCAGAAGAGGATTTTTGGAAGCTCGCTGATGCGTCGGGTGGCCTCTTTGCATTTGCCAGTACCGTCGTCAAGTATATCGGAGACTCATATATCGGGGACCCAACCGCACGACTCAATGTCGTACTACAGGTCATCAATGACCATCCGCTGCCGAATGACTTACGCGAGAAGCATCCGATGGCGCTCCTTGACGCGTTATATTCACGGATCGTGGACAATATTCCAGCCAGTGCCAAGCGAAACGCACGGAACTTCTTGCTGGCATTGGCATTTGATTGGGAACAGCTTTGTGGCGAGGGAGGAAGAAACTTTATTGTCCTATGCAACTGGTTGGGTATGAGTTGTCATGAAGCATATGCCACTCTTCGACATCTCAGTTCTGTTGTGTATGTCTCAAGTGACAAAGAGACGGGCTCGAAACGACTTCGATGCTTCCATAAATCATTTCTCGACTATTTGACCGACTATGATCGTTCAGGATTTTCGCTCAATATCCAATGCGACGCTCGCCAACTCTTTCTCAAATGTACAACCCGGATCCTTAAGCAGGCTCCGAATGGCGTTGATATTAGTGGTCTCAACTATGACGTCGCTATAATTGGTCGAAAAATAATCCTGGCGCGTAGTCCTGGCACGGGTGCCAAAATTTCGCTCACTTGGCCGGTAGAACAAGGAAGTGACTGGCGCGACGAATCAACAATGTTTCATATATATGAAATGGCTTTTGACTGTGTCATGGATGGGCTTTGGTGCAGAGACAAAGCTTTCGATGATGTGTTCCTCGTTCGTCTCTTCGCTGCCCGCTTAGATTCGTTATGCAAACATGCTGCTCGAATATTGTCCGACGTCGTGTTTGTAAGTTCTTGTATTACTTTATGATTGCGACGCTCAAAGATACTACTAGGATCGATCGCGTCAGGAATTCATAGGACAAGGCCTACTCCAGAGGATACCCATCAATGTGCTCACTACTGAGCATATAGTGTTTGATATCTACTTGCAATTCCGTTGTCCCACCACACAGAATTCCAATCTATCCGATCCATGGAATTCGTCATGTATAGTGAGTAAAATATTTGGAATTCTCATAATTTATTGACTGTGTGTATGTAGCACTCAAGACAGGGGCAGTATGGTAGGTGGGGCGAGGGTGAGAGCAGTTGGTCGACGAACCTCAGTTTGGATCTCGAGGATAGATCAAAATGTGAATTCTGCTATCGCCGACTCAAAAAACAACTCGAGAGCTGGAAGGCCCAAGTTCCAGATTACCCGGTCTTGGTTCTTTTCACTCCGGGTGGGGTAGGTATCGCAGAAGTTCAGTTTGTTGATCCGAAGGATGGCATATCGGAGTGGACGTACAAGTTTTGCCATAGATTTTCGAAGGAGGAGCGTAAGAGATTAGGATGTACTATATGAATGTTCTTTATTCTTGTTGTTGTAATTATGAATGGGTTTTGTAGCACTTGAAGCATAGAATACGGCCCAACTTTCGGAGTTGTCGTTGAAAAGAATTTCCGTATATATTACGTCTGATAAACGAGTCAAGTGATCGCGCACCATGAAGTCCTACTAGCAGAGTCCAGGCTCCAGACGCGATGCTTTGAGCTCTCATTGCAGTCCTGGAACGACGGTAGAGAATGTGGAAAACAATGAAAAAAGTCAGAGAGTGGGGACCGTGGCGCGCAGGCTCTGTGTCGACCAAAAAGCCGAGGTGTCAACAAGGGAGGGGAAAAAGAAGTGATCAGTGGTTGGTGGTGGAGCGAAATCAAGCACACCGAAGAAGGACAAGTCTACAAGTATGGAAAGGAATGAGTAAGTCGAGATGTGCATGGGCTTTTATCTGGTCATGTTCCTCAAGTTCATTGCGTTGATTGTCCCCACTATCAAAGTCGATTCGACAACTTCATCCTGATGGCCCTCTCTGACTGCCTTGTCCTTTACCCAGTATACCCTTCCACTTGTGCATCTTACACATGGTTTTGTCAGGGCGCACTTCCATGCTTAAAGCCTTCCTTTCTGTAGACCAGGTGTTTAGGTGTTTCTTTTCTTCACCAAAGCGTTTGCCGAGGATCAGAGCAATATAACATAGTTATCACCTATAGAACCTTTTTTTACTCGTCTCATCGGTTTCGTCAAGTTGAATCAATTTAATTTTCTTATATTTCATATAACAAGGTGAACCGGGACGGACCGCCCATTTCTCTGCCAGGCTGGGGCAAACAAAGTTTTATATAACAGTCATCCTAAATCCATGGGCTACTATGTCAAATTTGCCTACATCACTATCGAGAGTGGTCTATACATAGAACAAAAACTAAGCGACCAGAATAGAATGAAGAACGTTACACAGGGCTCCCTAATTTCATACGCTCCTCCTTGTCAAGCTTGTGGCAAAACAGGTACGTCCACTTGGATATCCCATCCTCCAGATCGACAAATTGAAATTTTACAACACCTATCCCAGCCGAGGTGAACAGAACTGGGACTGGGTGATCTGGGAATTGGGCCTGCCAACTTGCCAATTGGTTTCTGAACTGTTGCCAGCAGAAATCACAATACGCATATGTCTCCGGTCTGCTTTCAAATAAGGTTTCCCAATTATGATCCTTGCCTTCACTCCATTCGCCACACCGCGAATGCTACATAGCACAGATTCAATAAGCTGTGAGAGAAACACAAATATTCCACTCACTTTACACAACAGGTTCCATGGATCAAGTAGATTGGTATTCGTTGTAGTAGGACGACGAAACCGCAAACTGACGTAAAATACTACATCCGAAATACTAAGCACTTTAATTGGTATTTTCTGGAGTAGCCCTTGTTCCATGAATTCATCACGAAACTCATCCTAATATATGTTTTCAGCATCACCGCCATAGGCGAATACAAGAACTTACAAACACAGAACCAAACAAGAATTGAGGGTTGAGCAACTTGAATGATTCAAAGCGTGTAGCCAAGAGACGGATGGCGAACACATTATTGAAAAGCTTGTCTCGAAAGCTAACCCCTTCCAGGAGATGGTGAAAAGCCAGGCCATAAATGCACAGCTTTGTTTTATTATCGTCCCACCCACTTTGTTCATCGACTGGCCAAGTAAGCGAAATGTTATCACCTGTGTCAGGGCCACGCGCTAGGGTTCCTATAGCGGCAGAACCACCAACTCCATAATTGAGATCACCAACATCAATGCCATCCGGAGCCTGCTCAAGAACCCTAAGCGCACATTGATCATAGAGTTGGCGAGCGGCGCGTTTCATGTCGTCCAACCCTGAGGGAAAAAAAACAGAACGAGCATGGGATATATAATCAAGGAATGATTTATGGAAGGACCGGAGCTCTTCCGCGTGTGCTTTGTCATGGCTAGGGAAATATAAAACAGAGCTGAGATGACGAAGGGCTGCATAAGCCTCATCGCTGGTGATACCCAGCCAGTTACATAGAACAAATAAACTTTCTGGCCAAGAATGCAGATCACCGTCAACTAATACTAATAAGAGCTTTCGCACAGTCTGCTCAACTCTGGCTGGTACCTTGGACAAGATTCGCGCGTACAGAGCATGAAGGAGTGCCATCGGGTGATTCTCCAGCGAGACATCAGTGAGTGGGTGAGTGTTAATAACGTGTAATACATCCTTCAGTTGTCCAGTCGGATCCGCGATGTCAGGGTCTCCAATATATGTCAGGACCGTTTGTGCAAATACAAACAGGCCGCCCGAAGCATAAGTGAGCTTCCAGAAGTCGTCCTCTGAAGGCCACCGCACCCGCGAATGGAGGGAATATCTCTCTTGTATCGTCTTCAACTCCGTACGAAGAAATCTTTCGACATCTTCGCGAGCTTCATCGGAGTCAACAAGGATTTCCTCCTTTTCATAGGCTGCTTCAACAGAGGGTTGTGCAAAAAAGGATGTGATATGATGCTCTGGGCGACTAGCAATCATCCACACAATGGGTGACAGAGGGTAGGTGAGGCACAGGTTGGAGATTAGACGGAGAAGTTCTCGTTGAATATCTGACTTGTCGCATTCATCAAGACCATCAATGATGATCAAGACACGGCCAATAGATTTCAGTTGACGGTGGTGGATGAATGGTTCAACAATGAATTTGTGAAATTGCACCGACATCGACTTTCGAAAGAGAGACGGATCACATGTGATCTCTCGTTTGATGAGCTGACGGTAAGGTTCGCAATTGACTGCCAGTTGGTAAGCCAGTGTTACGATGGCTTTGGATCCATCACTCCGTCCATTGACAAAAAAGAAGATTGACGCGCATAACGCCACGCAAGCAAGGCCACGTTCGGCAACACTCTGCATGATAGCCGACTTTCCAACCCCAGCAGCACCAAACATCCAGCGAATCTTCCTATTACCAGTGCAACTGGCGATGAAAGCCATACAGTGTGCTAGAATTGCGAGCCGTGTCTCAGGATGGCATCGCGGGGGAGGATCGCGAGCAGACGAATCGAATTCGGCCCCAATGATTGTTTCTTGCAGTAGCTTGACCATGACTACGGTCGTCAATAAATGTACATTGTAATGAAAGAGCGACATACACTCATCTGAGCCGTTTATGTGGATGTTGGCTACCGGAATTCAGTCTATTTCAGTACATCAGATTTGTAATGAGAGTTCACTCACAATTATCTGCTTTTTCAATAAACGCAGCACCGGACACAGAAAACTTGCTAGCCTGATAAAACATGCCATGGCTCCGATCCTGGGATTGTGGAGAGGGACTGCGTGAATTTATCTATAAATATATTAATATCTTCAAGGAAATTTATAGTAAAAGTGAAATCACCGCCGGTCCTTCAGGGAGCAGAAATTGTTGTGAACCACCTGCCGGTGCCTGGGAATGTTGGAGTCCAGCCGAGGCGTCTTCATTGTGGAGTTGGGGGACATTCATGCTCTGAAGAGTATCCGTAGGTGGGCTAGCATCCGAACTGCTACGTTTGTCGGGTTGTGCAAGAGCTGGATGTTGGGGCATAGCAGGTGGAGTGGCAGGTTGCGGTGGATCGGTAGGTTGGCGGCCCAAATCATTCAGCACTAGACCCATCGACGGGAGTCCTAGTGAGTCTTGAGAGGCAGCAACAGAGCCACCAGGAGCTGGTACCGGGGGAGGGGGGCAAGGGTGAGGCACGTCGGTCTTGATGTGAGAATCCGCCCGATGTGTAGGGAGCAGTCGAAGAAAGAGGGAGAAGAGTATGTCATAAATGTAGTATAGCACATCGGGCAGCAGTAGTACCTGAAGAAGGTACAACGGAATGTTAGGCATTGGACGGTGGGTGGAGTAGGAAGAGGTGTGAACGTTTCCAGCTCGCACAGGACAACACGAGGCTTTGTGGCAGTTCCAGCGCTTGCTATACTTAGCGTGCTACTACTACTTGGTTTGCCTGATATCACGGCACGCTTTTGTCCTCCTGTGGAATAATTTGCTATTAACCGCTTTCGTTAAAAAAGGCGTTTGTGAACAGAATAATCAGGAAATAAGGATAAAATGAAAGCTAGATCACAGATAAGTATATGTCGCAACTAGACACCTAACCTCCGAGTTGGGCTCGCTGGCACTTCTGAGCAATATGCACAGCAGGAGCGTCCTGTTTGGCTCCTGCAACGAGGAACTCGCACCGACTCAGGACTAACGACAAGTCAGGAACGTCAAACACTGGTATCTAAAACGATGAGGCTCGCCTTGACTTTAAGTGTGAACATGTGCGCCAATTGAAGAGCGTATCACCACTAGAATGGCAGACGTTGCTCCCGAAAACATAGCCCAAGTTTTGATCGTGCCAGAGGGGGGTGTCTGAGGCTGATGGTGATACCGCAATATGCACAAATTATTGTTATGGTGTAGAGTACGCTGCATTTCCAAATGAGCAAGGTTCCCTGAACTGATAAATAGGATAGACGAACAGGTGTCCCAAAGTCACCCAGGCTCGCCATTCATGATTCTGTATAGATGTGTAGGCTCTGACAAGGGAAGCATAGACGTCCAGACTTCAAGGCTGAGCATGAAAAGTTCATGGCACAACATGTTATAGAGTTTAGCTGCAAGATAATAGTCAGGAGGCCGCCTTTGACAAGTATAATTGTGACGTTTAACTCACATGAGGTCAAAGCAGAGCCGTGGACGTAGACCTAGAAGCATGTCCGTCACTGCAATAGACCGTCCCGAGATCTACTATAAAAAAACCCTGCTCAATGCGCAGAGACTACAACTGTAAGAAACTGATACGCACAAGCAGCACTCCATTGCATCGCGATCTGATACACTGCACTTCGGTGACAGCAACAGCGCCGCGTGAGGAGCCCGACATCTTCCACGGTTCGACATCAAGGAACGTACGCCCTGAGGCCTCTGCGAGTAAAGGACCCGAGGACCCGATGATGTTACACAAAGTGGATAGATAGAATGGCAGAGGGCGTTTAGCCATGTCTATGACATCGGTGCTGTCTGCGTGACGTCGTATGCAGTGTAAGCAGGGGGTTAGAGAGGCAGAGACATTGAGAGGCAGCGAGCTTGAGCGCTAGTTGAGAGCGTTGTTGAAAGGAGTCGCTATTTCTCGTCGACTGTCTTTATCTGGCCACGTGATCGCGTTGCAATAAACCAGATTGTCAAAATCAAGTCCTCCCAGGCGCAATGCTCTCATTGCTGCCCTCGAACGACGGTTGAGAAGATGGAAAACAATGAAAAAGCCAGAGCGTTCGGACCGTGGCGCGCAGGCTTTGTTTGGTGTCGAACAACCCAAGGCATGTGACCAGGAGGCGAGACGCGTCGGACATGGCCACTGCTCGACTCCCCCGCATCGACCTCGCCCAGCTCCTGCAGGAACCCGACCCCCACATCGACTTGCGTGAAGACATCTTTGAAGAATCGACCCGCAACTTTCTCAAAGTACTCGAAAGCTTCAAACACAATGCCATTTCCTCTATCACAGAGCGACGCAAGTACCAAGCAAAAGAGAAGAAGAAAATCTTGGAGAAGAGCCAGCAGGTGGAGGCCGAGACGAACCGATGTAAATTGAAAGAGATAGAGCTCGTTGCAGGTTCGTGATGTCTAGCCTCGTTGCCGCGATGGGTGTACCAAGCACCACTGCTAGATCTCGAACGCGAGAAGACGGAACGCAAGGATGCTGAGCTCGCAGTGGCTGCGTACCAGCGTCAGCTGGCATCTCTCAAGGAGAAGTGTGGGGCAATACAGGGAGAGATCGAACAACACAGTGCTATCACTGACAATCTTCGACGAGGTACGTGTGTCTCCCCCTCACAGCGGGCTATCTGAATAACCGAGCAACAGAAAAGAACCAAGAGCGAGCGGCTCTAAGCACCTATGCTTTCCAAGTCTCGTCGGAGCTTATAGCATGCGAAGAGCAACTCTCCTGCCATATCGAAGGTGTGGGACAGGACAAGCTGCTACTCAGAATCTCGAACGTTGATCCAGAGGACGATATGCGCGAAAGCACCCCATCAGTTCCTTCCATTATCTCAAAATCTGCTTGAGGTGCTTCATCACATTTCTTGGTTATCTCTCCACCACCTTTTTCGGCAGCTCTGTTTGGTCATGGTTTCATCATCTTGCGTTCAATATCTTCGTGCGTATGCGCACCCGGTTTCAACCTCTCTACAACATCCATCGCAACACCTTCAACTCTTGATAAGTGTAAGCATTGGATTTATTTCCTCCAGAACACTCGTAGTTGCGGTCTTGGATTGGGAGTTTGAGACAGAGTGTTCTGGGAGAGTTCTGGCAAAGGAGAGCTGACGATGAAAGGACTTTGTGAGGATGTCCTGCGTCCTAGTGTCGGGACGGTGAGGGTGGCCATATTGGTGTTGGTCGACAAGGTTCCATCAGCGTTCTTATTCTGGCTAATGGAACCAGGAACACTACAACGCTGGATTGTCCGTAATTCCTCTCCCCACGCACCGCCTTGAGCACCGACTACCTGATGCATCAAGAAAACAGCTAGGTTACAACCACGCTAAGTATAGCAAATGCTGGAGTTGCCACGAACAGCTCTCAGAGGCTGGAAAGGTTCGCACGTCTTCCTATTCCATCTACCATCCAATGCCTGACCTCCTACTCTACCTTCTTCAGATACTGCTGTTGCCTGATGTACTATACTACGCTTTTGAGATTCTCCACTTCTACCTAATTCGACTGGCTCAAGGACTGATGGTGACTCCCCTCCAAGCTTCATCCAGCCTAGAGGTATTGATGACACTCATAGCGACGTCTGTCCGTACCAAACCCTCGGGGTCAGAAGAGAGGCATGTTTAACAAAGCTAGCAATTTCTCTTTGTTCGGTAATTTACTTATTGACAACCATGCGGATAATGGTGAGAAGTCCACTATTACTAGCACTGACGCAGGCTGAATCGCTGGCAGCTAGTATCCACATAAACAATGCAAATGAATGTAAGAAACTATACCATCACACCGTACAACGTCTTACTGACTTTCGAACTCATAGTCAAGTTACTGCAGGAAACAATACCCGGTGCGGCGTTTGACTCGTCCGCTCGCGACCCACCCCCGCGATGCCATCCTGGAACACGGCTGGCAATCGTAGAACGATGTATCACCTTTATTGTGAATTGCACCGGCAAGAGGAAAGTCCGCTGGGTGTTTGGTGCTGCCGGTGTCGGAAAGTCAGCAATTATGCAAAGTGTTGCCGAACATTCTCTTGCCTCCGTGCCTATACGCGCCTCGATCTTCTTCTTTGTAAATGGACGCAGTGACGGATCCAAGGCCATTGTAACACTGGCTTACCAGCTGGCAGTACAGTGCGAGCCCTACTATCATTTTATCAAACAAGAAATTGCACATGATCCATCTCTCCTGCAAAAGTCGATGTCAGTACAGTTCAACAAATTCATAGTGGAACCCTTCATCTATCGCTCTCACCTCAATGGTGCGGGTCGCGTCTTGATCATAATTGATGGTCTTGATGAATGCAACCAGGCCCGTACTCAGCGAGAGCTTCTCCGACTCATCTCCGACTTCTGTCTCACATACCCTTCGTCACCAATCGTATGGATGATTGCCAGTCGCCCAGAGCCTCATATCACATCCTTCTTTGCCCAAGTCAGTGTTGAGGCAGCCCACGAGAAGGAAGAAATCCTTGTTGACTCTAACGAAGCCCGCGAAGATGTTGAAAGATTTCTTCGTGCGGAACTGACGGAGATACAAAATGAATTTTTATCTTACTCCCAGGCACGGTGGCCCTCGGAAAATGACTTTTGGAAGCTCGCTTATGCTTCAGGTGGCCTTTTCGCATTTGCCCATACAGTCTCCAGATATATTGGTGACCCTACCGTTGGGGCCCCGATTGCACAGCTCAATGATGTATTGTGGGTCGTTGATGCTCGTCTGTTGTCAAATATCTCACGCGAGGATCATCCAATGGCTCTCCTCGATGTGTTATACGCACGTATCTTGTCCAAGGTTCCAATCAAAGTAATGGGACACGCTCAAAAGCTTTTGCTGGCATTGGCCATTGATTGGGAACAATTTTGTGATGAAAGAGGACGAGATCTCATTGTTCTATGCAACTGGTTGGGCATCACTTGTGATGAAGCTTATGCCACGATTCGACATCTCAGCTCTGTGTTGAGTGTCTCGAGCGATGGAGAAGCAGGCTTGGAACGACTTCGATGCTTCCATAAATCATTTCTCGACTACTTATCCGATTACGATCGTTCGGGATTTTCACCTGGAATCAAATATGACGCTCTCCAACTTTTTAGTCAATGTGCATACAGGATCCTCGAGCAGGCTACGGATGGCATTGATGTCGGGGATATCAACTATGACGTCCCAGTAGTTGGTGGCAAAGTCATTCTGACGCGTGGTCCTGGCACAGGTGACAATATTTCGCTCACTTGGCCGGTGAAAGAAAGAAGCAATTGGCACGACAAATTAACAAGGTTTTACATGTATAAAATGGCTTTTGCCAGTATCATGGATGGGCTTTGGCGTGGAGAAAGCGCCTTTAGTGATGTGTTCTTCCTTCGTCTGTTAGCTGCACGCCTTGGTTCATTGTCTGGTTTCCTTGCTCGTACATTGTCTATCGTCGCGTTTGTATGTTCTCGTTGTATTCTAAAGTTGTGATACTCAAAAGATACTTACTAGGATCAATCACGTCGTCAAGAGTTCGTGGAACAAGGCCCACTTCAGAAGATATCTATTAAAGTGCTTACTGCTTGCGATGTAACGTTTGACATCCACTTGCGGCTGCATCGCCCCGCAACACCGAACGTCAATCTATGGGACCCACGAGATTCCTCATGTGGAGTGAGTGAAATGAAATATTTGTATTACTGCGGTTTATTAACTCTGCTGTGCAGCATGCATGGAACGGGCGCTTCGCCAGATTGGGCGGATGCAGGGACTATAATGCGTCGACGAGCTTCGGTTCTAATTCCGAGAGCCATTTGAGATGCTATTTCTGCTATCGGCGGTTTGAAAATCAACTCGAAAATTTGAAGGCCCGAGATCCAGATTATTCGGTCTTTGTTCTGTTCACCTCTGCTGGGATAGGCATCATAGAATTTCAATTTGTCGATCCGGAGGACGGTATATCGGAGTGGACGTACATTTTTTGTCATCAATTTTCGGAGGAAGAGCGTAAAAGATTGGGAAGCACTGTATAGATATTCATCAGTCTTGCTGTTGTAATTTAGAGGGCCAACTTTTGCAGTACTTGAGGCTTGGGTTAACTTATTCACGTATGTATGGCAAAATATCGAGGTTGTGGTTGAAAAGATTTCCTTCCTCTCAATCACTCTCAATCTAAGATTTTTTTACTCGTCTCATCGGTTTCCTCAAGTTGAATAAATTGAATTTTCCTATATTTCCTATAACGAGGTGAACCGGGACAACGACCACCCATTTCTCTGCCAGGCTGTGGGACCAGGGGGTAAACAAAGTTTCATATAAGTCATCCCAAATCCATGGGTTACTATATCAAATTTCCCTACATCACTATCGAGAGCGGTCTATACATAGAACAAAAACTAAGCGACCAGAATAGAATGAAGAACGTTACACAGGGCTCCCTAATTTCATACGCTCCTCCTTGCCAAATTTGTGGCAAAACAGGTACGTCCACTCGGATATCCCATCCTCCGGATCGACAAATTGAAAATTTACAACACCTATCCCAGCCGAGGTGAACAGAACTGGGACTGGGTGATCTGGGAATTGGGCCTGCCAACTTGCCAATTGGTTTCTGAGCCGTTGACGGCAGAAATTACAATGGCTATGTTCATCCGGTCTGCTACCAAACAAGATTTTCCAATCCTGATCCTTGCCTTCACTCCACTCGCCACGCCGCGAATGCTGCATAGCACAGATTCAATAAGCTGTGAGAGAAACACAAATGTTCCACTCACATTACTATCACACGACGGGTTCCATGGATCAAGTAGATTGGTATTCGTTGTAGTAGGACGACGAAACCGCAAATTGACGAAAAATACTACAACCCAAATACTAAGCACTTTAATCGGTACTTTCTGGAGTAGGCCTTGTTCCGTGAATTCATCACGAAACTCATCCTAATATATGTTTTCAGCATCACCGCCATAGGCGAATACAAGAACTTACAAACACAGAACCAAACAAGAATCGAGGGTTGAGCAACCTGAATGATTCAAAGCGTGTAGCCAAGAGACGGATGGCGGACACATTATTGAAAGGCTTGTCTCGAGTGCCAACCCTAACATGAGATGGTGAAAAGCCTCTTTATAAATGTCCAGCTTTGTTTCATTGTCATTGCAGCCACTTTGTTCATCCGCTGGCCAAGTAAGCGAAATGTTGTCACCTGTCCCAGGACCACGCGCTAGGGTTCCTAGAGCGCCAGAACGAGTAATTCCATAATCGAGATGACCAACATCAATGCCATCCGGAGCCTGCTCAAGAACCCTAAGCGCACATTGATCATAGAGTTGGCGAGCGGCGCGTTTCATGTCGTCCAACCCTGAGGGAAAAAAAAACAGAAGGAGCATGGAATATATAATCAAGGAATGATTTATGGAAGGACCGGAGCATTTCCGTGTGTGCTTTGTCATGGCTAGGGAAATATAAAACAGAGCTGAGAGGACGAAGGGCTGCATAAGCCTCATCGCTGGTGATACCCAGCCAGTTACATAGAAGAAATAAATTTGCTGGACAACCAAGCAGAGGAATGTCAACTAATACCAATAAGAGCTTTCGCATAGTCTGTTCAACTCTGGCTGGTACCTTGGACAAGATTTGCGCGTACAGAGCATGAAGGAGTGCCATCGGGTGACTCTCCAGCGGGACATCAGTGAGTGGATGAGTGTCGATAATGTGCAGTACATCCTTCAATTGTCCAGCCGGGTCCCCAACGTCAGGGTCTCCGATATACTTCAGGAGCGTTTGTGCAAATACAAACAGGCCGCCCGAAGCATAAGCGAGCTTCCACAAGTCCTCCTCTGAAGGCCACTGCACCCGCGAATGGAGCGAATATCTCTCTTGTATCGTCTTCAACTCTGCACGAAGAAATCTTTCGACATCTTTGCGAGCTTCATCGGAGTCAACAAGGATTTCCTCCTTTTCATAGGCCGCTTCAACAGAGGGTTGTGCAAAAAAGGATGTGATATGATGCTCCGGGCGACTAGCAATCATCCACACAATGGGTGAAAGAGGGTAGGTGAGGCACAGGTTGGAGATTAGACGGAGAAGTTCTCGTTGAATATCTGACTTGGCGCATTCATCAAGACCATCAATGATGATCAAGACACGGCCAATAGATTTCAGTGGAAGATAGTGGATAAATGGTTCAACAATGAATTTGTCAAATTGCACCGACATCGACTTTCGAAGGAGAGACGGATCACGTGCGATCCCTCGTTGGATGAACTGACGGTAAGGTTCGCAATTGACTGCCAGTTGGTAAGCCAGGGTTACGATGGCTTTGGATCCATCACTCCGTCCATTGACAAAAAAGAAGATTGACGCGCGTAGCGACACGCAAGCAAGGTCACGTTCGGCAACACTTTGCATGATAGCCGATTTCCCAACCCCAGCAGCACCAAACACCCAGCGAATCTTCCTATTACCAGTGCAATTGGCGATGAAAGCCAAACATTGTGCTAGAATTGCGAGCCGTGTCTCAGGATGGCATCGCGGGGGAGGATCGCGAGCAGACGAATCGAATTCGGCCCCAATGATTGTTTCTTGCAGCAGCTTGACCATGACTACGGTCGTCAATAAATATACATTGTAATGAAAGAGCGACATACATTCATCCGAGCTGTGTATATGGATGTTGACTAATAGCAATTCATTTGATTTCAGTACATCAGATATGCAATTAGAGTTCACTCACCATGATCTGCATTGTTGTCGATAAAGGTGCCGGACACGGTAAGATTACTAGCTTGGTAAAACATGCCATGGCCCCGATCTTGGGATAGCGGAGAGGGACTGCGTGAATTTATCTATAAGTATATTAATATCTTTAAGGAAATTTATAGTAAAAGTGAAATCACCGCCAGTCCTTCAGGGAGCAGAAATTGCTGTGAACCACCTGCTGGTGCCTGGGAATGTTGGAGTGCAGCCGAGGCGTCTTCATTGTGGAGTTGGGTGACATTCGTGCTCTTAAGAGTATCCGTAGGTGGGCTAGCATCCGAACTGCTACGTTTGTCGGGTTGCGCAAGATCTGGATGCTGGGGCATAACAGGTGGAGTGGCAGGTTGCGGTGGATCGGTAGGCTGGCGACCCAAATCATCCAGCACTAGACCCATCGACAGGAGTCCTGGTGAATCTTGAGAGGCAGCAACAGAGCCACCAGGAGCTGGTACCGGGGAAGGGGGGCAAGGGTGAGGCACATCGGTCTCGAAGTGGGAATCCACCCGATGTGTAGGGAACAGTCGACGAAAGTGGTACCTTGCTGTGTCATAGATGCAGCTTAGCCCACCGCATAGCAGGGGGAGGTCGGACATCGGAAGCTAAGGAAGTAGGAAAGAAAGAGGCGTGAAAACTTCCAACCCGCCCATAACAGCACGAGGGTTGCTCGCGCCAGTGGCTGTTCCAGCGCTTGCTATACTTAGCATAGTGCTACTACTTGGTTTGCCTGATATCATGGCAGGCTTTTGTCCTCCTATAGAATAACTTGCTATTAACAGCTTTCGTTAAAAAAGGAGTTTGTGAACATAATTATCAGGAAATAAGGACAAAATCAAAGCTAGATCACAGATAAGTATATGTCGTAGCTAGACATCTAACCTCCGAGTTGGGCTCGCTGGCACTTCTGAGGAATATGCACGACAGGAACGTCCTGTTTGGCTCCTGCAGCAAGGAACTCGCACCGACTCAGGACTAACGACATGTCAGGAACATCAAACGCTGGTATCTAAAACGATGATGCTCGCCTTGACTTTAAGTGTGAACATGTGCGCCAATTGAAGAGCGTATCACCACTAGAATGGCAGACGTTGCTCCCGTCAACATAGCTCAAGTTTTGATCGTGCCAGAGGGGGGTGTCTGAGGCTGATGTTGATACTGCAATATGCACAAATTATTGTTATGGTGCTGAGTGCACTGCATTTCCAAATGAGCAAGGTTCCCTGAACTGATAAGTAGGATAGACGAACAGGTGTCCCAAAGTCACCCAGGCTCGCCATTCATGATTCTGTATGGCTGTGTAGGCTCTGACAAGGGAAGCATAAACGTCCAGACTTCAAGGCCGAGCATGAAAAGCTCATGGCAGAACGTCTTATAGAGTATAGCTGCAAGATAATAGTCAGGAGGCCGCCTTTGACAAGTATAAGTGTGACGTTTAACGCACATGAGGGCAAAGCAGAGCCATGGACGTAGACCTAGAAACATGTCCGTCACTGCAATAAACCGTCCCGAGATCTACTAGAAACAAGCCCTGCTCAATGCGCAGGGACTACAACTATAACAAACTGATACGCACAAGCAGCACTCCATTGCATTGCGCTGCGCTTCAGCAACAGCAACAGCGCCGCGTGAGGAGCCCGACATCTTCCACGGTCCGACATCAGGGAACGTATGCCCTGAGGACCAGAGGCCTCCGAGTAAAGGCCCCGAAGACCTGATGATGTTACACAAAGTGGATAGAGTGGCAGAGGGCGTTTAGCCACGTCTATGACAGCAGTGCTGTCTGCGTGACGTCGTATGCAGTGTAAGCAGGGTGGTGTAGAGAGGCAGAGACATCGAGAGGCGGCGAGCTTGAGCCTCGGACTGTGGTTGAGAGCGTTGTTGAAAGGAGTCGCTATTTCTCGTCGACTGTCTTTATCTGGCCACGTGATCGCGTTGCAATAAACTAGATTGTCAATTCCAGGCGCAATGCTCTCATTCCTGTCCTGGAACGACGGTTGAGAAGATGGAAAACAATGAAAAAGTCAGAGCGTTTGGACCGTGGCGCGCAGCCTTTGTTTGGTGTCGAACAACCCAAGGCATGTGACCGGGAGGCGAGACGCGTCGGACATGGCCACTGCTCGACTCCCCCGCATCGACCTCGCCCAGCTCCTGCAGGAACCCGACCCCCACATCGACCTGCGCGAAGACATCTTTGAGGAATCGACCCGCAACTTTCTCAAAGTACTCGAAAGCTTCAAACACAATGCCATTTCCTCTATCACAGAGCGACGCAAGTACCAAGCAAAAGAGAAGAAGAAAATCTTGGAGAAGAGCCAGCAGGTGGAAGCTGAGACGAACCGGTGTAAACTGAAAGAGATAGAGCTCGTGGCAGGTACGTGATGTCTAGCCTCGTTGCCACGATGGCTGCACCAAGCACCACCCCTAGATCTTGAACGCGAGAAGACGGAACGCAAGGATGCTGAGCTCGCGGTGGCCGCGTACCAGCGTCAGCTGGCCTCTCTCAAGGAGAAGTGCGGGGCAATACAGGGAGAGATCGAACAATACAGTGCTATTACTGATAATCTTCGACGAGGTACGCGTGTCTCTTCACATCGGGCTGTCTGAATAACTGGGCAACAGAGAAGAACCAAGAACGAGCGGCTCTAAGCACCTATGCTTCTCAGGTCTCGTCGGAGCTTATAGCATGCGAGGAGCACCTCTCTTGCCATATCGAAGGTGTGGGACAGGACAAGCTGCTATTCAGGATCTCGAACATTGATCCGGAGGACGATACGCGCGAAGGCAGCTTCGTGCTCGACGTCACCGGTTCTTACAAAGGTGCTTGATCCCCTTACTTGGGTCTTAGGAGACATCTGACGCCCCCATTCAAGTCCTGACTGTGTCCCCCAATCTGCCCGCCATTGCCGTCCTGTCCAGCCAGCTGGCAGACTCAGGAGACATGAGCTGGTTTATCAAAGAAGCGAGAAGGGCGTTTGTTGAGCATTGTGTTACGCGGTAGACCTGTGACGTTACGCCGGAGCTATAAGATAACTCGTGTACTCTCTTATCTCAATCATGAATCCCTTCGGACAGCTCAGCTCGGCCACCACCGCTGCCTATCTTCGCACCTTGCCTGCCATCCGCGACCGCTGCTCGGCCGTCTATGACCTCGCCACCCAGGCCAAGTTGCTCTACTTTGACTACCACTCCGAGAAGGAGGCAGATGTCGTCGCCTTTTGCCTCGACATCATCAAGGTCCGTGCCCTTCTCTGAGTCGTCCAGTCGTTACCAAAGCTTCACAGAGAGACTACAACTCAGATCCCAAGAATGTATGCGCCTCTCTCGTGACTGTGCGTAGCGCGCAATACTAAATATACCGCAGATTCAACCACACGGCCGTTGGCGCCATCTAGATGCTGGTCTGTCACGTATAGAGCCCCTCCTCACCAAATGGTCACAGGAACAAGTCGATGACAAAGAAAAGTCTCGCAGACTAGTCGACCTCTTCCTTGTTTCCGTTCTACTTGATGCTGGCGCTGGTAATCTATGGAAGTACACCGAGCCCACCACCAATAAAATCTTCAGCCGATCGGAAGGGCTTGGTGTTGCCAGTGCGCATATGTTCCAAGACGGGTTCTTCAGTGGCGTTGATGGCCAACCTTGTCGTGTCGATGGTGGGTGTCTAAATCACCACTCTCCAAATAATTCGGATAGTGATATTCGTTTTTGTCTCCAGCTGCGGGTCTGGCGAAGATCACAGCAGATCGCACAGCTACAGTGATGCAAGTCACCGAGTCCAACCCCATGACCGGACTTGAAGGGCGTGCTTCTCTACTATCCAATCTTAGCGGTGCACTCACCTCAAGCCCCCAATTCTTCGGCGCGGAAGGGAGGCCAGGGAACATCGTCGGTATGCCTTTTCCGAGAAAATATCATTGACTTTCCTCCTTCACTGACTGTCTCCCAATATAGATTTCCTAGAATCTCAAGCTCTTCCGACAAGCCCTAAAACCATCCCACTTGCAGCCCTTTGGACAGCTCTAATCGACGGATTAAATCCCATTTGGCCCTCCCGCCTGTCTCTCGCAGGCATCACTCTTGGTGATGTCTGGCCTTGTCCCGCTCTCGCTCAAAATGTTTCCGCCGCCGGCGATGAATCTGATATCCTGGTCCCTTTCCATAAATTAACACAGTGGTTGACGTATAGTCTTGTCGAGATTTTTCAAAAAGTATTGGGTTGGAATATTCAAGGGTTGGAGGATATGACTGGGTTGCCCGAATATCGAAACGGTATTCAATTATTATTTTTCTTTTGGAGATAAAGCATCGCTGATGATGATTCTTGTTCTGGAATCCTAGGTGGTTTACTTGTCGACTTTGGTGTTCTCACCCTCAAACCCGACATGCTCCCGACAGATCCTAAATCTGGATTACCAACGGCACCACCGTCCCACCCCGCAATCGTCGAGTGGCGAGCAATGACTGTCATCGAGCTGTACGTCAAGTACTTGATCCACAAACAACATATCTTAAAATCTTAAACTTGTTAGGGATCGTATTGCGGACAAGGTCCGTTCGGAACTTGGTCTGAGTAAGGAGCAGCTTACGCTTGCTCAAGTCTTGGAGGCTGCTACGTGGAAGGGTGGAAGGGAGATTGCGAAGATTAAGCGACCTGAGACGGGTGGACCGCCGATTGAGATTGAGAGTGACGGGACTGTTTTTTGAGGCAAAGTTCTTGTTGTAGAGTAAAACACGAGAGAGAACGAGGAACGCTTACGAAGAGGAAATTATTGAATTAATCAACGAATGTAGGACCATGTACGAGGGACAAACGCGGTGGATTTAACCGATCAACGTTCGACCCCAAACGTAAACCCTTACTGATGTTTTGTCTCTACCACCACGAGCCGCTTGTCTGACGTCTCCTGATTCACTCCAATTTCTGACCATGACCCCTCCAAAATCTACACATGGTCACTCGGGAATAAGCACCGCAGAACAAGGGCAGCAGCACGGGTGAGAGGGCAGGTATGCAGTTAGGGATGGGGCGACTTGACTGCGTTCGGTGTTCCGACCTTCTCACCCGCCATGATTTCACCTTATTGTGTAATCATCTTTCATTGAGAATCATACCCATGCGCACCTGGGATATCTGTTTGCTTTCTTTGGTAGTCGTACGGCTTCCTAAATGCCCGCACTGGTCTTGGCCTTTATTCTCTTGGAATGCGGCCGTCGACTATGCAACTTCTCCCTTGGAACGAGGTGATCTGACATTCAAGCTTTTAAGCCTAAAAGTTGGCTACCAGAAGACCCATCCTTGCCTGCAGGCGGTATCCAGTATATATATAGGCTAAAACCTCCGCAGCGAAACACTACCCAGCCATGGACGAACTTGCTAACCTTCTCAACTCTAACTTGGTGCTGACACCCGAGATGAGGGCTCACGCACAACATTCCTATCTTCGTGATCTATTTCCTACGAACCATAATATTAGAATGATACCTCCTACTAAGGCTGCTTCGGCGTCTGCAATCGATCTCGATGGCATCACGAGTTTGAGCGCGCTCCTTGAACTCTCGACTCAGTTTCGGCCTCCATACCCGCCTCCAGAACGCTTGCTTTGTGCTAATGTGCAAGTCACGGTGCAAAAAGTATGCGGTAATTTGGGTAATATGACTTGTAGTCAATGCAAGCTTGTTTCATACTGCTCTAAGGTGAGGTGTTCGACTCCGGCCATCCAGTTCCCTATTCTGATCTTACTGTCATGTCGTAGGAATGTCAAAGGCTTCATTGGCGCATCCACAAGCGAGGTAATATCATCGACAAAATCTTTCATAAATCTCATATTCATTGATTATTTGCCAATAAGACTGCAAAAACGCTCTTATGTCGGATGATTGGCGTCCTTGCTGGGTCATCGAGGGTCGTCCTCCTTGTTTCCTGAGCCCATTTCCGCAACATTTTCTACCGGTGCCTGACTTTTTTTCCTTGAATCTGTCTTTGTAAGAATTGTCTGACAAGCTCGTGAACAAAATGCTAATGTTGATAATAATGCAGATGGGGAAATATGCCTGCGATGGACATTATCAATCTACAGAATAATGAGGCGGACCCGACGACAGATTTGTCCCTGGCTTTCATTGGTATGTGTGTTGGTTTTCTTATGTCGCAGTCGCTTATAGGATTAAATTGGCAGCATCTGGTGACCTTCGAAATGTCATGCGCACGATCAATGCTTTACCGTCTGATTTCACTGGGTCCCTGAAGGTTCTCATTAATGATAGAGAACCTCATACTATCAGCCGTAACTTGGCCTTGCTCATCATCCTCGGGACAGTGCCTGATGAAGCACTCGCTGCCGACATGGCCCTTCACTTCTGGTACTCCGCCTTTCTGCCTTCGGAATACCGATCCCATATCTCAACAAGAGTTCTTCAATTCTTAACACAAGTCATTAAGTCCCAGCAATCCCCTTGTCAACTCACTTCTTGCTGTACTTTGAGCACGGGTATTTTCTCGGGGGAAGTGATTAAAATTCTTACGGATTATTCTTCCTCATCCTCGATTTCTGATATACAGTCCGAATATGATCGGGTACGAAATGCACCTTCGCGCCGAGATTTCCGGGATAGGATGTATACGAATTTGAAACCGTCACATCGGGTTGCTTTTCAGGAGTATCGTCGGTTTGGGATTGTTCTTCCCTTTGGAGCTGTTAACACGCATTTCAACGAGCCTAATCTCTCCCTGTTTTCACAAGGCGGAATATGGTTACAAACCGACTATGCAGATCCACTTGAAGGTTGGAAGTGAGTTCTCGTGTTGTCTTGTGTGGCTCTCGATAGTAGTGCTGAAATGCGTCTGAAAGTCTTGATGAAATAATTAGGGCGGGTAAGGCGCATGGCGCTCAGCCCGAAGATATCTATGGTTGTCTCTATTTCTTTCTTTCAGATGAATTACGTAGCTTCTTCCGCCGCCTTCGTCAATTTCAAATCGCGTTCTACCTTACTGATCGAGACGCGTCTGACCTCGCGCATGCCATTCAAGATGGTGTTTTCGTGAAGCATGGGATCCCTCCCTCAACTCGGTTCGACCGAATTGAGGTGTCAAACATCTTGGATGACAATTACGTTGGTGTGCGGGATGTTTTGACAAATTGGGCTCCTTTGCTTTCGAAGAGTGAGTTTGCGGCTGTTGTTGGGTATTTTATGAATTGGGCGGGTGAGCAGAAGGATGGTAATGCTACGAATATGAGAGATGCGAGTGCTGTGAAGACGCTTATGCGTTTGTGGACGAATAAGATGAAGGTAGGAGGTTTGATTCCACTATAGTTGTGAATATGGCTTGATGACATTTTGAAGGCACAGCATTTTAGTCCGGAATTATTGGGTACGATGATTGCTAGTCATCTCATATCGAATTGTTGATACTTATGAAATTATCAGTGCAGATGATGATGACGACTATGAGTGATATCAATGCGTTCTATGAAAATTCGGTACCTTTTATGAAATTTCTGAAGAAGAAGGGAATAGACGACATACTTCGGCGTACACGACTCAATTTAAGAAGTAAGCATACTATCGTTCCTCATGTAAGTAAAAGCATCAGTGCTTTTTCTACTTGATCTGACTCTTAGGTTTTAGCGCCTCAGAGTACCCTTGTCTGCTCCCCAAGATGCCTTGCCCGAGTTTCCTGACGATGACAGTTGGTATTATCATGTGCGTTTTTCTTTTAAAGGAACTCACTCTTTTTCTCCTTATCTGAACAATCACAGACGCGGCTCACCAATACTACATGGACGGAACGATTTGTTGAATTTTCGAATGTTTGACGTATCATTCTTGAAGTAGTGATATAGTCGTTCTTTTTTGGGTTTTCTCTAAAACAAGTTCTTGACTCGCCAATATATTGCCTGAACGCGCTCGAAAATAAATTTAGCTACGGAAAATCCTCGGATTGATCGATGATTCGCTTTCCTGGGGGTGCTGTCAGGGGTTTTTCAGGGACATCAGGGCAGGTCCTGCCATCATTTTATAGTTCGGTTGTGTCTTTCATGACCCTGTTGACGCGAGTACTCGTCCATTCTGCCCACGCGGTGTAGACAGGGATTTTGGGACACCGAGTTGGTAAGAAGGGAACCGTTTTACTGATTTTCCGCAGCACAGGGATGATATGGACAAAGAGGGTTCAATTTTGGGGTGGTCGTCGAAGTTGGCGAAGAGGACCGACATGTGGCCAGCGTGCCGGCCAGTTTCTATTTCTGCCTAATTCTTTATTCGCTGGGGTCAATTCGCTACCTCCATCACGTCAAACAAGCTATAGCTTGGCAGTAGTTCTCCTCCTGGTTTCCGCTATTGTCCCTCGTAATCCTTCCAATACTGAAGGTGCATATCTTCGGCGAACCTCCTAGTTCTTCTGTATACTGATGTGTCTGTTTACAGCTGGAGGTCTTTGGACCTAATCTCTATTCTCTTCTGATAAACTGAAAGAGTGAAGAAGTCATGGATGAAAACTAATTTAGGAGCGTCAGGTGACCTTCTGCCTTGCGTCCATGTCGTTCCTTAAGCTCATGCCTTCTTTCAGAGAACGTCTCATCGACTTCAGGTCTATATAGCATATTCAGACGCCAGTGCACGCTTTCTCCATCTCATTCATCTTTGCTGCCATGGTGGACGACGAACTTATGGGTCAATACTTTCAAGCGATGCAGGCTCAGTTGCAGGCTCGCGGAGGAACACACCAGCACGATATTCTTTCGGGCTCCGAAGCCTCCTCTGTCATAGACATCGCAAGAAGAAAGGATGCGCAGCATCTGCACCTCAAAGGTTTGCCCTGCGCAAATGTAAGCGCTGAAAAGGGCGGGAACTGTAAACAATCGCTGGGTACTATGGTCTGCAGCAGGTGCCGGCTTGTCTCTTATTGCTCGAAAGTAAGCACTCTTGACACTATCCGATCGAGATAATTTATTTTTGTCCTCGTGATGTAGGAATGTCAAGTGCGTCATTGGCAGATCCACAAGCAAGGTATTCAGTCTGTTCATGTTTCCCAAGATCATACTCATAGTTTTGAAGATTGCAAGCATCGTTTTTTCTCTAAGGACTGGCGTCCTTGCTGGGAGGCAGAAGGTCGTCTCCCTACATTCCTCGACACGGGAATAGACCCGCAATTCCAACGACATGACACACAAGGACTCTCCTTCGGATTACCCATGTAAGATTATTTGCGGATGTAGGATAGGTTCAGGATGATAGTAACATGACAGGTGGGGGCATATGCCCGCGATGGACATCATTAATCTGTCTAATAACGAGGCGGATTCGACCAGAGATTTGTCTTTGGCAATTATTGGTACTCCGTTCCTTTCACTTCATGAATTCACAGTTAAGCATTTTCTTAGATTCCTGCGATATTCGACATGTCGTGCGGACTATCAATGCGTTGCCTTCTAATTACTCGGGAAACTTGAAAATCCTGATAAGCGAGTCAATTCCCCATACTGCCTGTCGAAATATGGTCCTTCTTCTCATGCTAGGGGCTATCTCAGATGATGTTCTAGCCGCCGATATTGCCTTACACTTCTGGTACTCTGCGTTTTTGCCCTATGAGTACCGCCTGAAAATCACCGGGAAACTTATGGAGATTCTGAAATGGCGGGCAGCTAAGGAGTCGAAAGGGCTACCCTTTCCTTTAGGTCCCCGCTCGAAATTATTCTTCAACATCTCCCCTGGATCATTTGAAGCCGCGTTCCCGAATTTATATACATATATCTCCGCCACGGAGGCAAGAACCAAATATGATGATATGAGGACCGCTCCATCGCGCAGCGAACTTCGCGATAGAATGTACGCGAATTTGAGGCCATCGCATCGTGTTGCATTTCAAAAATATCGCCGTTCTGGCGTTGTCCTTCCATTTGGCGCGGCTCATGCTCATTTTGATATTCCTAATCCCAGCCTCTTCTCAAGCAAGGCTGAATGGATACTGACAGATTTCGCAGATCCGCTCGGTGGATGGGAGTGAGTCGACGTGCAATGTTTCTACTGTACGCACTGACGTTCTCGTTTATTTCGAAAGTCTCGATCAGGTCATTAAAGCAGGGAAGGCGCACGGTGTTCAAGCCGAGGATATATATGGCTGTCTTTACTTCTTCCTCTTGGACGAACTGAGTAGCTTCTCTCGCCGGCTTCAGCAATTCCGAATTACCTTCAATGTTTATAACTTCGACGCTTCCGACCTCTCTCTTACCATTCGCAGCAACGCATTTGCTCATGAAGGTATTCCTGCCTCAACCCGATTTGACCGCATCGAGGTGGCAAACGCCCCCGACACAGACCGCGTCGGCATACGCGGTGTTCTTACGAGCTTTGTTCCTTTACTCTCCAAAAGTGCTTCTGCCACCATTCTCGGCTATTTTGTGAATTGGACGATGGCGCAAGAGGAAGGTGATATGACAACAGGAATAGATGCAGGTGCCATGAAACGTCTCATACGACCTTGGGCAGCGAAGGCAAGGGTGAGTAAACTGCGTACGTTCTAAGAAGTCATTTATTCAATGAAAGACCTCGCTCTAGGCGGAGGGTCGTCCAGGAGATACTAGTATGTCACTCGTCTCTCTTGTTAGATCTTGAAGCCTCTCTTATCCCGATCATAGACCAGCTGATGACAACATCACTACCTGACTTGAATGCCCTTCACGATAATTCGGCCTCTTTCATGAGATACTTAAAAAATCAGGGAATAGATGATATTCTTCGGAACATGAAGCTCAAGATAAGGGAAAGGCATACTGTTGTTCCTCATGTGCGTGGCATCGCGTTCAACATCCCTCGTGCACAGGTTGACACATGCTCAGCGCTTTCGAGCCCCTTTGTCCGGATCTTCGCGTGCCTTGCCAGAATTCCCCGACAAAGATAGTTGGTATTACCATGTATGTGTCTTATCTGCTTCTAGTGGTATCCTCCGACCTTGTTAACTTTGTCTAGACGCAAGTAACAGTTCTTATGTGGACTGAACGTTTCGTCGAGTTTACACATGCTTGAAGGTGGTCGAGAGAAAACAAAAAAAAAATCGTTGGTGCATCCTTTTTTGACTACGATTTCGAGTCTATTTTTTTTTTTGGTGAAGAGTGATAGGATATCTACGTTTCTTGCGATAACATCTTGAATAATAAAATTGTGAGGCCTCGATCTAGTCGGAGATTAAGATCCCCGACTCTGCGAAGCAAGAGGAGGGTTCTGTGGGATTGAAACGTCCTCAAAAACCAGCATCGAAGCAATATCGTGAGATGATCCTCAAAATCGAAGCAACATCGTGGGTTGATGAAGTCTTTTGGGGCATCCGACAGTTATCTAGCACGTGTACTAGATATGGTTATATTAATAGTCTTCTGTTTGGAGTTTCCGACTTCGCGGCGGTTTCAGCTGGTGACGTGGCGCCTTCCTCTCTCTCTGTATCCACCACTCGCCATGGTACTGTTGAACCCAACCCAAGTTTCGTCGAATGATGTTGTTCATGGACCTGTAAGTACCGTTTTAGGTCTTGTGTTTTATATTATATATCTCACGTTACTCTGTCCTTAAAAGCTATTCCTTGTCAAGAATGCTTGCCGCAGCGTTCGCATTCTTGACGAGACCGATTGCCCACAGTTCAATATACCTCATAATATCCTTGATTACCCGTTATTCTATGATGTTACATATTATCCTGATCTTTATAAACATATATTTATGAATCCTTTTGCGGTGTCGCGGTGGTTAGAGTCATCGGTGCACGATCATGTCGGCCGCTGCTATACCTGCTCTTGTGTACGGGGCTTGAAGAGCTTGGACTGCTCTGTTGAATATAACCATACAATTGGCTTTATCATAGCATTTGAGGGATACGAAATGACGCGCAAAACCATTACCCCAAAAGTTACCCATCGCATTGTTCTTAATAGCAGTATCTTATCGTCAGCAGCATACACTCATTGTATGAGCTCGCTTCTCGTTCGCTTTCCTGATTTATTGACTTCTACGTTTTCTTACCCAGATCTTGTTGAATATGAGCAGCGGAGTGTGCTGCCTACTGAAACAGTATATCTAAAGTTGAACGTAATACCTTCTTGGTTGCTTGGGACCACATCTGAATTCCAGACTAAACTTGACACGCTATATAAGCCAGATCTTGCCAACTGTTTTTCGCGTGTATCCAATGAACAAGTGCCGAAGTTTAAAGGGGAAATCATCTCGTTCATTCTTCAACACTTTACGGCTGCTCGTGATCGTCTTCTTTTGATGAGAGAAAAACCAGCCGAATGCCCAGATTCTTGGTCCACATTCTGTAACAAGCATTCTCATGGATATATCCAATTCGAGCAGGCTAGCTTCTCTCTATCTGTGAACTCACATTTGTTGCAGCTGTACGGACCTACTGTATATAATTGCTTGCGCACTGCACCTCGCAATTTTGCTACTGCTTGGATGCGACCTGTTGGTTTTGCCAACCCGTCTTTGACCTGGTTGCTGCTGCCCATCGATACTGTCGCAAAAGGAGTACGCACGATGATGCCAGAACATGCTGATTTCATAGCGTTAGTGAAAAAAATTCCTAACTTAACTCGGCCAACTTACGGCAGGTCATATTCTAAGACATTGTCGTTGATTGTTGACCATATCCGACGACGTGTTTTGTACATGTGTGAGCTTCCATCAACCACTGTTTGTTTCTTGGCTCTTTCGGTGGCTCCTGAGTTTTCTTCACCCCTAGATATGACGCCTGAGGCAGCTATTGTATCCATTTTGAATGCCGAATTTGGTGTCGACATGATAGACTTATTTTCAAAGAGTAGCGCTGCACTCAATAAAGCATTGGACCTAAAAAATGCCAGCAATAAGCAAAAGAAAAATCAGAAAAGGCGAAACCAAAAAATACTAACCGCTTTAGAACAAGAGCGCAAAGTCACACTGGACGAAGAGGCCTGGCCTGTCATTCCTTCACGCGAGACTTTATTTAACTGTCTGAACACATACCGAGATAGTACAACCTGGGTTGAACCCCTTGTCTGTAGTTGTTGTGCTCAGATGAGTGTAAAAGTTTACAATATATCTGTTACAAATCGTAATGAGTGTTTTCCGCCTACAACCTTCACTAAAACTAAAGGGAAGTTAGGCAGCAAGATGGCCCTTGATCTTCTAGTTGCTGACCGCTCAGTATTTCCATCTGACTTTGTGTTTGATTGTTCCTTAATTGATGGCCTGACGCTGTGTAAGGAAGGTATTGTTTCAATGAGCGATGCGATCGCCGTTCTTCAGTTTTGTGCAGAATGTATTTCCTCATTGTGTGCCCAGAAACTTCCTCGGTTTGCTCTAGCAAATAAACTGTACAGGGGTGTACTACCCAATGAATACATGGACTTAACATGGGTGGAGGAAATGGTTTGTGCTATTTATCGCAATACAGCTCATGTTACCCGGCTGTATGGATCTTCAGACCCTGCTCAGCCTACTGTTCTCCATGGAAATACGTGTGCACATGAGATGAACATTGTGTCTACCGCAAGTGTCTTGCCAAGAACACCCTCTGATGTCAATGATATGATCAGTGTGGTGTTTGTTGGGGCAAGGCGTCCTACATTGGCATCATTGGCAAATGTTTTTCGGGTAAGGAAAAAAAAGATATTGTCGTTTCTTCAGTGGCTTCAACGCAATAATGTCCATTATACACACATCCCAATTGACAGCACAGTAATTGATGAATATCCTGAGGATGGTGTTTTGCCCAGATTAGAAGAGCGTATAGTACATGATGTGGACTCCAACCCGGAAACATTATTTGATGAAGAGACTGCTGGTTTTCAGGACCATCCTGCAGCCTCGTTCAAAGAATGTACAGACAATGTTAAGCAGCTCCCATTGATTGAGCATATGGGTGTAATTGACCCAGAAGCGGTGAAAATACCTGGTCGAACATTTACCGCACTCGCTTTACATAATTTATCTGCGGGATTAGATAGTAATGAAAATAATACCCCAGTAGCAGATATAATTATACGCCAGAGCAATCAACTAGTACCTGAGTATAATAATCCTAGTTTGATCCCGGGTATGTTTCCTACACTGTTTCCTCGTGGAATTGGAGGTTTTGAGGACAAAAGTAGAGCTATACCTATATCGCTTCAGCAACAGGCCCAATATTATTTGAAAATATCAGATCGTTCCTTTCGCTACCACTATTCATACATATTTGTTGTACTGAACATTATACAAAGACGGCTTGCTCATTTACACACACACTTTACTTGTAGTAAGAGCAATTTTGATACAGTTGCACGTAGACTTGTGACAGTCTCACCAGACATATTACAAAGCTTGGCTACCAAGATCGAGCAAGAAAAGACATTAAAAAATATTAGTAGTGAAGAAAAAGTTGCTATGGACCTGCTGAGACGTGTAAACACAATATCGGCATCGGTTCCTGGATCCCAGGCTTCAAAGTTACAGATAAGAAATGAGATAAGAAATTACTTTGGACATTTTGGCCTTCCACATTTGTTCCTTACATTTAATCCAACTCCCGCTAACAGTCCACTTTTTTTAGTCATGGCTGGTAATCAGACTATCGACTTGTCTGAGCAGATACCCAAGATACCCCGAGCACAAGAGCGTGCTATGCTATTGGCAAAAGACCCTGTAGCTGCGGCTGATTATTTTGAATTTTGTGTTACATCGTTATTTTCTCATCTTCTAGGTTGGGATTACGAAAAGGGGAAATCTACTGAACGGGGTGGTGTGCTGGGAAAGTTACGGGCATTCTATGGTACTACAGAATTTACTGAGCGTGGCTGTCTTCATGGTCATTTTCTAATTTTCCTTGCTGGTGCTCCTAATCCATCCGAGTTGCACGAGCGACTTGAAAGTGATAACACCTTCCAAGCCAGGTTCTTTTCGTTTTTTGAACAAATTATCCATCATCATTTACCAGATGTTGATGTCCAAATAGATTCCGGCTATGATCCTCGGATTGAGCGTCCTCCTATCATTCCAGCTATACTTTTATGTCCTGATACCGAGACGGAGACTAAACAGGATGAACTATTAAACAAGCTAAATGAATGGGAAATTATATATGCTACTGAAGTTAAGAAATGTGGTGAAGTGCTACAGCGTCATGTTTGCCGTGCTGTATGCCACAAATATGGGAATGATAATCGTTGTAGATTTCTTTTTCCACATGAGATCGTTGATGCTTCCTATTACGATCCAGAAACTAAATCTGTGGTTTTGCTGTGTAGAGACTCTACAGTCAACTATTTCAACCCATATATGTTAATATTCTGTCGTCATAACCATGATCTGAAATGCATATTGTCAGGGAAAAGCGCAAAGAGTGCGATGTTTTACATCACAGACTATATTACTAAGATGAGCTCAAATACGTATGAGACTCTTAGTTTGATGTCGCGCGCTGTGGCACAGATCCCTCACAGTCAAACATCGGATCATCTGGGTTCGGCCAAATTGTTACTACATAAATGTCTCACCCAGTTCACACGCCAACAGCAAATACATGCCCAGCAGGCTGCACGTTACCTCCAAGGATTTACTGATGCTGTGTCGTCACATAAAACTGTTCCTATGCTTTCAGCCCAACTCATGTTGTTTGTCAAAGAAACGTACAAGCTCGAAAACACCAAAAATGAACTCCAAGTAGGCAGCGATGGTAACAGTTCTGAGGGTAATGCAGAATCTGAACATACAGAATCTGAACGCGCACCACTCCGCATCACTACTGACTCTTATGGCAAACTAATAGACACTACGCAAGTACATGACTATTGGTTTAGGCCTATTGAACTTGAAATGTTGTCGTTTTACGATTTCTGCCGTTTTGTGCGAGTGGAGCGCAAGTCCAAATCTAATCAAACTAAAAACACACATGATACACGATTGGGTGTATTGCGAAGGTTTGATTTCTGCCGAGAACATCCTCTTTATGTGACCCACCATTTAGTGGAGCATACAAATACTAATATGGGTCATGGGCACTGCGAATTAGTTCCACGTGTGGTAGGTACCAGCATTCCGAGAGAGTCATCACCCGAATGGTTATTATTTGCACTTATTCATTTCAAACCATTTGGATTTCATAAGCCCTTGCTGGAATACAACGATACAGTTGAAGACGTCTTCAATACTCATGTATTTTCTGGCATGGCATTGAAGGTTATGAAAAATTGGAATGCCATACATGAATGTGAAGATGAACGTGATGCTGAACGCCTGAAAAAGCATAATGCATCTACGAAAGCAGACCAAGGTCTTGCTAAGATTTTTTTTCAAAATATTAGTATCGAAGATGATGAGGTCTGCATGCCCGGGTGTGAACGCACAAAGCCCGAGCAAGAGTTTCAAATGTGGAATATTGTTTCGCTTTTACATGAATCCTCATGGTTTATCCCTAATCACAAGATGCAATCCCAGAGCGATAACCAATGTCAAACTGCAATGGCTGCCGATTCAACCTGTAGAAATACGTTGGACCAGGTTCTATTTACACCTGATATAGCAAGTGATTGGAAAAAAAACATCAAGCTACAGGAAAAGGCTATTGCTAACAAGCGCCGCAACGCATTAAACCCTGACAATCAAAATGTATATAACTACCAAACTGACAATACAGGTGAGACGGTTGTCTATAGTCATGTTGACATTGACTATAACAACAAAATTGTATGCGGTGAAACTATTTCCACTATTCACAGACCTCTTGTAAAGACAGTTACACAAGACGATCTATTAAACAAGATTGAAAGTGATTTCTCCCTTAACTTAAAGCAAACCCATGCATTTCGCATAATATCAAATCATTATGTATCAAAATATATAGATAAAAATCCTTTGGAAAAGCCGTTGCGAATGCTAATGACTGGTCCTGGTGGAACAGGCAAAACTCATGTTGTGAAAGCATTAAAACAAGTTATGTCCTTTTATAATTGTGGCCATCGCATACGTTTCTTGGCTCCAACAGGCTCAGCAGCAAGTAACATTGATGGAATGACTGTCCATAAAGGCCTTGGTATCAAAATCGCTAAGAAAGATGGTCGTGGTAAGGGAAATCGTGAGATAGAAAGTAGCGCAGATGATACTACACTGATAGTGAGTATCCAGAACAAGGCTCAGCTACGGGATGAATGGAAAAATGTAGATGTTGTTCTCATCGATGAGGTATCTCTCATGGGTGCTCAACTTCTATGTGAAATAGACCATGCTTTGCGCTTTGCCAAAGAGGTTCGTGATGAGTGGTTTGGTGGCATCACTGTCATCTTTGCGGGGGATTTTTATCAGTATCCTCCAGTTGGGGGCACTCCTCTTTATGTACCTCTCTCAGTGAATAGTCGGCAAACTAACGATGAATTACTTCGCCGACTTGGTCGGTTAGCATGGAAAACAGTTGACACTGTTGTTGAATTAACGGATCAACAGAGGATGAAAAAGGACCCTGAATATGGTGCAGCTGTTCAGCGACTCCGTATGAGACAGTGTATACCGGAAGATGTTGTGTTATTCAATGCCCGTGTTATCAAAGGAATAGACCATCCAAAAGGAGTAGACCTTGGATCTGCAGAAAATAGATTGGCAGCTGCAATTGTGAGTACTAACCGTACACGAGAAATACTGAATGCAAAAAAGTCTAGTGCCGAGGGAGGAGAGCGTGTAATAATCTGTGCAAGTAATGATGTGGTGCCTTCTACTGTTGAAATGAACAAAGAAATATGCGAGACACTTCTCAAACTCGATTTCTCATCCTCGAAAATTCAAGGTGGACTTCCAGGCTTCATTCCTCTCTATGAATCTATGCCTGTAGTGCTGCGCCTCCGTAATCTATCGACTGACCTCAAAATCACAAACGGTAGTCAAGGCCACATTCGTAAAGTATTTACTAGCACAAATGAATGGGGTTTGACATATTGTACATGTGTCATTGTTGAGTTCGACAGCCCCATTCATCTCAAATCTTTGCCTCCAGGGCATTTCCCCATTTTTCCAGTTGCATTTACATTTCCTGCAAAATTAAAGTCTATCAAGACAGGGAAGGAAGAAATTGTCCGTGTTCGTCGCCATCAGCTACCCATTCAACCAGCATTTGCAGTCACCGGTCATTCTGCTCAAGGAAAAACACTGCCAAAGGTAATTGCGTTTCTCCATGAAGGCAGATTTGCCGCTTACGTGGCAGCTTCGCGTGCAACATCTCGCCATGGTTTATGTATTGTACGCACAGTTTCCTTAGATGATCTTAACCGGCCTTTGCCAAGTGACTTATATTTAGAAATGAAGCGTATCAATGCTTTAGAGCATAACACACAGGTGCAATATGGATTTTCCAACAAGTGCACTATGCCAATACCAGATACAGAGTCTGATCGGTCTTTATCTACTTCACTTGATAAGAAAAATAATAGTAGTGCCTACAATATTGAGTATTGTGATACGGCAGAGGCCAACAAATTCTCACCGGCTATCAAGAGAAAGAGATCTGATAAGCTGGTAGACGGGGTTTCTTCCATGGAAGCGGTGGATCTATATCAGAAACCAGAGTTCAAGGTGTTGACACTAGGTTCCCGTCCACAAAAGCAACAAAAAGTAGAGTCCGATCATGCTATTAATAGCAACGTGCCACAAGCTTGCACTACAATTACTGCGGTTTTAGGCGCTGGTTGTCAATGGTCATCACAGGACTGGTCTTGTGCCTACGACGTAATCTATATGTCTTTGTTTGTGGCTATGATGCAAATGTCCCCGCAAGTAAGAACCCGATTCTGCGATATGTCGGACACTGCTACATTTCTGTATAGAGAATTTGAAACTGTCTATGAAGATCAGACAAGCAATAATTTTAATGATAGTCGTGATCGTTTCCGTGATATTTTGTCCCAAGACAAACCTGGTGTATTTCCACGCCGGGGGCAAGTTGGTGTAGCTGTTACATCTATAATCGATGTTGTTCTTCCCAACGCAAACAGGTGTTGTGCATTTGACGCATGTTCTGAGCTATGCTTGACATGCACCGGTTCTTCTCTGGTACTTCCATATCTCTTGACTGGTAGTCAAACACTGGCCGCCGCAACCCAGCTTAGTTGTTATATCAAAGATACCCTCCTATTGCAGTACCCAGTTTTAGGCGATAAACATGCGGGGATAGATCACACACAATGCAGCACTCAAAGTAGTGACTCAAGAACAGCAGCTCAAGCGCTATGTTCTGTTGAATCAGATTCAGATACAGTCGTTGATCCGGTGGCAGTTGTTAGTACAAAGGAATCAATGCCTAGTACATCTCTGATTGATACTACCAGTGAGAATCCCGAAGCACCTTGTGGAGACGTAGTTGACAAAGAGAGTGTCTATCGCTGCAACTGCGCTCCAGTTTTGGTATTTGAACTCTCTCCTCTTGGCTGTAAACCTCTGCCATCAACATGTATTGAATTGCCGTGTTCACTAGGTAAGAGCCAGTATCGTTTAAGCGCTATTGTTTATCATGGAGAGTATCATTTTTGTACTCGACTATTTGTGAACAACAAGGAGATGTGGATTTACGATAGTCAAATTAACAATGGCATACCTGTGCTTGAAGATGCTACACTTGACAGCTGGCAGAATGAATGTACTTCTCTGTCATCGCTATTGACATATGGTAGCAAACATGCGCATATATATTTATACGTTCTTGTCAGTGTTGAAGACAGGTGGTGGTTGTAATACGTCATTATATCCTTCTCCCGCGATTCTCTTTGTTTTACTCGGCCTCCACGGTATTACCTTTTGTATACCTGATCGGTGTCTTCAATATCGATATTCAATATTCATTTATATTTGTATTTTTTAAGTATGCTACAGCCTATAAATACAGGCATATTTTGTTGCTTGTCTTTCCACCGCTGAGTTTATTCCCGCTCCCATTCTCAAGCTTGTACTTTGCTTCTGTCTCTTTCTGTCTCTTTATCGTTCTATCTACTATGGCATCCACTAAGCGCAACACCAAAGGCCGACTGTCCAAAACTTCAGCACCCTCGTCTAACGCTGCATCTAGTATTGCTGAGTCTGCTACACCGCCTATTGTGTCTACTGTGCCTGAGGTTACCGCAGAGCAAAACAATCAATGTATGTCTTTCGCTACTTATCTGATTTTGAACATAGTCTTACGCTCATACCGTTTTCTGGTTGAATTTGTCGCATTGATTTATTTATACTGCTTCATTGACTAGCTGATGTCCAGGAAGCCGATGTTGCAGGGACTGAATGTGTTGTCAGCCTTGGTGCTACTATTGACAGCCTTATCAATACTGGTGAAGGCGAAGTCTTGGGTGGTGATGAAACCGGTGATGGAGTAGTCGATGGTAAGTGTTCTTTATAACTTGTTGTTCATTGTTATTCATATCAAATTTATGTTCTCTTGTAGGTCTTCAATATTCGGATACAAGCCCGATCTCTCTTTCTCTTCTCAATGCCATGAATCCCACGCTAATTGTAGGTCGTCAGCTGTTGGCTACAGTTGACACTAGTCAACCTCATGTCACCAGTAAAATGCCGGATGGGGCAAAATACTGGCTCACTACTGGCGGAGACGTACTTGTAGTGCGTCTGCCCTGCCTGATTGATATGACCGTTCAAGGTGTGCGGATTGGCAAATATTTTGATCTGTTTGGAGAAGAGGTAACTATTGTTTGATATCAGTTTGCGTTGCATTAATACTTTATTGCTTCCAGATTACCGATGACAAATTCAAGAAGCTGCGGGCTGTATTTGGTTTTCGCAGCCTTCCTGATGACAGCATCAGCAAAAGGTTTGGCTACTTGAAGCTACTTGAAGGTACTTGAGGGCTACTTGAAAATTCTCAAGTAGCTCTCAAGTACCTTCAAGTAACTTCAAGTAGCCAAACCTTTTGCTGATGAGCGATATGTATCCTACTGAGGTATTGAAGACCGCATCAGCCTGTCAAAAACTTTTGTATAAGCTCCAGACAAAATTTGAGTCCAACGCAGCACAGCGTAATCAGCGTAATTAAAAACTTTTTGTGTGTTGCGTTGTATAACTGACATGCTTACATTAGACGCATCTACCATCAGAGGCTTTTACAAAGCTGAAATGGCACAAGATTGCTTTCAGTATCTGATTCGCTCAGAGCCAATATTTACCCCTGCAGCCGATCCGGCAGGAGGTGCCAGTGGTATTCCTGCCATTGATCTGTCCGGTGACACAGATTCCGATTCGGGCTCAGATCTCATATTTTCTAGTCCAAGTCCGTGTATATCCTCTTCCCTCGTGCTAGTGTTAATAATCGTCTTACCAGGTAAACTTCGTGCTCAAGCTGCGTCTAGAACTGCTGCAACTAACAAACTACAATTTGTCAAATCCGGCTATACTCTTGGTGATTGGGCACAACCGGCCCATGCCTGCACACGGTATCATCATCTTGTTGGTGATCGCACACACCTTTGGGCCAGTCGTTTCAATATTCCTGATATCCGTGATCAAAATGGTACAATCGTTCATCCGACGAAATGGGAGACAGTTCTTGCTCATTTAGCACCTGTCACCGTTGATTTTGCTCTCAAGTTGTGAGTGGCCTTATCTTCTATCCACAATCACATTGTAACATCATTTTTGAGGTGGGATATACCTGCTGGCCGTGGCCGTGAAGGTTCTCGAATTTATCAGTTGGTGTTACGCAAGGTTCAGATCCACCCAGTAAATACACTTTCGGCTAGCGTTGTGAGCCCTCTTTTTGCGAAGGGTAAAAGGCGTGCAGGTATGGATACGGATGCACTTGACATTGAAGGGGATGAAACACCGCCTTCTCCCACTAAAAAATCTAAATCCTCAGCTATGAGAGGCTCTGTTGGCGACAAGGATGTTGTTATGTGTATGTAACAAAATTACATCTCGTAGCGCGGTCTATATTGCGGCAGCTTATTTTGGACTCTGTGATTTTCGTCCCTTTCACTGTATCTTGTCATGCTCTTTAGCACTTGTTAATATCTTGTTGTTGATGTTTGTTTTTGTGTCGCTTTTACTATTTCTTATCATTGTGTCGATTTTGGTCGTTTACCTGCCTGTAGTATGAATACCTTCTCTGTGATGTTTATAATCATCGAATCTGACTTGTGTATCCTTGTAAATCAACGAAATTTGAATTGTATTTAGTGAGTTAAGATTTATCAGTTTTTTTTCGGTATGTTATATAGTAGTTACATGTGTTGTATAGAATTCGAAGTGTCATCATGTGTAGAATATATAGCTGTAGATTATATAATATATTCTAATAGTTGACACGAAATATGACCTCGAATCGTGTACCGTGAGGTATATGGGTCTGTGCATCGCTTAAAAATTGAAGTTAAATAAGTCTTCAACGTACAAAATATTTGTTTTCATTTAGATATCAAGAGGTAACCGGCAAATTCAAAGCAACTTCGGTTGTAGACATCGCTATAAACATTTGCTTATGTAATGCATACTGATATATTCCGACACGTAGCTGATTTATGCATACTGCACATAAGGCATACAGCCGGCTGTACAACCTACATACAGCCCCTTGTACATTTTTGGAGTATTACATAAGACTCTGGCTATCACAGCTATATATCCAAGAGTAGGATCCTACTATTGAGGCTGCACATTGTTATTAATAGAATCCTATTGACTTCCAGATATCAAGCCTAGTAAGATCCTACTAACATGAGATCTAACTAAGGAACAGAATCCTACTGGTTCATGCAAGTGATGTGCAGTAGAAGTCTACTGCAGTGGGAATATTGTGAGTAATAGAATTCTACTGCACTGGGGTATATTGGGGGCAGTAGAATTCTACTGCACTGGGTTATAGTGTGGGTAGTAGAATTCTACTGCACTTAGACATATTGGGGGCAGTAGAATTCTACTGCAGTGGGGTATATTGTTTGCAGTAGAATTCTACTGCACTAGGGTATATTGTGCATAGTAGAATTCTACTACACTGGGGTATATTGTGCATAGTAGAATTCTACTGCACTGGGGTATATTGTGGTTAGTAGAATTCTACTGCACTGGGACATATTGGGCGCAGTAGAATTCTACTGCACTAGGGTATATTGTGCATAGTAGAATTCTACTGCACTGGGGTATATTGTGCATAGTAGAATTCTACTGCACTGGGGTATATTATGGTTAGTAGAATTCTACTGCACTGGGACATATTGGGGGCAGTAGAATTCTACTGCAGTGGGGTATATTGTGCGCAGTAGAATTCTACTGCACTAGGGTATATTGTGCATAGTAGAATTCTACTGCACTGGGGTATATTGTGCATAGTAGAATTCTACTGCACTGGGACATATTGGGAGCAGTAGAATTCTACTGCAGTGGGGTATATTGTGCGCAGTAGAATTCTACTGCAGTGGGGTATATTGTGCGCAGTAGAATTCTACTGCACTGGGGTATATTGTGCATAGTAGAATTCTACTGCACTGGGGTATATTGTGGTTAGTAGAATTCTACTGTACTGGTGTATAGTGTGGGTAGTAGAATTCTACTGCACTGGGACATATTGGGGGGAGTAGAATTCTACTGCAGTGGGGTATATTGTGGTTAGTAGAATTCTACTGCACTGGGACATATTGGGGGCAGTAGAATTCTACTGCACTGGGGTATATTGTGCACAGTAGAATTCTACTGCACTGGGGTATATTGTGCATAGTAGAATTCTACTGCACTAGGGTATATTGGGGCAGTAGAATTCTACTGCACTGGGGTATATTGTGGTTAGTAGAATTCTACTGTACTGGTGTATAGTGTGGGTAGTAGAATTCTACTGCACTGGGACATATTGGGGGCAGTAGAATTCTACTGCAGTGGGGTATATTGTGCATAGTAGAATTCTACTGCACTGGGGTATATTGTAGTTAGTAGAATTCTACTGCACTGGGACATATTGGGGGCAGTAGAATTCTACTGCACTAGGGTATATTGTGCATAGTAGAATTCTACTGCACTGGGGTATATTAGGGGCAGTAGAAGCCTACTGCACTGGGACATATTGGGGGCAGTAGAATTCTACTGCACTAGGGTATATTGTGCATAGTAGAATTCTACTGCACTGGGACATATTGGGGGCAGTAGAACTCTACTGCACTAGGGTATATTGTGCATAGTAGAATTCTACTGCACTAGGGTATATTGGGGGCAGTAGAATTCTACTGCACTGGGGTATATTGTGGTTAGTAGAATTCTACTGTACTGGCGTATAGTGTGGGTAGTAGAATTCTACTGCACTGGGGTATGTTGTGCACAGTAGAATTCTACTGCACTGGGGTATATTGGGGGCAGTAGTATTCTACTCCACTGGGGTATATTGTGCATAGTAGAATTCTACTGCACTGGGGTATATTGTGGGCAGTAGAATTTGACTGCACTGCAGTATATTGTGATTAGTAGAATTCTACTGCACTTGGGCCTATTGTGGGTAGTAAAATTCTATTGCACTCCAGTATATTGTGGGTAGTAGAATTCTACTGCACTCAGGAATATTGTGGGCAGTAAAATTCTACTCCACTGGAACATATTGTGAGTAATACAATTCTACTGCATTAGGGTATGTTCTGGGCAGTAGAATTCTACTGCTGTGGTCTTATATTCTGTTCCAGAACTTTCTGATCATTTCCAATGTTTCCATTTCTCAAACCAACAATCTTAAAAACAGTTAGATAGTTCAAGTATTTTTTATCCAGTATTTTTTATCTCAGAAAATCAAGTAATTATTTCAATCATTGTATCTTTATCTACTTTACTCTTTTCTTTGTGCTTGCAATTCCTCCATTTGTGCTTGTAATCTTTGTAGCAAGATACTTTGGGCCTCCAATTGTGTCTCTTGTGCTCTAATTCTTTCTTCTGCCTGCCTTGTTCTCTCTTGTGCTTCTTGTGCTTCTTTTTCAGCTATTTCTTTCTCTTTGATAGCAACCAATGCATCTTGTCTCCGAGATAACAATAATCTGTTCATCAAAGATTGATAGTTTTGAATAATTTCCAGAGTGTCTTGCTTAGCTTCTTTTCTGAGCCTAGGAGAGGTATAGTGCACAGCAGCTGAGGAGCCACTAGCTTGCTGACACACTAACATCATATAGACATCACACTGTACAGCCAACCGTTCACACTGTCAATAATATGAATAAAATTAATCACAGATTCAAAAATAATAGTTTACTTGCCCTTGCAATAATGTCTGGTAGTTCTCTTCTATATCTAGAAGTTGACTTTCCTAGCATATTGATTTTATCAGGAAGTTCTCGAGTTCTTGCAACATCTTATCTTTGTTAAAATTTGACAGAACAGCTTTTTTATAATATAAACATACCATAAACTGCACTTCCTTTCTTGACACCCTCTACCAAGCCATAAACTGGGTTTCTCACTGAAGGGACAGTTTTTGAATTTTTTTTAGGTGATAATTCTTGAACATCTTCAAAATGGTTATTTTCAGGATCTAGTTCCTGATTATCTTGATTGAGAAGTTGTGGATCAATCTATATATATTAGTTCTTATCTATTCCATGTAAAATAGTAACTTACCATCAAATCAGATGGATTTGAGATCATATTGTTGATCTGAGAGTCATTCTAAAGTTTAAGTTAAATTAGTATTTTATGAGTAAAATTGAACTTACAAATTCTCTATTTGTTGAATTTTCTGGAATACTCAAGCTATCTGGAAAATTGAAGAGAGGTATTGGTGTAGATACAAAATTATTCCTGGGTGTAGGAGATGAATTTGGAAGTGACACTGTGGGTGAATCAATTTCAGGAGAAAATATATTTGTAGAAAAAGCCTGAGAAATTGCTGGAGTTGCAGAAGGATCTAAAAAAAAAGTACTGTAAGAAAAAAAATCTGTATATGTAGATAAAGTATTTGAAATACTTGAGCAAGAAGCTGTTTCTTGGTGCTTTTTCCTACAGCTACAAATAGCCTTAAGAGGGAAACCTGGGCAAATATGGCATTTAGCAGGCTGTCTTTTCTTCTTCTGGATAGCATTGCCACTATCCAAGAGTTTTTGAGTGGGGCGCCGAGCACGTGGAGTACGAGGAGAATGCATAAGAGGATGGTTGAAATGCAGGAATGATTAAAATGCTTGTAATACTAGCCTCTTATATATTCTTGGATCAGAAATTTTAATATTGGGAAAACTGTTGACTATTGTTTATTTGATTCTAGAACCTTCTATGCAATTTATTTCTAATATTAGATTTAGACTCAGCAAATTTTGGGGCAACTATTTGTATTTGTTTATATTAATTAATAGAACTTGCTAAATATAGCAATCAATTTTCACTGTCTACATATATATTAAACTCTAAGTGACTATTGTTCCTCACTCCTCCCTTTATTCCTTCATCCCAATGTCTAAACAAGGCCAATCACAAAAACGTCACAATAAAAACCCTCCCAATCCTATTCAAATAACATTGGATACACCACCTAACTCTCCACCTACTTTAACTCTTGATAACTTTGATAAATCTCCAGATTTATCTATTTCTTTTACACCCCAAAAAAAACAAAAAAAAGGACATTCAACAAGATCTAAACAGGCATTGTTTATCAAAGATCCTGTTCCAGCTATAAACTCTATCCCTTTTGAATTTTCTTCACCAGATACTTTTTTTTCTGATTCATTGAATAGTGGCCCTTCTCTAACTACTGCTGAAGGTGAAGGGTCCACTGAAATTTCAGAAGCCACTTCAAGTGGATTTTTGAATCCATTTTTAGACCATTCTTCCATATCTTTGGCAACAGACTTTTATCATGAATTTGTTGAAGCTGTGCTTGTCAATGCAATGCCATTTTATCCTATAAGTAAGGATGTGTTTGTAATACAAGGATGGGATACAAAAAATGGATCATCTACAGTAAGATTTATACTGTAACTAATTTATAAAATCCAGTTTACTAATACAATTAATGCAGGGCAAATGGCATCATTTACAAATTGATAGAGCATCATCAACTCTAGAACCTGTTTGTTACTGCACTGCAGCAACAACAAATTTCAAATGTGTTCATCAAAGGTTTTTAAAAGAATATGGTGAAGGCATATTTGAAAACAGCCCAGGTAAATGATAGTCTTATCAATGTTTTTATTATCTAACTATTTTACTATAGGAAAGCTTGAACTTGTTTCAATTTTTTCTAAGGAATTGATTGATGCAGAGCACACAACATTGTTCTCTGTTGGATCTAGTCAACTTCCTTCACTGGTGAAAGCTAGAGCAGTAATCACATTAGTTGGCTCAGACATTCACTCTGGTTTGTGGCAATGTTCCAAAGATGGAACAAATAATCCTTTCTGCCCTCATATCAAAACTGTCAAGAAATACCTGGGAGAATCTTCTGAAAACTTGGCACTAGATATAAATCATGGATCATCAGGTAAACATAATTATGTTATAAAAACTCAAAGCTAATCATACTTATAGTTTCAATTTCTATGCCTAATATCAAGATTATGCATTCTGTATCCTATATCTCGATACCTCCCCCAACCTGGGCAAGAATTTCTACAGATAAGATTTACAAGATTGTTCCACCAGTTCTAACCTTTGATGGACCACTATTATTATCTCCATCATCTCAGTGTTCTTGTGGACAGCAATTCCAGCCAAACCATGACATTTACACCAAACCTTGCATCATCTATACTCTTACCAAGTCAATCCACACCCAAATTCAACTGCAACATTGCACACATTGTCAATCATCCCGGTACAAAGCCATTGGTCCTGACTGCAGTGATCTGGGAATATTCAATCTCAATAATCATGCCCTGTTCACCCATGATCTCTTAGAAGAGTACACTGCAGCATATGTGTCTTCTGAAACTCCATTTACTGCCTGGATCAAGACAGTATCAATCAGATATCAGAGATACCACTCTGATTCTTCTTTTGTGGATGAAAAAATTTTCAGAGCAGCCTGGTTCAGCTATGCTAGCCTACTTACTCTTGAAAATGACTTTCAATGTCCTGAATGTGGAATAGCTCCAGAAACAGTTATATGGGATGGTGTTACTGTGGGTTTCAACCAGAAACATTTACATTCATCACTCTACCCCCCAACTACTATCCACCAAAACTCTACCATCAGAAGCTGTTCTTACTACCGCCATCAAACTGTTATTTCATCACCAGAAATCCGAAAACTAATGGCAAACATATTTTCTGGACCACTCAATAGTGGATCAGTCACTACTTCAAAAGGAAAATCAAAAGAATGGGAGGAAGAGTCTACAGATGATGAAGACATACAAGACCAAACTAAACAGACACAAGATATGATGGCTAGAATCAAGCAAATACCTCTATTACAAGAAATGCTTGAAATACAAGAACCAATTCTGCATTCCTTTTTTGAGAAATACTGCTCTCCATCAGCTTTATTACTCAAGAAAAAATGCCCCACTGAAGTTATAGCATTTTTCAAACAAGTAAGTTGCATATTTAATTGCTTAATACTAGACTTAAAAAATTTAGATTAGTAGCTCAGATTCTATTCTTCAAGTGATCAACAGACCTGCACTACAACAACTCAAAGCATTTGTGGCATTTCCATCACCAACTACACTGAATTATCTTGCTTGCATTCCATGTCTATATTGGCTATTGAAAATGGAACAACAAGCAACTGAACCTTTTTGGGATCTATCAACATTGGCACTTTGTACACAATTAATCAAGAAAACAGAAGATGTCACACAGCAAATGGTTATATATGAAAGCCCTGCTCTTGACCCAACAGCACACAATGCTGATGGTGGGTGGAAAAAGGTAAATACCAAAAGAAATTTCAATAAATTAATATACTAAGACTATTTTTAGAGTGGCACAAAGTATAGTATGCCCCAGATCAGGCATAGGCCTACATATCCTGGACTCAGATATGAAAATATCAAGGAACCTAAAAAACGAGGAGGACAGTGTAACAAATACTACCATGAATATGGACAAAACCAACTCACAGGTGGGCTTATGTGTGCATGGTGTCCACATAGTATATGCTATGGATATCATTGCATTCCTTCAAGTGAAGGAAGAAATGATGTTTTCTCAGCTATGGTCACCAGATGGCCTAAAGCTCCAAAATATGTCATTTATGATTTTGCTTGTCAACTTGGTCCATATTGTAGGACCAGAGAACCAGAGTTTTTCTCTGATACAGTTTTCCTTATTGATAATTTCCATTCACAAGGTCATAGCAAATGTAGCAAGGCCTTTTTCATGTCTACATATGCTGAAAGTCAGCCTTTATTAGCTAGGGTTAACTCTAGTGCAGCTGAATGTGGAAATGGTGGACTGGCAAAAATTAGGAAGTCTATCAGATATATGGGACAGGAAAGGGCCATTTTATATACTAGTGTTTTTCTTTCATTATGGAACCGTAGCAAAATTCAAAAAATGGCAAAATAGTACTTTGATTTGCTTAGATGTATTATTTAATAGTATAAAAAACTTGAACACTTTATTAAGAGTGCTACAGAGTAGAAATTGGTTATATAACATCATCAAAAGACAAATTAAAAGTTTGATCTGTATCAGAAGACTCCATCCAATGTCCAACCCAATATCCCCAAACCCTGCCAGCAATAGTTTGAGGTGGAGCATAACCATTTGTAACTAAAAAACAAGATGACTGATAATTCCGATGAAGTATCAAAGCACAGTCTGGATTTTTGCAATATAAAGACATTGGCTGTAAATCTGTAAAATAATTGAATACAGACATAGATGAGTGACAATATTGAATATACCTTTATGTACACCTGATATCTTTTCTGAGGGATTTTGATTAGGAAAAACTGGCTTGACAGACCAGGGTGAAAATGCTCCACAATTAAGACAACAAGTTGGAGCAGGAACACCACAAGGACTATAAAGGGCATTGACCCAACGTATAAAGCAAAACCCATTATCACCTCTCCTAGACATCATAATTCCATCAATACTTGCACCTAATTCATATTGTGCTTGTAAAAGATTGGGAAAGACTGATGGCTTTTGGCTGATGTAAATTGTAGTCACAAAATTCATCAAAAATGTGTGAACAGATGTTGGATGAAAGTCTTTTTTGACAAAGGCAGTTGTAAGCCAAAATTTGCTTGAAAATGGAAGTTAGACAGGAGAATAACAAATTCAAAAATACTCACTCCTTTGTAAAATTATGAATACGTGCAAGAAGCTCCTTTTGTAGGAAAGGACCTTCACAACACAAAAGAAAAAGGCTGGCTCTAAGATCTGTTTTTATAATTTCAATAAATCCCTTGGGAAAGAGAAAGGTGAAAAACTAGGACAATTTATTAGTATATCAAGATTTTACTTCAAATCAGGTTATACTTCACATTTTCAATATCAAAAGCAGATCTATCTTCATCTTCATCTCGTCCTGTGCCTTTAACCCAAAGGTCACCATCTGGTGTTGAATGAGTAGTTATGAAAATCAAAAAACGATCAAATCTAATTTGAATTAGGCATAGATTTATACTAGGGATAAATTTACTCACTGTTTGAAATCTGGAAGAAGTTTTTTCATATTTTTCCAATGAATTAAGTGACCCTTTGTATCTGTGGCATCATCAAATTCAATAATAAAATGCTGAATTTTGCTAGTAGGAGTATTGAGAAAGTAGTTTTTGAGATGAAGATAAACCAGAGATGCCACAGTAGACTCTGTATCAAAGCCTTTGAGTACAAAGCTTATCAAACAAAGAGTGCCAGGGCATATTTCTGGCAGTCGACTTCTAGAAACTAGAGAAGACTTTAGAAATACTACTTGAGTTGAGTTTTTGAAAGGCTAAAATTATGGTTAGATCAATTTCAATGCAATAAGTCTGTGTACTAACAACATAGGGAGTTACTGATCCCATTCTTGTATCTTTCTCTTTCCAGCAATAAGGGCAGGTAAATTTGCCAAGATCAGGTTGTAGTGCAATGTCACCAAGGCACTTGTAGCAAACAGCACGGTGACATTTGCAGAGATATAGGTCTCCTCCATTGAGACAACATGAACACCACTAAAAAATTATTAGATAGATAGAAATTTAACTTGAAAAATAAATCACAGAGCTGGCTTGAGAATCATCAACTTCCTAGCAAACAATCAGAAAAGAGCTCAGATATATTCAAGAGAATCACTCAGTTACATCATTCTCATGTTCAGAACTATCAATGTCCATCATATCATCATCCTCCCCCATACCAAGAGCAGCAAGGGAAGACTTGCTAGCCTCACCACCTGCCACATAACTGACACCAGCCCTATAATGCAGCCTTCGCTTTGTAGCCCCATATGATTTCTTCAAAGCTCTGTCTCTAACCTCACCCTCTTTCCCTTTGACAGCTTTCTTCCACTCTTTCCTGACTGAAGCATTCCACTTGAACTGACCACGACGATTACGGAGTTTACGGGGAAGATTGGGAATAGCACCTTACAAAATTATAAGTATAGAAATATGTTTTATAGATTTGAGCTTACTAATTCTTCTTACACCAGGAACTTGACCACTACCAGATGCTTATAAAAGTATAAGAAAGTGTTACACAAGAATAAAATTTTGACTTACCATCTTGAACCTGAGTACTCTCATCAACTTGACTGGTAGAACTGCTAGCAGGAACTTGACCATTATCAGATACTTATAACAGTATAAGAAAATAGTATACAATAATGGAAATCATACTTACTATCTTGAACTTGAGTAATAGTGGCACTAGTAGTACCAGCAGAAACTTGACTATTGAGAGGAGCTTATGACATTATAAGAAAATGATATACAACAAATTGGAAATTATACTTACTATCTTGAACTTGAGTGGTAGTGGTACTAGTAGTACCAGCAGAAACTTGACCATTAACAGAGGCTTATGACATTATAAGAAAATGATATACAACAAATAGAAATTATACTTACTGTCTTGAACTTGAATGGTAGTGGTACTAGTAGTACCAGCAGAAACTTGACCATTAACAGAGGCTTATGACATTATAAGAAAATGATATACAACAAATAGAAATTATACTTACTGTCTTGAACTTGAGTGGTAGTGGTACTAGTAGTACCAGCAGAAACTTGACCATTAACAGAGGCTTATGACATTATAAGAAAATGATATACAACAAATTGGAAATTATACTTACTATCTTGAACTTGAGTGGTTGTGGTACTAGCAGCACCAGGGTCTTATAAGAATATTAGAATATGCTGTACTCAATACTATAAATTACTCACCAACTCCACTAACACTTTCCTGTTGCTCCATTCTGCCCTCTGTAATACTGGTAAAAATAGAGAAATAAGATATGAAAAATTACTTACTAGACTTGCAACGTGGCTTGCGACCTCTAGCCTTACCTTTACCTCCACTGTTAGGAGTTGCAGCAGCTTGTTGACCATCAATAGCATTGGCCAAGGAGTTGGTAAAGGTTTTGTTCCTAGCCAAGTTTCTCCTAGCCCTAGAGGGTTGAACAGGGGCAGGAGTGACAGCAGAGGCAGGAGCAGGAGTAGGAGCAGGAGGGACAGAGGGCCTCTGAGGGGTAGAGGAGGTATGGGCAGTGCCCTGTGAAGGTCTGGTAACAGAGGACATTTGAGACATGGTGGGGGGAAGCAAGAAAGAATGATGGGTGTTCAAGAATTGTTCATCTTATATATGGTCAGATTGGTAAAATCACATGAGCAAACATGTTTGGATTACCTGGGTCCTTATAAAATGAAATTAACCAAGTTTTTTCCTTTGTAAAATCAAACTGACAGAGTTTCCCCTTATAAAATCAAACTGACAGGGTTTCCCCTTAAAAAATCAGACTGACAGAGTTTCCCCTTATAAAATCAAACTGACAGGGTTTCCCCTCTATTCATAGTAATAAATATGCATTGATACATGAGGATTGCAAGTTAAAAATGAAAACACTACACTAAAAAAGTTACATGGCATGAAACAGGCGGGCCCTCCTGTCTCAGGTCATATAACTATATATAAGAAGAATACAATGTAAATACTAAATAAGTACATATGGTGGAATACAAATGGCTAAGTGACAATAGATAGTCAGTAAATCATAATGGATTCATAGAGCAGACACTGACAAAGTAAAACAAAAACAAGGTTATCTTGCAGCGAAATGGGCTCACCTACAAGAACATTAAGTATAGGTCAAAGATAAATTGGACATGTACCTTATCTAGCCTTGACATAATGATGACAACAAAAGACAGTCTGTAAAAGCATAGAGGTATGGGCATCACTAAATATATTGTATAATAGGACTCACCAAAACGATGCAGCATATAAATAATAGAGACAACAATCACACGCGACGACCAGTTGCTATCAAATATACATCATAAGTGATAGAGTCAAGCCTGGGCACGGAACAGACTTACATGATGTCGAGTAACAAGGGATAAGGAATATTGTGTGATTAAAATGTGAAGATCCTATAAAGCAGAGTCAGCAACAAAGTTTTTGAAAGCGAGAGATGTCATGGACCAAAACGGCAGATTCTCAATGAACAAAGAGGGCCCCGTGATGAAATGGACGAAAACGGACACTAAAAAGTTACAAATGAGTGAGACGAAGGCAAACAAGGCATGTGCGGGAAGATAAAAGAAAATGGCTTACAAATATTCCAACACAGAAGGGGGCGCGTGGTGAACAGACACAAAACGAGACAGAAGATACACTAAATTCAAAAATTAGCGAGGTAAATTCAAGCAGGGCATGCACGGGAATATAAACAGTAGCCTACCAAGGTCCCAACACAAAAGGGGGCGCGTAGTGAATGGGCGAAAACAATCACATACACTAAAGTCACATATAAGTAAGACTAATTCAAGCAGGGCGTGCGCGGGAAGACAAACAAAGGCCTACCAAAGTTCCAACACGGAAGGGGGCGCGTAGTGAATGGGCGAAAACAAATACATACACTAAAATCACAGATAAGTGAGACCAATTCAAGCAGGGCGTGCGCGGGAAGATAAACAATGGCCTACCAAAGTCCCAACATAGAGGAGGGGTGTGCGACGGATGGACAAAACAGACACAAAGCGTGCACTGAAACGTCACGAATGAGTGAGACAAATGCAAGCACGGCATGCGCGATAGAATAAACGATGGCCTACCAAAGTCCCAATGCACTCCTTCATGCAGCAATACTGGAGTGAGTGTGTGATAGTTCAGTGGCAAAGAATTCAATACCTGCGGAGGATCTACTGCAGGACGAAAGAACATTTGAGGACGCGAGACACGACCAGGGAAAGCACAAACAAGTGAAGCAAGAGACATCGAAAGGCTACATAGGAGTTAGATAGGTGCGGGATAGAATAAAGAATAGCGCACCAAGCTCCTAACAAATCGACCTATCGCGATCCTGTGACGATGCAGAACTAATGCAGAAGTAGAGGCTCAAGCATTGTAAGCGCTTCAGCGGACTCCTCACGATCCCTCCGCCAAAGCGAGAGGCATGGTCAGCGCACGTCGACGCAGCCCATGGTGAAGACATCCCCAAGCCCATACCACAGCTGACATGAAGAGTCAAGCGGGTCTATGAGTGATCGGAGAGGCTGAAGAACCTCAGCCAATAGGCCGAGGGTGTCCTGATCACACCCAATCTACGAAGTCGACATGCCTTTTCCAAGTCTTATTGCGGGGGCGCCTACCCACAACTTGACCGTACTCAGTCGAAACGACAGCAAGACGGGGGACAGAACGGCAAACAATCCGAGGGGAGGGGGGTGAAAGTCGAGGAAAAGGCCTACTCGACCATGCAGTATCCTTTTTATTGCGTGCATGCGGGCAGCGCCACTGATATCACAAGATTGATTCATTGCAGGTTCATTGCGCTGTGATCGTCGCGAAGTCGAGGCAGGGTCGTGCCAGGGTCCCATCGCAGCTGTCAGCGTCCCGAGTGCCAAGCCAGGCAAGTCAATGCAGTATAGACGACAAAAACATAAGGCTTACCTTGTTTGCAGCTTTCTCCACTCGCGAATCTTCATCAGCCTGGTAATCAAAGGCTCAAAACTACAAAGGTATCGACAGTCTACATACGCAATAGGTGAGCGCCTCGAATAGATACCAGCGGGACGCCTTCAACGCAAAAAGCTAGTCTTGTTCGGCAGCAGTTGCTTTGCCGGCAGACTATCCCGAGATCCATAATTAGACCAGGGTTGAGCCTGCGTGTGCTCGCATGAAATCATCACATGGGCAGGATGAATCTAATCTGAATTGAAGGCTACAATTATGAAAGACTAAAGCGGCAACAAACATATGAGCGTCCCGCATGAATTCAAGTCTTCCTCAAAGAACAACTAGGATAGTTTATTAACAGTACGCATGAAGTTCATCTTATTTGAAAGAAGGAATAGAAGGCAACCACATGAATCAGGGTTGCGTCTGATTTGTGTCATGGGTCGACGACGGAGTCTGTCTGCATCCGAGAAGCAGCCGAGAGGCGTTGATTTGCGGTGTGCATACTGCCCGAACCTACATACAACGTTGGGTAATATAATCGAGTTTTGCTAACATGAGGCCCCGAGCAACATGTATGACTCCATACAGACAAATGTTATAGAATACAATAGCCCCGAGCTGTTGAACAAAGCTGGGAAACAACAACTTACCTCAATAGAGTATCAGCGTCACGGTGTTGTTGTCGACATCGTTACCTGATGTGACAATCAATGATATCCCTGCTTAACTTATACCAAAACCGTCGTTTGGTTGCCTACCCCCTGCTTGCGGCCTTTGCAACTCACGATGCCTCGGCATTGTCAAGCCTTCACTCTACCTGGTCCATGCACGGGTCAAATGCAAGATCGCGACCACACGCGGGCGAAAAAACACGGGGGACGATTGCGCACATACCATCATCACATCACGCTATTCCTATGCCGTTGCTCAGGGCCATCGCGTTACATCGATACCGTTAAAGACAGGTCAAAGGAATCCCGCAATGAAATCATGTAATTGTACGTACTAATTTATTCATATTCTCGCCATCTCAAAGCATGATACACGACTTTGTCGTGTTATGATCAGCGGGCATCCGCCCACGGTAAGACCATGGCCATCGTACCTTCACTGTACCTACCCCATGCACAGGTCTAATGCAAGATCGCGACCACACACGGGCGAAAAAACACACGGGGGACGATCGCGCACATACAATCATCACATCACACTATTCCTATGCCGTTGCTCAGGGCCATCGCGTTACATCGACGCCGTCAAAGGCAGGTCAAAGGAAACCCGCAATGAAACAATGTAATTGTATTAATTATTCATTTTCTCACCATCTCAAAACATGATACACGACTTTGTCGTGTCTTGATCAGTGGGCATCCGACCACAGCAAGACAATGGCCATTGTACCTTCACTGTACATGGTCCATGCGCAGGTCTAATGCAAGATCGCGACCACGCGTAGGCGAAAAAACATCGGCGGGACCATCGCAATCATGTCATCATCACGCTAGAATTACAGCGCTGATCAGGGCCATCATGTTACATTGACACTGTCAAAGGACTGTCAAACGAATCCCGCAATGAAGTCATACAGTGTATTACATTGACACCGTCGAGCCAAAGGAATCCCGCACTGAACTGTACGTACGTATTCATTTGTTAATTTTCGCGCCATCTCGAAACATGAGACACGACTTTGTCGTTGTAATCAGTGGGCATCCGAGACCACGGCCATCGCACCTCGCGATGTCACAGCAACGTCGAGTCGTTGCTGTACTTATTCCATGAGGAGGGCAAATGCGAGATCATGGCTAAAATATATACTAACGACTAATACGGCTGCCACGCCACTATTGTGGTATCCCTATGCCGTTCATCAGGGCCATCACACCCGGCTGCATTAGCGCCACAGAGCATCGAAGAAACGGTAATTGTAAATATTCATTTCTCTAGAATTGTGCACTTCACTGACACTCATCTTGATACACGACCCACAGTAAAGTTGTGCCGTGATCACAGCAATCCTATGGCCATCTCACCTCGCTGTACTCAGTCCATGCACAGGTCAAATGTAAGATCGTGACCATGTGCAGGCAAAAAAACACAGTTACGGACATCACAGCCACTATACGATCATCGTGCTATCCCCATGCCATTGATCAGGGTCATCGCACCCTGTTACATTGACGCCACATACCATTGAATGAGTCACACAATGAAGGCCGTAATGGTATGTATTGATTCGTCTTGATCTTTGCAGTCCGCTGACAATCTCTTTTAGACAATACACAACAAAGTTGCGCCGTGATCAGTGGACATCTGATCATGGCCATCACACCTCAACTGACAGTCATCCTGATAGATAATGCACAAAGCTGTCCACATCTGATTACAGCAAGATCACAGCTATGTTATCATCCTGCCATTACCATAGTGTGATCAGCATGTAGGTAGAAGTAGACATGGATTTAATCATGACCACTGTATCTCACAATGGTGTATCAATGACATGCTATCCCAGGGCATAGCATATCCTCATAGTAACACCTTAAAAAAATCATAGAATACTTAACTATGATGTTTTTGTCATAGTGGAATCCCATAATGTTAATTTAAGCTGTGTAGTTTCTGTAGAATAGTTATGCTACTGTTACATCACTGTCCCTGCATGTCACAATTCATGCTGTCAGTCTTATAGACATGCTGTAATTCTATATACCAAATTCCCGGGACTGCTAGCTTGCTTCTCTGGCTAGATTAATTTTCCAAGAGCAACTACTGATGCCATCCCATAGTTCAGCTAGATAGGGTATAATGAAATTGCTTAAATACCCATTGGTCAGTAGAATTCAACTAACTTCCCAGTGCCCTTTCACTTGTTCTTGGAAGAAAATCTTGTCTACTCAATATGTCTTCAGAGCTTGCTCACTACAGTCAGTATCAAATGATTATATCTAATCAAAATTACTGACAGTGATTGTTAGCCTTTCTACAACTGAAGCAAGAAGAAAAGACTTTGCTTGCAGTTATCAAAGACCAACAAAATCGTTTGGAACTTTTTCAGGCAAAGAAAAAAACTGCCAAACGTCAAAGTATGTTACTTTTGATAATTATCTAGATATTTATTATAACAATGAATATTTTCAGAGAACATAAAGTCTATAACTATGACTATTACAAATAAGAAAAAGTGCTTGGATAATGTTCAAGAACTACTCAATAGCCTGTATGAAGATGAGGCTACAACTGATGCAGCCTCAGTATCTGCTGTAACTGATGAGGTCTCAACTTCAGCTTTTACCCAATCTCAGCATAATTCGCCTACTCCTCCAGTTGAAGAAGATATACTAGCCATTATTACATCACCCACCTCTAACACTGCTTCAACTTCTATGGCTCCTGTTCTGGCATCTGCTCAGTCTCCCCAATCTACCACTCCTCTTAACACTCCACCTGGTCCAACTATTTCTGGTTATTTCTCTGGTGAAGATGATGATGACTATCAACCATATACTGGAACTGCCAAATATGTGGAGATTGATAGTCCTGATGAAACTATGAACCCTTTGACTCCTGAAAACAAAGAATCCTGTGAGTTTAAATTTCTCTAACAAACCTGACATTATTTTGATTATTTCCAGCATTTAAAAATTTGAAAAGACAAGCTGATTATGACTCTTCAAGCTCAGAAGTGATTATACCAGGTAATCTTTTTGAAGCTCTATTGGTACTTTTTATTAATAGCATTGTAGATCTGAAAAAGGGAAAAGAAAAGGCAACACCCAAGAGGCCTAACAAGAAAGCCAAGTCTGAGCCAAAGCAGTACAGCCACAGTATGTATTCTATATTATTCAATATCTACTTATTAATCATATATGAAACAGCTGAAGGGATTGAAATTTTAACTGATTGGCTTACTGCTCAAGTCTTTGAAAAACCATATATTCCAACTTCTCTCAAGAACCAAGTCAGGAAAAATCCTGGATTTCTACCAGAGGCATACACTACTACCCAGGCCCTTACTTTGGAAATGCTTACCAATGAATCTGGTAATACTGTCTGCATCCACCATGACTTGAAAGACAGAGTTACATCACATGTTGATGGTTCTCAGTCTATGGCAGATATCCAGATTCATGGTGTTCCAGTTCCTAGGATAATGAAGACTAGAAAAAATCCTAGGAAACAGGTTGAGGGGTATTTTTCTTGTGGTTGTGCTATTGAAACTGCTATTGTAGGGGCTGCTCTCTGGAAAAGCTGGGAGGTTTCTTCTTTCATTCAGGATAGTAAAGTAACTGAAGGGTTTGGTTCACAACCCCTCAATCCAAGGAACACTCTTTTCATTATTCAAAATTTGGATAGAGTTTGGGGTATCAAAGGTGCAGATTTATTCAGTGGATCTATTGGGGACAAGGAAACAACTGAGAAGATGATGATGAAGAAAGCTGTAGAACATATTAGCAATGCTTAATATGAGAAGTTTGGAGTCAGTCTAAATGTAGAGGAGTTGTTGTAGATAATACTGAATTCTGATGTTGTGCACTATCATATAACAAAATATGAGGTTGCTCTTTGACAAATTTCCTATGTCAGTAGAATTCTACTGCACACAACTATGCTACATGAGTAGAATACTACCATACATAATTATTCTCTATCAGTAGAATTCTACTGAAAACAGCTATTGTCCACAAGGAGAATTCTACTGCACACAGCTATTCTCCACCAGTAGAATTCTACTACACACAGCTAATCTCAATGAGTAGAATTCTACTGCACACAGCTATTATCAATGAGTAGAATTCTACTACACACAGCTATTCTCCATGAGTAGAATTCTACTACACACAGCTATTCTCCATGAGTGGAATTCTACTACACACAGCTATTCTCCATGAGTAGAGTTCTACTGCACACAGCTATTCTCCATGAGTAGAATTCTACTGCCCACAGCAATTCCTATGTCAGTAGAATCCTACTGCACACAGCTATTCTCCATGAGTAGAATCCTACTGCTCACAGCTATTCTCCACCAGTAGAATTCTACTGCACACAGCTATTCTCCATGAGTAGAATTCTACTGCCCACAGCAATTCCTATGTCAGTAGAATCCTACTGCACACAGCTATTCTCCATGAGTAGAATCCTACTGCTCACAGCTATTCTCCACCAGTAGAATTCTACTGCACACAGCTATTCTCCATGAGTAGAATTCTACTGCACACAGCCATTCTCCACCAGTAGAATTCTACTGCACACAGCAATTCCTAGGTCAGTAGAATCCTACTGCACACAGCTATTCTCCATGAGTAGAATTCTACTGCACACAGCCATTCTCCACCAGTAGAATTCTACTGCACACAGCAATTCCTAGGTCAGTAGAATCCTACTGCACAAAACTATTCTCCATGAGTAGAATCCTACTGCACACAGCTATTCTCCATGAGTAGAATTCTACTGCACACAGCTATTCTCCATGAGTAGAATTCTACTGCACACAGCTATTCTCCATGAGTAGAATTCTACTGCACACAGCTATTCTCCACCAGTAGAATTCTACTCCCCACAGCAATTCCTATGTCAGTAGAATCTTACTGCACACAGCTATTATCAATGAGTAAAATTCTACTGAACACAGCTATTCTCCACCAGTAGAAGTCTACTACACACAGCTATTCTCCATGAGTAGAATTCTACTACCCATAACCATTCTCCAGTGGTAGAAGTCTACTGCACACAGCTATTCTCCATGAGTAGAATTTAACTGCACACAGCTATTCTCCACAAGTAGAAATCTACTGCACACATTTATCATACAATAGTGGAATCCTACCACACACAGTTTTTCTACACCAGTAGAATCCTATCATGCATGTTTGTCTCATCCCAGTAGGATTCTATTATATTTGATATCCCATGTTAGTAAAATCCTACTACCTACAGGCAAACTACTGTATGACTGCTGCTGTTATACAGGTTGCCTAAAATGTACTGGTGGCTGTATGTGGTTTGTACAGCCGGCTGTATGTGTTATGTACAGTATACATCAGTCCCCTGCCCCTATTCCGATGAGGACTGCTGGAATGTGAATAACTCATTATATGCAATACCATTATATATTGTCTTCTACGATAATGTTTTGTTTGAACTACACATTACACCAGAGTCGGGGACTGGCGTGTGAGCGCCGCTACGATAAGCTAAATTTGGAATGGGGCAGACAACTGGGAAGGTGGCCCTGAGCCGCAGCACCGTGGAGTCATCGAGTGTCTTGGCGGATATTGATGAGGTTGTTTGAAAGACCGCATCAGCCGGGCCATTTGATTGGGTCGATGTGCGAGAACGTAGTCATTACCTCATCGGATCTAAGGTGCGTTAAGTAATAAGCATTTCGTTTCCTTCTTAATAATCTCGCGCAAGAGAGAAGAAAACCACGCGAAACGGTACCAAACAAGGCTGGGACGAATTCTGTCGGTGACTTTGGTCAGGCCATTGACTCGACCGATTCTGTGCTTAGTTCCAATGTCGAAATTTGGCCCATCTTGACCTGATGCATTCGAGACGAACAAGCGGCCAAGACTTCAAGCTTCAAGTATTGGCTTAGTAGACGTTTTCTTATGTGCTTGAAACACAGAACCTTGAGGTTAACGGTAACACGGGTATCACGTAAATTCAATCGGTCGAAGACATGTCTTCCCCCTTGCATCTCGAACGAACGTTTGAACCCTCAATGGTGTGTTACTGAACGAGTATTTAATGCCTACTGGTCGCCACACACCCTACACCACCTATCCTCCCAGAAAGATCAGTATGAGCCCCGAGATATGGGCACATGCAGAATCCTTCTACCGTCGTGATATGACTTCCCTAAACTCGCGCATCCACGTAATGGCTCCCCATCCATCTAGCGGAGTGTTCGACGTCTCTGGTTTTCCATGTTCCTCCGGTCTCTTGAGCGCAATCTCTGTCGCAAAAACCCCGTTCCCGCCTCCGCAACGCTTGTTGTGCGCTAACGTGGACGTCGATAATCACACTATATGTGAAAATGCTGGTACCCTAACTTGCTCTAAATGCTCGCTAGTTTCCTATTGTTCAAAGGTATGCTTTTGACAATGGTCACCTCCGACTGATTTTACCTTCTACACCGTAGAATTGTCAACGAATTCATTGGCGTATCCATAAACAAGGTAATGAGCATATAACTTTCCGTGACCTTTTACTTAGCATTGTCCTAGATTGTAACGATCCTCTTCTGTCGAAGAACTGGTGCCCTGGATGGATCACTGAAGATCGCTTGCCTTCGTTCTTAGTCGACGATCTCGCATCACAATTCGAGCGATGGGCATTGAATGAATATTCTATGGGCCTGACCTTGTAAGTTAAGCTTAATTCATGCTCGCGACACCTGATATCAATGTGCACGTAGATGGGGCAATATGCCCGCAATGGACGTCATCAACTTGGCGAATAACGAGGCTGATTGCACCAAAGATTTGTCCCTAGCCTTCATTGGTATTATGCAAAGTTTATTTATACAAGCTACTCTCGCTCATTGGACCCATAGCATCCGGCGATCTCCGGCATGTTGTGCGCACAGTTAATGCCTTGCCTCCCGACTACTCAGGTAGTCTGAAAATCTTGGTGAACGATAGGATGCCCCTTGTTGCCTGTCGAAACATGGTCTTACTCCTCATTTTGGGGACTATCACTGATGAAGTACTGGCCGTTGACATGGCCTTACACTTCTGGTATTCAGCTTTCCTACCTATCGAATACCGCCTGAAAATCTCTGCCAAGATCAGAGAGTGTATCGAGGAGCTAGACGATTCACAATCTCGGACCATTTCTCTCGGTCATAAGTCAAAGTTATTTGTTGGTATTCCCAGAGACGTCGTACTCGTTTCGCTTCTGAGCCACTTCTCGTTGACGTCTGTTTCCGACATCCAATCCGAGTATGATCGGGTGAGAAATGCGCCATCGCGTCGTGACTTTCGCGATAGAATGTACGCAAACCTGAGGCCATCACATCGTGCTGCGTTCCAGGAATATCGACGCTTTGGGATCGTTCTTCCTTTCGGAGCAGTAAATGCCCATTTCAATGCTCCCAACCTTTCCCTCTTTTCACCCGATGGAACATGGCTGCAAAACGACCATGCAGATCCTCTCGAAGGATGGAAGTAAGTTACAAAGTCGGTTAGTTAGTACTGATGTGCTGACATGTTCAATCACAGCATCGATGAGGTGATCAAGGCAGGCAAGGCACATGGTGCTTTGCCCGAGGACATCTATGGATGTCTCTACTTCTTCCTTTCAGACGAATTGCGCGCATTCTACCGCCGACTTCGCCAATTCAACATCTCATTCAGTCTTTCAAACTTTGACGCTTCTGAACTTGCGGAAAGAATCCGTGGTGGTTCACTCGCTGAGAGCGGTATACCTCCTTCAATTCGGTTTGACCGGATTGAGGTGTCGAATATTTTAGATATTCAATATGCTGGCATGCGCGATGTTCTGACACATTGGGCCCCTTTACTAAAAAGCAGTACCAATGCCACTATCTTAGGTTATTTCATGAATTGGACAGGGCTACAGGAAGATGGTGATGCCACGAACAGGGAGGGTACTATGAAAATGCTTATGCCACTCTGGTTAAGCAAAATGACGGTGAGAATTTCTCATGTTGCACTGACGAACAATGTCTAATAGGTATTTAAAGGCCCAAGGTCATCAATTGGCAAACTTTCGTATGATAATCATCTTTGTGCGTTCTAAGCACCTGTTCTGATGTAAGTTGTAGAACGGCGGGTGATAATCTCCGTGCATTCTGTAAATGCACTCTATGACAATTCGCGCCCTTTCATGAACTTCTTGAAGAATCAGGGACTGAACAGCATCCTCCGTCGTACAAAATTGAAGTTGAAAGAAAGACATAGTGTTGTGCCCCATGTGAGAGTTACGAATTAAATTTGTTAATCTATTGAATCGACAGTGACAACCCCGTTTTTAGCGTCCCAGGGCTCCTCTTTCTGGGGTGTCCAGCGCATTACCCGAGTTTCCTGACGATGACAGTTGGTATCATCATGTGAGTCAGATCTTCGCTTAATGTATACTCTCTGCGTTGACAAAACTAACGTGATATCAAGACCCAAGTTGCCGGTTATACATGGACTGAGCGTTTTGTAGAATTTGCGTGTGTTTGAAGGATATTAGGGTCTCAGTCCGACTCCATCGCCAGCAAACCACTTGCTGCGTAAAATATAGTATACTACGGCTGTATCTTGTCAATCTGACAATTAGCGATAACAAAGCCTTTATCTAAACCATCCACGAAGTCGACTTCACGCACATTCTGTATCTGATCATACATAACCATGTGCATTGAAATCAGCTGGCGAATAGCTTTTGCTGTCAGCAATGGATCCAAACTGGTCGCTAGTGGAAATATAACATACTAAAGACCGAAAGGTGTTTTGAAACTTGTTGAGCAGTCCGTGATCCTAGCGAAGGAAATCCATGATCAATATTCCATGACCAGAACGCTTGAATGTGTCGTCACAATAGATATATACCAGGCCTCACCTATGCATGGCATCTTATCCGGCAATTTTTCGAATAGAAAAGCTCTCCAATGTATAATTATGACGTCTGAAAAGGCTCAACCAGGATCGTATGTCCCTGGTTTCACTCGAAGGCAGCCGACACAGTTGCTGCGGTCAGTTCTGTCGGTCTCGGTCGTACGTTCTCCGAGTAACTCTAATTCAGTGTTACAGTGGCTATATTTACTTCGGCTGACTCTGTCCAGAGTGTCACATAGCTGCGCACCGGTACTTGGCTGATTGGACCCGACGGACGTGGGGTTTAGTGCCCTAAAATGCTCCTGAGGTTTGCAAAGTGCTTCCCTTAATTGATGTATCTTTGGCTCGTCCTGTGTTATAAATCTCTACTTTCCACTACAAGCGGAGGGATAAACTTGTTTTATCCAATTATGTGGTAAAGCAAGGACCTTTTTTGGGAAATCTGAGAGGCCACACTGGAGCGCATTAATGTAAGTGCCGACGAGTGGAACTGACAGGGGGGACAGATCACTCATGCTAATATAACGGAGACCTTAATTTAGATAAACTGTCGATCGGACAAATGCGGAGTCCATAAATGGACCGAGCGACGTGTCAGGGTTTTCATGAATCAATACTCTAGTTATCTCAGTCGCTGAACCTGTTGATGATCGCAACATATAATAAAAGTGCAAGGAACCAAACGACGAGTACGTCTAGATGCTTTTGAAACATAACGGCAACCACTAAAAGCTTGGTTTTAGGGCTTGTGCGTCTCGACAAAGTACCTCTGACCCTGTCAAAACTCACTGTGTGTTTCTGGTTTCACTAACTGCCACGGGCGGCCACAATGATAACAATAAAATCTTTTACTCCAGAACTCCTCCAAAAACGTTCGTGCGCTTCCCTTTTTGGAGCAGAGTGGTTCCGCAGCGAATGTCAACTACCGAAACGTGAGATTTCCGGTGACAGTGCCCTAGACGTGGAGGCTCATCATGAAGGATCCTGATGCATGGAGCTTTTTTGGAGCGTAGGCCAGGTAACAAAGAGTACACTGCCGACTGTGTCCTGATGTTTACGCCCGTTGGCCAAGTCAGCTCCGTGTATATAAGGGGGTCGGGGTATTCTTCACTATCCCGGAAAACATGAGCGTATACCTTAAATCTCTGGTTGCTGCTGCGCTCGTTCTCGCTGCGATCACTCCAGCTACGGCCAGTCCTATTGTAAGTCCACTGGATATCATTAAAAGGAATCACTCACTCACTTGCTTACTTAGCATGTTGCAAGGCAAGCAGGCAGCGGCATTCCTGATGCCCCAGGGCCAATGTCGGTCACTGCTTCGAATGGATCCTTAGATATGCCTCCTTCTGCTGCCCCGCAACCAACAACCTTGACCCTGACCAACGGTCCTACGGAAATGCTATCTTCTGTTCCCGTTGCAACATCTTCCGCCCCACTCGAGCCGACCCCTGTTCCTATCCAGTCTTCTTCTGTTCCTGTCGACTCATCCTCTATTCCTGTCGACCCATCCTCCGTTCCCGTCGACTCATCTGCCGTTCCTGTCGACCCATCCTCCGTTCCTGTCGACCCAACCTCTATTCCTGTCGACCCAACCTCTATTCCTGTTGCGCCATCTTCCGTTCCCGTCATGTCGACTTCATTTGGCTCAGTTGGCAGCAGCTCAGGCTTGTCTTCTTTGCCACAGACCATCCCGGTAACAATGCCTCCTGTCTCATCATGCGTTGTACCTGCCCCTTCGATGAACTCTGGGGTACCCACTCTCTCGATGGACACTATGGTTCCTACTCCCTCAATGGACACTATGGCTCCTACTCCCTCAATGGACACTATGGTCCCTACTCCTTCAATGGGTACCGTCATTCCCACTGCCTCAATGGGTAGCGCTCTTCCCTCCGCCCCAATGGACACCGCAGTTCCTATCTCGATGGACACCGCAATCCCTACTCTCTCGATGGATACTACAATGCCTATCTCCTCGATGCTCTCGATGGGCACTGAGGCCCCTACCCCTTCCATGAACTCCGGGCTTCCTACTCCTTCCATGGGCTCTGACAGCGGTCTATCATCTCCCGCAGGCGTCAGCACTGTTATTTGCGACCCAGGCGCTACGATGATGCCAGTTCCCTCAGATGGTAGCATGGGAGGCTCTCTCCCGGCCACACTGACATTCCCCACTGAAGCTCCCGGAGGTACTACTGATATCCCTGAGTCGATGCCTCTGAGCGGTGCAGTGCCACCTACAGATCTTACAGGAGGCACCACCTATCCTCTATCAATGACTTGGCCGATGCCAATTCCCACTGGTGTTAGCATGGGAGGTTCACTCTCCACCGTATTGCCATCACCCACTGAAGCACCCGGAGGCAGCACTAGCATTGTTGAATCGATGCCTTTGTCCTCGGCTACGGATGATACTGGGGTCAGCACCGACATTCCATCAATGACTATGGACACTATGTCCGCCCCAATGATAACATCTGCAGCGACTGCTACCGATAGTGCTATGGTTTCCACCACTTCTAGTGCTTAATTAGTTTGCGAGGAGCACTCTACAGGAGTGACTGGTGTATAGACCATAGTGTACTTCATTATTACTATCTAAGTTGTTGCGGACATCATAGACTTGGACGCCTGTATTTTTCCCCCTCCGAACTTCGTATTTGAACCTTTCCTTAAGACTTAGCTTAGTACTTGTTGTGACATCCTGTTATAAAAGTTTATTTAAATATCTACTGTTTGTATCATGTCAAAAGATCATAATTCATTGAAAAGAAGTCTGACAACGTTAACTGAAGAAAGTTTAATTCCGAACTGATATTTATTTAAAGCAATATAAAGGCCATATAAAGGGCGGACAAGACAATATCGGTATAGAATTAGATACCAGTAAGTGTCAAAAGGCGGGAAACTCATATTGGCTGGCTTTTCATGGGCAGAAAGTGACTGTGTAGTCGGCATTGAGACCAGAATCACAGGTCCACAATGCCGTGCCACTAGACTCGTCAAAGGCATACGCGTAAGAGTTGGGACAGTTGTCCTTGAAGAAGTTATAATCTTGGACACCTGCGCATAGTGTTAGTTCAGTCAAAGCGAAAATTAGATTGGTCTACTCCGTACCAGAAGGTGGGCAAGTTTGGGGAGTGTTATGAGAGCCCGAGCAACAGTTGGCGGAATCAGCTGCGGGGTAATTCATGAATATATGGTATTTTTGGCCTTATATTAACGCTCGACTTGCCTTGGTTCCCATCCAGGTTCGCAAGACATGCACTCTTGCAGCCCACAACGGCACCAGAGCCATCAGTAGGCCCCCTCAATTCTGCGGGGCCTAATAATTGTCAGATAAGAAGATATCTTACGGCTCAAACAACTTACAATTAGGGTTCAAATCCACGGGACACTCTGCGACATGGCAGCCTTTGTTGTTGGTAACGCTCATAGGCAAGTTGAATCCATCCACCAAAGAGACTGCAAATATGATTGGTTGGTATGCACATGATGATCAATTTTCGACGTACCATCGTAAAAGTCTTGGTTTCCGTCTCCTTGGAAGGTCCACTCAGCGACAGTTGCGGGAGGGACACCCTGAAGATCAGGTTAGAGACACACAGGCGGAAAGATTCAATGAGAACGTACAGTGCCAGTATGAGGATCACACAACAAGCCTCCATTACAGCCTCCATCGAGACAAGAGTTTGGTCCAGGATTAGTGGAGAAGTCGCACCCGCGACGGCCCTGCACTACAATGAGTATCACAGTAAAGCATTTACAGATTCTATGACCGACCCAGATTCTTCCAGCCTTCCAGTTATCGGGCACAGTGAAGGATCTGCTGTCGCCAGGCGGTGCTTCCCAACTAATAGCCAATAAATGAGTCAACTTTTTCATCTGTTGGAACGCCAGACAATCCCTCACCCCGTAGCCATGTCGGGCACGTTTTGTGCAACATTCAGATCAGTGAAGATCTACACAGAGGACTCGGTCAAGAGTTTCTTCACCAAAACCAAAAGACTACACTTACAGCAGGCCTTTATAATAAGCAGCGAGAGTTTGTTATTTTGACAGGGGAACAGGAGTCATCGGATCTCACCAGATTGTTTCTGAGCATTTGTTTGTAACCTGGGTAAAACGTCAGGTTACTACATCCCATTACCTTGAAAATACAAAGTACGTACCGTAAACGTTCGTGCAGACGCAGTCGTCAACGATCCAAGAGCAGCGATAAGGAAAAACGACTTCATAGTATCAAAATCAAGTTGTACCCCCTATCAACAATCAAAAAGCAGGTCAAAGTCAAGAGAGTCAGGAGAGACGAGCAGAAAATCCTGTTGAACAGCACTCACCTTTCCTGTGAGTATTTAAGCACTTTTCCCAAATCCGCAGCAGCCAAGAAACACCTGTGACATAGACGCCTCGAGGACAAACTGGTGACGATTAATATCAAAGATTGTTAGACCATGCAACGATGAGTATAGGCAGAAGCAAGCCGAGACAACGACTCGCGTGGTGACCTGCCCAGCTCTATAAGCTTAGTCTCCTACAAATATAAATCGTCTCCACCCAAGCATGCGTCACAACTCCACTCGATATTCTCGCCGCGAGGCAACCGCCTTCGGAGGAAGCCACTTCCAAGGGAACCTATAAACTGATAAAAGTAAACAAGCACAGGAAACACGGATCACACCGAAAAGCTGTTCAATGACAGCACGCGGTCACGCACATGCCGTTGGATCTGACACTGCATGGCAGCACCCCGCCGAAATAAACTGATGAGAGAATCTGAAAGGTTCCCTGGGAATACGCGCCATAAACAAAAAAAATAAACCAACGTCACTGTATTTATGGAGGTTCTAAATAACAAAAATGTTAGGGACCCTATCGGCAGCACATAACCGCCCTGAGGCCAAAAACAATCAGGAAGAACGAGAAGTAAAGATAACCTGTGAACGAATGGTCCAACCCAATTTGGGGTGGTTATATGTAAACATGAACAGTCCATGAACAGTCTATAGGGTCATAAAAAATTGTCTTCAAAGTGATTGACAGAAAGAACAATCGATGTTTATACGCTTATGCAACAAGCAGCTGTTAAAAAAGAACAAAAAAAGATAAACATCACGACAGGACGTGATATATGAGCTTAAATGAATCACGAATAGCAATTAGTGCCTTTGAGTGCTCTGTCTTCAGCTACGGATGATACTGGGGTCAGCACCGACATTCCATCAATGACTATGGACACGATGTCCGCTCCAATGATAACATCTGCAGCAACTGTCACCGATAGTGCTATGGATCCTATCGCTTCTAGTGCTTAATCAGTTTCCGAGGAGCACTCTACAGGAGTGACTGGTGTATAGACCATAGTGTACTTCATTATTGCTATCTAAGTTGTCGCGGACATCATAGACTTGAATGCCTGTATTTTTCCCCCTCCGAACTTCGTATTTGAACCATTCCTTAAGGCTTAGCTTAGTTATTGTTGTGACATTGTGATCATGTCGAAAGATCATAATTCATTCAAAAAAGTTTAACTGATATTCGTTTAAAGCAATATAAGAGCCATATATAAGACGGACAGGACAATAGTCAGAGTCAGGCACCAATGGGTGTCACAGGTTAGGAAACTCAGATTGACTGGCTTTTCATGGGCAGAAAGTGACCGTATAGTCGGCATTGAGACCAGAGTCACAGGTCCACAACGCTGTGCCACTAGACTCGTCAAAGGCATATGCGTAGGAATTGGGGCAGTTGCCTTTGAAGAAGTTATAATCTTGGACACCTGCGCATAGCGTTGATTCAGTAAAAGCGAACAGTAGAGGAGTCTGTTCCTTACCAGAAGGTGGGCAAGTTTGGGGAGTGTTATGAGAGCCCGAGCAACAGTTGGCGGAATCGGCTGCAAGGTGACTCATGAATATAGGGTATTTTTGGCCTCATATTAGTACTTGACTTGCCTTGGTTCCCATCCAAGTTCGCACCACATGCACTGTTACAACCCACAACGGCACCAGAACCATTAGTAGGCCCCCTCAATTCTGCAGGGCCTAATAATTGTCAAATAAGAAGACATCTTACGACTCAAACAACTTACAAATAGGGTTTAAGTCCACGGGACACTCGGCGACATGACAGCCTTTGTTGTTGGTAACACTCATAGGCAAGTTGAATCCGTCCACCAAAGAGACTGCAAATATGATTGGTTGGTGTGCTCATGGTAATCAATTTCCGACATACCATCGTAAAAGTCTTGGTTTCCGTCTCCTTGGAAGGTCCACTCAGCGACAGTTGCGGGAGGAACACCCTTAAGATCATGTTAGAGACACACAGGCGGAAAGATTCAATGAGAACGTACAGTGCCAGTATGAGGATCACACAACAAGCCTCCATTACAGCCTCCATCGAGACAAGAGTTTGGTCCAGGATTAGTGGAGAAGTCGCACCCGCGACGGCCCTGCACTACAATGAGTATCACAGTAAAACATTTACAGATTCTATGACCGACCCAGATTCTTCCAGCCTTCCAGTTATCGGGCACAGTGAAGGATCTGCTATCGCCAGGCGGTGCCTCCCAACTAATAGCCACTAAATGAGACATTTTTCGTCCGTTGAGAACGCCACACAATTCCTCACCCTGTAGCCATGTCGGGCACGTTTTGTGCAACATTCAGATCAGTGAAGATCTACACAGAGGACTCAGACAAGGGTTTCTTCACCAAAGAAATAATAACCACACTTACAGCAGGCCTTTATGACAAGTAGCGAGAGTTTGTTACTGTGGCGGGTGAAAAGGAGTCGTCAAATCTTACCAGATTGTTTCCGAGCATTTATTTGTAACCTGAACAAAACCAAAAAAAATTCGAGCACCAATATCAGGTTATCAGATCCCATTACTTCAAAAATACAAAAAGTACGCACCGTAAACGTTCGGGCAGACGCAGTCGTCAGCGATCCAAGAGCAGCGACGAGGAAAAACGACTTCATAGTATCAATACTCAAAGTGGGTTGTAAGTTAGGAGACGAGAAGAAATTCTGTTGAACAGCACTCACCTTTCCAGCAAGTATTTAAGCATTTCGAATCCACAGCCAAGAGCGCCTGTGACATAGGGCGTCCCGAGGTGAAACTGATGACGATTGATACCAATGATTTTTAGACCATGCAGTGGCGAGCGTAGGTAGAGCAAGTATTTAAGCATTTCGAATCCACAGCCAAGAACGCATGTGACATAGGGCCTCCCGAGGTGAAATTGATGACGATTGATACCAATGATTTTTAGACCATGCAGTGGCGAGCGTAAGTAGAGCAAGTGAGGCAACGACTCGCGTGGTAGCCTAGTCAGCTCTATAAGCTTAGTCTCCTACAAATATAAACCGTCTCCACCCAAGCATGCGTCACAATTCCACTCGAAATCTCGCCGCGAGGCAACCGCCTTCGGAGGAAGCCACTTCCAATGGAACCTACAAACCGATAAAAGTCAACAAGCAACAGGAAACACAGATCACACCGAAAAGCTGTTTACGGTCACGCACATGCCGTTGGATCTGACACTGCATGGTAGCACCCCGCCGAAATAAACTGATGAGAGAATCTGAAAGGCCCCCTGGGAATACGCGCCATAAACAAAAAAAATAAAAATAAAAAAATAAAAAAATAAAAAAGAAAAGAAAAGAAACCAACGGCACTGTATTTATGGAGGTTCTAAATAACAAGATCGTGCTCATATTGCTTTGTAGTACCTATGATATAGACGTACACTAGATGTCCGTGTCATGAAAGAAGGAGGGAGAAAAAAAAAATTAGGAATCCTATCGACCGCACACAACCGCCCTCGGGCCAAAAACAGTCAGGAAGAACGAGAAGTAAAGATAGTCCGTAAGGAAGGAATGGTCCAACCCAATTTGGGGGGTTATATATAAACATGAACAGTCTATAGGGTCATAAAGAAATGTCTTCAAAGTGATTGACAGAAAGTACAATCAATGTTTATACGGTTATGCAACAAAGCAGCTGTTGGAAAAGAACAAAAAAAGATAAACATCACGACAGGACGCGATATATGAGCTTAAATGACTCACGAATAGGAATTAGTGCCTTTGAGTACTCTGTCTTCAGTTACAGATGATACTGGGATCAGCACCGAAATTCCATCAACTTTTGTCCGCTCTAATGATGACATCTGCAGCAACTGCTACCGATAGTGCTATGGATACCACTTCTAATCAGTTTGCGAGGAACCCTCTACAGGAGTGACCGGTGTATAGGCCATAGTGTACTTCATTATTACTATCTGAGTTGTTGCGGGCATCATAGACTTGGATGCCTGTATTTTCCCCCTCCGAACTTCGTATTTGAACCAGTCCTTGAGGCTTAGCTTAGTTACTTGTTGTGACATCCTGTTATAAAAGTTTATTTAAATATCAAAAGATCATAATTCATCCCAAAAGTCTGACAACGTTAACCAAAGAAAGTTTAATTACGAACTGATATTCGTTTAAAGCAATATAGAAGCCATATAAAAGGTTTTTCATGGGCAGAAAGTGACCGTATAATCGGCATTGAGACCAGAGTCACAGGTCCACAACGCCGTGCCACTAGACTCGTCAAAGGCATACGCATAGGAATTGGGGCAGTTACCCTTGAAGAAGCTATAATCTTGGACACCTGCGCATAGCGTCGATTCAGTAAAAGCGAACTGTGGAGGAGGTTATTCCTTACCAGAGGATGGGCAAGTTTGGGGAGTGTTATGAGAACCCGAGCAACAGTTGGCGGAATCAGCTACAGGATGACTCATGAATATATGGTATTTTTAGGTTCATATTAACGCTTGACTTGCCTTGGTTCCCATCCAAGTTCGCAATACATGCACTCTTGCAACCAACAACGACACCAGAGCCATTAGTAGGCCCCCTCAATTCTGCGGGGCCTAACAATTGTCAAATAATAAGCCCATATCTTACGACTCAAACAACTTACAAATACGATTCAAGTCCACGGGACACTCTGCGACATGACAGCCTTTGTTGTTGGTAACGCTCATAGGCAAATTGAATCCGTCCACCAAAGAGACTGCAAATACGATTATTTGGTGTGCGCATGGTGATCAATTTCCGACATACCATCATAAAAGTCTCGATTTCCGTCTCCTTGGAGGGTCCACTCAGCAACAGTTGCGGGAGGGACACCCTTAGGTTCATGTTAGAGCCACACGGACGGAAGGTTTCAATGAGAACGTACAGTGCCAGTATGGGGATCACACAACAAGCCACCATTACAGCCTCCATCGAGACAAGAATTTGGTCCAGGATTAGTGGAAAAGTTGCACCCGCGACGACCCTGCACTACAATGAGTATCACAGCAAAACATTCACAGATTCTATACCCTACCCAGATTCTTCCAGCCTTCCAGTTATCGGGCACACTGAAGGATCTACTATTTCCAGGCGGTGCCTCCCAACTAACAGCCAATAAAACGAGTCAACCTTTTCATCTAGTATTGGGAACGCCAGACAATTCCTCACCCCGTAGGCACGTTAGGCACGTTTGGTGCAACATTAAGATCAGTAAATATCTACACAAAGGACTCAGTCAAGAATGTCTTCACCAAAAAAAAAAAAAAAAAAAAAACAACCACACTTACAGCAGGCCTTTATGACAAGCGATGAGCGTTTTGTCACTGCGACAGACGAACAAAAGTCGTCAAATCTCACCAGATTGTTTCCGAGCATCTGTTTATAACCTAAACAAAAACAAAACAATATTCGAGCACCAATATCAGGTTACCAGGTCCCTATTACCTCAAAAAAATACAAAAACTACGCACCGTAAACGTTCGTGCAGACGCAGTCGTCAGCGATCCAAGAGCAGCGACAAGGAAAAACGACTTCATAATATCAAAATCAAGTTGTACCTCCTATCAATAATCAAAAAAAAAAATAGGCCGAGAGTCAGGAGACGAGAAATATCCTGTTGAGCAGCACTCACACCTTTCCAGCAAGTATTTAAGCTTTTCCAATCCGCAGCACGCCAAGAACACCTGGTGACATAGGCGCCTCAAGGACGACTGATACCAAAGATTCTTAGACCATGCAGTGGTGAGTGTAAGTAGAACAAGTAGAAGCAAGGACTCGCGTGGTGACCTAGTCAGTTCTATAAACTGTCTACACCCAAGCATGCGTCACAAGTCCACTCAAAATTCTCGCCGCGAGGCAAACCGCCTTCGGAGGAGGAGGAAGCCACCTCCCAAGGGAACCTACAAACCAATAAAAGTCAACGGCGCACCAGGCAGGAAACACAAATCACACCGAAAAAGCTGTTCAATGACAGCACGCGGTCACACAACATGCCATTTGAATCTGCCACTGCATGGCAGCACCCCGCCGAAATAAACTGCTGAGAGAATCTGAAAGGTTCCCTGGGAACAACGCGCCAAAAACAAAAAAGAAACCAACGTCACTGTATTTATGGAGGTTCTAAATAACAAGATCGTGCTCATATTGCTTTGTAGTACCTATGATATAGACGTACACTAGATGTCCGTGTCATGAAAGAGAGGGAGGTCGGAAAAGAGGAGAGAAAAAAAAATATTAGGAATCCTATCGACAGCACACAAAACCGCCCTGGGGCCAAAAACAGTCAGGAAGAACGAGAAGAGTAGAAAGATAGTCCATGAGGAAAGGAATGGTCCAACCCAATTTGGGGGGAGGGTTATATATAAACATGAACAGTCTATAGGGTCGTAAAAAAAAATTGTCTTCAAAGTGATTGACAGAAAGAACAATCGATGTTTATACGGTTATGCAACAAAGCAGCTGTGAAAAAAAAAAAAAAGATAAACATCACGACAGGACGCGATATATCAAGTTTAAATAACTCACGAATAGCAATTAGGGCGATGAAAACGGCAATGACAAGGACGTAGAAAAGGCCATATTTGATAACAATCCAACGACGCTGTCTCCTCTGCTTATTAGTATAAACAGGGGCCCGGATTTGTTTCGAAGGTCGCAACCAGACTAAAAAAAAAAAAAAGTCGTATCACATCAGTAAAAAAAGTCATACGAAACACCGCCAAACGACATACACAAGATGGTTGCATGGAAGCGATCAAAGTAGGGAATCAGAATAGGAGGAGTGAGAATGAACAACATCATATGTCCGAGTATAAGATCCGAGCTCCACAAGGACAGTTCGATAATTTTGACGATAAACTCTCTCGCGGGTTGCGACATCACATGTGAGCCCAAGCCGCGGTTAGCCCATCTACCAGTCCACCATGCTCGATTGGTTTCATCATGTTTGAATTCACGGGAAAGGAAGACCGAAATCAAGATCTTGTGAATGGCCCTCTGGATCGCGATGACAGCAATGAGACCAAGAACAACACGTGAAGAGTTCCATTGTTCCAAGTACCACTAAAAAGACAGCATCAGTCATCATCATCCACGCAACACAATTCCCTCACGAAATAGACTTACGAGGAACTCAAAGAACGCAATCATGCCCAAAGTTCCAAGCGCATGTGCAACAAAAGCCATAAACGATCCAAACTTGGGAAGCACAGGGTCGAGCATAGGTCCAAGGAAGATCGAGAAAATGAACAACACAAGCAACACCGCCGCATTGAAAACAATAGGTCCCAGCGAGATAACAGCAATACGAACGAGGCCACTCGGTCCGAAATTACCGTCATCGTCAGGGAAAGACTTGACGAACATGTACGCAATAACGAAAATGACAGCAAAGCAGACGGGGAAAATGACTTCCGACCAAATAACAGCCCTCCATTTGGCTCGAGGTACATCACCCGAGAGCTTCTCCGAAGGATGTCCAAGTCTCTTCCTCTTGTATCCAGTGATCATGGTACGCGATAAACGACAGTACCCAATCCACGAATTATTATGAGAGCGCGAGTTACCACGGCACATCCATCGCAAAAACTCACTAAACATCAACAAAAAAAACCATTAGAAAAAAAGCAAAAACAGGCAACAACAAAGCAAAAAAAAAACTCACCGATAATCAATAATAAAGTCAGAAAACACAAACTGATGAGGGTTGAACAAGAACGGCGCAACACAAAGCGCAATAATCGAGACCCAGAAGTAAATGAGCCAAGGAGTCCAGAACGTCAAAGTCACATAAAGCAACATAATCAACGTCCTGAATCCAAGATAAATACTTGGCCCAGCAAACCGGGAGAACAAGATACTAAAGTAGATCCTCGTAGTCGCAAATCCACGTCCCGTAGCGATATATCGAGCACCACCAAATGTCAAGTTGCTCAAGATGGAGTGAGTGTAGATCTGAGTGGAAAAGACCTCAAAGACGGGCGAGAGTGAACCGAATTGTTTGGCCAGACGGAAAACGGCTTTCCATGTACCACGTTCAACGAGTTCTGTAAAACAGCGTAAGCACCAAGTAGCAGGCGAAGGCAGGTGATGACGTACCTTGGAGGAACAACGGCAAGAACGAGATCATGAACACCAAGAAGATACTAATGATACACCGATTGATCCAGTCAAAGACAGGTACAAGGTTATAACAACCACCCTGTCCTCCTATCATCTGACCAGAACGGGTGTACTGGCAAATCCGGAGATTGGAGTTCAAAGTACCCAAGAAAACCACTACAAAACATCCGTCAGCTAATCCAGAGATCCAACTTAAAATCAAGAAAAACTTACTGGTCGTAACGAAAGTATGAACCGACAAAATGACCAACATGTTGTGAATATGGAAACCAGGATGACCATAGTAAAACGTCAAAAACCGATCAATAGGCAACTGAGTTCCCAGATAATAATACTCCCGACTCAACATCTGTTCACCCATCCCAGTCCCAATCTTCGTCTGGAAGTTCAAAATCGTCCCAAACCCAAGATCACGTCCCTTCCCACACTGATAATACTCCGTATGCTTGATCCTCCCACCTCTTCCAAAAGCATTCATACCCGCATAGATATCCTCGTTCAAATGCAATCCCTTCTGCGCTTTCGAAACACCCCCACGAGTATTCATGTACAACCCATTCAAGAAATCAGGGTGTCCATAATGCAGTTTTCCTCCAATCCAAGCCATCGATCTAGCAGCGAGGGTACCGAAAGTCTGTTCTTTTCCAGCAGCCAAATCTCCCAAAATACCGATATTCTCCGAAAAGATATACTCGCGAGCACCAACAATAGCCACAGGAGGTTTCTTGAACTCTTTGAGACCCCACTGCAGATAAGGACTCTGAGCAGGTGGGGTATACTCCTCGAATTCTGCCAACACATTTCGAATCTTCAAACACTCCTCGAGGTAATTATCCTGGTTCGCATCAATAAGCTGCAAGTACTCTCCCCGGTAGAAGATGATGGCGTGATTCTGGTTATCTGATTTTCCATCTCCAAGAATCGGGTTTCCAGGAAGCTCAATACGGAACTTCGGACGCCTACGCCCCGTCTCAGGCACAAATTCAGAATGACCATCAACAAGACAAGAGAAAATCCTTGGATCACCACCCTCTCTCCTCGGCGGCTCCTCCTCCAAATACGCAATCTGCAAATCCGGATATGCACGCAACAAAAACTCAGCATTCTCATGCTCCTCCTTGTTAAACTTGGAATACCGCTGCATCGAAACAAGGAACTTGAACTTGCGACGAGCCATCCTCTCCAACTCTTGTTCCAGCCTATCCGTATTTCCACCATACATCTGCACAACTTCAGGATTCTCCACACGATGAAGCAATTTGATCGCCTTGGAGTAATTCATCATACCCGACACGGTACGGTAAAGTGTCTGAGCACGCAACGAAGCCCAGATACGCGTACGAAGGGTAAACTCGGGCGCCGCGCTCTTGAATCCAATAAAGTAGAACGGCAAATCGTCGATCTTCGACCCACCCTCCTTCTCATTCGCAAACGGATTGTTGCCATTAAACATCGCAGATTCTTCAGCCAAAATTTTGGTATCCTTGACAAAGTTCTCCCATTCAATCGGATGCAGCTGCTTAAGGTATTCGAGGAGCGTAACACGAGTGTTCTGATCTTCTTCACGAATAATCTCACGAAGCGAGAGTAGAGTCTATATATCAAAGTAACATCAGCACCTGTTACAAGGTAAGAGAAAAACACTCGTACCTTCTCACTGTAATGAGGAGTCAACACCGTAAAAGTCGGCATGGCATGAACAGGAAGCGGCTCAGGGATGGCAGTAGTCAAGGACTGCGCAAAGAACGATATCCGGCGTTCAGCTTCACTACCAGGTGGGAAGAACTCTGGTTTTTTGCCCTTATCAGCCTGCGAAACGAAGAAGGCCGGAGCTCTCAAACTACGGCGACCACCAGCTCCCGTATCTACTTGATGATAAAGTAGATTCTGGACGTGATTGATCGAAAGAAGATGTTCTCGGTACATGGATATGATGATGGCATTCCAAATTTGCGAGACCAATACCTAGCGACGATATTAGCTCGACATGAAAGAATCATGAGAAGACTGGAAGCTCACCTTGGGTTTATATTTAACCTCCATATCCTGCGTAGCCAAAAGCTTTGCGTAAATCCTCTTTGGTAACCGGGTATAGATATCCTTCCAAGGCGTCCAGATCGAAAGTCCCAAGGTGAAAGACCTCGCGATACTGAAAACCGTATTCCAAATGATGTACCAGAGGAAAGTATCCAAGAAGAAAAGGACCAGATCCATGATAAACATGATCGTTAGAGTAAATGCCGCCTGGTTAGTACAAAGACCGTTGCCGAAGATTCTGTCGTGGCATCCCTGAACCTTCATGCCAACCATGACGGATACAGGGACACTGAACGACAGCGTCAGGTAGAAGTAAGATTCTGCAAACTTGCACCCGAAAACGAGGATCCAAAGTAGAATTGAACCAAGACGTTTTGACTTGTCCAGGCTAGGATAACTGGCGGTGAACGTTTGGCTTGCAAGGTACTTTCGGGACTTTCCGGCTACACGATCGCCGAACATCCGACCTGAAGGGAAGACTGCGAACAGAACTGTTGCGACCACCGAGATGAAGAACTGGACAATGCCCAAAATGAGGGCAACTGATCCACCACCTCCGTTATGTTCGACAATGGCGATGTAGAAGGTAGGTCCGCAAGTTAAACCGAGGGTGATCAACAAGAAGATTAGTCGACGGGTGAGATGAGAAGTGTTATTCCATGTAGTAGGGATGTAAGAAAATTCGGCAAGAGTGGCGAGAATCATAATGACAGTGGCAACAGCACCCCCAAGAGCGGTTGCACTCCACCTCAAAGCAGCAGAGCCTTGACGCGGTTCGTAGATGCGGGGTGTGTTGTAAGCAGTATAGTAGAAAAACATGGAAATGTGGATGACCCAGATTCGATTGAAGTTGACTACGAGGTGACCAAACGACCGTTTTTCATAGTAACTCTTGTAAAAGGCCCGTTCCCAGTCAATCTCATGGAATTTCATGAATCGCTGCGCGGGTGCGAGCTCCACCAGTCGAGTCTAAAGGAGCGAATTTAGAATAGAAAAAGGAGGTTGGTATTCCAAACTTACTTTATTTCTGAGCGTGATCCGCGCAATCCCCTCGGGATACCAAAAGAGCTGATTCACATCATCGTAGCCAATGATTTCGTCGTGGTCTCTTTCCCTTTTGACGAATTTTCCATCAATCACTTCATACCCCTGATCCCGAATAAAACGGTAGAGAGGTTTGATGACGGAGCGCAGATACAGACCCTCCGGAACAGGATCAACACGGCCTTGACATTCAGGGGAGCGATAGTAGTCGTCGGCGCATTTGAATATGAAGCAGAGGCACTCTGGCACGAATCTCACTTGAGCGGCCTCGCCCCAGCAAAGCAGGTATAGGGCAATCTGCCGAAGTCTGTCGTATTGGCTCATGTTGTTCATGGCTTGCCTCCACCGCTCGACGGCGGAGGACAAGGATTTTTCACTTGGCCTTTGTTGTTTCCCGCGCGTTGATTTTAGCCGGTTTAGGCCCGGATTCTGGGTCTTGCCGATTGCGTCGTCGAGGTCAAGCTGCGCCGCAAAGTACCATTTTCGGTAATTGGCGTGATGTCCACCTATATAGTCCGCATGCAGGGATATGAGAGCGTTGTTCGCTGGCATGCGCGAGGCACGACTATCCAGGAGTTGCATGAGAAAATCGAACTGTAAGCGAATGAATTGTCAGTTTGATGATCACGGAGGCCGCCAACACGATAGCCAAGCGAGGGCCAAAAAAAAGTTCGAGATGAATACATAAAGAAAAGGAAAAGAAAAAAAATAGCGGTTCGGGCGCACGGCGACAACTGGCCATTAAAGGGGCATTATAGCGGAACACTTACCATGTTGCGCATCGAGTCTCTCTGGAAACCAAACTTTTGCGTGAGATCCAGGAAGATGTCCTCGATTTCCTCCTTGGAGAGTGGGATGTTGTTTTCGGGACTCCATGCGGGATAAGAGTCTCGCGATCCGCCCGGGACGGAGGAGTCTAGAAAAGTCGGGGTTGAGGCGTCGGGGAAGGGCACACGGCCTTGCGGGCCTAGGGATTCGGAGGAGGGGGGGACGTTATACCGCTGATAGACGTCGCCGTCTGAATCAGTGTCTTGAGGAGCTGGCATGCGGGACTACCATCAGAAGATTGCAGGGAAGAAGAATGGAGTGCAGCTCACGATACATGTCGTATGCGAGGGTATTGTCGTAATAGCCGGGCTCATTGAGGGCAGGGCTGCTGCCGTCGGAGGCATAAGTTTCTCGATAGCCATCCCTGCGGGTGTAGTCGATTTCAGACTCTGTGTCATAGTAACCGCGGCGGCCATGGCCGTTTGCTGAAGAGAACGGATCGTGCAAATGAGTGTCTGCAGAGGGAGATGCAGAGGAATAGCCCTCCTGGCTGATGCGCCCAGGCCGGGCAGACATTGTGGTGGTGGTGAGAAGAGAAAGGCAGATTTCCAGGTGGGCTGCCCTGACGCTCCCAACTAAACTGCCATATATGGCGCCTCGCCGGCCGGCCGTCGCCGTCGCCCCCCACACGCGCACCGCCCTCGCCTGCCCAGCCAGCCAGCCCGGTCGTCCAAGGCCCTGCCTCCGGCTTCCGACCCCCGCGTATCAAGGCCGCGTGAGAAGCCATGTGGCCCCAGCTCTGCTGATTGCCCGCGACACACCCGCTGGCTGCCCGTCTCCCAGCGATGACCGTGCACACAGGACTGCCTCGGCCCCTTTCCGCGCACAGCTCCTGAGCTAGGCCAGCGAGCATCCAAACCTTTGGCTGTCTCGGCGTTCCAGTGGCGTGCCCCAGAAGCTCCAGCCAACCAATGCCAAATAAAGCGCATCATCTCCGTTCAACTCCAGACGTTCTCTCGGTCCAACCATGCTTTCTGCTGCTCGCTCTGCCCTTCGCCCCAGCGCCATCCTGACCCGCAGCCTCGCGGCACGCGCCGCGTCTGTTCACACGCTCCCTCCTTTGCCTTATGCCTACAATGTACGTCCCCACTCCAACAGAAATGGCAGCCCCTACAACTTGCCTTAGGCTTTGGAACCTCACATCTGTGAGGAAATCATGAAACTCCACCACTCAAAGCATCACCAAGCCTATGTCAACGGCCTCAACGCTGCCGAAGAGGCGTACGACAAAACCGACGACATAAAGACCAAAATCAGCCTACAAAGCGCCCTCAAATTCAATGGTGGAGGTCAGTCTCCCTTATCCCCCCAAGTCTTCTCTCCCTCATCTGCTAAAAGGTCACATCAACCATTCCCTCTTCTGGAAGAATCTCTCTCCCACCTCTGAACAGGGTGGTAAACTCGAGGACGGACCTTTGAAAGACGAAATCATCAAAGCCTTTGGTTCGGTCGACGAATTCAAGAAAAAGTTCAATGCCACTACCGCAGCGATTCAAGGCTCCGGTTGGGGTTGGCTTGTATGCCCGCTTTAATTCCTCAAAACGGCTTCTCGCTTAATAAATTATCTTCTAGGGGTGGAACACATCAGCTCAAAGGCTCGATATTGTCACCACCGCAAACCAAGATCCCTTGCTCTCTCACATTCCTATCATTGGTATCGACATCTGGGAACATGTGCGTCCTCCCCGTCTATTCTACAATACGTGGCTCACAAACATTACAGGCGTTCTATATCCAATACAAGAATGTCAAACCAGACGTACGCCTTACATTCGTGTATTCCTCGTTAAATCCTTCCTCACCCAATATCATACACAGTATCTCAATGCTATTTGGAATGTTGTCAACTTTGAAGAAGCGGAACAGAGGTTGCTAGCCGCGGCTAAGAAATGAAAAACAAGTTCACCATCCCGACGGAGGAGGGTTACATGTTAGTCTATCAAGCATGTGATTCGTAGACCTGTTGGAAGACACGAATACGGACTTACTCTAGGCGTCTGAAACTTTCATTAGAAATATAAATTCATGCCACCCCTCTCTACAAGGCAGACATCAAACCTGTGTCGACTCGGACATACGTACCTCTTGATCGTACCGAAACTACAATCCAAAAATCCGAAAGGATCTGAACCATTCAAAACCCAACATCTACCAAAATACCTCCATATTGTCCGAAGTTAACACACCCATACCAGTTTCAGAGCGCTTTTCATTCGAACAACGCTCAGTTACCCGGTCCAACCAGCGACATTTTCATAACCAATGAAACCCCCCTACAAACCCATCTCTCTCTCCTTCCCGTCTTGTTTGAAGATAAGATTCAAGGCCCCGAGTGCTCAAATGTCATTTCCGAGGGAAACCCGTAATTTCCATCTGTGAAACGTCCCTCCTCTCATCCACTCGCTGTCCCTTCATATCGTCCCCCCCCGCAGTCGCATACTACCCTGCTCTACTTTTAAGCCCCACACAACCACAACCCCTAATTTCAGATCCGGCAACGAACCGGCAAGTGTAGGTTAAACGCTGATACTTGTACGTTCCCCGCCGGGGTAACGGCGCTCCAAGTTGTGTGAGCCTCCTCCTACCCCCTCCAGGCTTGTCCGGTGGTCTTCCGACTGCTCCATCCAGCTCCAACCTTCTGAAAGTCGCAAAATTAACCCGTTCAAACTAACTCATCTATACTAACCTGATTAGACATTTTCAGCCCTTGGAGTCACGATCCAATAGCTTTCTCGTTCTTCTGACATCTTCCACCTAGCCTTTGTACTATTATTCTTCACTCGATATTTTTGCCCGCTCCTCTGAGCTCTTATTGCCATTTTACTTACTGCTTTTATACCTTACCATAAAAATATATATAACTACATAATCTCTTGCATCATAGTTTACTCATAGTCGACACCACCACCCGCTCTACCCTTTATAATTGCCCCTATATCTCTCTCACTAGTGTGTGTGCTATTAATATTGTATTTAGGTTACTATGTTTAGAATAATCACGCACTTCGTTCTTTTTGGGGGAAGAAGTTTAGATAGGGAAAGCCAGAATGAGAAAGATATACCCCACGAGACGACACTGTCCGAGTGTCAAAACCTCAAGAGGCTAGCACCACCGCTACCAAAAACAAAACTTTGAGCACAGCTGATCACCTTTTTTTTATTTTTTTATTTTTCACATTTAATTTATGTCACATTTTTCGAAGCAAAGTTTCTGTGTGTTTTCTGGAGTGCCTCACTTGTCGTTCATACTCAGTAAAAAAAAAAAAAAAAAAAATACTTTCATCGTATTTCAAGAGTATTCCGGGTGCCTTCAGTATGATAAAATAGATTTCTGAGGCTGAGTTTGTTCTCGAGTTTTCGTATTGAATCTCTATTTCTATACCTTGAAGAATGCCTGTATAATATCAGTGAAGAAGCCGGCGTGCAATGCCAGAACAACACGTATATGGCCCAGAACAATGCCAGTTTATCTTGTTCAGGTATTGTTCTAGTACTCTTTCTGGAGAATCAACACTTCCGGCTTTATTCATGGCCCCGAAAAAGCCTGAAATCCTTTTTTTTTTTTTTTTACTGAGTGTCATGTGTCTTTCCTTTCAATTATACGTGTGTGTTGGTGCAAAGGGTATGGAGTATACAGAATGTACATGATTTGGAGTCGGCATTGGTGCTTCAAAGCATTCTCGTAGTATCCAATACGAAGGGGACGCTATCCGAGTCAAAACCCAAGAGGCTAGTACCATCGCTACCAATTTTGGAGTACAGCTGATCAATTCTATAAAATAAAAACAAAACAAAAACAAAACAAAAGTCACGTTTGAAATATTTTCGAAGCGAAGTTTCTGTGTCCTGGAGTACCTCACTTGTCATGTGTCTTTTCCTTTCAATTATGCCTGTGTGTTGGTGCAAAGGGTATGGAGTATACAGAATGTACATGATTTGGAGTCGGCATTGGTGCTTCAAAGCATTCTGGTGGTATCCAATATGAAAAGAGGACCTGAGGAAGGGAGGAACTAAGTCTCGAGGGTCTACGATGGTGGCGCATCTCGTGGAGTATGGAGTAGAAAGGGGGCGTGTGAGCAAGCCACCCATTAACACCAGCCTAGCAAACATTAATGCCGTGCTATAAGCTTCGCGCTTACACTGGAGACTAGAAGCAAACAAACGGTCAATTATCGTCTATCGTGCATATAATTAATCATCTCACCTCCATACACTACTTCCAGTGGCCCACCCAAAAAAGCGAAGAACCAGTACGTAATCCAAAGAAAAGCAATCTCTAATTCAATCTCAACCACCGCGTCGGGTAAAAACCCCCAAACATCAATGACCAGCATGGCCAAAACCACCCCGTTGTATCATACTTTAAATCCAAAACAGGCAAAGTAGTTCTTGGAACCTTAATTAACAAGGTAAGAGGCGTGGGTGTTTTCCACATGGGAATCACATACTACTACTCTGTTTCCTAGAAAGGGTATTACGATTCTCTTCAGAAAAGTCTTATTTTTGAACTTCAATTTTTTTCACGCGAACCCACGCCTTGTGTCATTCAAAATAATCAATAGGTAATATTAGCTATCCTTCCGGTTGTCGGGACGTATAGACGCTTAACTTCTCCACAGAGAGCGAATGAAAAGAGAGAAGGGAGAAAAAAAAAACAAGAAAAACGACTCAAGGAAGCAATTGAAAAAAGGTGCCGTCCATACCTATCATAAAGTGGGTTCCTGACTCGTTGCATGGGCTCGTTTGGCAGCCGTAATGTGGCGTTATTCGGTCATAGGATGACGCTAAAAACACGCATCTCAGGCCTCACATTGTCCTCAGAACTGGTTGCTTTGAGAATTCTTCCATCCTTGCAAAAACCCCACCTTCTGAGAAGCACGACCTCGAACAAACATCGCCTATACACTCTCAAGTTTTTTTTTTTTTGTTGGCTTCTGTTTCGGGTATCATATACTCCGCTCATCTTTTCCGACTCCTGCAAAAGGCGAGGGGACTGCGCTCAAAAAGTATATTCTACCGAGATGGCCGAAGTTGCGCTACGTTGAGTCTCATTTTTGAGATCTCGGGCATTTCGGAGAGTCAACCAAGTACCAATCAAGAAGCATTCGACCAATTTTGGTGCTCAGCGCACAGGAAACCTCAAGCTTTAAGCCTCAAGTGAGTCTTTTTTCACACTCTGTGGAAGTCTGAGTGAATTCAATGTCCGCTTCTTTCAAGCACATTTTCCTCCAAAAGGTCTATTGTTCCGTCAAGATGCCTGTGATAATTAGGCTTGGTGTTTACCAGCTGGGTGGCTTTTTGCGTTATCCTCCGTCTTTCTCTCTTTGTCACAATGATCCGGCGAAAAGGATCAACTGCTGTTCGATGATTCTCTTCTCCCTTCAAGAAGAACAAACTTAAGGCTCGATGTTTCCAGTTCCATGGCCAGGCATCGTATTGTCCTGAAAATCTAGCATCTCCAGTCCGTCCATACACATCAGATCAGCGCTGTGTTGAATCGAGTTAGTCCACTTGTACAACAATCTCGTACGGATCCAGAGCGTTCGAGAGCCATAAGAACACGTTTAAGATGAGAGGCGGCCCCGTTGCGCCCCCGCCTTTTTCATAAAAGTTTAGTTCCCAGACAAACTTATGATGTCACTTTTTTAAAAACAAAGAAAAAAAAAATAAACTATGTTACCTTGTCAACATTTCAGAATGGTGGAAAGTTAACATGAGCAGAGTCCGAAAGTCAGATTGACTATGACTTTACTGCGGCGATTGGTGAAGGGTGTTGTTAGTATATTTTTGGTCCAGAATAAAGTCGGTTAGCATTAACCGGCTTGTCACTCCGCTGATGATATGATCTGTCGTTCGATTGAAATGTTCAACGAACTTTATATCTACCGTTTTTTCTGTACTCTTGAAGGTTATCGGGACCGAACATCATTCTCTATCCCCAATATGCAGCCTCCTTGTAGCTCGTTGGTGCTGACGTTTCCTGCTTCGAATTTGAGTTAGTATCTATGACGTCATCCTGTCCAAGTTCAAACCAGGGACACCGTCAGCATATGACCTTTCTAAGTTTATGATGATCGTGATTCTACGATACACGCAGAGCCGTTCATACTGAATTTATCAGTTCCGGGGTACGAAATGATTTCTCACAGATTCTCTGGACTTTGGGGGATCCGTCTCTTAGTGCACTTTCACCCTGCTTAATTTTAGTAAAGAATCCAGGAAAAAAAATAGAACAACCAGTAGTAGTATGCTCAGTTCCAGTGCTATTACCCAAGCCGTTGATGCTAATCATAGTAGGTTGCATGGAGTTTTCATAAGTATGTTCCCTGAGCACGTTTTTAGTATCCGGCTGGTAATCACGATTGCAGCGGGCGACCGTGTTGTTCTCGTGAGCCATTCATCCCGGAAACCTCCCTATCTTATTCGGTAGAAGGTGATCCTTAGTGTACTCACGGTAGTTGTTCTCCGAGGTTTCAATACCAGTGACGAGAGGAATCTGTTATCTGTTTCACGTACCGCAGATGCAGTAGAAGTTGTAGAAATGACTTATACTCAGGGCAAAGTCGATCATTTGAACCCTGCTGACATCTGCCCTTGTCCTCCTGTCGAGGTGTTGCTCAATGACGTGAGCCGCACCCTATGCTTGTACCATGTGTTGTCGATAAGTCCGATCACGAGTACTCCGAGGATAGAAGGAACCCTGGCGAACTCTCAGAAGTCTGCATAGGTTTTTGCAGAACTTAGGTTATCAACTAAAGGATGCTTGACTATTTTCATAACTCCATCACACTACGTCAGCCTGATCACGGTTTGATCAGACGAATGTTTCCTTCGCCTCGATTTCCTCTCACAACGTCATTAACCACCTTACAAATTCCCCGGACCTGGGGCCGATCTAGCTTCTCAAATCTAGCAAATACACTTCTATATGACGCGTCAAACGTAGATGTCAGTATGTATATACCACAGAATTTTCCAAGTAGAGCCACACTAACCTGCTATGCTGAGGATTGTTCACAGGCCCTCCTTAAACGCGATGAACGAACTTGACAATCAGTACAATAGATATCAAAGAAGGATGATGAAACCACGGAATTTGCTGTGGGTTCTAGGTCTTAAAATTCTAAGTCCTATCATTGGTAACCCTCATACAAACATGAGCCCCCATTGTTTCCTTGTACGGACATCGTCCACGTTTCTCCCGTGAAGATTCCTCATGTGCTTTAATTTTGCGGGTGAGACAAGGGATGGAATCCTTTTGACATCACTGGTGCCACAACTGTGCAAGGCAGCGTAATCCGCGACCCCTAATAGTAGAAAGTATGGCACGCGACAACCTGGGACTGCAGGCGTATAACAATAGGCGGCTGATGGATCCGGCCCGAGCTGAAATACTTTCTCGGGTGCAGGTTATTATGGTGAATGTATTGGGGCGTACGACTCCTCCAGCGGCGCGGCATTCTGGCAATGAATTAGGTGGAATCGAACTGTCTCATTAACTTATTTCACAGTCCGATCGCTACTCCGTGTAGGTATCTTTTAGAACACTCGATAAACTGTCCGAGATTTTGGGCGAAGTTTACCTTGGACGGTTCAATGGAGTCTACGGTCGCGGAGCTTAATTAGTAATGATTTGTAGGTGTCAACATTTGATGGGGAGGTTAAGAGAGGCCACTTCCGAACTTGGCGTTGTTGACTGCATGTGAGTAATGATATTTGTTTCGTTTGCATCAAGTCCTCCTTAAGTTTGAACAGCCGCTATTCCGATGTTTAATGAATGGAGTATCGTTACATAGATTTATTAAGGGAGCGAAAAGTATGCTTACTGCTTAATGAAATCATAATACATATCGGGAGGGGAGGATCGTCGGGGGAGAGTCGGATCGGCCTAAAAAATAACAACAGGTAACGAGGCGCGGACAGCCATATCGGTTCCCAGATCTAGAACCTAGGTTGATAAAGGCCTCCTTCCCCCAGCCTTCGAGTATGTCGATTCTATTCAATTCTTCTCCCTTCATTTCTGATGTACTCTCAAATGTTCTATCACACGCATAGCCCGACTTCTGGGCAGGCTCACCATTTAGAAACTGCCCATGTTTCGAATGTTGCCGCTCAAAATGCCGATCCAGTTCTTATCAACCGTCGTATCTACTGCTCGTCTGGACAGTTTGCTGGCCAAATTATCCGTTATGAGCTCGAGGAGGTACAGAAAGCTAGTCTCGGACGCAAGTAATTCTTCTTGGATTGTGTTCGTCTTTTGGCTTTAATTCATTTCTTGGAATTTCTAGGTATGCTCGTGTTGACAGACGACCACTGGACCCTCCACCCGTGGTTCTCGTTAAAATTTGGAAATATTATCCCGAAACAGGAAACGAGGAAGAATATGACTACGAGTAACGCATTTTCATCCCCAGATAAGGATTGCCGGAACTCAAATCGATTTCAGTGATGTGCTGACGCATGGCTTACTGTGTACTGTTGACCTGTTTCGTGTCCCTGTCACTGCCAAGGCGCCAAAGGACTCACCCACATGCACAGCATCCAGCCCCCGCAGCCAGAAGGCTACTCAAACGAGCGATGGATTTGTGCACTTCAACCCTCCTGGACTCCCGTTGTCTGAGTCGCTAGCTCCGTCACCACCGTACCGTCCGCATTCTTACGGACCATCAGACATCGTTCATTATTATGACGGGCACCCCCTTCTCGAGTCATCCAAAAATACCCCATATCTGGTCGGAGCGACCTTTGTCCAACCTGTCCTTGTCGAACTGTCTGGCCAAAAGTGCATCGTCTTCGTATTCTCTGTATGTCGTAATACATTTATTTCCCTTGGTGTGTATTTATTTACTTTGTCAAGGATCTCGCTGTCAAAAGCGAGGGAACGTTCACCCTCAGGTATCGAATCTTCGATCTCTTCTCACCAACTCCGGATCCGCGGGGGTCGCAGTCTCCACCATCGTCAACGTATCGAGGTTCACCCAGTTCGCAATCTTCAGCCTCAACACCTTCCGATTCAATCCCGTCGCCTCAATTGTCAGCAGCGGCAACTGTAGCGACGGCACATTCTGCAGCATCATCTCCTATTCAATTCATTTCTGATCCTCGGCCTCTTCACACTCATCTCCACACTCAGCCTCACTCTCACCTTCACACTCATGCTTCACAGCCGCCGGTAACGAATCCTTACCCAGACCCATACCAGGGCTACAGCGCTCCTCCTCCTCGACCACACCAGGCTCGCCGTCGTCTAACAGATTCTGAAGATGCCCATCAGGATTTCCAGGCCCAATTCGCACCCCATGATTCCCATCCAAGGGTAGAACCAGAAGACCAGGGCACAATCTGTAGCATCCTTGGAGAATGCTGGGCAAAAGGTTCATTTAGAATCTTCAGCACCAAAGAATTTCCTGGCCTACCTGCATCCACCGAGTTGACAAAGGTGCGTATCCCTTCCTGCCTATGCTTATGATGAGTTGACACAGTCTTAAGCACCTGGCGAGATGGGGCGTCAGGCTAAACATACGTGAGACGGAACGAAGAAGGAGGCGCAGGTCTGCTATAGAGGATGAAGACGATTGTTCTGACGTTGGTGTTGGAGATTCTAGCTCGGAAGTGACGAGAGAGCAAGTGCTATCTCCGCACAAAACCATAGCCGCTAAAAGCAAACCTCAAGCGCGAGCGGGGATAAGCCCGCAAATAAAATCGTTGCCTCTCAGATCCTCACCGCAGAGACTGGCCGCCTTATCGACATCCCCTGGTCAATGCCCGCAGTGGGCAGACCAGGAGGGCCATGATTGCGAAGGATCTGGGGAAACACTGAGTGGAAATGGTCATATGGTAGCCTCTCCATTCGATGACGCTCGTCTGATTCGCACACCACAGTTGACTGGAGCCGAAAGTTATCCATATTCGCATCCTCATCACACCATGAATGGATTTAATCCATCCCACGCACGTGTACAGCTCTATGCCACTCAACAAACACAGTCCCAATGTAGCCATAGCGTGCCGCCACAGACTTGTAACGCTTATGCGAACTCGAATGGCAGGTCAACTAATTCTGGACAAAATGGGTTCGGTTCGCATCCAGCGAGCAACGAGACTTTCCTCAGATACGCTAGAGAGAGGAAGCGAGACTCCGGCAGCTCGAGTAGCTCAGAGTGTTCTATTCGGGATCCAGAGTTGCATAGTATGGGATATTCGTTTTCTATTGATGTAAGTCGAGGAACGACTGGTTGAAGTTGGTTGAGAGGTCTGTGGAGAGGCTTGGCATCAAACAATGAAGTTGTTGGTTGGAAGAGACAATATTCTTTTGATATTATAGTGCCTTGGTTATGTATTGTCACGAACCAATCCGACTTTAAGTCCTGCAGTCAGCCCTACTTTTGGCCCCTTGTTCGAGCTTGTGAGGCATGACCTGGGGATCCGATCCCTGAGTATCTTATCTTAATTAAAAACCCATAAAGAGCGACATAGATTGGTAACACCTGGATATCACGTCGCGTGGCCCGGTATGTCCTGTATCGGTCTCATCGAACCGGAACCACGGCGACATGTTATGTCTTCCGGAATAAGGAGAAAAAAACGATATCTCCGCTTGTTGATCTCGTTCAAGTCTGCGTCAAAAACATAAGCGAAGCGTATGTGGGAATAAATGCTGTGAATCTAGGCGTTTGGCCGATCTATTGGACATGTGAAATAGAGGACATAGAATTGTCCTCAGCCCAGTACCTTGGCCGCGCTCAGGCTCGAGTCGAGGAATTGATTGGCTGGCTGGCTAATAAGAGTAGCCGTCCGTACAGATAAGTTTAAGGGAAATTGTGCTAGTGACCGGAAGTAACCACAATCCGTAGTCCGGTTCATCGCATGAGTATAAGACGCTTCGTCAGTCAAGCCTCTCTAAGTCATCATAGTATGGACACAAAAATAAACGAATTAGTGGACGTAAGTAGGGCGATATACCGTCTAGTTCAGGATAGGTCGATTCATTATGTAAATAAATTACCTCAGAATAAGTGCATTTGAAACGTCGTACGGCCTCGATCCTCCGCCAGGCGCGGTAAACTCAGCAAAGGACTTGCAAAGGATCAGATATGGAGCCTTTACACTGAAGGAACCTCAGGCTTGCGACACCAAGGCGGGTGACATGTTACGTAAGTCAAGTTCACTCCTGTGGAACAAGCAATGAATGATTCAAGAGTTCAAACGGAGGCTGCCCTGATCACAAAGATGGGCTTGCGCAGCTTGTAAGTGGCTCTAATATTTAAATGGACACAAGCATCAGTCAGGCTCAAGGATCTTCCAGGAGTCAGGACCCAAAAATATTCCGTGCTGATCCAGTGATCCAGTCATGATCAGATTGCACAGAGATACAGCACCCCTATTCTCGCAAATCAACCAGGCCTGTGAGAACAAGCATGCTCAGAGCACAGGCAGCGTGACCGCGACCGAGGGGTTTGTATGAGGTGTGAAATCCGGCGACCCTGGCACAAGTTATGAATAACTTATGAATTGACAATCTGACCCTTGAACTAGAAGCTCACTCTCCGCCTTCCCTTTCCCTCCATCTTTTTAGTCCCTTTCTAGTCCCCGCCCCCTCGTACTACCGTGCATTCGCATACTTGCACCTTTCGGCTCACTGTGGGTCGACTATTGTCTTGCTTGATTTATTTTTGTCAGCCGTGGATTCAATCGCTCTTCCAGGAAGAACCGTTCCCATATACGTATCACAGTTTAAAAACAACTTTCTCCCATCCTATTTTTCGCGTGAGCTGTCTACTTCTTGTTTCTCTCTGCTCCGTTATTGACCGACGACGGAATCGACAGCGTTATTCATTAGTACTTGCATGCCGCCTGGATTTTACCTTTCCTGACAGCTAAACACGAACGCAGAGCAGCAGTAGCTGGAGTTCCAATCATGTTAATCAAACTTCTACCAGCCCCACCTCACCCTAGTGTCCTTTTCAACATCACCTTCGAAGATTTGCCGGATGGACTTCCTTTACCTCCGGCGTGGGCGACAAACCTCTCCAACCTCATACACGACGAGCTCCCAATACCCACGTATCAACATGCGCTGGACAAGGCGTCATTCCTGCCTTGCATCCTCGAGGAAGTGGTTTTTCACATGCCTACCTGTGTTGTGACCTGTCGGTTTATTGACGGAAGTATCAAAGAATGGAAAATGGATGCACGGAATTCGAAACCATGCCTAGGATCCAAATGCTATCGGGCGCTCGAGAGCGTGGTTGATGATGTATGCCTGAGCACGCTGCAATACGAGAGGGAAAAGGAACGAGAGAAAAAAGAAAAGGAGAGAGAAGCAGAGCAAGAAAGAGAAAAACAGAAGTCACCGTCCGCACCTCCCTCGTCGTTGACCAGATTTTCAAAGCATAAGAAGAAGAAATCTCTGTTGATGACCATTGTCTCTGGCCTTTCGACTCTCAAGTAGGCTTTTCTCTCCTCTAAATGTTGCGCTTAAATTTGACTCATGAAGCCGTAAATGCAGCTCAATGATCAATCTTTCCCTTCCTTCACCCACTATCTCGCCGCTGTCTTCCCCCAATTGCCCTGCCTTATTACCTCCATACATCAAACATACAGCCGCTCCCCTATCGTCCAATCAGAAGCCCGAAATCCCTGCCCAAGAGATGAGCCCACGGTTCCTCCGCCGGAGGGCCCGTTCCTCTCTTGTGGATGCTTTTCGCCTCTATGTCCTTCACGAACTTAACCAGCGACTCCCTCAAGGTGGTTATTACATCTGGGTACTTAACAGCCTCCTAAGAGACGCGAGAGAAAGTAGAAACGCTTTTTTGATGAAAGAGAGGGAAATTGAACGGCAGCGTGAAAGCAATAGGTTTTCACGTTTTACGTCATCCCCTCGTCCAAACTCCTCAAGTTCCTCTAGTAGCTCTGTTTCACAAATCACATTTGGCAGGAAAAGACCCAACCCCCGACATATCCGAGGTCCTTCGATTGAAACGGAAACATTTTCGGCTACCACAGCATGCGAACCTCCAACCTCGGACGATGAGCTTGATGAAGCTGACTCTCCCCGGCATGATATAGCTGGTAGTGACGAATTCGATGACGATATAGATAGCACCGAAACGGAAACGGATGGGAGTTCCATCCAGACTCCCAGTTCATCGCATTTCACGCTTCCTCTGCCAACGCGTCTACCTTCCGCGCCGGCCTCTCGCGATCTAACGTCACTCGTGTCATCACCAACTTTTCCTCCGCCTGCTCGTAATCCATCGCGTTCCCGGCCTCTCACCCCTCATCCTCACCCTGTTGACGTCCAAATCCAGACTCTCACCCAATTAATCTTGTTGCACACGTCTCATTCTGCCAGAACTGCACACGACGAATGCGCCCGACTTGATGCACTTGAAGTCCGCGGTCGACGCCGTGCTTGGCTGAACCGTGCATTGTGTTATAATGGGTTGAAATTGACAGCTCCTCGCGGTGGACGAGTGAGTACTAATTTGCAACGATTGGAAGTTGGTATGGGTGCGGGATATGGCGGGCTCGGATTTTCTATCCCTATACGGAGGAGCTCGCTGGGAATGTGGGTTGTGACTGCAGAGGACGTGGATTTTGACCCGGTTGTTGTGCGAGCACAAATCCAGGAGAGCATTTGTCACAAATCAGAGCAGAGGGATGCGATAATGCTTGAAGAGGACGAAGTGCATTTGGTTGGTGGCGACACCTTCACTGGCTATGATGAACGGAACGGGATTGCATCCAAGAGAACTAAGGTCTCCGTGCCATCGAATGGTGTCCAGCTCTTTCCCGTGAATGAGATAGAAGAAGATGAACACTCCCAATGCCCCAACGCGTTATCCGAGTCACCGGACACTGTCGAGTATAGTGATGATGATGACAGTGATTCCTCTACCAAATATGGTGGCCTTAGTTTGGATCAGTATGATGATATACGAGGCCTTCAAATGGATCTAGATATCGTCACTGGTGTTGGCTTTGACATGATGGATTTCAGTGATGAGGAAGATGCCGACGCTAATGTCAACAAGTCAAGTTCTCTTCCGAGGCCCGATGGTGAAATACCCGAGGGGGGTATATGTGTTTCTTTGGAGATTCCTCAGCCTAAAGCCCTTCATACCCGTTCACCTCACCTCCTGTTCGGACAAAAACGGAATCAGCGGCAAGATATAATATCTAGTGAAGCGCATCCTGTGCATGATTATCCTCACCCGCCAAGGTGTTCAACTCCAATCCCCCCTATTCCAACAACTGAACCAACCGATGCCTTGCATCCGGAGAAATCAATACCACATCCTCAATCCCCGTGTTTCCATTCATCTATAACCCACCCGGCACAAACGACCTGTTCACGAGGGTCGTCTTACCCCTCTTCTGTAGTCCCTGATTCTTTCGATTCAAAAGTTGGTCAGATCTCTTCCGCAGAAGTCGACCTCGAATCCGGAATGTGTAAGCAGCTCACAGAAGCAGGGCGAAAGCAGCTTCCCCGAGACATCGATGTCAACGAAATAGGCGAATTGGTAGTTAGGACAAATGCAATGAGCTTGAAAGGGGATACCAAAGAATTCACTCTTGCCATGGATCTGCCTTCGAAAATAATCTCCTCAAAGTTTGGCGATTTCAGTTTTGCTGCTATAGGGCATACAAAGGCTTTTGGGGGTCGGGTAAAGGGCGCGTTAAAAGCACGTAATGGTGTAGTTGAAGAGAATGTAGTGGTGGAAGACATGGAGAATGGGACCGCTTGGGTGTAGTTGGGAGACCATTCAACAAACTGTGGATGCAAAGCTAGGAACGACCAGGGATGACAAGAGGCTTCTCGGATTCAAGTTCTTTTCGTCGCGGAACCTGTCGCTATCGGTCATTCTATCCTTTGTGTTGAATGCTTCTCGTGGATGCCGGTCCTCCCCCATTCTTTGACTCAAAATCTGGAAATCATATCATGTCTCAATCGACTTTTTGATTGGACTAACCACATTCGCTCCTTGGCCCGGTCATGAAACACGGTCGTTTGCTTTACTTTACTACTGGATTAATTGTTTACCTGTTCACTTCTAATCATATAATTGCCTACTTTCATTCGCATAGGTTTAGCTTCATTTATCACTTTCTGCGGAATTCACATTTGTATCATAGTCTTTGCTCGTTCGCATTCTTCACTTCAGTGACTTAATCACCAGTCGAAAACACCCTTAATCTTTTTATGACATTTGTCTTGGTCGGATACCCTTCATTTACACCATTTACTTGATGTGTCATCCTTCGAATTAGCTTCATGATATAATTTCTTACAAGTGTATTTCTAGTTACGCGTGAAATAAAGCAAACGACTTTACGGTTCAAGTAGTCTGATAGTCACAGGATAGCATATACTTGCTACTAGAGGAGTGACAGGCGATCGATAATTCTTACGAGAACTATACCGCAGGCATAGCGAATATTCGAGGCCGGAAGTTCGAAGCACCTTTGGGTTTAGGTTGTTTCCCCTTCCCTAATAAGGCATTCGCCTGGCCATAGAACTTGCCCGCAAGTTCGCGGGTTTCATCTCATGCCTACAGTTGTTGAACCAACTCGTGAGTTGAGATTCTGAGTTTTTGGATTGATAAATTTGCTCCCCAGCGGGGACAATATTCCTTGTTCGAACTATATACTGTCCCTTCATCTTCGGCGAGGGATGAATACACAAGTATGACATACTCCGTGAATGGACGTAAAGGAAGTACAAATACTGGTACTGACTAGCGACCCCAACCTTCCTTCAAATTTGCTTAGGGTGAAGAATCATGTCAGCACACTTTTCCGCAACCATGACAATAGCAGCCTGTGGGTGCGCCCTCAGCATGCACGGAAACACACTCGCATCAGCCACCCGAAGCCCCTCAACACCAAACACTCTCAGCTGTGCATCAACAACTGCACCACCATCAGGTGCGTCCTCCCTAGGACCCATCCGGCAAGTCGAAGTGTAATGATAGGTAGTCCTGTTCCTCCAACGGATGAACTTGTCCAAAGATTCGTCATCTTCACCCTGAGGCATTTCGCTCTTCCAATCTTGAATAGGATAATCATTCTTGCGGATTTCCTCTCTGATTCGGAGTATAAATTTCAATGCAGCGCGAAGCGGGATAAGGTCTTCAGTGTTGGAAAGATATTTGCAGTCAACTTTAAGCGGTGCGTCGGGCCCAGCAGACGTTATGAAAACGCGACCCTTGCTCTTGGGCGAAGGAGGACGGAGAGGAAACTAAACGTGCCCCGAGAATCATCCAACTTGAAGTCGCGGGAATCGTATGGCATCTAGTCATAGACGATATAATAAGAACGTGAAAAACATTCAGTGGCAACGCAACTCACTGGAATAATTTCAACATCTGGCAATGCATCTGACTTTGTTTCGCCTTTGATAGGACAACCCCGTGCATCCAACGACGTGCTGCTGAAGAAGATAAGGATTTCTACCACCGGGATGAGAAGCATCCCTGTTCCCCAAATGAACCAGAGCAGAAATTGATAAACCATTGTCCATGGTTGCTTCTCAAGGGAGAACAGAGAATGGCTCATGGGAATTCGAAATGCAGTCGATACAGCAAAGTGGTCTTGCTACTATCTAGATCAAAACCATATTCATAAAAGAGGCACGGAAAGTACACACCAAATTGTTACCCACAGCCGGAAGGTCCCTGCAAACCGGGATACCATGTTCTTTGAGATGCTCAACAGGCCCAATGCCGCTCAGCATCAGAAAGTGCGGTGAACCCAATGCCCCAGCACAAACAACAACCTCTTGTCCACACTTGACAACTTTCTTCTCCTTACTCGATCGGTCGACAACTTCAACTCCCTCTACGACTGACACGGCTCCACGCTGCCTTATTATCCACTTTGTTCCAATTGCATTGGTCATGATATGCAAGTTTTTGCGCTCCCGGACTAGACTAGCTGGGAGGAAAGCGCGACTATATTGTTTTTCATCTCGCGTGAAATGGGCTAGTCCAACGCAGCTGGTCGGATTCCTAAGCGAGTTAAGATCTTTAAAATAAGGGAGACCCAGTGTTTTACAGGCTTCAACAATCCTAGGAAGGTTATTAGTGGCCTCTTCCTACATGCAATGTGCTGTATTCAACTTACTTGGAGAAGGTGGGAAGATACAGAAAATCACTTCTATTCGTCCATTCACCTGATGCATAAACAGGACCGTTAGAAATCAGGGTAAGCTTTGACTCGAAAAAATTCGCCAGTCTTTCCGTGGACATTTTCTTCATCTTGACCATCCAGGAATTTCTCAAATTGCTTGAAAAATTGTTTAACGTCTCTCTAAGCCCAACCTTCACATCCACTCTCAGCCCAGAGGTCATATTCTTGTGGTAGACCCCTTGTATAGATCAAAGCATTGATACGGGAAGTACCACCAAGACCCGATCCACGCCCCAACTCGAACGCCTTGGAGAGCTCTGGTTGATATTCCGACATTTGTAGTTGACTAAACTTTGCGAAAGGAGCGGTATACGCGAAGCACAAGTGTCTCCAACGGGGCCGCGTTCAATCAATAGCACTGTCTTTTCCGGCATAGCGCTCAGGCGGTTTGCCAGAACACATCATGCAGTTCCACCACCTGTAAAAAAAGACCTTAGTTTGACCCACAGATCAGGTTTAAGAAGCTCGTACCAACAACGATGTAATCATATTTGGGGCGGAGCTTGTCCAACGGAACCTCCGGATAGGGGACACTCGACCATGGCCACATAGCTGCGTACAAAAGGAAGCAAGAAGCTTGATAAGACAAGGTGAAAAGACCCTGGCTTTTTGTGGCCACTCCGATCTCGAGCATTATCATCCTATAATTCGATGGCACTCAACAAGTCTCCTGTCAGCATTGGGCATTACCATCCTACAATTCAATGGCACTCAACAAGTCTCCTATCATCATTAACGCTCAATATAACAGCGGGATCATGCGCGGTGAACTCTGTTGACCAACACAGGGGTCAATTTAATCGTCATATGTCTAACTAGCCGTGGTCTCGCGAAATTTCAGGGCTAGCCTTGCCGAAACAGGTGTACACCGCGCTGCTATTACATTGAGGGGTGACTTTTGTGAATGATTGATGGTTCCGACACGGATGAAGATAAGAAAGGCCTGTTCAGATCTTGTCCTCATACAAAGATTTAACATACTGTAAACGTCACCAGCCTCGAATTTGATCGAACTCCTTCTCTGAAGACTGCAAGGGAATCATACTGAATGAACCGACCCCATGAATGCGCATATGATTCACGACAAGTGCTTGAGCTACCCCAACGCTTGACAAGCCGCGGCCTAAGAGCACTGAGCTTAGTACCTATACCTGGTCGAGTAATCTGGAATATTCGCAATGAGTGTTCAATGTGGTGAGTGGAAGAGCCAAAGATGGAGGTGGACCTTTTGGTGAAACAACTAAACCACGACCCTTGGAAGCGCCTCGGTAAACGGTCTCAATGATGTCAATTAGCTATTCCAACAGCATACATTGATCAGGTGACAATCGACAACGAAACCAAAGAGGAGGCATACCTCTTGCTTGTTATCCATAGCCCAATTACTATCAAGGCAGGAGGAAAGGGTAGAGTTCAGCGGGTAGCGGCAAAAAATTGGAATAAAACAGACATACATCTTATTGTTGTTCCCAGTTCCAAGATCAATCATAATGTGTTTATTTCTATTGTGAAATCAATGTATTAGCTTCATCGACCAAGCAAATCCGAAGCTATATACCTGTAGAAGAACATGACAGTACAAGGGTCGTACAACTCATACATCTAAGTAGGACTCAATTAAATAGGTATACAGAAAGGGTCCAAGCAACACGCACCTTGTTGAAATCAGGAACTTCGGTGATATCAACCAGGTATATAACAGCAAAGTTTTGAACCTTCTCAGCAACGGAATACAGAGTCTCGTCCATAGTCATGCATTGGCTGTCCCAGTCATGACCGAAGCGAATGACAACGACACGATCTTCTTCAGATTTGATAGCCTCGTCGACGTGCCAACCAGAGGGGAGATGTGGAAGGAAGTAGGACATTGTGGGTGCTGGTGGTGGTGACCGAGTAAGAGAACACAAACTACGCCAAACAAAGAACTACACTCAAATGCACTTGAACATGTACAAGTCAAATCTATACAAAAGCATGGCAGAGCAGATCGACGGAATCCCCAACCACTCGTACATATCACCTAGTGCGTTATATCTGACTTTGACTCGGCGGGCAGGGAAAATCATGGCGGCCTCTACCCACTATGGAAGGTACACGGCCAAAGAATAATCATGAAATCGTACAATAGTACTAGACATTAGTTCTGATGAGAAGTAAACATTAGCGTCGCAGTTTGTCCCTTGTTAAGGGGAGACTTGCCTCGGGTATCCTAAAGATGGTGATTTCCTGAGAAAATGAGAAGAATGTTACGGTCAGTGTTTAACAGAAAGACAGGGCTGACGGACCTGTTGCTTGAAATACCGGCGGTTCTCTTCATCAATGAGAACCAGATTGAGGTAGTAACGCGTACTAAATCTCTTATTCACATCACGGAATGTTGGTGTTAGATCGAAGCCTCCAAGGAACAGTCGGATCGGAATTGTCTCCCCTGTTACAATGTTGAGTTCATATCTTTCGAAGATAGGAAGCCACGACACACCTCGAACAGGAGCTCCATCCATGATTTCAAACTTGGTGATAGTTTCACTCTCATTATATTGATTGGGAGGTGCACCAGTCGTCTCGCGCCGAATTATTGATAGTTCCATGTGCTTAATCTTTATTCGCACAAGCAGGAAGTAGATCTTCCCGACAATTACATCCTTTAGGTGATACCTTTACTCGTCACACGAAGAGTCAGCTACATAGGGAGACCGCGATCAATGAAGCCTTACTTTGATTTGTTGTATTCAAACTCGATATGTAGGCAGTCTTCAATACCGACTTCCATCTTAATCGAGTTATTGCTGTCCGGTGGCATACGGAACGAATGTACCCAAAGGTCCTTCTCCTTGGTGACATCGGCCATTCTTCGCGAGATTGAAACTCGTATAAAATATCTGTCCAACATGAGCAATGTGGTCCTCCTTAGGTAAATAATCTACCTTAGTTTGACATTGATACCTTGATAGCTTTCGTACTGCTTTTCGACATTCTTGAAATTGAACTCATGTGTTTGTGCTTGTCGCATCTCTCCAGGGGCCGCCAACTCTTGCGATAATGAAAGAAACTCATGATGATGACCTCTATCATAGAACAATTCTGCATAATGTCGCTTCATAATCTCCTGGGTCAAGATATAAAGACTGCTTACCGATACTGCCGACAAATTCGACCTTGATTCCTTCATGCGTCACCTTCTTTCCGTCGCGTACGCGTATCGAGACCTACGCATCCTGTCAATACGAATACAAGCCAACAAGGGTTCTCGTTGTAAAACCTACTGTTCCAGCCACAGAATCTCCATCGTAGTACACGGGACATGAAACGACCTTCTCCTTCTCCGTCTTCATCTCCACCTGTTTCCGAGCATCTTCTCCCTCAAGCTTGACGTCGATATCGATTGGCGATGCAAAGAAAAAAGCCGCCATGGGTATTGAGGATATAGTAATGCTTCCAGTCCAATAACTGGAGCAAGGTGCGCAGTGCTATTCAATAAGCGACTGTCATTAGTCGTGACTGTCACAATGTTATGATCTCTAGTGAGAAGTGCGGCTGCCTGGCGAAATGGCATCGCGTCTGACTACGATCGTGGTTGTAATCAGGAGATTGCAGGTTCGACCCCTGCGGTGGTCATTTTATTTTATTTTATTTTATTTTGTAAAATCAAAACAAAAATACCACACCATCGTACTAATCAATGATCACGGAGACGCATCGTCTACACAGAGTAAAAAAATCTACTAATTCATTAAGGGTGGCTCATTCGCCATCCAGACCGAATGGTCAGGGGAGTAGTTCAACCACCCGCTGAACGAGGCTTTTCATAATTTCCGCTTTTTCACTCCCAACAGCAAGGACCTCCTCATGGGATACAGTCTGCGCTTCTTCCGTACTGATAGGCCGCCCTGCAAGCTGTGAAACCATTGAAGTTAGTCTAAATTCCAATGAGCTGTTGGCAAAATACGAGCCTCTGCTTCCACTTCCTCTCGGATACTTTTGTACGATGCAGGAGCAACGACGAGGTTGGTAACAAGGCTGAGAACCATCACGTTCAGACCCTCTTCCCTAGCCACGAGGACTTCGGGTACAGTGCTCATACCCACAATGTCAGCGCCAATGCTCCTCAGGAATCGCCCTTCCGCGGGTGTCTCGTAATTTGGTCCTGAGACCCATGCGTACGTGCCTTCGGCCAGAGCAGATCTATCGAGAGATAGCTGATGGGCCGCCAGAAAAGCAAGACGACGGAGAGAGGTTGAATAAGCATCGGAAAGAGGGATAAACCGAGAGTGGTCGGGGGAAGTCAGAGGTCCTAGTAACGAGTTGGTTCCGGCCATACCGGGGAGGCCAATGTGATCATGGACAACAACGACTTAAAAATAAGATTATGAGAAACCAAGGTATTGAAATTTGTTCAATAACGTACTGGTTCCAGTAGGGATATCTGGATTTAGAGATCCTGCAGCGTTCGTGACTAGGAATTCCCATCGTATTCAGTGATCAGGATATGAGTGAAAGAATCCTTGAACATACTCAGTATCTCTGTGATGCCCAGTCTTGCCATGACTCGGATAGGATAAATGACAGTTGGCAGAGGATGACCCTCGTAGAAGTGAAACTAGGAGGATACCAATAAATCAATCGATCGCAATGAACACACACATTCAAGGCACATACCCTTCCTAACATCGCCACAACAGGAACGCCATTCTTGCCCAACAAACCAAAAGCGAGTTCGCTCTGATGTCCGGGTACTGAGGTAGAGTTCAGTGATGGTATTGATACATGGACACACAGACTTCCATACCAGTGCTCACCCCAAAACCCGGTATACTTGCATAAGGTATTCTATGGATATCTTGGATTATCCCAGCGAGGCCACTCAAACCAGACCCGCACACGATTCCAACACGAGGCTGTTGCAATTTCTCCGGAAGCTGGGACCTGATATATTCCACGGTAGAAACGAAATTTGTCTTCATCTCTTCCCAACAATGATCGGTTATCGATTTATCTTCAAGGTGATCGGGGTTTAAAGGTAAAAGATTGCCAGAGTCGGGCCACGAATTTGTGACGGGGAACGTTCCGGATCTTGCGGATCATCGACATCCATGACAGTGATACGACTCCGAGTATCCGTATTATCAGCATAATATCTTATCTTATCATTCCTGCACAGCCGCCCGACACTCGATCTAGGTGTCGTTAGTCAAAACAATGCTGAAGTGACCGGGTGTACCGCACCGGAGGTTGTATCATGTAGATCTTCTTGTGCGAACTCAAAAATTTTATGAGCAACTTTGGCTACATAAGTTGGAGGGCGGGGGTTTTCGGGAGTTACCTTGAGTTTGTAACCACTTCGTTGATCCCCACGGTTGTGCTTCAGCTCATTCGAACCTGGGGCCTTCATGAGATGCTTCATTTTAAGAAGGTTCGGGAGTAGAAAGTGTTCGGTCAACGAACGTTCTACTAGTTCGATGAATCGATGAATTCCTTTGTACACGTGCTTCCGGGGGCCGAATGATGTGTTGATGCTGAGGAAGACAAAAGATAGGCCTCCTTGTTCCGGACGGGACTTGTCTTCGCGTTCTTTCTCCAGTTTCTCGAGCTCCTTCAAAGGCCCGCGGACTACCTTCTAGGCCGTGCAAAAGTAATTCACAGATCCTTCTTGGGGATGATTAAACCATGCCAATTACCCTAGAAAAGGGGATAGATCTCGACTACACGTTGGTGAGCCTTCGGAGGAGATGATCGTGTTCATACAAAACCAGGTGGCTACTGGTGACCTCTGGGTGACCTATCCATATTTCCCAATCGAGCGCATTGACTCTCAGCTCGCTGCTGGCTTCTTCTCAGGTGTTCTGATGCCATATGTGTGACCATCTTGCCGAGCTCGTATCTTGGTGCGGCACAACTAGTCATCTGTAAGCATTGCGTAACCCAAGCGTCGTTGTTCCGACTATTTCTGAAAGTTCATGCAACAAGGATGAAGCAAAAACCATGATGCAGGGTTCTAATACCGCCGAGCCCAATCTAGCGCAATTCCCACCTTGTGTGGCGCATCCTTCAACGATCAGATTAAAGGACAAGTAAACAACCCTTCTCGTTCTTCGCCTTATTACCGTCGCAGCGGGGCCTGGATACGTTATTATTTGTTTATTCGGTGGGAGTGAAGCACCGTGCGCCAAATTCACGGAATTGGCTGTTAGACATCGTTCGATCGACTGAATGAGATCGAATTGAGACATCACGAAACCCCTAGCAAACCAAACCACACGACTCACCGCGAGATACAATTGAATCTCGAGATCTATAGCGCTTCGCAGAATTCAAGCCGGTATTTCCAAAATGTGAAATACTAGAGGCTGGTCAGTGGTCACTCGCCGTCGTCACTCGTCGATCTCAACAGAATTTTTTTGGCCAGAATAGCAGCCCCAATTTGATATCAGATTCGATATCTGGCAGGCCAAGGGTTGTCCTCGCTCCAGGGTTCTTTCTTGTCCCACAGATGAGGTTATTCCTCGGCGATAATTAGAGTGTGATCACCTCTTATTCTCAAAAAAGTTAGAGGGTGATAATACCACCGTAGTCACCTTCCCCGCTATGATCAATAATATTTCGGCATGACCCACTTCTATCAAATCTAATAGTCACCGGTTAGCGCCAGCGAAGCTCAGAGTGAGAACTCTGACTTGATTCTAAGGGTGCTTGGAGCAGCCCAGGGTCAAACTGTATCTGTTCAAAAAATCCGTAACGTTAAGGTACAGTGCCTTATCCCTCTCTGTGCTAAGCCCTCTCCTCGGGAACCGTGGCCTTGTTTGCGCACGTCTAAACCCACCATCATGAACACGACCCACTCATGTCTCGAACGCAAAGATCGAAGTTAAAAAAAAACCCATATGCTCACTTGTTGCTTTCCTAAATCTGGGTTAAACACCACGTGAAGAAGTCGTTTGGGAACAAATAACCCCTTCAAGGGTCCAACGTTATACCCTGAGAGCCATGTCAAAAAAAAATCATATTCAGTATTTTACGCCTTTTCCGAACTGTTCGGGAACTCAATACCTCCAGAAAGACTGAACCCAAATTAAATTTGACACATGCAAGGCTCTTCTAAGCTGTGTCAACATATCTATTATATTTTATGAAAATACGAGCCGGCAGGCCGTCGTAACCCTAAAAAAGTTAGCATGCTTTTAGTAAAGTAACACCCTGTCAACGCTTGTCCCTGTACTAAACACTAGTCGTCATTGATGTGATGATCGTCGCTTTGTTCCTTGAATGGAAAGTCGACGTTTATTTTAGGATTTGGAAACGAGTGGATACGAGAACCCCCAGGACATATGTTTTTTGTCTCTTTTATTTCCCATAACTTCACACACCTCCTCAACTCAAACACACCCTCTTCTTTTAAGAAGTACGGCGGCCTCGGCGTGTCGTCATTTCTGAGCCAGTGGTTTCTTACTTGCTCACTGACGGAAGACAATAACCGTTGCGACACATGCTCCGCCGACTTCTTTTCTATTGAAAGTTCCCATGCCGAGATAACCTCTTAATCTCCACACCGACACACTAGGACTTTTAATATACACAGGCCTGCCTACTATTAAGGTCTGACCAATCAGCCCTAAGACTATTCGGTTGGCAATGGACAGGGAAAGAAGAAGAAAAGCCGGATATGTATAATATGTATATACCACACCTACCTTCTAGGGCCTCATTAGAACTCACATATTTTTAGAAATTAAAAGTGCTGTGAAACTTAATTGAGCGCTCCGATAGTGCCTCGATACAGTCACAGCAACAAGTTTCTCCCCTCGTCTCACTTTTCGCTTCTTAGCCTAACAGATACTCTTCTCGACTCACCGACAGGACGGCCATAACGTTTTCGAAGCAAAAAGCGTGAATGCCTCGGGCTAACTCTCCGATTTTATTTAATCTTATCATTCATTCCTCGCCATTTTCCATACGATCTGAGCAGGCCGAACAAAAGAAAAGCATTGAGTTAACCTGCGCCGTAAGAACCAAACCGTCCAACACACCATAGATCATTGAAGTACACCCCTGAAGCTAAGAAAGTCCATGGGGAAAACGATCACTATGCAATGAAAGTATCAATTGACGTGCGAGAAATGTCAAACGTTGCCTCAGTGCCTACTAATGACCCTCGACATCATGAATTCACCTTCCTTAAACCGGCTCGAGAAAAGCTCTTTTCATTTCCAACCACCCAGACCAACTCCGTGTCCGCAGGGAACGAAAAGACCCCCCCACTCGCATACCCAAAAAAACCAACTTTTTTAATATCCACAAAGATCTACTCGGACACCCAAGATTTCTCATCCTCATATCCGAGTGTCTACTCTTTCCCAAAAACAAACAGATCCCTATTATCTCGGACCACCCACCTATCTTCCGGATGTCGTGACAAGCGACGGGAGTAAGAAAAATGCTCCCAGGCGATCCAAATTAGATTTTTCTTTATGTTCATCTCCAATCCGTCACTCCATCTCTCACACTTCCTCCCTCATTTCTCCGGACAACCACCGGTTCGAGATAAGCCATAATCATACTGAAGGTGAGCCATGCTAGCCGTACGGCGCGCACAGTCTTCCCTTGATCCAGTTCAAATCTCCCACCTTCCTTGACTGGGCTTATCACGGCTCGTCTTTTCCTCTATCCTGCCTCCCTAACACTGTTTACTTTACTGACTCTTTCAGTAGTCTTACTAGTGACCCGGCGTATATAGCGACTCACTCTGCTCTAGTATATAAGTATAGGTCGGCCCTGTAGTAGAAGTACTATTACTATTTTAGTATCAACTCCTCACTTTCCAAACATTACCTCCGAATCGTCTCGACGCAAGCATCCATTCTCACGCACAACTCCAATATCCATAAAAGTAAACCCAAAACTCATTCTCCTCAAGTTCCATCCGTACACCACACCGGCGGCCGTTCACCAACGTTTCAAACATCCTACCAACCAAACGAGAGATCCTGACACACGCCACAGTAACTTCAACCCACACCCATCAAACCTAGATCTCATTTAAAAAAAAACCCCCCCAAGATAACACCCAAAAAAAAAGAAAAGAAGTTGTTCGATAAAAAAAAAAAAAGTTCACGTCGTGATCGCACTAGAAGCACACACACCAAACCCCCCCCCACATATTCCAAAAATAGTTTTCCACCCCCGAATTTCTCAGAAGCCAAAAAAAAAAACAGACATCAAACATCGCCACCCAAAAAAAAAAAAAACTTTGTGGAGCGCCAACAACTCATCAATCAATCACAAAGCCCCCTTTCTTTTTCTTCTCTTTTTTTCCCCAACTAGTTACGACACAATATACGTATAAACAAACATGACGATTTGATGACATGTACAAAGAAAATCCGATATACACATGATTGCGAAAAAAGGATTACTCATGAACAAAGGATTTGAAGGAAGGACTTCCTGCTCCGAGATAAGATCATCAACCAAAAGTGTTTTTATCTCCTTCCTCCTCTTTCCCCCCACCAATTACGACACAACATACACACATAATCGAGGCAAAGAAAACTAACACGGTACGCAACTGCTCACGAACAAAAAAAAATCAGATTCAAAAGAAAGACTTCTTGCTCCGAGATAAGATCATCATCAAACCAAAAAGTGTTTTTTTATCTCCTTCCTCCTTCTCTTCCCTCCCCCACCAATTACGACACAACATACGCATAACTGAAGCAAAGAGAAAACACCAAATGATGTCTTAATCCCATGTGGCATGAAAAATCTATACCACGAGACTACTCACGCACAAACAAAAATCAGATTCAATCTTTCCCAACAACTCAAGGATCATCACCACGCCAAACCAAAAAAAAAAACCCCACTTTGGAGTGATACTACCAAAATAGGACATACCAGAACTTCTCATTGACATTCCGCCACCGACCAGTATATGATGCACGATATACTGTAAGCCCATGCTCCCATGCTCCCATCGAGCCATCGTCAAGCAAAGGCCTTTTTGCCCCGCCAATTGCGACACAACATACACACATAATCAGGCAAAGAAACCTGACATGGTATTGAGAACCATTCTCACAACTCAAGCCACCACATCAATCAAAAAAACCATTTCTCATTACCAAAAACAACACAAATATACGCATAAACCTCAACAAAAAAACAAAAAAAAACAAAAAAGAAAATCATCACTTCATATCCACATAAACCGTAAAATCAGAAACATATAAAATCATAAAACCAATGCTCCTTATATCCGAAATAACCACAAAAAAAAAAGACTTGACCGACAACAAAAAAAAAATCGAGATAAACACAAGTGGTATATACGAACACACACCAATTAACAAAAAAAGGTAGAACTAAACAAACCCGATAGAGAGCGGGCAATTAACAAGAGTAACGATAACAAACTACCAGCACAGGAACAAAAAACATCGTCTCGCCAAAAACGAAAAGAGAAATAATATTAGATTAAATAACTTCCGGGGTGGGGTGAATAAGAGGTGCAAATTACAACAACAACAAGAAAAACACGAAAAATCTTAATAATCCGCTCCTACAAAAAATCATCAAAATCAAGACCCAAAAATCAAGTCAACACCACTCACCAAAATTATCATACGACGCCGGAGGTATGTAAATACTCGTCAGCCCAGCCTGCGAATGAGGAATCATCTGCGCCTGCTGCTGTTGCTGTTGCTGTTGCTGCTGCTGTTGCAAATGCGAATGTTGCGACTGCGAATGATGCGTCTGCGAACCCGCCGTCATCCCCTGATGATGCACCCCCATCCCAATACTCCCAAACCCAACATCCGCCGCCGATCCCAACTGCGAAAACGTCGAATAATCACTCCAATACTCCGGATGCTGCGACTGATGACTCTGCACATGCCCACTCGGCATCTTCGTCGAATGCGAATAATGCTGATGATACTGCGCAGTATGAGATTGCATCTCATGCTGCGCCTGCTGCGTCTGTCCCTGATGCGAAGTCGGCGTAGCAGGATGCTGCTGATACCCAGGTTCATCCACCAACCCCGTCGAATAAAGTTGTGGCAACACACTCGTCGACAAGGGTCCAGCCGGTTCTGGCTCATCCTCCGGATGAATCCGGCGAACAATGCTTCTCGCGCCATCCTCACTAACAAGAGAAGACGGCGCTCCGTTCGAAGTGGACAGAGGCGCCTCTGCCCACGGATAGGAACTCGTCAAAAGAGAAGGCGGCTGAATAGCGTACGCATCCGCAGCATCACCATACCGTTCCTGATGGTTCATCGGACGATATTGTGCTGCCTGTACAACATTTCGTGGCGTCTGACGGCGAATACTGGACTGCAGCGCCTGCGTAGTTTCTGACGAACGGACCGAAGCAGCATACTCTTCAGCGCTCGCCGTCGCACCGTTGGACAAGGCAAGCAATCCGCGCTCATCCTCCTCAGGGTGAGACTTCCTCTTGTGACTATTAATGCCCGAGGAAACATCGCTTCCTCGAACTGTTGTACTACCGGTGGTGACGGCAGAAGAAGAACCAACACCAGCGCCAGTATCCAGGTTCGTTTTGGCGCCGATTAAAAGTTCCAACGCTCTTCCCGCACTAGGCCAGATGTTTCGCATCGCGGCCAGGGCTTCCATGCACCGGCGAAGATTGATACGAGCTTGGGGATCATCTAGGTGAGAGTTTACTGAAATAGAAGATGAGGAAGTAGCTCATGTGATTAACAACACAATACACTTACAAGTAGAGACATGCATTATGCTCGCGGTGAACACATAATAACACAAAAATACCGAGCACCTGTTGAGCGGGTAATGATTCTGACACGCAGTAACTATATCGAATTTTGTCAGCGAAGGAGAACACGGAACTCGGGTATATCTTACCGATACTGGTGATGTGACTGGCAGCTCTAGCGCAAAGCTCATAACTCTTCCTTGATTTAATCAAATCTTCGCATTCGGATTCGTCCGGACTAGATCTCGGTCTCTGGTTCAGCGCTCGTCGAATACTATTCAAGGATTTGTTAGTCGATTGAAGCTAAAAAGACCAAAGGGACGCACAAGGGACGGTGTAACAGTAGAACTGCACACCAATACTGCATATGTAACGTCAGGACATGGAGGGGAGGAAGGGTCGAGGTAGGGTTGCGGTCAATATTGGCCGCAGGGTCGTATCTCAGATGTTCAGGTAAATGGAAGTACCACCTGTCGAGAACACCGTCTAATTCTGTTGCCTGCCTCGACATCTCTGCCTGACTATCGACAGGGCGGGCAGGTGGTGTGAAAGAGCCTGGTGTGCCAGGAAAAGGCCTAACAGCATATATCGCTTGGATGATCGCGCTGAGGATTTCGGCTGTTGACAAAGATATTGAACAACGGTATAATGCCAACAAGAAAATGGAACATACAAAGCTTGGCGCATTGATTGAAGCATGAGATCACACGGCCAGGGACAGGCGAGGTCCATTCACCGTCAGCACTGATAGACTTCCAGTCCTCCATCTCTTCGGACTGCAGATAGAATTTCAGTTATACAGAATGTAGTGAAGGGATAGATAACTCACCTGGTCCACTTCAGGTACTTCTGTATCGAAATCCTTTTCAGAAATCATGAGAGGTCTTCCAATATAGGCCGAGACATATTTATCCATAATGACACAGCCAAACCATATGCGCCTCCGTTCGCCAAGTTCCCAATCACCAAATATACGTCCTTCCTCTTCAGTAGTGGGCGCAGCACTCGATTTTGTGGAACACAAATCTGGCCGCCGCCAACCTTCCGCCTTTCTATGCATCCCGAGATCCTGAGCCATCCTGATCGCCATCCCAATATACGTCCAGGCAAGCGCCATGGCGCCAATGCCAATTTCCCGGAAACCCATAAGCAAGAGGGCTTGGCAGGTGCTTGGCCGAGACAAAGCGTAGGAGGTGTCAAGTAAACTTTTAGCAGAATTAAAATAGTCCTCGCCTGCAGCCCACATGGAGACACCGTCCGTAGGGAACGGTGTTGAGCTCGGAGACGAGGATGAGGCATCGGGAATGGAGGGAGAAGATGTAACCGAAGCCGGTTTGGGAATGTCGTACCGGGCAGCCAGGGCAAACATGGACAGGAGGAGGATAGGTGCGATGCGGCGTTTTCGTTTCATGTGCGGATTGGCGTCATTTCTAAAGTCACTTGTTAGTCAAATCGACAAGACAGCGTAATCATACATACCCATTTCTCCAAAGCTCCCAAAAGGCTTTTTTGTGAATAACGGGGAACGACGGTTGGACATGTGCGAAATACAGCTCGAGAAGTCGCTCCTGCTCATCCCGCGGCGGTAGGAGGCGATCTCCGCCCTTGTCAGGTTTAGGTTGGTGTTCAACCGGAGGGGTGTGAGTTCTTTGCCTCATAAGATGCACCTCGGAATTGTCTCCGTCACAAGACTCGGCAACAGAGGGAAGAGGCGGCCAAACGCGGGCGCCGGGGAATCTCCTGCGATCAAAAAGGTTTAGTATGAGCTCACCATGTGCGCGGATGCAGGGGAGCCATACCATATGCCACCCTCATTTCTCTTGTCGACCCGTTCCTGAACACCCAAAATATAGAGACCACTAGCCTGACCGTGGTACCGGACTTCCTCATCCTCGTTAAGACTAAGTTCCCCGACGGCCTCGACGAGCTGCTTCTGTTCCTCCTCGCAAGCGTGCCGCGGTGGCTTTGTCAGCGGAGAACTGGGAGAGGACGGGGAACTGTTGGAGGGGCTGTCATCGTAAACATACTCATCATCGAGCCGCCGCCGTTGGCGCTCTCGCTCCACACCGGGACGGGCCTTGTCGTCGCTGGAATAGGTGGCCACGCGAAGGGAGGGGGCTTTACTCCGTTTCGGCTCGGAGTGGTTCGCAGATACATGGGCTCGGTCGTTCTTCCGGCTCCGAGCATATCAATCACCTTGTCCTGCCATTCATTGGAGGGGCTGTACGGAACGAAGAGTCAGAAGGCGAGCCGCGTCGATCGGCTGGGGACAGGGGATAGACATACTGCGTGGAAGTGAGATCCAAAATACCACCGTCTTTCTCCTTTGGGGAATGTGGAGTGGCGACGGAGTCACTAGGTTTCTTGGGATTTTGCTGGTCAGCGACGACCTTGCGTCCTTTGACACCGTAGGGAGAGCCGTCGACGCGGACAATAATTTCCCTCGCCAGGGGGTCCTAAAAATACACACGTCAAGACAGAATGTGTGAACATATGCGCGCATATCATAAGCACCTGAGCAATGTCGCGGAGCAGGGACTGGGCCCGGGGGTCCTTGCTGGCCAGCATGATGCCGACGAGGGCCTCGGTCTGGTGCAGACGAGCCTCGATGGCGTCTATGTAGCCCTTGGGGGCCCGCGCTTCCTGGAGGGCCCGAGAAAGGTGCATGCTGTATATACAACACACGATAAGGCGGGGTGGGTGCGGCAAAGAGAGAGAGGAGGGACGCACGCGTGCCGAGGACGATGCAGCTCTTGCAGGGCTCGCTGGGGCTGGAGCGTTCGCACTTGCACTTGGACTTGCGGCACTGATCACATGCTAGGGGCGGTGATGAGCGGAGGGATCAAAGAAGACGGGACGGGGGCAGGGACCTTTGCTGCTTCTGCGGCGGACGGCGCGGTCCGTGGCGGGGGCGGGGAGGTGGTCGAGAAAGGGGTGGAGGGCGAGGTCGTCGTACTCGTCGGAGTAGGACATGCTGTGGAGGGAGGAGGGCGACGCGGGGAGGGGAAGGGAGGAGCCAAAGCGGTAGAGAGGCGTGGGTGGGTCGGAGGGCGTGCGGGCTTGATCGTGGGACGGCAGAAACTTGAAGTGGAACGCGGGCAGACGCCTCAGGTCCGGCGACCCAGACGCCTCCGCCTTGATCTGCGGGTACAGCATGGCCCTCCCCGCTGCCCGCCCCGCCCTCTTATACGCCCTGCCCCCCCCGCCAGATCGCCCGCGATCCCAGATCCCCCATCGCAGATCCCCAACAATCTCCGTCCCATCTCAAAGGCACAGACCCCCCGAGCCGGCTCTCTCGCCCTAATGAAACGGAACGGCATACAAGGTTCTCTGCCGCGTCCCCCAGCCGCCGATGCCATCACCCCGCTCCAAACCCAAACGCCAGCCCGGCACGTGGTCGAAGAACCACCCCCCCCCGTCCAGGAAAAAAACACACACAATCCCTAAATCAGCAGCCCCTAATGTGTAGATCACTTTTGATCGTCATGACGGAACCGGCCTCCGACATATCAAATTCCAGAATAGTCACTCCCGTCGCCCAACCACATGTCGCTATTATATGCCCACTCGCCCCCTACACAGCCCTGCGCGCAACCTCCGCCGCGGACTCTATACCCATCACTCCAAGCTCCACCACCCAGCCAAGTCACCGAAGCCGGGCTCCCAATCGGGGCCACACTCTATTCACCAAAAATTCAAATAAACCCATCCAGAATTAGTAACACCTCCAATTCCTATCAGGGGGGATCCCGTCCTTGGCCAACCCGCCCTATCAAACAAACCTATTCAAACTCCAGACCCACAACTAAATACCACAAAAAAAAAGAGGGCACTCCTCCAAATATCTCCCGGCATTACATAGGAAAAGCCTCTCTCTTTCTCGTCAACAGAGGGGTCAGCCGTGACCTATAGTGAAACAATACCACTCCTCAAAAGATACTTCCAAACCAACTCAACCAGATCAGTACCATCTCACAAAAACACCCACTCGCCAACCACCACAAACGCCTCCCAAACTCTCATGAACCAACCCACAAAAAAAAAATCCCAAAAAAAAAACCCCAAAACAGATCCAATCTCACCCACAGATCCAAAAAAACCACCAGAAATCTCATGTTTCAAAATCCCATCCCCGAAAGTTGAAACCGACACACCCAAGTTCCATCAGTCCCGATCCTCAAAGACACCGATTATCGGTCGTATGTCTTTCAAGTCCCTCCAAGGCTCACACACACACCCCCTAAACTAAAGATATGATATGATATGATATCCTACGACGACACTTGACAACAGGTCCTCTCTGACAACTTTATTTATCACCATTATCATATCACTCGACAAATCTGATACAAACACTAATAATTTCCAGCGCCAGACAACACTCAAAGAGTAAGAAATAAAAAATGTAAATTAATAACACGTATACCAACAAAAACAACACAAAAAAAAACATTGGTTCAACAAAAAGAATGAATACCTATATAGATCGTAAAAAAACAAAACAAAACCGACAAAAAAAAAACATCGAAAGCAATCCTTCAAGGTTTCACCAACACTAAAAATAAATCTCACAACCCACCACTCCCCCTTTTCAAAGAGACAAAGAAAGAGACACATGTGTTACCCGTCAGGGGCCATCAACCATTTGAGGAACACTCATTTTCGAGGGTGAAGTCAATACCACAGGCGAGCTCGCAGGCGCACCCGCACCCGCACCAGAAATCAACGACGTAGGAGGCGTCAAAGGCCCAGGCCCAGCCAACATCTTCGCATCGTCCAACATCCTATGTTTCTCCCTCTCCCTCTCCCTCTCCTCCGCATCATAACCACCACCACCCACAGCTCCATTAGCACTCCTCCCAGACGGAGACGCAAACGGTCCCTTCCTCTCAGGCCCAACCGGAGTCCCCGCTCTCCCAGGCCCCGAAAGCCCAATCCTCGAATTCACCGATCCCTGCCCATTCCCACTCTTCACCACCTGACCAACAACAGCCGGTGACCCAGCCCGCACCTTCACACTCGACTTACCACTCCCAAACGGTCCAATCCCTCCCCAGAACCTCTCTCACGTTCACCAACACCAACAACATTCCCCCCCATCGAAGGAGGCGGCGGAGGCCCAAACTTCACAGGCCCAGGCGATTTCTGTCCTTGAAGATTCGGACTCGTACTCGACACCAAACTCGCCGCCGCACCACCCATCGCCTCCACATCCCTCTCCCTTTCCCGCAAAGATTCCCCCATAGACGAGGGGCTCTGCGGGGGCAACGCTCTCCGCGACGGCGATAATGCCAAACCATCTCTAGTCGAAGGTAAAGAGGGCGTATGCACCGCCGAGGGTGTCGACGGCCCCGCAGTAGGAGGCATACTCCGTCCTGTACTCGGGAACCTATGTCCAGGTGATCTAAGATGTCCATCATATGCCGACGACACTAAAAAAAATAAATAACCTCATAAATACAAAAAAATCATCATCACTTACAACGAGGAGAAGACGCTCCATTCACAGAACCACTCCCTTGCATAGTCTGCGAAGAAGCCATAGCAAAAGGCGTCGATATCGGTCTATCACTCTCCATAACAGGAGCCTGCAGAGGCCCCGGAATCTGAGATTGAGAATGCGACGAAGGCCCCGGCACAGGCGATGATCTCCGAGAGATCCTAGCTCGCTCTTTCTCTCGTGCCTCCTTCTCCCTAAACTCTAATTCACGATTTGAAGGAAAATCGTCGCGGTGTGGTGGAGGTGGCCCAAGTTTCGAAGATAGATTTATAACTTCTGTTGGGTATTGCCCGTGTCCCGAGCTAGGCCCCATCTCTCCGTATTCTCTTGGGGCTCTTGGGCTATGCATGGCAGAGCCAGGCGGGGGAGGTCCTCCATGGTGATGGTGGTGGTGAACGACATGGTGGTGATGTGGTCGAGAGTGATGATGTCCAGCCATAGGATGGTGCTGGCTAGGTGGTCCGTGCCCGTGTGGGTGCATCGGCCCTGATGGGGGAGGTCCAGATGTAGGAGGTCCTTGTCGATGTTGAGCCATCATCTGCATATGTCGCTCCCGATCCATATCCATCATCATACTCTCCCGATCTCTCTCCTTTTCTCTCTGCTCTCTCGGTTTATCCCTTTCAAAGAACTCCCTCCTCTCTTCCCTCTGTTCTCGCTCCCTCATCATCCTCTCCCTTTCTTCCTCCTCACTTCCCATAGTGTAATCCCGTCGTCGGTCGTCACCAGGCACCCACTCTCGATTCGACCTTCCCTGACCTGGGCCCGGATATCCACCTGGTCCAACAGGGACACCGCCCGTGCCAGGGGGTATCCCTGGACCCACCCATACAGAGTGTGGTTGCTTACCATTCATGACAGCATTCACAGGCGAAGGCGACCTACGTCCATGATGGCCAGGAGGCCCAGCCACCGGAGGAGGGAGAGACGGTCCACCCTCAGGGTAAGGCCCACCGTTTACCTGCGAACCATAATAATGGTGTGGAGGTACAGAATGAGGCACAGGGCCCATCATTTCGTCCATCGGATACATACTGGACCCTGAAGGTCCTGGGTGTAGTGGTGGCTGTGGTGGAGGCTGTAGCGGGTGCCCATGTCCCAAAGTGGGCGGCATCCGTCCATTATTGGGACTGGTATATGCATAACCTTGTGGAGGTTGCATCTGGTGTGTAAAAGCAGGTGCATGTTGAGGATGAATTCGACCTGGAGGAACCATAGGATTTCCCATATGATCAGGATATCCTTCATAGCCAGAGAACGCGAGCGGTGGTGCAATCGGAGCTGTGAAGCCAATAGCCGGATTTCCTCGAAAATCGTATCGGCGACCGGAGAGAAACACTTCAAAGTCCGCATGGATTTCACTTGGAGTAAGGCCTACAAGTTCGGGATAATCGCCTGGTTGGGGAGTAACTTGAGAGCTACGCGTTTTCTGTTTTTCTACGAATGGGAAACTTTTGACGATTTTACGTAGGGAGGGCGCAGGCGGCACCTCAGAGGGAGGCATAGGTATATGTGGACCTTGAAGATGGCATATAAGTAGGTTTAGATACTATACCATGGGAGGAGAATTACGCACTGGGCTGAGGTTTTTCAGAAACTCTCCGTTCTCGTTCTAGTCGTCGTCTTTTTCTACTCGTTTCAGCCACCATGTCCGTTTGTAGATCGTCACGAGCAAGCTGCGGCATAAAATTAGATTTCATTCACGATGCAAAGGATATCAAGCACCTTCCACCAGCTCCACGTCAAGTCCTCGTTTGTCCGCCTTTTCCTTGATATATTGGCCAGCTCGTATTCGCGTTTCCTAGCAGCTAGTTCTAGCCGTCTATCGCGACGTTTCAATAACTCTTTCTGTATATGGATGAGTTCCGGATGCGTTCCTGCGGAAAAAAAAAAAGACACCAGAGTCAATTCTAAGCTCCTCAATCGTGTCGTGTGAGACCCTGACCTTCGTTGACAAGTTTTTCCTCCCAAGCCAACCCTTCCATCTTCTCAACATAAACCCGCTCTCGTAAAAGTGCAAATTTGAGCTCAATGGTCGCAAGCACGTCGAGGGCCTCTGCCCTATGAGCTGGCTGCAAATCACTTTCTAACTCCACTTCTAGATCATCGTCTGGGGATGGCTCTTCAGCTTCAACCGCCTCGAGCTCATTCTCAACGTCCACTTCTTGTTCTTGTTCGGCATCGATTTCATCGGCATCCACAGCAGCAGAAGGTTCAATATCACCATCACCTTCAAGTTCTGGTGGGCCAACTTCCAAATCCAACGCTGCTGGAGGAGCGTGTTTGATTGTCTTTTCCTTCTTTTCTGCCTTGGTAGCAGGTAATGAACCTTCATATTCGCCCTCCTGCTCCTTAACTTTAGTGTTCTTCCTCTTCGAAGAATCGACCGTAGTCTTGGTATTTGTTAGGTCAGGAGAATGAAATCTAGAAAACGTGGAGGTTGCGGGAGACGCTGCATCAATGATCTGAGAGTTTGCCATAATTGACGAGGCAGCAGCGGCGGCGGTAATGGGTCCAATCGCTTCGACCAATGGTCCCGTCTGATCCACGATACGCGCGAGAGAATTTGCAGGAGATGATGTAGCCTTGAGCGCTGCGCTACTGATGATGGGATTAGAATAATTACTAGCAGCTTGCGTCGTCTCCGGCGGATCGACATCGTCTGGGGGAGGATCTTGGTCGTTATCCTCTTTGTCCAAGTCACCTTCGTCCTTCTCATTCTCGTTTTCGGTGTCCTCCTCGTTCTCGGCGCCTTCTCCGTCGGAGCCCTTTGACGAACCAGAATCGTCCTCCGAAAGCTTCCAAGCATCCTTCGGACATACCCGCCCATACTCATACGAGTTTGTCCAAATCGCCCGACGGTGAGGGAAGGGGTTACCTCTCCTGCGCATCCATCCTCGCCCCCGCGAGAACCCTGGTGTTGATACTCCCTTCCATTTCATTTCATCACTATCAGAGGCGCCGTCTGACTGGTTTTGTATCTGGTCATTATGATCAGCATTTGAGGTATAACTTTATTTCTTTCGACGACAAACACATACGTTCTTGTCCTCCTCGCTTTCATCCTCCTCGCTCTCGGCTTCTTCTTCCTCTTCCTCGTTGCCGCCTGCACCCGAGCCTGCCATACCTCGGGACAGCGCGAGGGCCCCATTGAGCTTTGGTTCGAACCCACGGGGCACATCGACTTCCATAGATCCATCCCTGCCAATATCAGAGCGGTTGGCAGCCTTCTTGCCTTTTGATTTTCTCGCTATTGATGGCGGTGCCGGATGGTGACTACCCGTGCCTTTCTCCTGGTCCTCCTCTTCTACCTCTCCTTCCTCCTCGTCTTCCTCCTCCTCCATAACCTCTGGAGGGCCGGGCATTTCTTCCTCTTCCTCCTCTTCTTGTTCCTTGTACGCCTTGGTTCCAGCCCAGTCCCACATGGGTGCTGGAACAAGACTACTTCTCTTCTTTCGCCCTCTTCGCCGCTTGCCAGTGGTAGATAACACCTTCTGAGCGGCACGTCTAGAGTGACTTGTGGACGTGCTGGTAGAAGCACCGCCGCCTACTGAGGTTCCCCCGGGAGACTCGTCACCTGTCGCCGCGCGATCACCATGGGTTGCACTAGTAGGATTCGCCCGCTTTTCCGCACCGTCTTGTTCCTCTTCTGTGAGCTCAGAAAGCTCAGAGTCGCTACCGAGGCCATGAGGAGGGGCGGCCTTGGCCTGGGCAGCTTGTGCCTTGTGTGTGGCTGATCCCTTCGCTCTCGGAGGGGACGGAGGGGGGTTGGAGAGGGGCTACTGAGAGGCTCGGATATTGGAGAGCCCGACATCGTTGAGCACGACAGCGAGGGAGATTGTGTTGCGGGCGGAGGAATTGTGTGACGGTACGGTTGAGGTGGTGCGTGCGCGAGAAGACTCCGATTAGGCCATCTCCTTTTTCGGACGCCCAAAAATATTTCTACTTTATCTAATCTTATCTTCCCCCGGCTCCAGCCAACTCGAGCAGCCCACTGCTGCCATAGCATCTCTGCGCAAATTCAAACTCGCACCGCAGCGCACGCGCAAGCTTCGGGAGCAGCGAATTCAAGCACACAAGCTCCCGCCGGATCTTTCACTATTACGAAAAAGTTGCTCTCATGAATCTTAAAACTTGACCCTGCCGGGCCAGGCTACAGTTCCACTGTGCTGGGCGCTGGCCACACATTCAACCTTGGCACGATGCACCGATCCATATCTATATCACCCGGGATATATTAACGGGATCTGCATCGGCTATTGGCCAAAAAACGTCACACGAGCATAAACTATCGTTGCGCCTGTACCCAACGGAAAAGTTTCAAGGACGACGCAACAGCAATCACCAATTGATTCACATGTAATTCTAAGAACACCGTGGATGAGCTTTTTATTTTTGATTTATGTGCCGCAATGGGGGAAAGTGTAAGCTAGCTAACCTAGAGGTCGACCAATAGTAACCGTTACTGTATTAAAACAGACTTAACAAAATATTCATAATATTCTGCTCCCGACCGGTACATGCGTGGCAATCTTCGTGTTTTACACCGTCAAAAAATCAGCATCGTTCTGTACAGTTGTGAAATACCCTCAAAAATGAGGTAGAAATTCTTCCAAAACTACAATAATAATAATATTCCAAAACTTTAAATGTGCAGCAATTAATTCGAGAACTATTTTTCAAATGCTGATGATACCGCCGGCGCCGAATCGCGTGCAAGGAATTAGACGACAGACAGGTCATTGGTGGGTATATAACGCTCAAGCACAGCAAACCTTTATGCATGGTTGCGCTTCATACAACGACTTCATCCGCGAACTACCACCGCTCGACTGCTTTCAGTGCCCACCTGCATCACAGGCACACTCGACTGGGACGTAGCTAGCGCAGTGCGCTCCTCATATATCAAGGTACAATACAAGTATGGACATACGTTGACATAGAGACGTAGGTAGCACGACACCCGAGAGGTGGGAAAAACAAAACCAACAACCATACAGCACTCATCTCCTGCTCGTCTTCCCCGCCTTCCTCTTACCCGAGTACAAATGCTTAGGCTAACACAATCACAAACGTTAGTTGAGCGGCGAGGGCACAACGAGTGACGACTCACCATCTTAACTCTAATAGCACGGTCACTCTCACCAGCTCTAGCATGCATATTTCTAGGTCGTTGCCCAAGATTACGTAGTTTAGTAGCTTTATTAGCTTGCTAAAAGACAGGTGTTCAATCAAGTGGGTACAAAGGAAGCTAAAAGAAGATAAACTCACAGCTTCGTCACGCATACCAGCCAAAGTACGATCCGACCTAGGAGCCCTCTTCGTAACAACAGCTCCCGAAACAGTCTTAGCTTTCTTCTTCGAAGGTCGCTCCTCCCCATCCACATCCATCCCCTCATCTTCCCAATCTCCTTCCTCCTCACCATCCTCGTCATCCACATCCATACCCTCCTCATCCTCTTCTCTCTTCCTCTTCCTCTGAGCGGCTTGCAATTTCGCTATCCGTTCAGCACGTTCTTGAATCCTACTAGGATCCAACCCTGCTTTCGTAAGTTCATCTGTAAGCTCCGTAAGTGTTCTCAAACCCGCAGTACGCGGAAGGCGAGTTTGATTCTTCCTAGACTTTTTGTCAAGCTGAGATTTAACTTTGTGTTGCCTTGCAACTTTGGCCTCTGCAGCTTCACGCTCATCATCAGAGTCGAACTAGAAACAGAGGGGAGAGTATAAGATTCTTGTTGCAAAGGACATATGAAACACATACTATTTCCTCGTCACTTTCATAAAAGCCTTCAGCTTCAAGTTTTTCCTCTTCGCGTTCAAGTGCCTCAAGTTTCTCCGCAATATCGGGATCAATGAAATCAGCAATATTCTTGCCATCCATGATTTCAGGCATGGTGTCCATCTTCCAGTCGGGATTAGCGAGAATATAATCCCCTGCAAATTCAAAAGCCAGGTCAGGGCCAACCAGAACTCATGAATGACAGAAAAAACGCACTCTTCATGTTGATACTGAATACACCAGCACCACCCTCTTCCTCCTCCTCATCTCTCAACAACTTACGCCTCTCCGGGTCCTCCTTGTCGTACTTCCTCTTCTCCTTCACGACATCAGGTATAAAGGGTGCCCGTACAACATCATCTCTCGGCTTCGGTTGCGCAACATGTATCCGATTAGCGATGGCATTGATTTTGCTTCCCTTAAGCTTGTTCTCAACCCGATGTGCAAGAAGAGTTTCACAAGCCTTGTTTTTGAGCTCCATGACACCCTCCTCAGAATAACATGACACTTGAACGTTATGCACGCCCTCTGAGTCAATAATTTCTTGTACGATGGCACGGTTTTCAGGAGTGAGATCTTCAAGGCGGGTAACGTCAACCTTGTTCATAACGAGCATCACAGGTTTGCCAGTAAAAAGGGGGCGGATGGAGTGGAAAAGCTTGCACTAAAATTACGAACCATTGAGCCAGAGAACTCCAAAAAAATAGACATAAACGAACCTGAGCTTCAATGGTATACCCACACTGCTCACTCAGATCCATAAAGTACAGGATACAAGCCTTAAGGTGAGCCATAGCAGTGATACTCTGCATCTCGATCGTATTCATTTCCTCCAACGGATGATCAAGAATACCAGGTGTATCAATGACCTGCCACCGCAAATATCGATGGTCAAGATGCCCTACAAAGAGGGATTTCGTGGTAAATGCGTATGGCTGCACATCGACGTCGGCACGCGTGACCTTGTTCATGAACGATGATTTCCCGACATTAGGGTATCCACAGATAAGGAGTGTACGGGTATTAGGATCGATAGCAGGAAGACGAGAGATGTGTTGTCGAACTTGCTCTAAGTATGCAAGTGGGTCTTTTTGCCGTTTCATGATCGTTGCCATACTACCAGATGTTAACGAGAGCCATACAACAGAGCATAAAGGGCACGTACCGACCAAGAGCCGCTTTTTTGAGTTGCTTACAGCGATACAAACTATCACCGAATTTAAGCAAGCGAACATAATCTTTCGCAACTTGATCAATCAGATGTTTCGCAGTCCGTAGTTGGCCAAGTGCAAGCTTGTAGTGATTTTTATCATATAGTACATTCATGAGCGAAGAGAGGAACGGGTGTAGGTCCTAAAAGAAAGCACAAAATCAACCCAAATTACAACACAGATCCGCGATTCGACCACTCACATCAAGCAAAGGGAATTCAGTTAAAATTGCTCCGAGCTTTTCCTCAAACGAATCCTGCGTAAACTTGACTTTTCTCATATAAAAGTTTCGTATCCGACTGATTTTAAAGTTTTTATGGATGACCTATTTGCAACATAAAAAGTTGAGCTTTTTTTTTTTTTTTGATGATATTGATTGAGGCAGACCGTCGGAGTCTTCCTCTGAGTTTTCGACAGCACAATGTCGAGGAAATCATTGGCTGTTGGAACTGGCGCTATCGCCTTGAGACCGCTTGTCGACATGGCTGGAGATGTGCAGAGTCTTAACTTCAGTATTGGTCTATCGCAAATTCTTAGCACCACGTGATGGTCCTCCCTACACGTGATTGATCTAAAGATAGAAAAAGCGATTAGCGCACCGGTATCTTGGCCACTAGCTTTCTCTTCGCTTGTACGAGCTCCAAAGGGTGATAGAAAGCCACAAAAAAGCTGTTCGCGTATTCCAGGCTCGGATATACAGGGAGGACATCTCCTGTAACATCTCCTGTAGGCACTACAGGAAGTCGAAAATGGGAAATTTTTCTCTATGAGTGTCTTTAAAGGCCGTTCGTTTCTATATTCGGTATAGTACTGGTTCATAAGTAGCTCTTTCCAATTTCAGTTTTTGCGCTTGTGTCACATACAGAAAAAGGGTCGAAAAGCGAACAGAAAACGTGAAAACGTAAATTGCCGAATAGCTGATGCCCGGGGGGATGCAGTGCAGTGACGCTACCATCTGTGATCTAGGTTTCTTTGTTTTCTGGAAAACATTGTCTTCTTTTCGCGGAACTTTTAACATATTCCGCGGCGTTCACTAAATTTTATTACGTCCTTCAATGGAACAACAAGGAAGAACTTTTAACCGTCACGATCTAGGACGATGGACAAAATTATGAGCCGAAGTTTAGCATGTGAACGTTCGTCGATTTATTACATTCCTATTTGGTCTCCCCTGCAAGCCCTAGAGAACCCTCTACATAAATACCTCCAAAGGTAGAGAGCATACTACTAGTGACGCTGTAATGCTTTAAACAAGATATTAGCTGACAGTTATACACGATCATATTACAACATATATCCAAAATAAATTATAATGTAGCCCGGAGATATCAGGCCTTTTCCTCATCAACTACGTGTGTATGTACCGATTTACCCGGTTTAGCTTCATTTTCGAGTGCATCATCAACTTCATGGGCCTGTGAATAATCAGTAAGCCTAGTCGTACAATCGAAGAACAGCCTTCTTACATCGTGTCGATTGCCTGATTCAAGCGACGACCGTGCCCGATAACTCCGTCCTTGTCCCGAATTAGTACGCTGAGAAAACTAGTCAGAGACTTGCCCAGAGAAGATGGCGCATAGCGGACGCACCTGTAGACTCCCATCGAACGGTGCATTAAATACCATTCGACCAGATGTGACAACACTGTTTCCCACTGTCATTGAACGAAAATCCATCCTCGCATTCAGCGTCCACATCATCGAGATCGCGTAGAACTTCGGTAACATCGTGTTAAATAGCGCGGATAGCAGTCGATCTGTCCCAGGCCACAGCTGAGACGTGATTAGATTGAGCATGGCACTATTAGATCTCATTAGGAGCCGCCAAGGTGGCCGCAGGCCTGTACTCACCATAGCGTGGCTGGAGCAGCAGATAGCCATGTTAGTCGAATAAGAGATGCAAAATGGCCGACTGTCCTAGATTAGATTTAGTGACATCGAAGCAAAGAATTGTTACACACGTACGGTGGAAGGACATCCTCCCTCGTTCTCACCAAATAATATGTTATGCCCACAGTAATAGAGAGATCACCGCCTTGAAACAGCCCGTTAGACGAATGCACCCGGAAAGTTAAAGCAACACAGCAATGACATACACACGACGGCACCGAAATGTGCTGCAACTGGACAAAACGTTCAGTGTCGATATCTACCTCTTAAGAGAGAAGGAAATGGGCTTACACCAAGGGCCCACGACACTAGCCGTTATTTTTCCAATACTGATGTAATAGATCTTGAGCCTCGTAAGAATCTTGAATCCACAGGTATTTGAATTCACCTACAGCAACACACATGGCTGCATATGCAAAGGCCAGGACAAAGGTAACCGGCCCAGTCACCCACCAATTTCGGTTGGAGATGAGGTGTAGCCGGCGGATGAAAAACACTTGCACGTAGAGATCAATGGTAGCATTCTGTCGAAAATCAGAACAAATTGATCAATATCAAACAAAAACGCACGATGAGCGAGCTGGTAGACTCCCACCACGAAGTGTAGCTGAGGCCGATGGCACCCTCGAGGTCTGCGAAGTGATCTATGAATGTATGCCAAACAATAATGCTTCATCATTTTGAGTTTACCCTGGCAATATCGGAGGAGAAGACTGACAATGAGTGTATCGTTTTTAGAGTGCTCATGACGAACAAAGTGAAGACACCAAGTTTGATCCCCAGCCCGTCACTTCTGAAGTGCATAGCATACCGCAGAAACTGAAATCATTAGTGATACATATATAGAGGCTCTACCGAAAGAGGTTACCTGACAGTATAGAATGCCTTGGAGAAAGATGCCAAGAGTGCCGCCGAGCAACTGTATGAGACACGTGATAAGGATGCCAGTCCGGATTGAAGATTCCAGTCCCAGAGAGTGACTCACCCAAGGACCCAGCAGCCACACAGCGCGCTCATGTTCTTCTGAAGTCAATATCATGGGAGGGGGGGAGGATGCCTAAGCGGCCCACAGCACACAAGCGAGCTTCTCGTTTATATAAAGGCCAAGGAAAGAAACCCGCTGCTAACCTGCCAAGTTGCAGCGTGCCAAGTTCCATCTGGAAGCAGCCGAAAACCCGCCCCCTTCCTTCCCTGAACAAAAACATTTCCGTTGAGGTCCAAACAACCCTTACTTATTTCCCAATTTGTCGTTCCGTCTCCGGAAACATAACGGGCGAATTTCAGCAGTGTATGATCCTTCCACAGGCTCGTTGTCGCATAGGAGCCCTACCGAATACAACCTTTGCGACTGGTTCCACGGGCCACCAACATCCGTTCATCCACACCTCGGTGGCTCTAAAAATAGATTATCAACGCCGGTCCAGCAGTCACCAGTACATCATAATATCGGAATCCGCCTCTTTTTATCCTTTTTCTCCGAGGGAAATAGAATCGGCTCGTTTTATTTATATCAAGAAAGTGTGGAAGCCCCAGTGGCCACTGTAACATGATCCTGATGCAAAGGATAATCTGCGTGGCCTCTCTGATGGTACTATAATGTACTATTAACTGGAAATGTGCATCAACTTCCATAGCCCCATTACCCCGCGTTGCCACATCATTAGCTGAAACTAGATTGACAGCGTCATTCACATACCATCATTAAAACCGGGAATGTGACTTAAGTCCGATAAGCGGACGGACTTACTTTTTAGCAACAACTTCTTTTGGGAGTGCACAGTCCTGGTTAACCCATTTAACACGATCAAAGTTACCTCGAAATTACGCACATCCCAGCGACAGTGGTAACGGCATAATTCTTCCGAGGTTCAGGGCCGGTACCCCCACTCGAGTCAATCTTGGCAAGGACTCAGACGGGCAGTGCTAGATGATATAGAGGAAACGCTGTCATTATATTCTCAGTTAGTTTGTGAGCCTGAAAAGCTTTAGAACTGTCTTCGCCGGCAAGTTCTAAGGCTAGCCACCAGAAACGTCAGTTTCGTAATTTCCGAACAACCAGGAAAGTTTGTGGGAAAACATACTGCGACCCTGTACTAACCATACAATGACCATCCTCACGCTTTTGGACACATTGCTATGCTTTGACAACCAGTGTTCATGTATACGACTCTTATTTAAATGTAGATCCATAAGCACTTCCGCTTAAGAAAAAATGGGGAGTGGCGCCAACATTCAGGGTAACAAGACCTCGGTACCGCAAGTTAACTTGAACACTGCTGTGCAGTCTTGCGCAGGGTTTCACAGACTTATAAAAAGACGATTTACTCGAACTCGTTTAGAAAACAGTTGACAGTCTGATATCAGTAAGAGTCGTACAACGACACATACTACAACTGCATCCTGTATCTAACATGACAGGTCAACATTATCAAACCTTACTATATTTTCGCCCTATGTGTCACCGTAACTCGGAGAACTAAATTTAGAAGACATTTGAGCTACTCTACCCAGCATAGGTCCCATACTACAAAAAATGATTCCATATTTCACTTTTTTTGGCCAATCGGTTAAATTTCCTTGAATAGGTTCGCTTCCACGTCTTTGGCAATTTGAGGCTCCGCTCTCCTGTCTGAAATCATGGTGCGACTATTGAATATTACCATGAGAGAATTTGCATAGATTCCTCCCATGAGAAATGCAAACGCCATATAATAATGGTTTTGGGGATACCAAAACCAAAGGATAAAATAAACTGTAGACAAGGAAGCTTTTTTTTTTTTCGTTGAGCGATTATAATCTAATCACCATGGAAGAGTTTCGTACCTGTCAAAGCTCCTGTTTCGACTCCAAGATACAAAGCTCGACCCAAGATAGTTCTCGTAGGTCGAGTATACCACATAAACCCTTCCGGTAATTCTTTCAGTTCCTTGTTCAATTTTCTCATCTGTGTGAAATGGTTTCCACCACTGAGTATTTATAATAGTAAACGGAATAACATATACTTGCATAATAAGAGGTTGCAAAAGCGACAATTATATCACAAATGGAGCTGACCAATGGCCATATCTGCAAGTGATTTTCAATTTCGTCATTGATAAGCCGGTGAAATTCCAGATTACTGACAATGTTTCCAATAGTCCCTACTTGAGTAAATACTCCCAGTTTCGGTGAATGATATTCATCAATTCCAACCGCAATCGAGGCTGTACATTGAGTGATCGCAAGCTGCAAATATGTTCTGGAAGGTATGATTTATACCATGTGTCACTCACCAGAACAATAAGTAGAGGAAATATGTACGACTGTCCTGAAAGGATATAGATTCTAAAAGCAAAGAAACACTCGACGGTGGCGCCCACTGCACAAGGTTCCGCATTAGCTCGATCTTCCATCTAGTCGATCAAACTTACCTATACCGCCGAGGATGGGCATCGTCAACCACGTAAAGTTTACATTCCCCAGTTCACTCCGATCCCCAGGTCCAGACACAAAAGTTACAAAGGCATCCCTCATAATCAGAGCAGATTGGAGTATTTCCATGATAAAAATAGCGTATACAAGGCATTTCAATCCAGTATTTTCCCTCGATAGGGCATTGGTGAAGGCAAAGGAATAAATGACTTAAATAAACCTGTCAATATGGACGATCACTGCAGGGCCCTCAGTGACTCACAGATTTGGACAACAAGGACACCGAGGAGAAATAAATTTAGAAGATACCCTATAAGCTTCTCGGGTCAACACACAACTGCTAGAAGTCTGTCAGAAAAACTACATACTAATGTCCCTGCCAAATTTCTGCTACAATTTTAGCCACGACAGAGAATTATTTCACGTGGAAACGCACTGCAAAGGATCCATATTGTGCTTAACCGAGAATCGCCAGCGAAAGTGTCGGGGTATCAATGACCTGTGTCAAAATTAGCTAGCGGCGCAGACCAGCGGTGCTTTGGGCCTTCGGGAAACTTTTTGACAAGCGAGCCTCTTTGATGAGGAGGGTGAGAGCTGGGGGAGAGGGTGGAGCTGACTGTGGATAGCCAGTAGCACAAATATTCACCACCGCTCCCATGTTCATTATATCGGCTGTCCTTCACTGGTCCGGTCGCCATCGAAATTGTGATAGTGTTACCATCATTCTGATACACTCCATCTTCTGCGCGGTCTTTATATTTTACAAGCATTTTAAGCACCCTCTTGCTAAAATTTTGGGTGATAATGACAATTTGAACGTCGTAAAGTTTTTGTGGCCACAATGAAGACCTTTGTAGTCGTATGAGCTGAGGGATTGACAAAAAAATCTCTAGAGGGTTTATTGTCATTCCTGTGTCCATCACAAACTGATCGTTGGCGCTGCCACAAACAAAGAAGTGAGATTGATACTGCGGGACGCAAGTGAGGCTTGGCAAGTTCTTTCAACATCCAAAAGCGATAGTACCGTCAACTTGGGAGCATCGGAAAGTATATGCACATCCAAAAACCAAGATATCTGATTTGCAGCAGGTGTGTGACGACACTAATAAAGTTGCGAGAGAGTTTTAGTAGAAGCACAGCCTTTGCAAAAAAAAAACTCACATCAACCATCTGATAGTCATCTGTGATGTCATCTCAAAGTGGGACCCTTCACGCATCAGATGCACTTTAGAAGCACTCAAGCAACCAGCGGCTACCGGGTAACGGAATGATTCGATAAATCACCTTTATGATCCCTTTTAGATGGCGGACGAAAAATGAATACAGACAAATTGCATTCCAATCAGAAATGTGGAAATATGTATTCCGATTAGCTCCGATAAGAACCAACTACCTTACCGATCTACCATAGTGGATAAAATACTCCTCAAAACCGTTGGAATATCACCTGTGTTAGCCACACGGAACCCTCGCCCAGGGAGACGTTGGGTGATCCTGATCGACAGTTCAAATTGAGAACTATTGCATAGTAGTTGTCACTTACCATGTTGTTTCGGCACCTTCTCCAATACAAATCAGTGCTGTGTTAACCTTGGGATCACGCTTCATAGCATTGGTTAATTCTTCAGGTGTGATTCCGTAGCGGTTGAAGTTGGCATCCGTCACAGCAATCACAAACCAGTCGTCTGCAACAACAGAACCCGTTAACAGTTGTCAGTTTCTTTTGATTACTCATGACATACCGGCATCGTATTTCGCCACTTCGGCGACACCGTTGGCAATAGCTTCAACTATAATTATAAATTAGTCCTAGCACGTGGTTCGACTGAGGTGAGGCAGACCTGTAAAATCGCCCGCAAAAGCATATTGGGGGATCAGATACATCTTCTCTGCGACTTTCCACCTATCCTTCAGCTCATTCGGCGGTTTGTCAACTTCAACTAGAGGAATATCAGGGCCATCGCCAGACTACGACAACTAAGAGTCAGCCATTGTCCACAGCGGGTCACCGTTGTGAAATCTTACATGACCATATATCTGATTCAAGTTCCCTAATATATCACCGCTCAGGGAAATCAAAACTAAATCACTCACATCCCAAGCATATTTATCCTTCCGCGAAAGTTGATCAAAACTTTCCATGAGCATCACGGCTACGCCCACGTCAATATCTTGACAGGGAACCAAAATATCACAAGTCATAAGACACTTACCTGTCTCCATACTTCTGGTCAAACGCCCATCGTACTGGAAGCGATACCTGTTGCCAATATCAGCGACAGATAAAACCTTGTAGACGATAAAACCTACATAGAACCGCTCAGATCAAAGATGAACCTGATTCTCTTGGGCCTATAATCATAATCAGAAATAAAATTGTCTCAGGGAAACGATCTTACTTCAACTGGGGTCTTCCCAACTCTGGTTTCTCCATACCACGACGTTTATAAACGGTAGCTTCACCCGTTAGACCCTCTGTCAGCCGACTGTCATCTAATTCTCCATCCGTCTGCCTCTTCACCCATACACGTTCATCTTCTTTGGCCGCTAGGTCTACAAAGTCATACCGTCAGTCTCAAAAACCTTTAGGATATATAAAGTAAAACAAGGTACAACTTACATTCAAGCAAGTTGTGGAGGGATTGCATATGTGCCTGAGTCGCGGTCAACAACTGGCCGTATCCGCGGGCTTCAGCAGCAGACATGTCTAGCTCTTCTAGCTTCCGTTTTAACTCTTGACGAGCCATTTCTCTAGCCTTCTCCTTGATTTCTTCAGGAACGTTATCTTTCAGCGCGTCTGGAACCTTATTTCTAGTTAGCGATGGTCGTTCCTGCAAGGGGGAGCAGGCTGTCCATTACTTACTTGCTTTATATCTCCTCCCTGGTACAACCGTTTGTAACCACCCATACCACCCATACCCGCAGTGCTACGTCCCCCAGTCTACAGGATGATCCCATGAGTACAACCACCACAACTTAAAGAACATAAAACTTACACCACCCGCATATGTATCACCACCAGAATGTTCCTTCCCATCATGCTCCCCTTCCTTTGGCTCATCCAATGTCTTGTTCTTGGGTTCAAACTCAACGTCTTTAACCTTTTTCGCAGCTTCGCGCGCGGCTTCCAGCCCAAGATGAGGCACCTCAAGTCTGTAGATACCCGACTGAGTAACGAGTAGATCTTTGTTGTAGGGCCAACATACCCATGTTTAATCAAGATCTCCGACAACTTATCAATAGTTTCAGGCCTGTAAATATCGAAATCAAAAACATTCCGCAACGCTTCACCCAATGTATCATTAGGGTACGCCTTCATATGACGGACAAGGTTTATTAGTTCTGACACCACGGCGCTCAGCTTTTCCTTATGATAGATCCAAAAAAGACACACTCACCTCTCAGCGAATACGGATAATTCAAAACGCCAGTCTCATAACCTAACCGAAGATCTTGAAAGGCAGCAACAAGTCGTCTAATAAGCTTCTCATCCATCTCAGGAGCCAACTGGCTCAATAAATTCTTCTCAGATTCAGCATCTGGATTGCTAACCGAATGCGCGCTAAAGTTTTCACCAAGCACTTGCAAAAAGTTATTTCCAAGGAACGCTATAACCCGCAATAGCCATCAATTTCATAATTTATCCATGATAGAAAGAAAATAAAGGGGGGCGACGTACGGTATCCTGGCCGATTGGCTAAAAGTATCAACCGGAAGTTGGGGTGCACAACTACGTCATTTTCACGGGACCTGACGCTTCGCACCCGTCGTCCATCTGATAGGGTCAACTCCCCTTGACCGGCCAGACTACGAAATATGGCCACAACATGTTCAGGAGCTTTATCAGCTTCATCGATGATGATAAAGCGACCATATTTAATTGCCCTCAGAAGAGGAGAATCGGTGTAGTTTATCACGCCACCCTCAAGCGACGTCGTGAACATGAGTTGATTGACTGTTGTATCCCTATGCAGTTGAATATATTCGCGGGGGCGACCAAGGAGCTGATAATCGTGATGAATGTCTTTATCCCATGATCCAGATAAATAAAAAATCACCTGGCATAGTCTATCAATTATCTTGTTCTTGCCGACACCTTGATTGCCAAGGAGAACAACATGTTCTCTTAGAAGCTCTAGGTCAATGGCAAGGTCGCGCATAAGACCTGTCTGTAGACTGTTATTGTAGAAGTGGTCCATATGAGGAACATGTGAGGACACGCCCTCTGGGTCCTCGGAGGTAGGGAATTTCGGTATGATTGCAGGATATGTCTTCTCGCCACTGCTACTAGGCGGGGGAAAAACTAGCTTGTCCCCTTCTATGTAAGGACTGGGGTGAAACTCAAAAAACAATTATAAGCTCAAGTGACCTGGATTCAAAGAGTGGAACACTTACAATTTGTGATCGTCTAACAATCTTCGAGTCATCAAGCAAGGTATTCAAATTCAATCGTTCCATTGCAGGTAAAAACTCCGCGAGCAACGATTGTGACAAAGCGAGGTGAAGGTCCAAACTATCTGGAAACATAGCAAGCTTTCGGGCAATCCGGACTAATGAACGCGTCCCTAGCCTTCGACTTTTCAGAACAGTATCCGCAGATATAGTCTCCCTGTATTTCCCAGCAAAGTGGAGCAAAATGTCCACCAGCTCATTAGGACAACCAGTTGCCCGAAGTATGTTAGACTCCTCATTAACGTCCATAGGTTGACTAGGGATGGGGAAAAACATATTGGCATGTTCATCAGAAAGCCAGTCTTTCAGGGGTAGCGACTTGGATGCAGTGCTTATGACACGGAAAGAAGGGTGAGCAACCGAAAGCTCACCAGCTTCGATCTATAGTTATCATCGATCAGCAAAAAATGAGTTACCAATCGAATAGAATCGAGAACCCACCTCCGGTCGAGTCGCTGATCCCACAATACGCTTTCCTTCCCACAGCTCAACCTCACGATCTTGGAACATCCGCGATAGTGAACCTGCAGTGGATCCGATAACATCGAGCCCGGATAAGTGAAGTAGCCGACCCGACCAAGCGGCTTCAATCATAGGACTGCCAATAACCCCGATGTTAAAACAGGGTTCAAGCTCATGCATTCGATCTCACCTCGGTTCCCAAGTAGTCGCACCACCATCTTCTATTTTCCTCCTCATAATCAATTCGCGACCGCCTATCTCCTTATATAGGTGCAACACTTCGTGATCATATCCGAGAAGCATTCCAAAGACTTTTACGAGAGTGGAAGTTGATGAAGATGCAGTAGAAAGAGTTGCCGGTGGTACAAGTGAGATGTCCCAACCCAACGCATGAGCCTGCATAAAACACGTCAAGAGGCCCATGAACCGCGGTGTAGGTTGGAAATCGAGCTTTCCGACGAACGGGAAAGGGAGAAGAGGTTTCGGGCCTGCCGGCACTATAACATCTACGCAGGATGGCCCCTCAAAAATGAGCCGCGCTGACTTATCGTCAATGCGTTCAATACGACTGATAGTATAACCAAAGAGCCCAATACGCTCATCAGGAGAGACCATCGAAGGGCTTCCAAGTTCCCCGAGTTCAGCTTCTTGGGTTTGACGACTAAGAATGGCCCATGCCTGGAAAGCAGAATGACTAAGAGCAGGATGGAGAGTAAGGAAGAGTCGCGCAAGTTGGGATGGCGTGGGTTCCGGAGGGGGAGGGAACACTTGAAGGAGCGTTCGCAACTTTGTAAGAGCGGTTTGCGGGAACGGTGGCAGTGATGTCTTTGAGATCGCTTCTAAAGCACTTCTACCCTCACTGGCATATTGAGTCGTTAGAATAACGTTGCGGACTTTGTTGTAAAAGGGAGTTTGAACGAGAGACCGGCGCGTCGGGGTATCGAGGGACAAAAGGGCCCCTACAGGATCTACAAATCGGGCTTGAAAACGACTCCGGAAAGGCGGGTCTAATGGAAATCCGGGATATGGTGGTACAGGAGCCGCAATAGCAACAACGCGGAAATTCTTGTGTGCAGGTATGAAGGTCTTCCCTTGTTCGGAAGTAGTGGTACCAGCGGATTCTAACTGAGAGTATCGATGAGGATGGACTATGTGTGTTCCGTCATCAAGGTTCCTGTTTGCGCATTAGATCCCAAGATAAAGCTAAAATCTCGAAAAAAACACAATACATTTCACGATTTTCGAGCAGATTGTTCAGGACCTGTAACAAACCGACAGGTTAGCGACACCCCAAGCAGCAGCGACGAATACACGAGCGCACCGGCATTATGCCTCGTTCTGCCTTTTCTATGCCCTCTATAATCAAAATCCTCCCATGCTTGACTGCACTGACAGCCGGACTGTCAACATACGCAAGATTCCCTCCAACACGAATTTCACGCCCCTACGTCGACATTTGTGGGTTTCAACACAACGATGAACACAGAGGGCAACCGACCTGTTTGAGCTCAGTTTCTCCTACATCCCGGTGTAGAGCAATATATTCATATTCTGCATTGATAATACTAGACACATAAGCAACACGAAAGCACCAATCGACAAAACACAATCTCACCTCGCAAATGTCAACGCCAGCCTCCTGGCATATGGACCAGGCTGCGAAACCAAGAATATATCCTGCCCAAGTAGGTATTTCTGGAGCATAAAATGCAGATTGTCCAAGTTGACTCCATCTTTCGGCTCGAGGAGGCGAGCGTTACGAGTCAACCTGCTTGGGACAAGTGCCGCCGGGACGTCGTACGTAATGTCGCCGAGTTTCAGCGTTCCCAAGGCGGGAGGCGTCGGCCTCAACTCGTTTAGGATCTGATTCAGACGTCGTCGAGAGGCCATTGCCACTGACACTGGCTTTATGTTTCCGCTTAGTCGCAGCGGGCGGCCTCTTAGCAGGCCGAAAACAGGGTTGGCCGGATGACGAATTGTAGGTATTTATGGTAATGTGTATGCCCTAGAGGGGCTGAGCGATCGAAATACAATGTCAACCAAGATGACTCCCGGTCTATCGGCTACGCTTTTACCGGGCTCCCTCGTGAATGATGGACAGCATACGCCACCAAATTCTGTCATTCAAAGCAGAAAGCATAGGACTAGCCAGATTGCCTCCCCGATCAAACGTTCAACAGTTGCACTAAAACACAGATAGCGATCAAATTAAAAATTGGCCTAAAAATAACCAAAAAAAAAAAAAAAAAACAGAAAGCCGACTTCTTGAGAAGGGAAGAGAAAAATCGTGGTGAATCCAGTGGCCCTTCCAGACAACAAAAACGAGTGTACGCCCCACTATGCGATCCCATTCAATTTGCGCGAAAACGCCTCCCGACATTGGTAATGGGTGACCTCCCCACTGACAGAAAGTCAATCTCAAGCTGACAAAAACGTAGCATCACAACTACTCACCGAGGTGCATGAACGGCAATAACACTATTTCCAATCCTCTTATGACACTGCGGACATCTAGCGGGGTGAATCAACATCAGAAAAGACAAGAAGACAGAAAGAAACCAACTCACATCCGACTATCAGTAACCCTCACTCTCCTCGTCTGTAACGCCATCAACCGTCTCGCAACCTGATCACCCCTCGCCTTACTCAAATGTCGAACGACCCTCGTATCAAAAATCGGTGCGCGCAACGCCTCAATCAGAAACGCCCGCACATCCTCCGCTGTGACAAGTGGCGGTAACAAGTTCAAGGTTTCCACCGGATCTAAACGCGGATTATGTCGCGAAATGAGTTCTAACGCAGGTGTGAGAAGGTCGGTCGGGGCTGGTGTGATTGTCGGTCTGAGATATATCCGGAGAAGGGTAAGGAAAACGTTCGATGTTGGTGACTTGGGCTGATAGATGCGTTTGCAGTACCTACGTCACACAAGCACATTTCAATTAGCATACGACAGACACAAGATAAAACAACAGACACCCACTCTTCAGCTTTGTAGTAATCATGGAGACGATAGACATAGAGCTCGAGTGCCTGATCATGTCTACCTAGCCGTCCAAGTAATATTGCTCGAGCTTCGTACAGATCTTCCGCAACAATACAATTAGAACTAGGAAATCAAACAGGGAAATCTAACATACCAGTTGGTGATAAGATGCCATACAGCCTATCAATTCCGATTTTATCATTCGTATTTAAGAATTGAAGCAGCTTTGCATAGATTTCCTTCCTCGTCGCTAAAAAAAGCACTACCATCAGCATACGACTTGTGTTCACTAAGTCAACACTACTTACATTCCTCATTCCTCCTCTTCGCATTCAGAGTCATGCTGATGTACAATTCCGCCAATCTATCATAGTATACAGGCGTTTCTTCAAGGCGTTCCTCAATGATATACTCCAGATATTTGACGCAAATCTTCGGGTCGATACTCTCAAGGTAATTAGCCACGGCTTGGTGCGGCAGTTCGACATCTTCTGAGAGGAAAATCTAAAGCATAACATAGTTCACAATCCGGATTTAACTGAATTCAAAGCGACAGATGTCGTACCTCAAAACCCATGTCCGCATCCTGGTCGAAAATCCATCGAGAGTATTGGAATATATGATCTAGATATTCTGGCCCTAGTTTCTGGAGGTAGATTATTGAGGGACGAAGTTTGTCTTCCATCTCAGACACTTCTTCACTGAGACTACAAACCAATTGACATCAGCGGTGAAATAGTACTGCAGATATAAACTCAAACACGCACTCTCTGAGTAACTGTAACGCCTTGGCATGCATTTTCTTTCCATAGTACAGATCTTTTAGCTCCGCGAATCTCTGAAAAATGTAAATCAACGCATTAGTATACAATCAATCGTATAAAAAAACTCTACTCACCTGAATACCTCTCAAATCTTCCTCAACTTCACTAACCTCACACCAATTTGGGATCGAGCAAAAGTTTTTCAGCAAGCCAGGTCGCACAATGATGTATGATTTATACAACGCCGTGTCAACCACCTGAGCAAATCTCAACAACTCTTCCGGTGTCAATGCACTCAGTGGGGCATCTGGTAGAGCAAATAGTTCGTCGACGGGTACTTCAGATAATGGTTTGTGGTCGTCATATTGATTCTGAAATGTTATGTTGACCGAGGTGAGCGCGTGATATAGTTTGGTACGTCTATCGACAAGGTAAGCAGTGAGGGCCTCTATGGAACGGTGGAAATCATCTGTGGATGAAGGTATTCATTCATGGACATGGCTCATGGAGCGAGTGGCTCACCTCGGACAACACCCCGTCGAGTACTGTGGATTGACGCAGTGTCAGAGTCGCTCTTCTCTCTATGCCCCTGAGCACCCAGTAAACCCAGGCCAGCACCTTTCAATCGTTTGATGGCGCCAGCTCCCACCACGCCACTAAGTGAGCTTGTAACAGCACTACCCACGGGCTCCGATGAAGCCTTCCAATGTTTGCTTTCGACGGTCTCTTTTCCAGCACCTCCCTCCTCGGGCCGTACACTACTACCGCCTACAGGGGGCGAAGATGAAGAATCAGTGTCGGAAGAAGGCGCGGGCCCGCCGTACAACCGTATCCACTCTTTCTGAGGAACGGACAACCTCCCCGACACAGCTTCAGAATAAAGAGCAACAACTTTCGTAGGATTGATATCCAGCTCAAAAAAGGTATCAAGAGCTTCTTTGAAATTGGATGCACGAAATTGGGATACGGCATTGAGTGCACGAATACGTGTACGCCTTTGTGCCTTTGTGACAAAGTATTACATCAGGATATGAGGCAGAGGAAGAGTAGGGTGGAGTTAATGCGTACCTTGTCTGGAAGTGCAGTATCATCTATGACTTCAAGAAGCTTCAATGCATCCGCGTAACATCCACCCTCAACAAGTTCATCGATTTGATCAGCCCAAGGACACATGGTGAATTGCCATATCGAACTGCCTTCTGCTGCTGCTGCCGTCCTGTCCACCGGGGTAGTGATCATGTATAATGGAGATTTAGTTGAGGATGAGAAAAGGGGTATATGAATTGAAGCATTCTGGGCGGCAGTTGATGGACGAGCAGCAGCAGCAGTCTCTGTCGAAGACTTGCTGATAGTTGTGGACGATCTCGTAGGAGGTGAAGGGGAAGGGGAAGTGGGGAACGGTATCGAGAAAGTTTGAAATACGTGAGGGGAGATGGACGAGCGGATCTGGACAACGCTTGTAGGTATCATGCTTGGCGGTTGTTGTACAGCAGCACTAGACACACTAGGTGCAATAGAGGCGGAATCCGACGCCGCAAATGTGTCGAATGATTCAGAAGGTACGGCACCGGCAGGAAACACGGAAAAGACATAGGGTCGAATATAGGCTATCTCGTCAGGAGGGGCTATCCATTGGATGTTCTTCTCTCTTGAAGGTTTTCCGTCTTTACCAACAAAAATTCCTTCATCTTCATCCAGAAATGCTAGTCAGAATACATTGGGCATATAAAACAAGAACCACATACGGTCTTTCCCAATCATCACTTCCCCATCATTGACGGGGGCAATCGTTGGCTTCGCTTTAGCGCCGAGTCCAAGCGACATGTATCCGGTCAAACCACTAAGTGCTCCCATACCCATCCCTGTCGACGTTGCCGTCGGAAGCGGGAGAGTCACGTCCACGACGCTCATCGTAGGGATAGAAAATATGGCGTAATCGGGCGCATAGGCAAATCCGGCTGTATCAGCATCAAGAAATGCTATCGCGCGGGGTGAATGAGGTATAGCCGCTTCCTGCGATGTGATTACGCGTATGTCGTGGGGAGCACGGGAGAAGAGATTGAAACATACCTTGATTTCCTGAGCTTCTCCGTCTTTCCATGTATATATTACCACTTTTCTCCTGCATCCAACTACAAGCTGCGTTACCACGCTTGGTATTGACATGTTCGTCGCTGCAGCACCAGTATCAGCAAAGCTGCCCCCAGCGAAGCTCCCGGGTAGTCCAATCGTGGTTGATGGAGGGGTAGATACATCCTTTCCTGGAACCGGTACTGAGGCAGGGAATGCTGGATAGCGGTATGCAGACCAAACGAAAACGCTGCTTTGGCCTTGACAAGCACTGTGGGTGGCGAGAATCCTTGGACAGGAAAAAGTGTCACAGTCATTTCTACAGACATACCACCAGTCAATATCATAACAAGATATACGATGCGGTTTTATTGACGCACCGGAGAGAACAATCAGCGAGTTGATCTCTCTGATAAATCCCAGTTGGTCTATTGCTCTTCTGACGAGACCCTTCCTTGTGTCAATTAACTTTGGGCCAGTGTCTCCATGTTCACCTGCACTCCAGAGCTCTAGTGACGCGTAAGAAGCCATGCAGTCGACGCACCAGTCGTGTTATTGACTTCGTATATGAATAGATTCCCAGTGCTCGTTCCGACATATAGTCTGTCGCCTTCGCATCACGGTTAAATAGAGCTCAAGAATGATGACCGAATCAACAGACCATGTTGACACAGGGACTCGGCTTTCTCTTTGAGAGAAGCCACTATTTGCTTAGGTGTTGAAAATGGCGCCATGAGACTCGCTATAGCGAGAATGTCATCTGCAGGTAGAGCGTTATGGCGAAGTAGACCAATGAGTTACCAATGAGGTGATCCGGTTCTGGTGTCATCAGCCGAATTCAATAACTCCAAACAATTCCCCGGGCCGGCACGAGTGTCAATACCGCTTTTGTACAGTTGTGCCTCCTTATCATTGGCAGACGAGCATTCAAACACCTCATAAGGTGGTCCAAAAAAAAAAAAAATTGTAGCTTCTTGGAGTGAAGCGAGCGCATAGATACATTGTCCGAGTCCTCGTAGAGATAGTATAGAATATCCGTCACGTTTCAGTTATAGTGCCTAACAATACCATTACCAATATGCTCTTTCTCTACCTTCACGTCTTTCTGCTGGACAGTTTTACCGTATGCAGCAGACCGTGCTCTTCGCCACTCCTCCATTGTTGGCGATTTACCCACATCAAAACGTCTCTTTATCCCAACCCGGCGGAGGACAGGACTCTGCGTAACAGGTTCAAGCTTGACATCATCATCGAGCAAAGCAAAATAGAATAATCCAACGCGGGCAGAGTTTTGTTGATCCTGCGGTGGTTGGACCACTCTATAATATATCGAAAAATCAGCAAGTTTTCAGGTAAAAATCAGAGGCAACATACCTGTGAATTGTAGCACGATAATATCCACCCGAAAGGGCTTCCATAACGTCTCCAGTATTGACTACCTGTGGATAGTCGAGTGGATTGGGACACAATTTAGAAATAGTCTTGAAACTTACTATAGCATTCTCGATGTACCTGACCCATTTCCACTGGCCGTCTTGAGTCAATACTTGAAGGGCTGAGATAGGTTGACTATAGAGAAGTGTAATGCTTCCGAAATCTACCTCTCGTTGTTCAATACCTCGACCTAGTGTTTGGAGACACTGAGCACCAACCCGTATGGCCCTTGAGCCAGACATTCTTTGATTTCTCCTCGTCTTCTGCAGATCTGGGGTAGCTTTGTGGCTTTGAGTCAGATATCGGATGCTCTCGGTGTATGACCCACTATTTCATGAATCGAACTGAATGAAAATGTTCTCAACGACTTCCAGATATAAAAAATGAGAAGAGTCGCTACCATATGATTCTCCGACAGCCTCAAATCTATGCATGTCGACAAAAGTCTCTTCGGGAAGTTCCAAGCCAATAGCGAGCAGTCTAACGCATGTCATCAGTCGCTTCGTAAAGAATTCCAACAGTAAATGGTCCAACCTCAACAAGGGGTACAAAATATTGAAATGATTGTGTTTGGCAAATGCCTCAATCTCTGGAAGAAGTGGCCGGATAATTTGAAAATGTTCCCGCTTGTTCACATCCCGATTGACTTCGTATTCATAAGCGCCAAGTTTAGTCAAGGCCAAGAGACAACCTACTATTGTAGCACTCGAACTGATCACGGACTCCGTTGTCGATGTGCTAAAAATATCAATGCAATTAAAACGCGACATTCTCCGAAGCACGATGAAGACTGGACACACAAAAAACTCCCTCGGCTTGTAGCCTTGAAATGATCCTTCTGACCTAATAGCAGCATGATATTCTTGTTTCTCACTTTCACTAACATACTCGAAAGGAAGGTTAGCAATATCAAACATCCTCTTCGTCTGAACACTCGATGAGTAAGCAGCCAAATTTTGAAAGAGGATACTTATATAGGCACCTGCTCGGAAGTGTAGCCATGATTTATGACATAAAAAAATCCATGATTAGTCATGGCGTCGACAAGCTCTTTCGCGAGCCGCAAGCGCCCATCAGCTGTCTTAGCCTTGGATATGTCAATGACAGGCAGATCAGCATAATCCACTAGTATGCAAAAACGTCAGCTAACTACCAAGGTAATTAGTGATCCAGGACCTACGCGCGACAACGGTGGGGGGAGGGGGTGTATATGGCGGGACTGTAGGAATCTGCGTGACCATGGTGGCGTGTGCGAGGTGTAGGTGGAAAGAAGTCGGTAAACACAAGTGCACATGACCCAAAGGGGAAGTGGTCTTGTATAGCTCTCACGCAGGACTGACATAAAGTTAGAACATCCAGAGAATCGGGGCCGACAATGAGTGTACCTATCAGAAAAGTAGGCCGATAAAACGGCGTGCACCCTTGTTGGTCATGAGCAGTGAGCTTAGAAGCAGAGGCACGTTCACAAGACTGCAACAATCAGCACGAGGCCAAAAGGTTTATGATTGAATGAAGAAATGTACCTGTCAGCTTTCGAAATTACTTTTGAAATGTTCCGCGGTGTTCGCAAATGTCGGCCATCTATGGGAAACATTGAGTATTACCCTGACTCGCCAGCTTTTCACCGGTGTTCAGATTACGATCTGGCCCTGGAGAAATTTTATGGGGATCATGTGGTAAGAGCCAGTCTCCTTTTCATTACGGCCAATTGAAACTCAAGAGTGATGCGAAAGTTCACGCTTACGCAGAACTCGGCTTTCACTGTGAGAAAAACGAAGAATGGATGTTGAGAACAGCGTCATGGGATCAGCTATAGTTGGAAAAACATCTGCAGGTAGAGTGTTAAGATTAAGTAGGCTAATGAGTTTACCAATTCAGGTTAAGTGCCATCTGCCAAACTCAACGGCAAGCACCACATAATCACCCAGCCGGTGCGAGTGTCAATGTTGTTATCTGCAGCTCCACGTGGGTGCAGTTAGCATATCGACATCAATAGATCTCGCAAACAGTGAGGAAAGAAGTTCGGTGGTCTGTAAAGAAAAAAAAAGTACAACCTGAGGGGGCTATTCTCACCTCCGACTCCAGTTTCCTCGTAGAGATACAAAACCTAAGCATAGTTTCAGTTGTAGTACCTAACAATCCCGTTACCAACACGTTCATTTTCTATTCTTCCGTCTTTCTGTAAGATAGCCTGGCCGTACGCTGCGGTCCGTGCCCTTCGCCACTCCTCAACTGTCGGCGACTTATCCACATCAAAGCGTCGCCTTATCCCAACCTGCTGGAGGACGGGACTCTGTGCAAGAGGCTCAAGCTTGACATTATCATCAGGCAAAGCGAAATAAAATACTCCAACGCGCGCAAGTCGTCGTTGATCTTGCGGTGGTTGAACCACTCTGTTGCAAAATTAGCAAGTTTCGAGGTAAAATTTAGAGGCCTTAGATACCTGTGGATCGTTGCACGGTAATATCCACCCGAAAGGGATTCCATAGTGTCACCAGCATTGACGACCTTCGATTAGACGGCAAATTGTAACAGAGTGTAAGAAGTAGTTTGTAAACTTACCATGGCATTCTCAATGTGCCTGACCCACTTCCATTGGCCGTCTTGGGTCAGAACTTGAAGGGCTGAGATAGTTTGACTATAGAGAAGCGTGATGCTTCCAAAATCTACCCCACATCATTAGAATGTTGAATGTAGCATAAAATAACAATGGATACCCACCCGTGTGACCCTTGAGCCAGACATTCTTTGACTTCTGCTCGTCTTCTGCAGATCTTGGGTAGCTGCGTAGTTTTTGAGTCGGATATAAGAGACTGATGCACAACCTACAATTTCATGAATCGTACTGAATGAAAATATTTTCAATGACCTCTTCATCTAAAAAATCAAGAGTTCAATACCGGATGATTCACCAACGGCTTCAAATCTATGCATGTCAACAAAAGTCTCTTCGGGAAGTCCCAAGCCTATCGCAAGAAGCCTAGCTTCGTGTGATTAGTCTCCCATAGAAGATCCTGACGGTAAACAACCCGACCTCAAGACGGGGTGCAAGACATTGAAATGATTATGTTTTGCAAATGCCTCAATCTCGGGAAGGAGGGGCCTAAGAATGGGAAAATGCTTCTGCTTGTTAACATCACGATTAACTTCGCAATGATGAGAACCGAAATCTAGCCAAGGTCAAGAGGCAACCTACTGTTATAGCCTTCGAACTGATCGCGAACTCCGTTGTCGATGTGCTACGCACAGGTGAGTACAATGAAAAGCCACGATTTCGGAACATGATGGAAACTGGGCATACAAAAAACTCCCTTGGCTTGTAACCTCGAAACGATCCGTCTGACTTAATAGCAGCGTGATATTTGTGTTTCTCGCTTTCACTAACATGTTCGAAGGGGACATTAGCAATATCAAACATCCTCTGCGTCTGAACACTCGATGAGTAAGCAGGTGAACTCTTGGAGAGTAAATTTTTATAAGCACCTGCTCAGGAGTGTAGCCATGATTTATGACGTAGAAAAAGCCTTGATTTGTCATGGCATCGACGACCCCTTTCGCGAGCTGCAAGCGCCCGTCGGCTGTCTTAGCCTTCGACAGATCAATGATCGGCAAGTCAGCATAGTCCACTGTGCATAGCATCAGCTACTTGCGAAGTAAAATAAAACCTGAGACCTACGCTTGACAGTGGTGAGGGGAGGGGGTGTATACGGTGGGATTGTAGGCATTTCCGTGGTCATGATGGTGCTGTGAGAGGTGCAGGAGAAGCGGAATCAGCAAATAAAGTCCACACTGACCACAAGAGGAAGTGGTTTGCATGGCTCTCACGTAGAATCGACATAAAGTTAAACCCTCGGGCATCATTCCCGAGGGCGATAGAACCTATTAAAATAGACTGATAGATTGTCTTGTGCCCTTATGAGACAGAAGTTTAGAGCAGAGACATATTCACAAGATTGTGTTTATACCACCAGAAACGAATAGAAGCCAAAAGTTTCTGACGCGCGATAGGAAAGGCAGATCGGAAGCATACCTGTCAGACAAGTCAGTCGTGATGACAAAAAGAAACGACATCCAGGAATGAGGCGCCGTATGCGGCTGCATAAATCACGAAACAGACGATGATATAGTACCATGAAGACTGTTGAAATTACTTTTGAAACGTTCCATGGCGTCCACAATTCCCGGTTACCTTCCAGAATCCTTGAGCATTCCCCACAGCCGCGGGCTGTTCACTGATTTTCATCTTTTGCCCAAAGTCTCCGAGGAGCATTGTGCGAATCATATGGCAATAGCTTGTCGCCTTCCCACCATAGTGAATCAGTGTTCAAGAGTTACGACCAAAGTGAGAATCCATGTTGACACAAAGCCGCGACTTTCTGTTAGGGAGAAGCTACTAGACGTTTCTGTCCTGAGAATGGCGCGAGGCAGCTACTTGGCCAGACTGGAGAATCATCTGTAGGCAGAGCGTTGGAACCAAGTGGACCGATGTGTTACCGATGCAGTACCGATGAGATGAATTTTAGATGGTCCGTAGTGTCATTAGCAGAATTCAACAATAACAAACAGTCCCCCGGGCCGGCGCACCGAGCGCAGGTATCAGTCTGTGACACACTATTGGCAGGTTAACATCAAACCATTTTACAAACAGCGAGGAGGATGTCCGGTGGTGTGTGGAATAATTAGCACTTGAGGAGACTGTGCTCGCCTCCGACTTCCTCATAGAGGTACAGAACCCGAGCATCACTTCAATTGTAATGCCTAATAACACCATTGCGAACATGTTCTTCCTCGATCATCCCGTCTTTCTGCAAAACTGCCTGACCATATGCTGCAGTTCGCGCCTTTCGCCACTCTTCCATTGTTGGTGTCTTATCCTCATCAAAGCGTCGTTTTATCCCTATACGTTGGAGGACAGGACTTTGTGCAACGGGCTCAAGCTTGATATTATCATCAGGCAAGGCGAAATAGAACAAGGCGAGACGTTTGTATTCCTGCTGATCTTGCGGTGGTTGAACGACTCTAAAGAGTAGGTCGAAATATCAACAAACACTTATCCAGAACATGAAGGAACCTCATACCTGTGAATCGTGGCGCGATAATAACCACCTGAAAGGGATTCCATGCCATCGCCGGCATTGATAACCTTCGAATGACCAAGCAAATTGAATACAATGTAAAGAATAACTTTAGGACTTACCATAGCATTCTCGATATGCCTGATCCACTTCCACTGGCCGTCTGGAGTCAAAACTTGAAGAGCTGAAACCGGCTGGCTGTAAAGAAGTGTAATACTTCCAATATCTTCCTCGCATTGTCAGATGATTTTTATAAATATTTAAGTACATTGCCTACCCACCTGTATGCCCCTTGAGCCAGACATTCTTCGACTTCTCCTCATCTTCTGCAGACCTTGGATAGCTTCATAGCCTGTGGATCAAGGATACGATGCTGTAAATGCGCAACTCACTATTTCATGGCACGAACTGTATGAAAATGCTTTCAATGTCCCTCTCGCAGATAAGAAGCAAAAGTTTAGTACCATATGATTCACCAACAGCCTCGAATCTATGCATGTCAACAAAAGTTTCCTCTGGAAGTTCCAGGCCTATCGCAAGAAGTCTATTTCATACGGTCGGTCGCTCCGTGCGCAAGCTCTTTAACTGCAGGACAACCATGGTTACCTTAATATGGGATGCAAAACATTGAAGTGGTTATGCCTTGCGAATGCCTCGATCTCAGGAAGCAAGGGCCGAAGTATTTGAGGGTGTTCACGCTTTGTTACATCCCGACTAACTTCACATCTATGAGAAAGAAGTTCAACGAAGTCTAGGTAATGTGACTTACTGCTGTAGTGCTCGAATTCGTCACGAACTCCATTATCAATATGCTACGTGGACCATTTCAATTAAAAACGCCATCACCTCCGTTACACAGTGAGACTTCGCCTACAAAATATTTTTTTGGTTTGTAACCGTGAAACGATCCAGTTTCCTTGATAGCGGCACGGTATTTTTGTTTCTCGCTTTCACCAACATGTTCGAAAGGGATATTAGCGATATCAAACATCCTCTTCGTCTTAACGTTCAATGAATCAGGAGTCGGATCTTTCAAAGCATGTCTCGTAGTGGTACCTGTTCGGGTGTGTAGCCATGATTTATAACATAGAAGAATCCTTGATTTGTCATGGCATCGACTACTTCTTTCGCGAGGCGTATGCGCCCTTCAGCTGTCTTGACTTTGGACAGGTCAATGATAGGAAGGTCAGCATAATCAACTGTATATAGCGTCAGCTAGTTCCGAGGTAGGTAGAAATCCGAGACTTACGCTTGACAGTGGTGGGAGGGCGGGTGTATACGGTGGAACTCTCAGGGTTTGCGAGGACATGATGGGCGCACTGCAAGAGAGGTAGATAGGACGAGGTCAGCAGACACAAGTCGACAATGATTACAAGAAGCAGTCATGCACAACTCCCACGAAGTATAGTCGTGAAGTTATAACATCCGGTTTTTGTAAACGCCGGAGCGGAGAGTGAGAGAACATATTAAAATAACCTGATTTATTTTCCTGCACCACGCCGTGTCAAGATAGAGACATATCCGCAGGAAGATGCTTATCGCGTCATAAAACAACACGATGAAGCCAACAAAATTAGGACGCGATAAGGAGGGCAAGTCGGGAACATACGTATAGCAGAAGCCATTCCTAATCAACAAGGGATAGAATCAACGCCGAGGAATGAAGAGCGATACGCGTCTGCCTGGTTCCTAACTCCATGATGAGGATGGTGCTACAGACCGTGGATAGAACTTTTCAAATGTCCCTCAATTAAAGGGGAGACAGACCCTGCTTATGACGCTGAGACCATAAAGCCAGGTAGAGCCCATTAGAGAAAGTAGCAGATACCCGAATCACGAAGCAGGAAGCTGGGCGAGGTTGCCTCGAACACGGAATGCCTGGCATATTTCACCCTCTTGAGTTTTAAGGCTAACCGGACATCGTTGAGGCATGGGAAGGGTGGCACTGAGAAATAAAGGGGGCATTTCTTTATTTCTCGAGTTATATCATCTTCCTTGGCACTGATGAAGGCTGGAATGGTTTTGCAGAGAAAGCGTTAGGACCAAATAAGAGTTGGTACCAATCAGTTGCGTCATGGAACTAAATTCAACAATACCAAATAACCCCTATTTTTCAAACTCTTTTGCGCCCAACGGTATATCTCACTGACACAGTCCACAACTCAGTATAAAAACAATCTCGCTGACCCCAACTAAGACAGAAAACATTTTCTTGCCCGAAAATTCAGTAATGAAGCCGGAATTGTATTTCTCTCAATTTTATCGTAGATACAAACCCTAAGCACAATCTCAGTTATAATGCCTGACGACACCATTACCAATCCGCTCTTCCTCAACCTTCCCACTCTTCGGCAAAACTGCCTGACCATACGCTGCCGTTCGTGCCTTTCGCCACTCTTTCATTGTCGGCGTCTTATCTTCATCAAAACGTCGCTTTATCCCAACCCTTTGGAGCACAGGGCTCTGCAAAACAGGTTCAAGCTTGACATCGTCATCAGTCATAGCGAAATAGAATAACCCGACACGGGGATATCCCTGTTGATCTTGTGGTGGTTGAACGACTCTACACCAGGCTTGAAAAACCAGAGGTTCAGAAATCAAGGTATCGGTTACCTGTGAATTGTGGCACGATAATATCCGCCTGAAAGGGATTCCATACCGTCTCCAGCATTCACAACCTTTAGATGACCGCACCAGAGTTTAACTCAAGCTGAGGAGTTATGTACCTATCAAACTTACCATAGCATTTTCGATGTGCCTGACCCACTTCCACTGGCCATCTGGGGTCAAAACCTGAAGAGCTGAGACGGGCTGACTATAAAGAAGTGTAATACTTCCAATGTCTGCCCCACACCATTAGAAGGTCTAGTTTAGCATTGGAGTGCACCCGTATGCATTTACCTGTATGCCCCTTGAGCCACAAGTTTTTTGACTTCTCCACGTCTTCTGCGGACATTGGATAGCTTCACAGCCTCTAAGCTCAGTATGATATTTTATATATGTATGACCCACTATTTCATCAGTCGAACTGAAGTAAGAAAATTCTTAATGTCATCCTCACGTCGAAATGTAATTCATCAGCAACGTACCAAACGATTCACCAACAGCTTCAAACCTATGCATATCAACAAAAGTCTCTTCGGGAAGTTCCAAGCCTATGGCAAGGAGTCTATCTCGCCTTGTTGGCCTCCCCATTAGAAAGAAGTTCAGCGAGAGACGAACCTCAACACGGGATGCAAAACATTGAAATGATTTTGCTTTGCGAATGCCTCAATCTCCGGAAGGAGGGGTCGAATAATCTGAGGATGCTCCCGCTTGTTCACATCCCGATTGACTTTGTTTTCGTAAGAACAGAGCTTAACAAAAGAAAAGGAAATAAACTTACTACAATAATGCTCGACTTGATCACGGACTCCATTGTCAATATGCTACGCATAGGTCAAGGGACCTTAGAAACGCCACAACCCCCGAAGCACGACCAGAACTGGACATACAAAATATTCCCTCGGCTTATAACCCTGGAAGGATCCATCGGCCTTGATAGCAGCAAGATATTTTTGTTTCTCGCTCTCACTAACATGCTCAAACGGGACATTAGCAATATCAAACATTCTCTTCGTCTAAACTCGCGATGCGTGAGATATAAATTCCTTCAGAGAATGACCCTTAACGGTACCTGCTCAGGAGTATACCCATGATTAATAACATAGAAGAATCCTTGATTCGTCATAGCATCAACAACTTCCTTCGCGAGCTGCATACGCCCATCAGCAGTCGCAGCCTTGGACAAGTCAATGATAGGAAGATCAGCATAATCCACTTTTCAGAACAAAGAACTTTCAGTCAGCTGCGAAGGACCAAGACAGTCATTAGAGGCTTACACTCAGCGTTGGTAGGAGGAGCAGGTGTGTATGGCGGAACTCTGGGAGTTTGCAAGGTCATGGAGGCGTCCTTCAAGGGGAAGTGGTGGAGAGCAGGGAATAAGAACAATCTCGCTTATACCTTCGCAGCCACGTATTCCCCTTCTAACTAGAGATATATCTGTCCTGATCCTTTCTGGCAAAAGTATGAAGCATAAGAACAGTCATCGGAGGCCCATAGTAGCCGAGATAGTAAACCCTCCTTCCTCTTTAGTGAGACACCCACGCAGAACTGTTATGAAGTTAGCACATCCGGGTTTTATCAATGCCGGAGTGGAGATAAATGCAAGAAGTGCACTATTATATCCTCCCTGTGTGCCAGCATGCTGAGTCAAAAGAATAGAAATAGGGATAATATTCTCACCACAGGAATATGCTTGTACCGCCCCAAACTCACAAACATTGTCATGATGTAGCATATAAGGAGTTCAAGAAGGACGTGAGCTCGTCAGAGGAAGCACTCTTGATGAGCTAAAAAAAAAAAAAACTCGAATTTAACTTTAGGGAACGGGACGCGTGATGTGTCAGCGGCCTGACAATGATTTTGAGATGACCGAGGTACAGCCGGTGTTAGTGCACAAGGCGGGGTAGCATAGATAACGAGAAGCCGATGAGAAGAGACGACATAGACAAGGAATACTGGCAAGTACCTTCATGACCAACAGACAAAACAGAACGAAGCTGTCTTAGGCACCGAGCTCGAAGGTGAGAGCGCTCTAAATGCTTGTGTGAGCGTTTACGCCTTTATTCATGGCCCCTACAAATAGCTTGCAACATAAAACGATCCCTGCAGGAGCCTAAATCAATCCAACACCAACACAAATACAAACCACAGAAGCACCCTTAAATCCCACCGAAACAACCAAGTAAGAAAAAGACAATGAAATAACGATGCGATAGCAAGAACAGGTTCGTGATGTGTATGTATGCTATATGAAATTGACGTGATCGAAAAACCGGAAAAAAAAAAAGAAAAAAAAAAAACACGAAAAGTTAAAAATTAAAAGATGTCGAAAGAGAGAAAAAAAAAGAAGCAAACCGAAAGCTAGACATGATCATAAAAATGAATGCGGGGGTATACGTGTCACCAGTGATAAAGTTCAACCAAAGAAAACGCCGCCGTATGGCTATCCTCGATGCATCCTCCTAGACACCGGTTTGATGTCGTCATCCCCATAGAAACGAGGCCTATCACCACTGCTGCTAGCGCGCACCAGCCACTTCTGATGACCGTATGACAGTAATCGTTGCACCAGCATTGGTCCTTCCCGCGGGTATCGCGGGGGGTTTCCGTCTCTTGGGCGGTGCGGGCGCGGGTCTCCGGTGAGTTCTTGGCAGTGTCTGATCGGTTGTCAATGAAGTCGTAGATGAGGTAGGTGATGCTGATGGTGTTGGCAGATAAGCATGTACAGGTGGAGGGGGTGGCGGTCGGCTGTGGCTCCGAGTATTTTTCTGTGACTGTAAGGGGCTCGAGGGCGCGAGTAGTTGATGATTATGAGAGTGAAACTCGTATTCTGAATCATAGGAGCCTGGTCTTTCGTGATGTTTCTGGGCATGTGTCCCCTCAACAACCATCGAACCCGAGATGGCTTTTCGATTGGATTTGTTGGAAGGGATATTTGGCGCTGAATCTGCCATAGCCATCAGGCTTGCGGAACTCGAGTTGCTGGTCCTTAACCGTTCGAGCGAAGATGGTAATGGTGGTTTAGCCTCGTTACGCCGAACTTTAAGGTTTTCTACACTTTTGCTCGCCTTTAGTGGCTTGACTTTGAAGCTGCAAGTTGGCATATTTGATGCCGACTTAGGACTCGCCACGTGAGTAGAGATCTCGCTCCTGTTGTCCCAATCACCGCTTCCTTCATCTCTACGTGCTCGTAATTGGACACACCAATCACCAGATAAGCAACGCTCCACTAGGCGCTTGGTTGTGGGGCTAATTTCGCGTATCTTGGAGTTGCCCATTAGAGATTCCAAAGTATAGAGAATCTGTGGCCGTTTGTAGGGGTGATCGCGCATTTGGGTTCTGGTCAGAAGAGGGTGAAGGACCCGAAGGTAGTTGTTGCGTAGCTGTCACAATATTAGTTTATTAGTTATGCATCATTCAAAGTGTACTTGAGCCATACCGATTCACTGTCTTCGTCAAGATCGGCCAACTCACGTAAAAAGACATCTACGAGGACGCAAAGGTCGTTGGTATAGAAATATTCTGAGGTACCATTAGTTGTGAAAATGAGATACAATATCTTGAGGATGAGCAGTTGGGTACATAAGTCTTCTGGTGTTCCACCTGTAGAATGCATTAAGAAGACCCTAGACTTGTATAGAACGAGATACACACCTGCTCGATTAAGCATGAAAATCATGTTCTCGCCGAAAGTCTTGCTGAACCCTAAGCGACGCATTAAAACACGAATAACGCGATTTCTTGTTTCCGCTGAAGGAATGTCGGTGTGATGATGGGAATTCGAAGGGAGTGAAGCGACCATGAATTGCTCATTTAGAGCGACCTAATTCCGCTCAGCATGTTGATTACAAGCGATATAAGGCCCTTACGATCAACTTGATAACCGAATAATTGAATGTATCGTCTTGCATGTTTCTCGTGTGTTCGACGAGGTCAAACAGCTGGTCAATGAACATATCGCTAAATACACCTGCACGATTGAATGTGAGTAAAATCAGCCAGAAAGTTGAACGTGAACGTACGAAGATCTGGAAGGGAAAACTTCTGAGTCCTGCAAACTTCATACAGCAATTTAACAGCCAATGTCCGCAACTTTGCCTCGATGGGAACGGGAATGGATGGCATCCCATACGATGTGCCCACATTGCCAGTGTATGTATCTTCAACATCAGGATCAATGTCAACTAAAACATGGTCCATGAGCAGTGGGAGGAGCGGCTGCCAGCGCTTATGCGACTTGAAAAAATCGGTTTTGCGTTTGCCGTACCAAAAGAGGATGCTGTAGGATATGAACTGCGAATGTGGGTTTGTATTCTGGATAGCAATTCCGGATTAGGAAACATGGACAGGTCTCATAAAGAGAGGAGAAAAGAGGCCACCGAACTCACAGACTGAGCGTCATCAACAATGATCTCACACATCCTTTCAGAATGAAACTCAAATAATTCGGATTCCAGCAGGGTCTGAAAGGCATGTTCCAACTGCAATGGACTCTGGAGATATTGCTCTATGGAAGCCATCAGCTGCTCAGTCTAACAGTCCAAGTGAGAGACACGTGCCATGATATGCCGCGCAGAGCGTCAGAAAGCGTCTAAGAGCAGCATCGAGTAGAGCGAGTGTCTGGTATTCGTTGCTGGGTAGTTTGAGGACGTCCTCGAGTTCTGAGAACACGTCTCAAATAAAAGGATGAATAGGATGATCGACTTGGCGCTCACCGGACCAGAATTGCTGCGCAGACTCAATTAGATAGATGATACCGAGCCCATCGTCGACAGGTACTGCGGGCACCAGGTCCTGTTCTGGATGTGCCATGCGGCGGCGGGAGACTGGGATGGAGTGGGCTGCGACCCTAACCCGCAAAGTGCTTAAGTAGGGAAAGCGGACAAGCAGGCACAAACACCGTCCAGTGACCATCCAGTGCCTGCTTCATGATCCGTCGCTTCGCCAATTGCTCACAACCTTAATATGTGCTCTCCTCGCTCTCTCGACGCTGGCAGACCCTCTTTCCTCTCAGATTCGCCCGCTGCTGTTAGTGAAGCTGGACCGATGCATTCTCATGGCTTATGACATCCAAGTAATTTACTTGTGCGCTTTTGAACAAGTCGGACCAAGTGACGGTCTGAGAGAAAGTGACAAGACTCCAACAATGCCACGGTCGGGGCAACAACCGTCCATGGGCCAAGTCAGAACTAAAGTGTGGTCATTTTATGGGTCTCAAAAATGCCGAGCAAAGCGGCGTTGTATATGTACAGGGACCCAGGCCACTAAGTGACTCCCTGTGCTACCGAGTTAGCCGAGTTAATACCATCATCCACATTTGTGATGCCATGCCCGAAGGTATCGTCCTACCGTAATTGACAGGTTGAGCACCAAGGCCAATCAAGCATTTACAAAGTGGATAAACGGAGAGGCTATCCTCTTCGTTGGATCAACAACTTGAGCCCGAGGTCACACAACAAATGAAACGCAAAGTCTCGGCCGTCTCACCCCAGGCCTTTATACTTTTGCCTCCGATAGGAGTAACTCCACTTTCATCAATACTCCACGTTTCTACCTCAATCGATATGGAGGCTCGGGAATTCCACTGATGGTCATGGGGTATATCGTGATGTACTCCCAGCAGATAAGCTTATCCGATAATATCAACAACCACTCTCATCTTATCACTTACCTTTCGTCTGCATGGATTTTATCAAAGATCTCGCACACGGTCATGACAAGGCTGAACAACAGCCACCCCCACCCTCGCCACCTGAACATCATCGTGGTTTTCTAGACAGGCTCGGTGATGTCGTAGATGATTTCAGCGGAAAGCCCCATCACGACGCAACACCGCCACCACCGCCTGCACCAAAGGAGAACATTTTTGAAAGGATCAGTGGCGCTTTGAAGGGAGAGGACGATACTCCTTCGACTCATCCGCCCCCGCCAAAACCAGAAGGCTTCTTTGACAAGTTATCAGACGTGATTCATGGCCATGAGGCGCATGAACAACCTCCAAAGCCCGAATCTCTTTCGGACAATCTTGGGAGCAGGATAAATAATGTGTTTGGTGGTGGCGCTAGTGGCGAAGCCAAGGAAGATACTTTGGACAAAGGTTCAGTTTTGAGCTTTTCTGTGAATCGAAAAACTTACACTCTGTTGGGATTTTAGCTATTGATTTCTATCAAGAGCATGTCTTGAAGCAGGGGAAACAGGATAACGAGAGTGCGATTGAACAGGCAAAGGACAAGCAGATTGCGAGTGCAGTCAGGCATGGATACGAGAGTGTAATTGGGAAAGAGTTCCCCTCGTCTCACGGCCATCACAGGGAATGATCATCGCTCAGGTTCTCCGCTTACGATATATTCCCCCCATTTCCATTTGTCCCCCCACTTTGTAAAAGGTGTTCATCAGAATTCTTACAATCTGAACTAGAACTCCTCCGGTTACTCGGAGACGAGTAGTCGATCGTGAGTAAATAGCAAAGAAGCCACTAAGGGGGATCAAGGGGATCGCCAGGACCAGCGGTGGCCGGTCGTCAATGTACGAATTTTATTTATACACACCGTGGAAAAGAAATTAATGGAGAATGATGCGAATAAAGTTGGCCACTCTCATGCCACACATACTCGAAGAAGTGCTGCTATACTTCAGAGCTATATACAACATCCTTCCAATTTGTCAAACGTGTGACTTAGGCGACGAAAAACACCGGGAGTACACCGATAATACAAGAGATGCCTCACTCACACTTCTTCTTCGAATGCCCAATCTTGGCACAATGGGTTTTTTTATAAGTTTACCTGGGGCCCCGAAAGACCTCAATGGGCCGCCGGTCCTCATGAATCTAATCTGACCCCGCGACACTTTACGTATTCTCTACAACTCGCTGATCGCGGACTTTTACTGGGCTTTTCACGACGTCATGAGACACCCCCGCCTATACATCTACCCCGGCAATCACTTGATCAGATCTCGGCCACCACCGCTATTTGGAAGCATTGATTTCGTTAAGGTCCTTCATTCTAATAGTACCAATTCAAAAACCCAAGGTATGTTAGGTACACTACTACTAGCTGGGCATGTTTGAAACTATCTAGCTATTAGGCTGGGCGATTTATAAGTTACGAAAAGACCATTTAGAAACTGGGCCGTTGGAGAGAGAAACAGGATATTCGGGGATGCTTGAGCAAAATTAAATGCCCGGTTGGACATGTACAGGGTCTACTTTCGATACCAGACTCACTCCTGCTGTCACCAGAAGATCTGTGGTTTTTGGACCTTGTGGCACTTAGGGGGTTCGATATATTCGGGTCTTGTCCCCTGCGATCGACATTTGCGCCGTCTAATCGATTAGAGGGTTTCCCCTTCGCCTTGAGTCTTGTAATGATTTTGGTGATCTCACTCAATGCAGACACCATTTTATATGATTTATATCATATAGATGCATTTGAATAGAAGAAAAACATACTAACCCAACGTGCTAAAAAGCTAAGTTATCTCCGAGTATTACCTCTCCTCTTCCAATAAGGACATGTCTATCTGTCACCTCACCCCTGCACTCCAACCGGCGTCAGCGGTATTATCAGTGGCGACAATTGACGGTCCTATTTCGGTTCTCTTACCGGTAGGAGTTAGAAGCGAAGTGCACCTATACAATTTGGTGGAAGAATACCATAGTATGTTCCCTTATCTCCCTTTTTGTGTCGCGGCTACTAGGTTAGTTAGGGTGGCCAGCCTGCGGTAGGAAAGCCAAATAGTGTTGTTGGACAGAGAACCATTGAGCATCGTGGCAAGGGCGCTCCGAAGCTCTGTCAATACCTTCTACAGCGTAGAAGCACCCTGTTAGCGATCGCACATATGACATAGCGACATGTACGCATTAGTGCTCTTTCACCCCACCCCCTGTCAGCGATCTCAGAAAATGCCTTACTAGGTTGAACGAGAGTACAGAATCTAGAAAGACTCACCGATAAAAAATATACAAACACTCGGTAGTGCCGGAGACCTCTATTCTTGAAGACCCTCATTTTAGTTCGAAGACTTCGATTCCAGGTACTTCTTCACCCTCCCTTTTGGGACATTATTTCACATTATCTATGGTAATGCCTACAGAATGAACGGCGGTATCACAAACATGAAGGCTCTGCTAGATTCAAAAACCCGGTGTCATCTTAACGGTAAATTAGTGTGATCATGCTTAAGCATTGGATTACCAACAAGAGCGCAGCAGCCTAGCTGACCGAGCACGCAATTCTACTCGTATTACAGTGTAATACAAAATGATGCAAAGCGCTACTCCATCTCAACCAATACTTATCATTATGTTATTCTTTAGTCCATTCGCGCTGTTTAGCTTTGCTAGGCTGGCATTTGCCGAAAATTGATGACCGCTGTTAGGTGTTGTCAACCAACTGCTGTACTCAATAGCCACTTCGCGTGGCACAAAACCCGGGGTGTCGTATACGCATGAAAGGCGCTGTCCAGATACGGATGCCAATTGATCTACTCTCTCCGACCCAATCGCAGTGCATGAATTACTCATGGCTGGCTATTCACCAAACGCACATTACGGATCATGATACCCCAGGTAAGTTATGCAAAAAGTCACCTCCAAGAAAAAGGGCTATGAAATGATTTGTGTGAAGTGTCATGGTAAACCCATATAAACTGCATATAATAATACAAGTGGCGGTAGTGTAATCCCATGGGAAGGATTGGTGTGCGGCTGCAGAGTGGACCAGAACCTCAGGCTTTACTAACGGCGCTGTATGTTTGAATGTAGTACACTGATTTCGTTCGGAAAAATCAACAATGCCCGGGAGTTTCAAAGGGTCACCAAGGAATCCTACTTTTTAGGCATGTTAGCTCGGCGCAGGTTACCTTGTCAGTTACGTCCCACACCTAGTCATCGGCATGGGATTTGAAAGAGTCTAAGAAGAAGCTACCTGTTGCAGCGCGGTTATTTCCGGCAAATGAATACGGCTTGCAAGGGCTAGGCTTGACAAGTCACAATCGAAGTCTGTATCGATTTGACTCCACTGAGCTCGTGGCTAGGAAATTCACCCTTGGCTATTCCGAGTCGGAAACCCCACCAGGAGTCGGATTTCGTCACATTTGAAACAACTGAGGCCTACAGTAGCCCCCATAGAAAAATAGCTGGCTCTACAAGATTTACTCCACAGCGCGAATTCCGGTTTCAACAAGTTGCCACGCCCGGTGGCTGTCGAGCTGTGTCACAGATTTCCTAATTTCCTTACCAAAAAGTTAAAAATTGATTGTAAATTGTCACGTTCCATCATCGTGATATTAATTGAGATCAAAGTCCGACATGAAGTGGTTAACTTTGTTGACCGAAAATGCCGAAGTAGTATGTAAATGGTGCCTTGACGGCCCCTACCTTTCACCCATCCCGGAAGAAGGGTCTCTCTCCGACGCCTTTTGTCTTCGTAAACCGGCGTTAACTGGCCTTTTCAGAGAAAAAGCAGGGACCTTTGAATAGGTTTGTGGATTTGAAGGCGCATAAGCCGGAGAGTCAATAAAAATAATAAAATGCGGAGCTAATGCATGCCACTTTGTCGATGTGACGAAGACCCTAGATGCGCACTTGCAGCCTGCTTCAGATTCCCCAAGGAGTGGCGGCGTCCGAGCAAGGCATCAGACGCTGTCATCGCTGTGGGAACCCAACTGTCAGATGTTACGATGTCAGCACTACCATACAATGATAGTAATTTGCTGATGCAGATCTTCCTCTCTTTCTCACATGGACTAACCGTGGTCATAGATCATTGGCGATACTGGAGGTCGCCAGATTCAACTCCCGTGTTTCAAAATCTTTGTACCGGGGCCGCTAAACACCTCGGATATGGCAATGTGCGCCTCGACATGCTTCATGGAATCAACGATGGAAACCAGGTGAGAAGAAAAATATTTTGGGGTTACTCTCTGTCTTTCAAAGTGCTCAGACGCGTGTGTTGTGCGTACTGTGTCCGGGTTCTACTATCAACGCGTCTCTTCTTCCGGATTATACGAGAAGTGACATCTGCTCAATGGGGGATGGGTCTATTTGGGATGTCTCTCGGTGGGACGTCGGTGACCCGGTTTAGCGCGTTATTCGGACGCAGCTCTCTTGATGTGCTCCAAAGTGAGCCTGAGGCGTGATTGGAGTGCGCTCGAGAGGTCTAGGGTCTCCGACACAGAGAAAGAGTAGAGTGTATACGGAGGAACATCGACCCTGTCATTCCCTTCTTGGGTTAGTATCAGTTTTCAATCGCAGTTCGTAGTTCCATGCCTATTTGGTTTTTTTTTGCTCTTGACATGCGAATTTGTATGGAGATGACGATTCAATTTTAGGTGTACGCCACTACGCGAAACTGCTATAAAAGCCAGACGGTAAACCTGGATTGACCAGCAGCAGCAATCCTCTCAATGGCTCGCTTTGCATCCTTCGTCGCTCTTGCGCTCTCTCTCGCCGCTTCTACCATGGCATTCCCTGCCTATGGTTCCCTAGGTGGTTTGTCGCAACGACAAATCGACGAAATCATGCCTACTCTCAAACCGACGAAGGCAAGGCTCCCACCTCCTCCCTTGAAGGACAACGGCACCAAGCTCGTCAACGATGCCAAACATCCTTGGAAGGCTCCTGGAACCGATGACAAGCGAGGCCCCTGCCCTGGATTGAATACGCTTGCTTCTCACGGTGTAAGTCACTTGTAGTGCATATGTGATTTGGATATTGACTCCCCTTACAGTGGTTGCCCCGTGATGGTGTTGCATCGCCATACGATCTCGTCGTTGCCTCTATGGAAGGTGAGGAAGGGCTGTTCTTCCCAATATGAATTGCCAAGTCTCATCGATAATTTGTAACAGGATTCAACTTTGATCACACCATCGCGACAAGATTCGCATACTCCAGTCACCTCATCGATGGAAACCAAGTCACTGATCTGCTCAGTATCGGTGCGAAGACCGACTTGACTGGACAGGACCCCCCTGCCCCAGCAAACCCTGGTGGCCTCAACTTGCACGGAAACATTGAAGGTGACGGCAGCATGACCCGAGGTGTGTTGTAAATTACACATTTTATTCACAAGCTAATCGGTGCCTGATCTCCAGCTGACGCTTACTTCGGTAACAACTGGGCGTTCAACGAGACTCAGTTCCAAGATGTAGGTTTCATCCTAAATTCTACAATATTATCTCTGACTTAATTTACTATAGCTTGTTGGATTCATGAAAAAATACGGAGCCGGAAAGTACAACTACACCGTCGCCGGTGAATTCAGATACCACCGTATCCAACAATCTATTGCCAACAACCCCCAGTTCAGCTTCACCAACAACCGTTTCGAAGGTGCTTATGTCGAAACCATTGTTGCTGCCAACTTGTTCGCCGACGGTCGCCGCGATGACCACTCCTTCGACATTGACACCGCTCGTGGCTTCTTCGAGCACCAACGTATGCCAGACGACTTCCACCGTGCCAACAAGCCATACGGTATTGAAGGTACCGATGTCGTCTATGGTCTTCACCCATTCAAACCGGGTAAGAACGTTAATGGTGTCAACACCTACACCGTTGACGAGGATTCTGCCACTTTCGAAAACGACCCCGACGGCTGCAAGACGTACGAGTGGTTCGTGAAGAACGCTGTCATGCCCTTGTACCCTAAGCCCACCGGTATCTTGAGGGACAACCTCAAGCTTAACCTCCATGTCTACTGGACGACCTTCCCTCCTACCTGCGAGGAGCTCTTCCCATACGGAAAATAATCGATAGATTAAAGTTCCTTAATTCATACAGCATGTTGGCATAGAGTACTAGATAATTGCAATTCATGACTGAAGTCATTTTTCTGGATTTAAATCAGTCTGTCGCGTTCAGCATTGAAATTCGAGTGCCACTCATTACTCGATGTACAACTTTGCTTAGTAAGTTTTATTGAAAACATTATCATTCCTGTAAACAGCCTCATTACCCGCTAATTCAAATGAGATGCGAGATCCCTTGCCACAGATTTCTGTGGTAAACAAAACGACAGCATCTACCTTGTTGACTTCTGCTCCAGGTCGAAAAGAGTCTTTGACAGACAACCAGCTTACGCGGCGAAGTTATTTACCGGGTTTAACCCTCTCTAGATCCGATAGGCGTTCTCAATTACTCGCGACGGGACAAGTCCAGACAAGTCTAGGGCCAACGACTGGATCCAATAATTATCCCCGACATCCTAACTTAAAATAAGCAACCTCTGTTTTTTTTCTACATAAACCATCGTCCTAGTGAAGAATATTTAGTTTCATTGCAGACCCGAACCCGTTATACCCATGTCTGACATATCCGGACGTTGTCAGTGTCAAATTTCTATTTATTCGCTTCGTCCGCCTCAAAAACAAACGCCTCTCTGTCGGCATACTACTCTTCAACCCCGTTCTCATTTTTCTCCACCGAGAGCCCTTTTTATGTTCCTTCCGTCTCGCAAAACACTTCACTTGACATCCTGTATACAAGAGGCCCTGGTCGGCTAAATAAGTAGCTGTTTGAATTACTTTAGTAACTCGATAAATCGTACTAGGATGATTCGGGAAAGTTCCGCAAGCAATACTCGAAATAAACTAAGCGAGATCGAGATCCTCTGTCAAAGTTTCGATCTAGGAGAGAATGATGCTGCTGATATATCCGTCAGATTGATCATCACGCATCATACATCATGAACGGCGGCGTGGCTTCGAGTGGCAATTTAAATATAACTTTATTACTTGTGTTTAGGATTGGCCATACTGGCTTCTTTAGACCCCGGTCCCTCGTACTGACAGTTCCTAACACTTCGCACCTCTCCTTACGTTGGCCGCATGTTTACAAACCCGGGGCCCCAGCGCCCTCAGTGCCATGGGACCTTGGCGAAGCTTTCATTGTGATGATTCTGGTCTCCCCCCGCTTACCGTCCTAGCGATTCCGCTGGAGAAGCTACTCATCCGTCATCGCGTCTAAAAGCTTCATTTTCTTCCCACGAGAGTACTTTTGCCGCTGCCATTGTGCTGTACAAGGAAGAGGCCTTCACACGTCGAGAACCCGATACTAGTGGCGAGTCACCTTTAAGAACGCACTCTTTTATATCTGTCGATGAACGTCGGTTATACTGCTAATTTATCAGTCGCCGGTTTCATAGTGTGATGTGATGCCCAATTGCCATTGGACACAGGCCAACTTGAAGTTGTCGCTGAGTTGTCGTTCGCTGTTATGATGCGAGGCGGTGCAGTACGACGGCGGACGTAAACTGCCAACTTGGTGAACGGCGGGCCGCCGGTCCGGTGAAGTTGACCTGTGATGGGCCTGTGACGCAGCATCTTTCACTAGCAACAAGCCACCAGCAATTCTGTTCAGATGTGGTGATGCTGTCTTCAGGAGTCATTTCTTCGTCTCATGTATCAACGGCGCCCCCTTTTACTCATGCAACATATCGCCGCACAAGCAAGCTTACACGATGGAATTCCACCCGAGGCCCGAAGCCTCGTGTTCTGATTTCTCGAGCACCTAAGTACCTGCTCAGCTCAGGACTTACCATACTCGGATTTCTAGAACCTGGGCGTGTCTCTCACGCCTAATCAACTGCCTTCGATGCCCCCATAAATTTAGTCTAGTGGTCAAAGCTCACTTTGACAATACCTCTCACGAACTATGGCGCTCACAAAGTGGATCGCATTCGCCTTGGGTGCAATATTGTTTACAGTAACCGGTGTAGAGGGAAAGAATTGCACATTACGTCCTATGGGTGTAGGGATGGACGATACTGATAAAGTACATGACTCTCGCCATCAGTAATCCATGCTTATTCTGAGCGAGGGTGTAGATTGAAGCCGCTATCAAGGCTTGCGGTCACTCTGGTACTGTTGTGTTTGAAAGAGGGACATTTAATGTCACTAGGTCAGTTCTCTCTCAGGAAAAGTGTACTCTCACTAGATATACTCGCTTACTCTCGTTACAGGAAAATGTTTTGGGACCTTGATAATGCGCATATTGACCTCAGGGGACTCTGAGCGTAAGTATACGTACATGTATTTTGACAGAATTACCTTCATTGGAGGGTTTTTCGATCAGTTTCAACCCAATATAGATCGTTGGCTTGACGAGAGCAACACTTTCCAAGTCGTTTTTATTCAGGTCCGTTTTCACTTCTTTATAACTTCCCTCTTGAACAGCTACTGATAAGAGAGTTTAGAGCCAATCTTCATGGTTTGTTGTAACCGGTAAGAATTTTGTGGTCGACGGGCATGGTACTGGTGGTATAGATGGAAATGGTCAGGTGAGTAGAATTTCTATTGGTTAAGGCTTGAAATTGACTGGAGGAGATAGCCTTGGTGGAACCTCTTTCAAACTACGCTTCCTCGACTGGATGGCGATGGCCGACCGATTTCCTTTACTTTGTGGAGGGTCAACAATGCGGTCATTCGCGGATTTAGAATTCATAGCCCTCCATTTTGGGCGCACGCTGTTGCTGAATCGACGGATGTGTTGTATGAAAATATAGTGGTCAATGCCACCAACACTGATCCTACTTTCTCCGGCCAAAAGTACGTACTAATGGCATATTTCCTTCAGTTTCACGAGAATTGATTCTCTTTTCAGCATCGTCTGGAATACCGATGGTAAGGTTTCGGAAGTACTGCACCTGTGCAAAGATATCGAGTATACAAATATTTTCAGGTATTGATACTTATAGAAGTTCTCATGTAACGATGGTTAACTGGGATGTCACCTGTGGAGACGACTGCATTGCGATCAAGGGTGTAAGTCTTCTCATCCACTTATTTCCCGGCGCAATCATTAAATCTTCTATCGAAATATGTCAAGAACTCTACCAGTATAACCGCTCGAAACTTTGTTTGTCGGGGTGGTGAAGGTATTGCTTTCGGATCTTTAGGTCAATATTCAAACTTGGTAAGTGATTGTCCAAATTAAGCACGAGTACTCTGACATGGTCGACGTAGACAGATTTGGTTTCTGACGTCCTTGTTGAGAACGTGCAGGTAACAAAAATTCAATTCCGTAGTCGCTGTTAAGTTGGCACCGTTCATCCAATCTCTTCGTTTCAGGTGTTACGTCTTCCCTCGCAGGTGCAGCCAAACAATGAACATGGCGTAAGTTGAACCTCCCTGTGGACGACTATAATCTGATAAATATGTATTAGATTTACTTCAAGTCTTGGGATGGATCATTGAACAATGGTGTACCACCTACCGGCGGAGGCGGGGGCTCAGGTGAGCATAGCGTTCAAAAGAATGCTGTCGTATTGAGACAACAAATAGGGCATGTAAAGAAAGCTGTTTTCCGGAACTTTACGTTGGACCGGGTCACCACTGCTGTGCAAATCATACAAGATTTTGGAGGGGGGTGAGTTACTGAAATAGTTTTTTGGACCGCTCAAGTTTTACTCGTACTCCATAAGCGGAGCCATTGGCTCTCGTGTAAAATTCCAGGATATGCGATTCGAAGACATTAGAGGCACTACAAATGAATCTACAAGTACGGCGCCCTCCATCATCTTCACAGACCTCGCTAATCACAGTGTAGTCGTAAATCTCGCGTGTAGCTCGGCCGTTGGCTGCTCCGATCTCGTTTTCAAGGATTTCAATGTTCGTAGTCCCGGCGGCACAGGTGAAATCATCTGCGAGAATACTCACAAAATATTGGGATTGCAAGGCAAGTCTTAAAATAGAGCAAACCTTCTTTGTGATCGCTCAAACTTCGATGTTCTCTAGCCGGCTGTAATTAAAAGTGCCCCTATTTCCCTACTTGAGATAAGTACCCTGATAGGAATAAACGAGTTATTCATCAATCTAGTCGGAAGTTAAGTGGTCTCGGATTTTCAGCTGCGGGCCGAACGGCGCATTTGCCAAGTCCTCATGACTGTACTTGTGATCATAATCTTGGCTTCTGTTCTTCTCGAAGAAGTTTGATTTGAGTGATATATGTTCATCGAGGATTAGCTCTCACGGACATTGGTCTCTTTCCCAAGTTGCTGTCGGAACATGTTCAGCGTTTTGAAAGTATTCTTTTGGCTGTTTTGTGTTCAAAGTGTGTTTGCTGCGACATGTCGTTTGAAGCCTTTAGGCGGGGGACGGGATGATACGAGCCAGGTATGCATGTATCCTTCTCTCGTGAGACGGATGGAGTTTGTTGACCGGTGGAGATTTAGATTGAGCAGGCCATTGCGACTTGTGGCCAGTCTGGTACAACGGTCTTTGAGGAGGGTTCTTTCAATATTACCCGGTAGGTTCCCATTACGGCTACGGGTTCCCATTCATGATCGGCGTAGAAAGATGATGTGGAACCTGAAGAATGCGACTGTGGATCTACACGGTTTATTGAGCGTACGTCCGGTCTCTTCCTGTCAATGTATATGTCAAAAGCTCCTTTTTTTGATGGCGATATGTATAGTTCAATCCTGATATACAATTTTGGTTGGATCCTGCCAACACCTTTCGAGTTGTATTTATCCAGGTCTGTATATGTTTTGATGGAATGTTCTATGACTGACAGTTGATGTTCCTGATATCTAGAGTCAAGCGTCATGGTTTGTTGTGACTGGATCTGATTTTGTTATTGATGGTCATGGCACTGGCGGGATTCAAGGGAACGGTCAGGTACAGTCAGATTCTGACATAGAAATGGCCTCAGTGTTCGATGACTATACTTAGCCTTGGTGGTCTTTCTTTGCGACTCGTGTTAGGGAAGATGGAGATGGTCGTCCTATTTCGTTGACAGTCTGGCGAGCAACCAGAGCGATTATCAGAAATTTCCGAGTGGAATCACCACCGTTTTGGTCAAATGAGGCGGCGGAGTCGCAGGATGTTTTGTTTGATGGGATGTTGGTCAACGCTACCAATACGGATCCGAAATTCGTTGGACAGAAGTGAAGTAGTTGTTATGTTTTGTTGTAGAGAATTGACTGACGATGGATTGTGTCCAGTATTGTGCCGAATACCGACGGTCGGGGGTGTTTCGTATAAATGCGGTTGTGATTGTTGCTAACCTATGATCAAATATGGTTCGTAGGTATTGGAACATATCGAAGTGATCGAATCTCGTTTGTCAATTGGGATGTGACATGTGGAGATGACTGTCTCGCCATAAAAGGAGTATGTCGCTCTTGTCATATTTTCTGATCATTTCACCTATTATCCGAGCAGAATTCGTCAAATATCTACGCGCGGAACGTCACTTGTCGAGGTGGGAACGGCATTGCGTTCGGGTCCCTTGGTCAATATGCCAACATGGTGAGTGAGAAATATTCTGTGTTGATAGGAGAAATGTTCAAATATATTTAGAGTGACCTGGTGGAGAATGTATGGTTGGAGGATTTGACGGTAAGCGGTTGGATTTTGTAGTCCGGGAAACGCAGATTAGATAACCACCGTCTATTCAGATGACCAGAATAGATCCCAATGTGCAACCAAACATGCAGAATGGAGTATGCAGTTCGTCGAGAACTTACTGCCTTTGCTTGACGACCGTCTCCCTCTTTGATTAGGTGTATTTCAAAACTTGGGATGGCTCGATTAATGGACAACCCCCAACCGGTGGCGGTGGCGGTCCAGGTTGTTCTCGTCTTCTATTTTTTGAGACACTATTATTGACTGGATGATAGGAATGGTGAGGAACATTACCACAAAAAATGTCCACCTCGATCGAGTAAACTTGCCGCTCCATATTTATCAAACTAACGGCGGCCATTCGTGCGTCAGCTTCCTTCCGGATCACACTCTGATCATCTGAAACCTGTACAGGAACGACTTGCCCTCCAAGATGACCTTTAGTGACCTCAGCTTTATCAACTGGACTGGAAACGCCTTGAGAAACACACGTCAGTGCAGAAGAGTTTTGGTTACGATCGGCTGAAACGTAATGCTATTGACAGTTGTGGATATCGAATGCAGTCCTGCTGGGGGATGCGAGAACATTGCGTTTCAAGACTACAAGCCAGCAGTTCCGACCAATCAGGACGCCATCCTGATCTGTCAAAACGTGGATGGTCTGACAGGCCTAAATGGTTAGTGTATCAGATATGTGACACTGCAATTCTTGACACAGGTTTTGTTCTCAGCCCCGTGCAATACGACCGGCCGCCCGTGAGGACCATGTGTTCGTAGTAATAGTACCTGTACTATACAATCAGAAATGTGATCCCGGCCCGCCGAGGCAGTTCGAGAGTCGGCAGAGAGGGGCTGATTATAGCCGCAAGCACTATGGCAACGGGTGACGAGATCAGTGATGTAAACAATACAAGCCACCACGACTGCCGGATCCCTCCCTTTTCCTTTACCTCTTCCTCTCATCACCAGCAGGCCGGGGCCGTTCTTTCTTTTCGCTACGCTGGACGTTCGTTTTTCATCTTCTCATGTCGTCAAAGCGCTCTTCGGGTTTAGACTTTTCTGATGGGCAGAGCCCTATGCTGCAGCTTCAACAACACCCTGACCTCGCTATCCCTTATGGCACCGGTCTGCAGCCCGGTCATCTACAACGTAATAAGACGGAGAGAAGAAGGTTGCAAGGCCTTCAACGCTCCAATACCGTCGGTTCCTCAGCTCAACCGGCTTTCACCCAGGCCAAGACGGTCAAGCAACGCCTCGGAGTATGGATGATTAATGAAGGAGGGCGCAGATTGTTCTTCTTTGTTTGGGTTTTCTTGCACCTTTTGGTCGCCGTCTTCGGTTTTTTCAACTACCAGCTCAAGGACAATAACGTCGATGCCCGGAAAACGTTTGGAGTCACTTACGGTCTGTGTATCACCCCACTTCAAGGCCGTAGTCAACCTACTCACGCTCTTCACCAGCTATCGCTCGCACCGCTGCATTAGTTCTTCATGTCGATGTCATCTTCATCCTCTTGCCCGTCTGCCGTAATCTCATATCTCTGCTTCGTCGCACGCCTTTAAACGATATCATTCCTTTCGACAAGGCAGTCACCTTCCACAAGGCGACTGCTTGGTCCATGGTGGTGTTCACCGCCGTTCACGTAATTGCCCACATGGTCAACTTCGCTGAACTTGCAATTGCACAACCTCCCCAGGCGGGCAGCAGGGTCGTTCTTTTCCTCCTTGCCAACTTCACTACAGGCCCCGGTGTTACTGGGTGGATTATGGTTCTCTGTCTCGCTATCATGGTTTTCTTCGCTATGGAGAAACGTCGTCGCGCTCATTTCGAACGATTCTGGTACTCTCATCATCTCTTCATTATCTTCTTCATCAACTGGCAGCTTCATGGCATGTTTTGTATGATCAAACCCGATCGTCCTCCCTACTGCTCTTACAACAACATTGGAGTGTTCTGGGTGAGTCATTTGTGATGTATCGAGTAGTTCTTGACTGTTCTAATGACCTGGCAGAAATATTGGCTTGTTGGTGGTGTCATCTGGATCTTTGAGCGTATCCTTCGTGAAGTCCGCTCCCGCCACTACACCTATATTTCCAAAGTCATTCAACACCCGTCGAACGTTATGGAGCTTCAGATCAAGAAAGAAAAGACTAAAGTCCGTGCAGGACAGTACATCTTTCTCTGCTGTCCTGAAGTCTCGTACTTCCAATGGCACCCCTTTACTCTTACTAGGTGCGCCTCTATCGCTGCCCCTGACGATCTCCTTTTGCTAATTGGAATGCCTGCAGCGCTCCCGAAGAAGATTATTTGTCCGTCCATATCTCTGTCAAAGGCGACTTTACTAGGGCTCTTGCCCAATCCTGTGGCTGTGACTTCAGTAAGAAAAAAGGAGAGAAAGACTCAGCTGCTGGCGGCAAAGTTATTGGTACCAACTATAACCCTCCTATCAATGTGACACTTCCCCGTATTATGGTCGATGGTCCATTTGGAAGTGCTAGCGAGGATTTCTCGAAGTTTGAGACCGTTTTATTGGTCGGAGGTGGAATCGGCGTTACACCCTTTGCCTCGTGAGTTATATAGTTGCTGCTGCTGAAAGATATCCCGACTGAACGATTGATTGATGCTAGTATCTTGAAGACCATCTGGTACCGCATGAATGGCCTCAACAACTCCAAGCCTACGCGGCTTTCCAAGGTAATTACTTTCCGAAACTAGCTTCTCACCAACAATTGATAAATATTATTCTAAGGTTTACTTCACTTGGGTCATTCGTGATATCGGTTCTGCAGAATGGTTCCACTCGCTTCTTCACGCTATTGAAGAACAAGATGTTGGAAATCGTATTGAAATTAACATCTACCTCACTGCCAAGTTGAGAGAAGATGAAATGAACAATATTATCGTTCAAGATGTTGGAGCTGAAAAGGATGCCATTACTTCGCTTCGTGCTCCCACTCATTTTGGTCGTCCTAATTGGGATCGGGTGTTTGGTTCGATCGTTGAGAAACATCCTGAAACTGATGTCGGTGTGGTACGTGCTCTTTAGTTACAGACTCACAATTTGGAGATTGATTTTTTTTTTTCGGTGAATTAGTTCTTCTGTGGTCCTCCTGCTATATCCAAGACTCTACACCAAATGTCAAACAAGTGGTCTAATCCAAAGGGTACCAGGTTCTTCTTCGGTAAAGGTATGTTTTGATTCTGTAAAAAAATCATGATAAGGAAGTAAAAACTCACTTCTTACTTCTTAGAAAACTTCTGATCCTCGAAAGCTGGGGTTCGTTTTCGTGTTGTGAGGTCCTTGGACAAATTTTTTTTGGCTCATCATGTTAACGTTCCCTCGTATATCAATACACCGATGCCGCACCCACCCCCCAAATCCTTTTTTGTGCATTGTTCATACGTCGTTCTTCTGATTTTGAGTATGTAGGTTTAAAGTTTTCTTCGGATTTAGAGATTGTGTGTGATATATTTAAAACTTATTTTTATGGGAGATTTAAAGTGTTGTAGGAAAGAGATACGTAATTTCACCTTAATTGTTGTGAACGATTTTCGAGGAAGGGAACTTTGTAATGCTTTGGTGGTTCTGGCTCATGGTTAAGGAGCTTGTGTGGGTTGAAAGCCTGGACCGTGGCAGTGTGATTGTATGTCTCTGAGTGTGGCGTACTTCATAACCGTCTAGTTGATGCACTTATATCTGGTATACTCCATAACTTATATTGGTCGAAAGTTCAAGCTCATTTATCGAGCCATGTCCTATGCAAACATCGCCATGTTCCATCTCCGGTCATTCAATACAGTATCAGTGAGCGCATATAACCTAACCAAAAATACTCTACCAACTCCAAGTCCTCGAGTACTTCGAAATAAGAGAGAAATAACATAACGTCCAGAAAATTCGCCTCCGCACAAAACTAAACAAATTAAACAGTCGAATGACCGGCGTCAAGAAGATATTTAGCACTGCGCTTCTTCGGTTCACCAACAACTTTACCAGCATGCTTCCCATGTTTCTTCGGCTTAGCCACAATCCGTTCATCCTCACTATAATCCACACCAAACATCTCCCAGAACGTTTTACCAATCACCAGAACCCCATCATAATCAGCTCCCCACCTCTTCCCAGTTCCATGTTTCGAAATGGGCTCATGCTCGTGATCAGCAGCACCACGAGGACCAAAGTACCCCGCATAAGCGGTATCGTTTATATGGTTCTTCTCATTACGTTGATGAATAAGCTCGGTAACTGTGGGTTCATCGAATTCTGGGTGTCCTTGACTAGTCAAAATATGAACATATTCAACTAATTTGAAATCTGGATTTTCGGAATTCCGCCCGAATTCGTAAAATTTGACGATCCCTTGGTTGGGCGTCAAGTCGGAATGGGCTAGGAGATAGATTTCGCCTGATGCGAGGTGACTGCTGAGAGAGTCTAGATGCACAATGTCCTGATGAAATTCTTGGATCCCCTATTTTGTTGAGGGTTCATTTAATTCTGTTGTTTAGTTTTTCGATTATATACATGTTACTTACTATGCGGTCAACACCGTAGAGCAATTTACCCATGGGAGTAGTTTTGACCATTGTAGGACCAAGTTCCCATTTGTTAGGGTTTGGTCCGACCTCACCACCTAAAGAACGACAGATAATCTGATGCCCGAAGCATACACCTAGAGGAAAAGTAATCAGAAAATGACCATGGTTTTTTAATGTATACCAAAGACTGGACTTACCGACGAGTCTGACATCAGGATGGTTGATACCAACATGGCGAACGAAATCTACAAGTTTGACGACCCACTCTGCGGATGACCAAGCGTCCTCAGCTAAAGACAGCGGAAGATTAATTCCCCAGGAAAACCTCTCAGAAAGGCAAGAAGCAACCAAACTTACGGGATCCAGAGAGAATAATGACGTCGTACTCGTCGATAAGACCCTCCTCAGGATATTCCATTTTCTGAGCGTCATATGGATCCATGATAAGTCTATATCCAGAGTGTTTCGGCAGAGAGGCATTTAACCATCTCCTGTACATGTTAAGATAGTCGCCATTGAGGTCCTTCAGTTTTTTAGTCCAGAAGCCGTTGACGTATAGAGCAGCGCGAACGATTCTAGGGCTATTTCCAGCAGGCATGACTACGCAAAGGAGGTAGATGATGAAGTAGGGGTAAGTAAAAGCAATGGTGAATTTTATAGGTGGTTCCTTGTGTGTATATGCGGGTTTGCGAGGAGAATAAAGTTCGCTGAATGCTATGGAGTGCTTGGCCTGTCAATTTCTCGATGTCCTATCAGTGCCTTGTATGCTCTTACACAGGGGAAAGCCTCGTCCGTGATGGTACAGCATAGATTTAATGACTTGGATGCTAAGCACGGCGTACGCGGACGGGTTGAAGTACCATTTGTATCGAGAGACCACTCGGGTGGTTGTATCATCATCGTAATGATGACTATCAACATCTTCAATCACCCAAGGAGGGAGCAGCGCCAATGGCTATAGAAGACCTAACGGAACCTTCTCCCCACCGCCTATATTTATCTTGCTCAGAAGGGAGTGGGGGTCAGATTGTGCGGTCGAAAAACTGTAAGTTACTGTACACCTGTTCAACGACTCGGGGCGACCGCTCAGAATGCTTGTCGCAAACTCTATGAGGACTTCCTCCCTGTTTCAGTACAAAATGACATTCTTCATTTCAAATTTCATTAACGTCACCTTCCAGCAATACAAACTGTCCGATACTTGAAGTTTCACGAAGGCCGCCCATGCGTCCGGTCAATGGAAGCTTGTCTTGGTTCCGAGCTGAAACCTCTCCGTAGAGTGGCATATGTCACAGCTTGTGAGCGCCCCGTTTTCCTTGTCAATACACTGTTGAGGAAGGATAGGATTATCCATGACTGTTCTGATAGCCGAGTGTTAATCATGTCCGAGGCCTACTAGAAAAGAATTCAAATCACGCCCATTGTCTTCGAAAGACATTGAGACTTACCTGTATGATGACCTGCCCATGTGCCGTAGAATGGCAGCATAGTGACTAACACGGCTAGAGTTTGCTTGTGACATTTCATCTATCATATCCGCCGATCCGGTTCATCATCCTGCCCGGTTGACTTTACCGTCACAGGCTTGCTTTACCACTAGAAACATCCGTCACCCCCTCCATCTGTACCGTCTTGCGTTCAGGGGTCACTCCCCCAATTTGGCAGTCCCAACATTTCCGGGGGCATTTGCCCATATCAGGCAACAGGTGACCTTGTCGTCGCGGCTTATACCAATTCATACACTTTACCATTAATGAAAGACTTTGTGGAGGGGAAACTAGGACCAGGTTGTACACCCTGAACCTGTGTCCCATGCTGAGCAGTCAACAGTGAGGAAGAAATCTGTTATTTTCGTATGTTGACGTACAATGTGCTACTACTTCGCTTATCACCTGCCTGATGGTTTTTGGACATGATGTGCGTTCCACGCACCAAGCCCATGAACTGCGTCAAATAACACAATTCATTGTTGCACTCAACAATACCCTTCAAGATCTCGAAATATCTACGACTTCACATTCCACTCTGGATCCCCTAATCCTCACCTGTATCATTTCCCGTATCATCACTCCTTTGAGAATAAGAGTACAGTTATATTTGAGTGCCTGAAACATGTATGAAATGCGACCTGCTCACATCAGAATCAAGGATGTTATTGAGTGATTGTTGCCGAATTTGTAGTTAGATATAGCGCTAGGGTGCATCAACTCTTTGCAAGTCATATTCACATGCCTCCTGGGTTGAGTCGATACTGATAGTAATGCCTCTTCTTTTATGACCACTCACTGAAGGCACTCTTGTGAAGGGGATGGTAAAGTTTTTAAATATCATAGAAGGCGTCCTCGATGGATTGGGATTATACCGCAACGCATATCCTGTGATGTAGTATATGAACGTCTTTCCTTTTGATGCTGTGTTTCATTGTATCATCAACCTTCCTCCACTCCGGCAGTTGGGACGGAATATTGTACAACACTGAGGTTGACTTTCAACAACCAACGCCTAAGTGGGAAACATCCTGGACTACATTTTGATCCTGTGAAATTTGAATCCAAAAGAATAGCTGCGAAACATGAAACACTTGGTCAGTCCCGCTTTCCGTCTTTGGTAGAATAATCCGAGCTTTCAAACCTCTTCCGAATGCTCCTTGTGGTGCACAGTAGCCGCCATTTAGTACTTCCTGTTCCTCTCAGATTCAGACGACCACATCTCTTGCCAGCAAATTTCAAACCTTAAGGCTTCGGAGTAAACATGGCCCAGAGCAATGGCTATCTTTGAACACTTGGCACTGCATTAATCTTTCGGCGAGTTCCCAGTCATTGTTCAGCCATCTCAAAGACTCATTTCTTTGCCTGTGTTTGTTCCTATGATGTATCAATTATAAATGTGGTCGCGTTTTTCTGATTTTTGTAATCTCACGATCCTTTAGTGAACAATCAGACTAGTGATGACTGGCCAGAACAGCACAAGCACGGTACAAACTCAGGTCAGTCATTTTTCGTGCCAAATGCTGCCAGTGGTCCCTTAGTTGCGCCTGACACTTCAAACCTCCTACTGCCCCAGTTATCAGTGGGGGGAAGTTTTTGTCAAGGGGGTAGGTACCACAATTTGCTATCCAAATTGAGGACAAGCAAGTAACTATACATTGCGATCTCACAGATATCATTGGTACTACAATCACCATCTCTTTCTGATATTTAGTGGAGTGGGTGAAATGGTGCCAAGCTTCGTATAGTCATGAGGTCCAATCGCACTCTAACATTGGGTGGGCAAATTGCCATCAATCACTCAGGTACTCAGGACTTGATGACATCCAACACTCCACTGGTTTGGTCTTAGTTTCACAGCATAGAGTGGGATATAAGCCCCCTGTGCTTGGATCTACTCGCTCGTTAACCCATACAACTCCCAAATTGAATATGTCCAATAGCACCGTCGCGGAACTTATTGCTAGCCAAGCGAGCTCTATTATGGGGGCGAAGTACATAAGCGGTAATGTCATCCCAATTGGTTGACCCGAAAGAGCCTTTCTAACAGACTATTGGCTTACAAGCCTTTGCACTTTCGTGTCTGCTTTATGATTCTTTTCTGCACTTCGATGACGAATTGGCTGATATTTGGCTGAAATTTAGGAGAGGACCTATCCTTAGATCCTTCTTTATTCTTGGTCGATACAGTGCTATGGTCACTGTAGGATATGAAGCCATAAGTAAGATTTGCCCACAACAACTATGAGTCTCTACCCTCTTATACGTGCACCAGGTCTAGGAGTTTTTAATGTGGCAAAAATGACAACAGAGGTTAGTGTTTCAACTATCTTATGGATTCATCTTCTAATATCGACATAACTAGGAGTAAGTAAATCTGAGTCCTTGCACTGCTAAACTCATAGTATAAATTAGCTGTGGAACTTGGATAGTTATCGTAACCGTTTCCAATGGAATTTCCTTAATTGGAACAGAAGGTGTGTCGTTACCTGGTCCATTGGGAAGGTCAGGTTCAATGCTGAGACAGAAAACGCGACCAGGAATTGTCATATACCGGTTACGATCTTTATGGCATTTCAATAGCCGTGCCACTAGAGTAATAACAGCAATGGTTATTGCCGTGTTTATTTCGATAGCTGTGTCTTTTAGCGTGGAAGCTCTTCAACTCAGAAGTATGCTTTCTCTTCATTCTTCTCTTCTTTCCGCTTGTCTGAAGTCGACTATTAGACCAGTTTATTATTGTCCCAGGTTTCCCAGGCTGTTTATTTAATCCATCATCGCCGGGACCTTTTTCATCTACGGTGGTTATAGGCACAGTTCTCGTAAGTTGTGACGCATACACTGTCCTCTTGTTACTGAAAGGAGACGAAAGGTAATTTGGGACATATTTAACTTATGCATATTTACCTGCAACACCTTTGCAACACCATATCTATGTACTTCCGACGTTTTGCAACGGTTCCGAAGAGATGGTGGTCGATATTTTCTTTGCTTATTGGGTAGGAGTCTACCTCATATAGTTCAATATCCTTTAACCATAGCACACAGTCGTCCACATTGTTTATCTGTTAAATGTTACACTTGGCCAGGTGAGCGTAGGACGTAACATCATAACCTAATCCACTAAGTCTATTCTCACGACAGAATTCACGTCTATCTACACACCCGTATGTGTTTTGGAAGTTTCTCGCCTACCCATGCTTAATTTCATCTCTGACTTGTCATTCAGCCTCGTAACTGCTCTCACTGCCATCATTAACGCCCGGATTTTCCATGGAATTGCCTCAGAAGCGGAAAGATATGCTGACGAATATCATAACGCTCAAGTTGCTCTTCCAAAGGTCATAGGTTCATGAAAATGTAAAAGATTAAGGCTGTCCAGAATGAACTCACTTGTATTCCAGTAGTAGGAATTTGACAGTGTAATTATTAAGGATACAATTATGTATGAATGTTGTTCATCAGTGTTATCGTAATTATATGGAGGAGTTTAACGATCACCCCAGACGGGGGAAAGGCCACACTGAAATCTATCAACGAGTGATCGATGTGGCCGACACCCTGCTGTGACTTGTTGGATAGTATCTCGTATTGTTAATTGTTGGTACGCAACGTTATGAGTCTTGATAATGAGCAGTTGACTTTCCCATCAATAATGCATTCCGGACAGTGCGAGCTTACAGCTGAATAACCTTTTTTGGAAGAATTGTAGTGAGCGTTCGTTTCTGATTATTCTGTTTGAGTTTATCGCGTGCAGAGCGAATACGTGTGCATTGATGATCCTGATTGCGAGAAGAACGGAGAGCCAAGTAGTCCTTGCTCGCTCAGCGCACGTACAGGCAACGGACGTGTTGAAAGACTCAGGGGTACCTACAGTTCCCATTGAAACGCCCACAAAAATTTCCAAGAGGTGAAATGGAGAGATCAGACTAAGATTTTGTTCTGTGGAAGGTCCTACAGGGTTTGCCAGCGGTAAGATAGATATGGATGACGGCCATCATCAAAAACGGACGAGAGTGTAGAGACTCAAGCGAAACAGTTTTCGCATCCCACAGCCGCAGAGACTAATGGAAGACTCCGTTGCGAGAATCACGCATGACATAAGAGGTATTGATCTTGACTCGCCTACTTCCAAGGATGCCCTCACCACTCAGTTCTCCAAGATCGGTTCATAATTTTCGAATACAGATCGACTGTTTAATCAGGCAAGGTGCAAGAACTCTAATGCTTACTTAGTCAATAAATCAACAGCTTCTTGGTATCTCGCCCTCGTCCCTTGAACAACATCTTCATCAATCGTCCACCCCTCATTCTCTCTACCCTCCGGTCCCCCCTCCAAACCCTTTCTAAATCCGGAACCTACAAGCCAATCGCGTACATATTGTTTATCAAAACTGGGTTGAGACTGTCCCGGTTCGTAGCCTTTTAAAGGCCAATATCTAGATGAATCAGGTGTCAAGACTTCGTCTATTAGGATTAATTGTTTTTGGTCGCTTGAGGAGGCGGGAGATGGAAGAAGGCCGAATTCGAATTTGGTGTCGGCTAAGATCACGCCTCTTGATTCGGCATATTGGGCGGCGGTTTTATAAAGTTGAAGAGCAGTGGAGGAAATTCTATTCAATAAATCTTGTCCAATGAGTTGCGCGGCTAAGCAGAGGGGTAGGAACGGCACAATGCAATCCATTAGAGTACTCAAGCAAGACGATATAGAGACGAACCTTGTTCAGGGGTGATGTTCTCATCATGAGCACCCTGGATGGCCTTCGTCGAGGGAGTAAATATAGGCTCAGGGAACTTTTGACTTTCGACGAGACCTGCTGGCATGGGTATCCCATGCACCGTCTGAGACTTTTTATATTCTGCCCAAGCGGATCCTGACGAAAGTGATCAGAAAATCACTGCAGATCGAATTTTTTCAGTAGGCAAACCGCACCGGTGATATATCCTCTAACGATCGCTTCAATAGGTATAACCTCCGCCTTCTTCACTAGCATAGTACGTCCTTCGAGTTGGCTGGCGTATTTCTGTACATCAGATGGCATTTCCGACATAGATGCCGTTATCAAGTGGTTTGGAATGATATCGGCGAGTTTGTTGAACCAAAAGAGTGACAATTTTGTGAGCAACTGGCCCTTCGTCGGTATTCCCTGATTGATGCATGAGTAAGGATGATTCGGGAGAGATAGTAGATCTCTGTTGATGAAAACGTACATTGTTCAAAATGACATCGTAGGCAGATATGCGGTCGCTTGCGACGAATAATAACGAAGAAGGATCGGAGGTTGCATAAATATCCCGAACCTTGCCCTGAGACAGCAGCCTAAGGCCGGGTAGAGTGGTTTGAAGGACTGCTGACATTTAGGATGGAATGAGCAAAAAAGGTAATTACAGCAGTCAAAGTGACTGGGAATCACTTGACTTCTGTAATTAGTGACCACCGCAGGGGTCGAACCTGCAATCTCCTGATCACGGTATCGTAGTCAGACGCGATGCCATTTCGCCAGGCGGCCTTGATGCTCGATCAATAGCTCCACGCAGTTGTCTTTGCTTCAAGTGTCTTTGGAACCATTAAATGTCGTATCTCTATTGTTTATATCTCTATTGGGCGCACTTTAGTGGACGGCTGTCTCAAACTCAATATCGTCAATTCCATGACAATTAGAGTTGTCTCGGTCTCTTACCTCTCGCTCACTCCTGGTCAGTGTCAGGGCATAGTTCTATGCTCAGCGCCTTCGCAACTCGTTCCAAACTTTGCGGGTTTCTTTAGTTTGGTAACCAAGTGGCCCTGAGGAGTGATAGGCGTCTGGGTCCACCGGATGTTATATTCCCGAGGGTCCTTCTCAGAATCAACCCACCGGGTAATTTCTGAGATGGTTGAAGTGTTGCGTTTGGCCGACTTATGGCGGGAGTCGGTGTAACCAATGAGCTAGACATCACTTTGTTTCAAACTCCAACTTTGTCTCTTAATTTACGAACCAGAAGGGCTGCATAGCAGTACAACTGTCTCACTTCTTGCTCCTCACTCACTCCTGCTCAATGTCAGTGCATAGTTTTATGCAACTGCCTCACGCTAGTCGCACCTAGTAAGCTCCGGCAATATCAGAAAAGGCTTGAAAGCTGGTTAGTTTCCGGGTGACTAAAAGGGCACTTTTCACCTGCCCAGCTTGGTGACCCAAGAAGGGCAATCGTCTGAAACTACCTCGTAGTTCATTCTCTTGTCGGTGGACTACGGTGTCCATGGGTTTTTCCCGGAATGCACCTCCTAGAGGCGCCATTTCAGGCTTTGCGTCTGGCCGACATATGACAGGAGTTGGTGTAATTGTTCGTAGATACCTAGCCTTATTTTGAATTCGACAGTGCTCGTATCGCTCACTCTCTCATCTGGTGAATAATACAATTTTCTGTTACAAAGAGCGGCTTATTCTACTTAACACTTGCTTTTGGCTTACTAAACAAGCAAATTCTTCTCATTGTTAGTGCGGCTTCTATGTATCATAGCATGTTCGAGCACATCAGTCATACTCCGTCTACTACCAACACGGGTTGGGTTAAGCCTAGCCAATCTTGTCACTTTCTAGACGGTTACAGACAATATAAATTTAGGCTTCGGTGATAGAAAGGTTTTTTTTAATTTTGGTTGGTACGAGAAAAGTTCAGAACATTCTAGGACTACAATTGCTTACTCCGCGTCCTGCTTATGACGGGGTTTGAATAAATTGATGGCATTCCATGAAGCGCTACAAATAGAGCCACCCGATTGTTCTCGTCTTTCCGTCTCTCACTCACTCTTAGTCAATGTCAATGCATAGTTTTATGCATAGCGCCTCGTGCATACCACACTGAAACTCTAGTTAGGAAGAACGAGTCTTCTCCTCTCTGGAGTCATCAGTGCCATGAGGATGGGCGTCTGAAGCGCCGCCTGTCCCGCTATTCTCCCATCCTCCATGTGGTTTTCCCTATGGGGCGTACTCCTGGGCTTTCCCGGATTGCGTGAAAGGCTTCGCATTTGGCCGGCATATGGCAGGAGTTGGTGTAGCTGACTGAGCTTTTACTTCCACATACATTTTTTCGATGTCTATAATACTCGCTCACCAGACAGTTTACTTTCGTGACTGCTACTAGGGATGAAATTGGTACATTCTGGATACTCGCTTTCTATATACCTAGCCAACTGACGCCTTGTAATTCAGTGCAGGATCTTGTGCATAACAACTTACGCTGGTAACATCATCTTGACTCCCGAGGTTAGTTCATCACTTTTTGGCCAAAAGAACCTGGTTGACCTCTTGGTTTTTATCTTATACAGCGTCGCTTGTCCTATGCATATTGTCAGCTACGACATTGATGAACTTCTGCGGAGTGCTTATCCTGTAGCTCTGACCGTCCAATGTTTTTGTTGAAACCAGCAGAAGAAAAGATCCGGCGTGATCAATGTAAAGGTCTACACGACGGTTTACTCCTCTCTTGTTTACAGTTACAAGGTTTCAATGAGATTCGGTGAGCAGTCATTCCTTTGCAATAGAGTCCTCGAACAAGTAACTGATCAATGATAATTTACGATAGCACTGAGAGAGAGTAGACAACGAATGTGCTTTGACATTGTAAGAAGTATTCGATACACTGATCCGAGTTTGATCCGTTATCGTGTAGCCATCGATTAGGGTAGGCCAATATCTTCGCACGCAGTATAAAGAGGGTATGTGGGTCCTTTACAGCACTTGTGATTTTTCCTTCGCTCCCATGTACCTCGTCCTCTAACCAAGTCTCGATCGGTGCCAACCGCACTTTTTTACGGTTGTCTTCAATTCATATCCCATTTTCCGCTGTAAATGGCGGGGCTTGAGTTCGCGGCAGTATTGCGCGATAAGCCTGGGAAAGGTTGGTTGACAGGCATACGAAGGGACTTGGTTACGAGCGACTTATTGTTTTGTATCTTATTCTGGTTTTACTGACGCATCCCGGCGGTTTTAAGGAACTCTGTTTTCAGTCAATTGTTTTGACATATTCTTGGTCTAGGAAACAGCGGCGAGGAACTTGGATTGGCAAATAGAACACTCGCGACATTAAGAGTTTTCTTTCACTCCCATTCATCTCGTCCTCTGACTAAGTCTCGATCGGTGCCAACCGCACTCTTCTACAGTCGCCTTCAATTGGTATCTTGTCCGTCGCTGTGCGTCTGTACATAGCGGCGCTTGACGTGGCTGTACAGCACTACGCGCGAAAGAATGGGAGAGGGTAGTTGACAGGCATCCGAAGGGTCTTGGTTACGAGCGATTTTTTGTTTTGTATCTTGTTCTGGTTTTACTGACCCATCCCGGCGGGTTTTAAGGAACTCGGTTTTCGGTCCCATTGTTTTGACATAATCTTGGCTTCGTCTAGGAACCAGCGGCGAGGAACCTGAACTGGCAAATGGAAAACTCGCGACACTAAGAGCTTTCTTTCATTCATATTCACCTCGTCCTCTGACCCAAGACCTGCGGTCGTCTTTCTACCTTGTCGCCTTGAAGGAGCAGAAGCACTGCTCGTATGGGACGGGGTAAGATTTGTTGACAGGCATACGAAGGGTCTTGGTTACGAGCGACTGCTTGATTTGCATGTTCTGGTTTTACCGAAGGATCACTGTTTTAGAGGAGTTGATTTACTAACTCCCTTTTATATTACAGTGGTCGGGTCCAAATTATAAACATCATCCTCCTATCCAAAACCCTCATCGGTGATGAATGCATAGTCTTATGCAGATGTCTCTGCTTGACCATCTTCAGTGGCGTTGTTACTGGATGGAAATCCATCTAAACGCAAGGATTGGGTAGTTGACTGGCTCACGGAGGGTTTTGGTAGAGAGCGAGATGTGATCTGCAGACGGGGGATACTTTGTTGAGAGTAAATGGTAGTTTTTCTTCATGTATGGAATAATGGGCAGCATCTTGTTATCTTCAGGCTAATACTATCGTTGTCTATTGTAAAGCCAGAAACAAATTGCAACGACTGGTTACTTCATGGTACATTCGATCTCACTGGACGCCTGGGGTTCAGATAGTTACTGCTACATGGTGAGCTTGGGGAGCGAGCGCCCATATCGAAAACGCGTCATGCCGATCAAAAAGGCGATGACCACCGCAGGGGTCGAACCTGCAATCTCCTGATTACATAATATCGTAGTCAGACGCGATGCCATTTCGCCAGGCGGCCTCTCATAAAAGGGATGTACAGAGATAATATAATCTGTGGGAAGTTTTTGAAAGGTGTTACTAGACTTGTATCCTAGTCGCTCCTCTCTAAAAATCCAACACCTCCCGCCTTCAGCTTGCTCATAAAACTGTCATACCACTTCCCAATAATACTCATCGGCACCATGACATCCGGTGTGACCGTCCTCGGATTACCGATAAAGCTTGAGACATAGTTAAAAAGATGTTTGACGATCCGATCTGCGAGGATTGTAGGGTCTTTAGTCAGATCCGGCGTCACTTTGTGCAAGACAGAGTTCAGGGTGGACATTTGTACTTGGATTTGATCCAGAGGCTCGATCGAGAGACCGAGGACTGCGGTTACGTCCGTGTCGGACGTCTGCATAAGGGGGCGGACGCGAATGCGGCGTGAGTTTGGTTTGATGATGTGCTGGAGGAGAATGTTCCTCGGAGGCGAAAGATGGCAGAGGGTTTGTCGTTGGAAAGCCTGATTGATGTGAGATCCGACGAACACCGGGGACATCATGGCGAGTGACACCTACATTCCTAGTAGCTGGAAGCCTCTTCCTGGCCAGAAAAAGTGCACCGTGGCGCCGTATCCGTCAGGAAAGGGTACTTGTAGTGGCTAAATCAATACGCAGATCAGCCAGACTGCGACATGCGAGAGCGCGCACCTGTCCCGAGGAGGAAGACGCAGACATGGTTGATGGTGCTCGCGTGCGGCAGCTCGAAGAGCGCGTGGGTCTCGTCGACCTGCTGGAGATTTGTCTGGAGGAGGCGGCCTGCGACACAACAGCCGAACATCGTGCAGAGGATAATCGCACCGTGGGAAGTTCGGACTTGTTGTCCCCCGCACAACTGCACTCCACCTCATCCCGCCACCCCCATGTCCGACCTCGACGACGAAATCCTCGAACTCGCCGGCGCTGTAGAGAAAAAGCGCAAAAGGTCTCATGGCTCCAAGCCCAACAAACGTCGCAAGGAAGAGTGAGCCGGGAGCACACGCCCAAGGAAAACCCCAACTGACATTTAATGGTATTAGTCCGTTAGCGACCAGTGACTCTGAGCAGCTTCCTGAGAGCGAGGAGGGGGACTTGGACCCGTATCCCCTAGATGGAAAATACAAGGACGAGTACGATAGACAGCTGTGCGTATCAAGGGTCACCATGCTCCCAGAAAAATCTAACCCAAGTGCCAGGCTTCTGCAAATGTCGGAAGTGGAGAGAGAGGACATTCTCTCTCAACGTTTGGAAGAGAAGCAGCAGCTGTTGGACAAGCGTCTACTATCACAGATGGTACAGCAGCAACGCGGCGGTGCAAGTGACGATACGGTCGCGAAAGCTGCCAAACGTGAGGAAACTCGTGTCCGCTTTAGATCACCTTTCAACCATCTCCACAGGTCAGCATACAGCCAGGGGTGCAACGAAAGAAAAATCTAGCAAGCTTGCTGAACTCAAGGCAAAGCGAAAGGCGAAAGACGAGAGGAAAAGGGTATGTTTCTATGCCAAGTCACCACTAGTCAATGCTCACCCTCCTCTCAAAAGAATTCCTCGCCCAAAAGGGACCGCTCATCTTCGCCTATGGACATGGAAATTTCAGATGGCGAATCGGAGGATGGACAAATAACTAAATTTGAGCAGGAGGAAGAGAAAGTTGGCCGAATTTTTGACAAACCTTCATCGGACAGCGAACCTGTTACGCATGAAGACGTCGAAAAATGTCGTTTGACGAGGGACTTGCTCGCCAAACACGCTCTAGCGCCCTGGTATGAGGATTATGTCAAGGGTCCGTTGTTCGTTGTTTGTCATGAAACCCCACGCTCATGAGATTATAGGTGCATTTGTGCGTTATCTGGTAGGGAATGACCAAGGGCCTGTATACCGAATCTGCGAAATACAGAGTATGTGTCCTCAAGGTACTCTCCTTTTTCAGTGTCGCCCATGACATTTCCAGACCTTGCCGCCGACTTTGTTAAACCGTACAAGATTGACGAAAAAATGATAAATCAAGCGTTGGAACTCAAACATGGAAAATCTGTGCGCGTCTTTCCAATGGATAAGGTATCAAACGGGAAATTTTCACAAGTACGTTTGCTATCCTTTACAAGAGCATACTTATGAACCTCTTGAGGTCAGAAAGAGTTTGAGCGCTGGAAAAGTACATGTGAATCCGAGGGAGTGAAACTTCCTACGAAGCGCGATCTCGAGAATAAGTCTGCGCAGCTACATAAACTACCAACTCAACCAATCACGGAAGTAAGCCATATTAACTTTCTGTTTCGTATATGGTAATATTTACCCAAACGAAAGAGCGATATCAACGCTATGCTCGCTCGTAAATCTCAATTGCAATCTCACAAGTCGTCTGGAAATGCCACACTAGAACGATCAAGACTCAACGCCGCACGTGCTCTAGCCATTCGGCGTAATGATCTCGAAGAAGTTGCACAGATTGATAGTCAGATAGCTTCTCTCGGCCCATCACGCCCTCGCCACACAGAAGATACGGTTGATCCGTTAGCAAAGGTTAATGAAAGGAACAGAAGAGCCAATATGGAAGCTGTAAGACAAGCCGAGTTGGTCGCATCGGCTAGAAAGAGGAATGAAAGAAAGCTGGCGGCTGCTGGAACTCCTACACCGGTGTTGGATCCTAGTGCGAGGTTGAAGACACTACCGAGAATGTTTAATTCAGCGACTCCTACAACGTCTAGGTCTGTTCTCATACCTGCTAAAACGTCCTACCTGTCTGTTTTTTTCTGTCATTGATTTTTGTTTTTTTTGTAGACCTGGAACACCCGGGGGGACACCTCAACCGGTTTTGGCGCCTTTGGCAGTACCAGCCTCTGCTCTATCGATGAGTGCTAGTGGAGGTACAAAGACATTCGAGGCGTCGGTTATAGATGCCGTTGAGGTTGATTTGGGGGATTTCTAAAAGCGGGGTGTTGTATATGTTCTGCTTCTTTTTGGGTTCCATTCATTAGGGAGTTGGGTTGATAAATTTTTTGTACGCACTACATACATAGTTTCTGTTGTTTATGGAAGGATTAAAGCGCTGTTTTTCTGTTTTGCTTTCCACCTGTTCATAGTTACATATATAATTACAACTACGCAATATATCAATGATCATTGTTCTGAGGAGGTTGGCTATTTGTGAGCTGATATTGCGTTTTGTGTGAGCCGGTTACTGTTGCCGACCCAGTGGGCCCCACATTGAAAGGGACATCACAGAATATCCGGCTGTTTTCATTCGGCACTTTTCCCTGAGAACCTTAATTCAACATACTCCTCTCACAAATAGCTTTTTGACTTTTCTGATATAACTCGCCGAGAAGATGGGCCGGCGACCTCGTGGACCTCGAATGGCTTGGTTTAGTGGCTATCGCATTTCATACAAAACGTGGTGCCAATGGGTTGAAACTTTTCCAAAACATGAACTACCGCCCGAAGCTTTGCTGCCTGATCCTCAATACCTCGACTTTGTCAGTCGGGATGAATCATATTACCTTCACAGATATATATACTGGAAAGAAGGATTTCCACGGAGATATAGAAGGAAGATGCCGAGACCTCGATGTACGTTCACTACTTTATCTTATTTTATTTGGGCTCACTCTCTTGTTCTCGAAGACGAAAAACTTGAGATAAATACTACTCCTATCACTGTTTTCCTTCCGGTTCGATGGGTTGCGTATAGCAGCGAGGATCAAGTTATACCCGGCAAACCAGGTTATGACGCGCAGATTTGTCACGAAATTGAGAGTGACAGAGTGCAATTCCAGCACTTCATGAATTTTGTCAAAGAGCAAGGAGCTCCATTGAGCGAAGATAAGGTTGAGTTTGGCTGGCAGAAGGAACTTGACCCCCACGATGACTGGAGACCCGTATGTTTTCCGCTGCGCCTGGCCTGCCTGAATACAGCCACTCATACAGGTTTATGTGTTGTTGTTCCAGTGGTGAAGCAATTCAAGGTGTAACGCTATATACATATATTGAGAACAGAATGTAGCTTTAACTCGAATTTCTTTCTCCTTTCCTTCTGGACCTGTTGAACTAAAGGATCTCATCCTCTGATCAGCTTTGACAAAGATTATCATTGGAACGACCGGGCGTTGGTTGTGATGACCCGAAAATGCCAAGGCGATAGGTATGGCAACTTTACCCATAAGGACCGTTGGTTATAATGGGCCCGGGTAGCAAACTATGTCTCGAACGACTCTTTTACAAAAGAGACCAGATACCGGCACCAGAAATTTTGTTTTAGCAGGAGTAATCACGAACGGATGGTGAAATTTTTTGTCCTTTATTGCTTTGTTTCTGTTCTATCTACTTTACGTTATTTTAGTTAATATACTCCCCCTCCTTTTTTATGGAGAACCCTGTCATTTGTCTGTAAAAACCTGGTAAAAACTCCGCCCGAACACAGTGGCTCGGCAAGGGAGGACCTTGGCTGCCACTGTGACAATCCTTCGATTATTTTCTCATGTGACGCTGGATATTCATTGGACTACATACTTAAACCCTAGGAGTTAGCCACTCATACTTCAACGTTCCCCCCCCACACACACACATTGCTTCTCGTCCTTTCTGCTATAATTCTCGCAAATGGGCCGGCGATCTCGTGAACCTCGAATGGCTTGGTTTAGTGGCTATCGCATCTCATACGAAACGTGGTGCCAATGGATTGAGACTCTTCCGGAACATGAACTACCGCCCGGAGCTCCTCAGCTAGATCCTCGATACGTCGATACCGTCAGTCGCGGTGAATCATACTACCTCCACATATATATCTACTGGAAAGAAGGACTTCCACGGAAATATAGAAGGAAGATGCCGAGACCTCGATGTACGTTCACTCTACTTTATCTTATTTTATTTTGGCTCACTCTCTTGTTGTCGAAGACGAAAAACTGGAAACGAATACTACTCCTATCACCGTTTTCCTTCCGGTTCGATGGGTTGAATACAGTAGCGAGGATCAAGTTGTACCAGGTCAACCAGGTTATGATGAGAACATTTGTCGAGAAATTGAGAGTGATAGGGTGCAATTCCAGTACTTCTTGAAATTCGTCGAGGAGCAAGGAGCTCCGTTGAGCGAAGATAAGGTTGAGTTTGGGTGGCAGAAGGAGCTTGATCCTCATGATGATTGGAGAACCGTATGTTTTCCATGTCTGGCCTGCCTGCGTATAGCTGCTCATTTGGGTTCATGCCTCCTTCCAGTGGTGAAGCAACTCCAGGTATAATATATGTTACTATATACATTGGGAACAGAATGTAGATCTAACTCGAAAACAACGTAAAAAGTGTTAATTCGCTTTCTCCTTCCCTTCTGGACCGCTATTGAGCTAAAGGATCTCATCCTCTGATCAGTTTTGACAAAGATAATCATTGGAACGACTTTCAATTCCCGGGCGTTGGTTATGATGACCCGATAGGTATAACAACTTTACCCATATGGACCGCTCGTTATAATCGGTCCCGGTAGCAAACTGTTGGCTCGAACGACTCTTTTACAAAAGAGACCAGATACTGACATCAGAAATTTTGTTTCAGCAGAAGTAATCACGAACAGATGGTGAAATCCTTAGGTTGAACAAAGACAAGGTTGAGTTTGGCCGGCAGAAGGAGCTTGACCCTCACGATGACCCGAGACCCGTGTGTTTTCCACTACCAGCTCACTACCTCCATACTGATGCTTATGATTGCTCGTATTTCGTTCGTAGTGGTGAAACACACCTTGAGCATCTCCGCTCCACACTCTACCCCCGTCATAAAGCTTTTCGCCCTTTCTAATCTTACTCGTTGAAAAAATGGGCTGGCAATCCCGTGGTCCTCGATATTGATAGCCCTCTTCTTTACCTGTAAAAATCATACCTGAATACATCAGCTAGGCATTGAAGTACGGGGAAATGCCCCGGCAACCCCCGTGACGAACCTACGATTAATTTTTCTCATGTGCAGGGCATTTGTCGGACAAAGAAGTGTACGTTTTCCAGGTCTAACCTGCGCACATACTATCACTCATATATACTCATTTCAGTGGTGAAACAATTTCCGGTATAACTAGCTCGTTGTAAATGAATTTGTCAACGCTTATATACTACCTTCATCTTCATCATCGGTACACTCTTCGTAGTCTAGATCTTCTTCCTTATCCTCATCCTCATCCTCATCCTCATCCTCATCCTCATCCTCATCCTCATCCTCATCCTCATCCTCATCCTCATCCTCTCCTCATCCTCATCCTCATCCTCATCCTCATCCTCATCCTCATCCTCATCCTCTCCGTAGGTATGTTCTTCGTAGTCAGCCTCTTCTTCCCCTTCCGCACCATATGTATAATCTTCGTGGGTTTCCGCTTCCTTTTCCCCTTCCCCTCGTCATTACCAGTATGCTCTTGGTATTCCAGATCATTATTGTCCTCCTCGTCATCAACATCCATGGGTGCTGGAGCGTCGTGAACAACTTGAGATTGAGCATTTTGAGTTTGAACCTCTGAAGCCTTCCTCTCCACATCCTTTGAGTCCGAGTCCGAGTCCTCATCATCCGAGTCCGAGTCCGAGTCCTCATCTCCCTCGTCTTCGGCTGGTACTAAATGCATATATGAAAGGAAATGATCCTCATCCACAGAAGTTAGTCGATCGGTTTGACAGAATATCAACATTTCATCCAAAGCTTGAACCAACCTAGGATCGAAGAGTGAAAACCACACATTCTCGTCTGGTCCCAAGCCTATTGTATCACGTTTCATCCAGCCGTCGGTTCTGACCGATACCACAGAAGCTGTGTCAGCTACAATGCCTATTCCGAGAAGGAAACGGTGGGCACGATTGCCAACTGCCCTAAGGTACTTGAACAGATTTTTTTGAGTCGCGGATTGCACCGTAGCCAAGTCTCGTAGTGTGGTGCCTTCCAGGAGGGATCCCACCTCTATGACTACCCGAATGACGTCGCATGTGAGCCCTTGGTGTTCGTAACACTGATCGATGTCAAAATCTGGATAAAACCTTTTGCCCGTGACTAAGTCATCTAAGAAGTAACAAGTCAGCGGGAGCATGGAACATGATGCATGAAGCTTGTCGTCCCACTTACTATGAGAATCAAGGGAAACACGTGGCCGCCTTTTTTTCTTCTCATCGTCTTCACTGCTGTTAAAATAAGCATCTGCTTCTGCCCCTGTGCTCCCGTTAGCGAGGCAGAACATTTGGATGCAGTCACTTACGGGTAGCTAACCGGCGCAAGAGCGCTTGAGGCTTGACAAGGAACGATTCCGTTGAAAATTTATGGCCTTGTAGATAAGCGTTGAGCGGCCCATACTGTTGAAACTGGCTCTTTGGTGGATATTCCTTCCATGAATCAAGACGAGCTTGCAACTTGGCAGGTAGGCCCATATCGGGGTCGAAGTAAACCTCCGGACCAGCGGTTGAATGGTTTTCGCTTTCGCTTTCGGTGACTGACGAGGACATTTCAATGACTCGAGCAGACGTACTACACATTATATATACCGTATCTGGGGCCTTGTGGACCCACATAACCTGATGAGTAAAACATCTGCAACAGAAAAATCAGGCCTATTGTGTCACTGGCCATCCCCATGCAAGGATTGTATTGAAAAAAGTGTGGCGAACAAGACAATATTCGTTAAGACGCCACAGAGAAGTCGTGATAACGCCACAGAGAAGCAACAGAGAACAAATGGGTATGTCAGGAATCTCAAAGAAGCCTGACCCTGTTCTAACCTAATTAGACACTTTCAGGAATAAGGCAGAATCATGCGGTCTGATCAGTATGGATCAAGTCAGGCCACTTTGGTTTTCCGACATCAATTGATCATCTCTAGCATCGGTGCGAAAATGAAAAACTTGTCCACATTTGTATGTATCCAGTTTGTATACAACTTGCTCAATACCTGAAAACTATCACTAACCGGAGGTGTAGGAATTAAGCAGCGGGTAGTAAGCATTTTTGGCTCAGGATCCTTAAGGTAAAGGAACAGAATAGGATAGGTCACAATAAAATCTACATTTATCAGGTGTGAGAATAGATTTTCGGAGGATTTAAAGCAGTGTTGATGTGTGGGCGATTTTTGTAGAAGCTATTGATGAGAATTCTTCACGTCTTGGACCGGTCCACATGGATTCTACACACAGTTGTTTGCACCTGATCATGACGTACCATTAAAGCTATAACGCAATGGGAAGTTTTTCCGTCAAGTGCCCTCTCGTGTTACGTGATCACGCGACCGAAAGTTCAACGTTCAACGTTCAACATTGATCGGCATTTTGCGTTAACAACCCATATAAACCGTAGGGTTGCCCTCCTCGTCCAACGCTCCTCCTCACACATAACACTTGTCCTTTCTGTTATAAAATGGGCCGGCGACCTCGTGGACCGCGAATGGCTTGGTTTAGTGGCTATCGTATTTCATACGAAACGTGGTGCCAATGGGTTGAGACTTTTCCAAAACATGAACCACTGCCCGGAGCTCCGCAGCTTGATCCTCGATACATCGATACTGTCAGTCGCGGTGAATCACACTACCTCCACAGATATATATACTGGAAAGAAGGCTTCCCACGGAAATATAGAAGGAAGATGCCGAGACCTCGATGTACGTTCATTCTACTTTATCTTATTTTTGGCTCACTCTCTTGTTCTCGAAGACGAAAAACTTGAGATAAATACTACTCCTATCACTGTTTTCCTTCCGGTTCGATGGGTTGCGTATAGCAGCGAGGATCAAGTTATACCCGGCAAACCAGGTTACGACGCGCAGATTTGTCAAGAAATTGAGAGTGACAGAGTGCAATTCCAGCACTTCATGAATTTTGTCAAAGAGCAAGGAGCTCCATTGAGCGAAGATAAGGTTGAGTTTGGCTGGCAGAAGGAACTCGACCCCCACGATGACTGGAGACCCGTATGTTTTCCACTACCAACTCACTACCTCCATACTAATGATTTTGCTTGCTCGTATCCCATTTGCAGTGGTGAAACAAATCCAGAAGTCACGATCGTTCTTCAAAAGACGCACATTATTCAAAGTTTTGTGTAGATTTTCTAGTACGAATATTGTAAAGGTACAATCGTTCCTTGTGAGATGACCCATCGATGAAGTGATTCTGTGTCGAGTACTTCATGTATTCCAGAATTTTAAATAATCAGTAACATTTTCGCCACACACGGCTTCAAGTGATGACGAATCTTCTGTTCACAGGGCGCTTGCCTGAATTCATCAGAATGACGTTTTGTTATACAACCACTTAAGACTTAAGCCCCCATGTGTTGCTGGGACCAGGGGAAAGATCGTCGATCATCGTTCACTGGGATACTAGCCTCCCAATTGACAGCCAATATAGTCTTCAGTCGAGGAAGTTATGGTTGTTACTAACCTGAGGTAATACATGGTCAGTGTATATTTAGTGTGTCGGATGTGGGCCAACTTGCCGCATGACTTTGGCTAGAGTAAGTTCGACGGACATGTCTGGCACCCGCGTCCAACCACGCCACAGCCACAACAATAACCTTAAGTGTGCCTGAATTGTCTCTGCGCTCAGCAACCTGCCGCCGTACTGCTTCATCAAAACATAAAAACCACTGAGGTGGGTATCTCCCAGGGTCTGCTTTCAAAGTTCTCTGCCACTAACTATCAGCCTGTCTCAGATATGGAGACACAAGGTCACGTAAAATAAATTCCTTCTCCAAGTGTATTGTCTGGATTGCAGTTTTGCACCAGCTCAGCCGACACATCCCTCCTCAAAAACAAGGAAATTTTGAATTGAAGCTCTGAAAGCCGCTTCAAGAAGACAGAGGAAGCTGAGAGAGAGTCACGTTTAGCAATTATTGATGTCGTGACTGTCTTCGTCCAATCTTTGGGTTCTCTTCGTGAGGAGAAATATGTCTCCGAAGTGTAGGTATCTCAGGACTATGCCCACAGGACTTGCGAAGATGCCGGTATCGCACAGGAGGCAAGAATCTAATTTTGGGAAGAGACTTGAGAAGCGTTGTCAAGCGAATAACGGGTATGGTGAATGGTGGTGAGCTCTGTATTTTCGACGTCTTTGTGTATGATTAAGATCCACTATCTTAAAGCACAAACGGGGAAGGTTGCGCAATGTAACTTCATTCTTTATCTAACTGGTCGGAAGTAAGTTTGTCGGTGATTGTATACCACCTGCTGCCTCTTCATCAACCATTCTTTGCAGGGTAGATCATAATTGTTCACATCATTACAGACGCATGGTGAAACCTTTCGTCCTATATGGCTTCGTTTCTGTTCCATCTACTTTACATCAGTTTAATTATTCACCCTCACCCCCAGCCCTTTCTATCGAGGACCCTGTTAATTGTCTGTAAAAAACACGCTGGGCCGAATACGGTGTCTCGGCAAGAGAGGGCCTCGGTTGCCCCCGTGACGAACCTGCGATTATTTTTCATTCACTGCCACGGGGTTGCCCACTCCTCGTTCAACGCCTCCCCTTAACACATAGCACTTCGTCCTTTCTGTCATAGTTCGTTGAAAATGGGCCGGCAATCTCGTGAACGAATGGCATGGTTTAGTGGCTATCGCATTACATACGAAACGTGGTGTCAGTGGACTGAGACTCTTCCGGACCATGAACCACCGCCCGGAACTTTGCAGCCTGACCCTCGATACCTCGACCTTGTCAGTCGCGGTGAAGCATACTACCTCCACTTGTATATATACTGGAAAGAAGCACTTCCACGGAAATATAGGAGGAAGATGCCGAGACCTCGATGTACGTTCGCTCTACTCTGTCTTGATATTTTATTTGGCGCCCTTAATTCAGCTGTCTTGTTCTCGAAGACGAAAAGGTTGAGATCAATACTACTCCTATCACTGTTTTCCTTCCGGTTCGATGGGTTGAATACAGCGGTGAGGATCAAGTTATACCAGGCACCCCAGGCTACGACCAGAATATATGCCGAGAACTCGAGAGTGATAGGATGCAATTTCAGTACTTCATGAATTTTGTCAAAGAGCAAGGAGCTCCCTTGAATGAAGACAAGGTTGAGTTTGGCTGGCAGAAGGAGCTTGACCCTCACGATGACTGGAGACCCGTATGTTTTCCGCTACCAGCTCACTACCTCCATAGTAATGCTTATCGTTGCTCGTATCTCGTTTGCAGTGGTGAAACAAACATAGAAGTCACGATTGTTCTTCGAAAGACGCACACTATTCAAAACTTGTGTAAACTTTCTAGTATGGATACTGCGAAGACTCAATTGTTCCTTGTGAGATGACCCGTCGATGATATGATTCTGTGTCAAGTACTTCCAAATTTTGAAGAATCAGTAACATTTTCGCCACACACGACACGGCCTCTTACTCTGACGAGACCTCTGCTAGCAGAGAACTTGTGTGAAATCATCAGAGTGACGTTTCGTTTTATGCAACCACTTAGGACTTAGGCCACCATGTGTTGTCGGAAGAAGTCGAAAGGTCGTCGATCATCGTTCACTGGGATACTAGCCTGATTGACGGTGGATGTAGTCTTCACTCGAGGAAGTTATGGTTGTTACTAACTTAAGGTGAAAAACTGATACATTGTCTGTGTGTATTCAGGGTGTCGAATGTGGACGAACTTGGCGCATGACTTTGTTTGGCTAGAGTAAGTTCGACGGACCTGTCCATCCGCGTCCAACCGTGCCACAATAATAAATTTGAGTTTCCCTGAAAGTGTTGCTACACTTAATAACCTGCCGCCTCACTGCTTCATCAGAACCACTGAAGCGAGTCCCTCCCAAGGTTTCACTTTCAAAATTGTCTGTGCACCATAAGCAGACCATCTTCTAGCTATCAGCCCGGCTAACGGATATACGAGATCGCGTGAAATAAATTATTTCTCCAAGTGTATTGTCTGAATTGCAGTTTTCCACCAGCTCAGCCCACACATCCCTCTTCAAGAAGAAAGAAAATTTGGATAGAGGCTCTGGAAGCCGCTGCAAGAAGACTGAGGAATTTGCGAGAGACCACGTGTAGCAATTATTAATGTCATGACTGTCTTCGTCCGATCTTTGGGTTCTCTCCGTGAAGAAAAATATGTTTCCGAAGTGTAGGTATCACAGGACTATGCCCATAGAGCTTGAGAATATTCCAGTATCGCACAGGAAGCAGAATTTAATTTTGGGAAGAGAGTTGAGAAGTGGTTTCAAGCGAATCACAGGTATGGTGAATGGTGGTGAGCTCTGTATTTTCGACGTCTGTATATCCCAGTGGACATATGTTACATGTAAGTGACAAAGAAACGTCATCATACAGCACCGCGAGCAACCTAGGTGTATTAGAGATCGTCATCGCTGTTGAAGAATGCGGACTCGGAGCACTGTTGAAAGAATTTCGCGATGAGTCTTTGGATGCACAGCATTCAATGGTGAGTCTCAAATAGTGCAAGAGGAATGACTCGCATTTAAGGAAATTCCAGATCGCCTTAAAATGAGATCAGAAGTTCTTATGGATCGAGTGCGAAAGGGTTCACAGCACTTGAAACTTGAAGGGACACCACAGTGGCGACCATGCAAAGTTCAACCGTGTTAGTTCGGCAATGGGGCTCTAGCAAAAGTAAGGAATCCGCGCGCGGACGCGGATTGATGCGTGTGTGATGTAGACTTGATACGGAATAATAGTGATAAGAGGTGGACATGGACTACGTATTGGAAGGGGGTATGATTATGTAGAATGGATATTGTTATGGGTAGAAAAAGTGCAATGGTATTGAAAATTTCAACGCACAAGGTGGCTTGTGGTAATGCAGAATCTGTATTAAGGCATAATGCGGCTGGACGCGGGCTAGTGCGGACCAATGAGGGCCGACGCGGACATCATGCGGACACTGCATACACGGACACCTCCTTCTAATCTTCTTGACACTAATAGAACAAAAACATTATAACTAATGTAACAAGTATTGTGATATGTCTAAAAGAAAAATTAACATATTGGAAGAGATACAAAGTATCGTATGGCTATATAGAGGCGGGTTGGACACATTGAAGGGGCCTGATGCAGACCCAACGCACACTGGATGATGTAGAAAGCATCCGCGTGGGTGCCCGCATTCTTCTGCGAGCCCTTCGGCATTCCATACAAAAACTGCATACAAATTCCGTACTTGAGCATCTTCGTCCGACACTCTACCTCCAGCACAAAGCTCTCCGCGCTTTCTGATCTAAGTGGTTAAAAAAGCGCTGTTCTTCGCCTGTAGAACTCACTTCCAAATACATTAGCTAGGTAAGTGTGGGGAAAGGTCTCGGCTGCCCTGTGACGAAACTACGATAATCTTTTCCCGCATGCAGGTCATTCGTTGGATAACATATGGGCTGGGCCCCCCTTTAGTAGCTCAACGCACCCCCTCACACATAGCTCTTCGCCCTGTTTGCTAAAATTCTTTAACATGGAATGGCGATCTCATGGACCTCAAATAATCTGGTTTAGAGGCTATCGCGTCTCGTACGAAGCATGGTGCTAGTGGACTGCAACTCTTCTAGTATATGAACCACCACCCGAACATTTGCAGCCTGATTATCAACACTTCGACTTTGACACTCGTGGTGAGAAGCACTTCCTCTGTTCATATATAGACTGGGAAGAAAGACTTCCGCGGAGATACAGAGGAAGATGCCGAGACCTCGATGTACGGGGTTTGCTCTATCTTATTTTCTTTGGTCCCCTTAGCTCTACCCTCTTGTTTTCGAAGATGAAAAGGTTGGAAATTAATACTACTCCTATCTCCGTCTTCCCTATGTTCGATAGATAGACTATAACAGGGAGGATCAAGTCATACCAGGCCAATCAGGTTACAGCGAGAAGAAGATCTGTCAAGGAACCGAGAATGATGGGACGCAATTCTAGTACTTCTTGAAATTTGACGAGGAGCAAGGAACTCCACCCTCACGATGACTGGAGGAGCATACATTTCTACTACCAACTCAATACCTGTATACTGCCGCTTATAATCACTCGAACTCTTAAGTCACGGACGTTCCTCGAAAGACGCTTATCATACGAGAAACAGTTTATCCTTCCTAGTACGAGTCTATAGAGCCACGGTTGTTCCGTGTGAAGGGATCCATTGTCGCATTGTTCATGTATCATGTACCCGGTGTTGTCCTGCACTTCAAAAAATAAATTATGTTTTTTGCCATTCTTGGTTTCCTACCCCGACGAGCTCCGTTGCCTTATGAGCCTACGACAAATCATCAGCCTGATGTTGATTGTTGCTCCAAGTGGGAACAGACCCTCAGGCCCTAAGATCTGTTCCTAATGATTTCCGTGTATTCGGAGCTAACTATCATTAGCCTGGCAAAGGTGAGTACCCCTTGACATGTCATTCTGCATGCCGCTAGATCGCCACACACTGCTCATAACACATCATTCGTACAGAAGATAACAATACAGCGTTAATAAAGATAGTCACGTTCAAAAGTGCTGTGGGCCCAATTCGAGGACCGAATTCAAGGAACATAATTAGAATTTATTCGGGTCAATGCCTCGCTCCTGTAATTCTTTTTCGGCGTGTCGCTTAGCAGAATCAGACACATGGGGATCTAGTAAATATTAGTATTAGTTTATTCGGAATTAATCATATAAAGGGAAGCTCGTACTCTTCAAAGTAGCCTTGTATCCTCCAATCACATTGCCCTGATTTTTGGCTTCGTTGTAAATGCCGTGGGAAGCATGTTCAGTTTGTTGTGGGACTTCATGAATGACAGACTCGAGGTCATGAATGCCCATTTTTTGCAACTCTTTCCATGCGTGGTCCTTTGCTTCCTGTGAGACATTTGGGTTGTGGATTGTCGCCTTGTAACCCGCGGCGACGTGTTCTGGATCTTTTGCCAGGTGAATATCTACAAAAACGAATGAGAATGTTTTGAGAATCAATGAGATCACAGTGATAACTTTCCAGACATGATATGAAGCAACAATATACGATATAATGAGTCCTAATTGCATTGAGAGTCCCATTGTTATATATGGTCGTTGCACGCCGCACGTCATTATGACGCCCAAAAAGTCTGACTACCTATGGCTACCTATGTAAGTCGCCCCACCGTAACTGAAACTCTACCGACTCGCGATCGAGAATTCGCGGTCTGAGGACCTGGCAAGTCTTGAGTAACATGCACAACTATGGTGGGTGAACTTTCGACTCGGGAAGAACCCTCGGACCTGTGGCAACTCACCTGAAACGGTGTCCGTCTTCTCTCACACTTGCGCTGGTACTGCGGGGTCGAGTCAAAACTCTGATCGGTGGACTCGGCCCGTGAGTCAGTCCATGGACTTTGAGCAGACAGATAAGAGCCTATCTGAGCCGCTAGTAATATTATGATACGCATGACGTCTCCCCATAACCCTTGAAGATAAACAATACTTGGAAGCGGGCGGCGGTTGTGTCAGGTAAAAAAACTTCCCAGACCCCAGGCCCGAGGCCTCAGGTTTCGGGATGTTCCATGATTTAATTTAAGTGAGGATGGTATGGGCTGTTGCTCAAGCGCTCATATCTTAGAGAGAGATCGGTGTGGCTCAGATTTCATTGAGATCCGTACCCACACACGCCAGGTTCCTGAACTCTTCCCTATTATTGATACAAGTTTTAAGGTATCGGACTTGTCCATATAAGGTATATATATCACAGCTCGAGAAATCTGACAGAAACATTTATCTGCCAGGCCTAAGGTGTACTTGAAGATGCGGATGTCCAAATAGATAGATGTTAGTCGTAAAATAAAGTACCCAAATCCTCATCCTCATACTCGCACTCGTTCCCATCCTCGTCCTTGAAATCCTCCATCATGAGAATTCTAAGCATATCTGACTCCTTAATAAATCCAGACATACTCCATTCTCCAAGGCACATCAAAGCGCGTGTTGATTTTGGAGTAAGCCGACTCCGAGTATGTGACAACAGGTTACGTCCTTCACGAAGAATGCGTTCAACCTCGGTTGACGTAGCTATACAAAAATATCAGAAAGACAAATAAACTTGAGTGGAAATACGGCAACGAACCGGGAATTGTGAGGTAATCGATTGCCATCCGCGAAAGTCTTGGGAAGGTCCGCTCTTTGCTATTCCACCATTCGATAGGATTATTTACCGGCTCGATATCAGTGGAAAGGTATCGTTTAAGCTCGTCGTCGTCGCTTCTTGTTTCGGAAACAAGAGCGCTAGTAAATGAATTAAAATCAAACATATTTTGATCCTGAGTATCTCGTTGCCTTTGAGCGCTTGATACAGTCTGATCCACAGAGATGCTAAGTTGGCTTCATGACAGTAAAAGGAAGATACGTACTTGTGGGTGCTTTACAGCTTGAATAGGTGTAGATTTAGTGGAAAGAGGAGTATGGGCATAAGAAGTTTCCCACTGATTCTCGAGCATTGCTCTTGACCCTTCAATCCATCTTTCGTCGCTGCCTGTCTGTTTGAAGTATCTGAGTTTATGGCGTGGGTTCAGAACTACCCAAAATGTTATTTTCGTTGTAGGCTAGAAGGTATCACTCACTGGTGGAAATTCTGTAAACCTTGGATGCATTAGCTTTGTTCTGATACCACTCGAGGGTCTTCATTCCGGGTCTCAGAGCCGTGAGAATGATGTCGGAAAATCTGCAATTTGAATTCTGGGCCGAAAGAAGATTGTGTATGCGGTCCATAGTCGGAATTACATCTGCAACACTAGTAGTATTACGAGAGGCATAGACAGTGGCCTCTTTGAAGATCTTTCCATACGATTAAGCATTTCGAGACTCCGACAGAGAAAATTGATGGCTTACGCACCTTGAGAACATCACACAGTTCCTCAGCCAATTTCCATTCCATATCACTCAACTGAAAGCCGTTTAACTCGACTTCATTATTTAGCATAACCGTGAGGGCAGGTTTGTATTCGATAGCCAAGCGTAGCATGTCATAGGTGGAGTTCCACCGGGTCGCCAAGTCACAGGGTATCGTTCTGACCGGTAAGCCTTGACTCGATACAACTTTATTCCATCGTTGTCGAAGACTAGTTGATTTCTTAATAGAACACACAGCGTTACGAAGCTGCGTGATGGGTCAAGCTCTGCATCTGGGAAGAGAATGATGGTAACTACCTTAACCAACATCAAGCGGACAGGCTCGATTTTCGTTCTTGCTCCCACTCCCGTGGGCTCTTCGATCCATCCCTCGATGTTGTCACTTTCTGTGTCGACGATTTCGGCTCCATTTATCCCTTTCCCTGGCCGTTGACTGTCAAATTGATTCAAAATACTTTTGACAACAAGATTGATGATTTGCGCTAGACAGTAAACTCGCGCTTGCTTGCCGTGGTACCCTTTGATCCAGTCGTCCAGTTCCGCCACCATAGTATCTTTATCATCCGCATTATCGCAAGTGATTGTGCTCAGCTGTCAAGCGGTGAGTAATACAGGGCGAGAAAAGTAGATCTCGTGCCCACTTTCTCTTCCACGCCGAAGTTCCTCAATATTTGCAGAAATTCGAATGCAAGATTCAAACCGTTATGTGATTTGGATACTTCGGTGAAGTCGAGAAACAACGAGGCGGGCTTTCCGCCCTCTTCGAGATGGACCGACACTGCCATGTACGGTACATTGTTTGGGGATGTCCATGCGCTGGTAGCGAAGCTAAGACGGCCAGGGTATTTCTGGAAATTGTGGGCGTTAATGCGGAGGGAAACATCTATCCTGTGACTCACTTGAAGAACTGCTGCGATCCGTTGCTGGCAGCTTACAAAAACTCTTTGAACATCACGAGCGATAGTCATTGGAGAAGGGATCCACATATGAGGTCGACCAGTCTTCATCAGCCCCAGAAAGCCGTGGTCCTGCACGATATTGAAAGGATGCTTCGAATGAGACACCCAACGGACTGCTTCAAGTCTGGGTAGATGTAGGTAAGGTGTACCAAAATGCCGATAGAGCATTCCTCACCGTATTTTAGCTGTATTATCAGGGCGGCTCGAATACGTTGATTTTCTTGCACCGTCAGTACCAACCCAATCCATGGCTGTACCAGCTTGCCCCCCAGTCCCATTTCCCTTTGAATCAGAGAGCGTCATGGGAACCCTTTTTGCAGACGCTGACCGGGCCCTCTTGACAGCTTGCTCTCCCCAGCACACTACAGCATGTTTGTGCAGGTTACCAGTGGATCGAGCGTCCTGTGTATCAAGATAGCGCCTGACCCGTCGCGGATTTTGCCCCCTTCCGAGGCATATCGGGGCTGAACAGATGAATTCGTGACAACGACGGCCATTGACCACAGATATGATGGGTTTTTGTTGGAAAAAAGCATAGATTGGTGCACTCCAGTCCTTTTGCAACCGTTCTGTTGTATATACACGTCCAGGTTAGTCGCTCCGTCTGGCAAGCCCGATTGAGGTACTTACCAAGCTCTTCTTCTGCCGTTTCGACTCCGGTAGCATCGGCATCGGCATCCAGTTCATCCTCTTCAACTTCCATAGCCCCCGTAGTTTCACTTTCAGAATCATATACCCCAGCACTATACCAAATGTTGGGTTTGGTTATGCCGGGATACCCATTAAGTGACTGAGTCTTGTGTTTCTTCGGAGCAGGGTCTGTGCAAAGTTCTTCTTCTCGCAGGTGGAGGCGTTTCATGAGAGTGCTAGGTTCGTGAGGGGAGGGTAAGAAAGTGAGGGCTTTTTGGGGCTATCGCGAGTTTCATTGCTTTCAATAAATCTCCTGTTTCTATTATCATTGACATGAGTATTCCATATGTCATTGTCGGCATCAATATCGACCATCAGTATCTTCATCGACTACCCGTTTGCGCACTGCTAAATAAGTCTAGTCGTCTAAACCGGAGTGACGGATACGAGACCTTGATCCGTACCCGCACACTTAATATGAATGTTAATATCTGTACACCCGCGGGTCTGACTATCGCCCGCCGATAGCTAATGGGGTTGTACCGCAATGTGTTCACATGAGGTGAAAGCGCAGTGGCGCTCCTTAGGGGGCCGGTCATGGGTAGGATTCATTTCCGGTCACACGAGGGTGGTGGTATCAGTGGAGTTGTGTTCATTTTTAGTGCTTTGCTGGAACTTCGGTCCTGTTCACAGCTGTCTAACTGACAATCATTTCCCTGACAGATACGTGTGCTATGCTAGATTAGGCAAGATCGACACCCAAAAAGGACATTTGGCTCGGTACGCTATCTGTTCTAACTTAAATACAATTACAAAGGGTCAGAATCGGGTCGTCGTAGCTTCCTTGATCAGATCTAGTTTCATTCAGGCTCACACCTATTCATCCGGTGGTCCTCTTTCTTTGTTCTGCTGTTCCACAGTTGATAACTACTTATAGGATTTTTCAGCGGCTTTATGGCGTCGAGACTCGGTATTTCCTCCGGTTTAATTTCCGTTGGCAACATTGGGTTACGGGCGACCAGTGACAGATTGACCACCAAGTCACGGCGCGTAGATTGCCGAGGGGGATGCAGTCTAAAATTTCGTCATCTACTAACCATACATGGTTTGTGAGAGCTTGGCAACACCTTGTGACTTTCCAGTGACTGGCTGTGATTGCAACTTATTTATGTTCTTCGGGACCTCGGCGCTCGTTGGACGGAATCTGCATACCAGTCTCTACTCCACCCGTCATTACACTGATAGAGTGCTTTCGTCGGTACAGCAGACTCGCCACTTTACACCTACACAAATACACAAGATGCTTGATTACCTTTGGGCTTGAATCACATGTGCGATCAGGGCGGGCAAGTTAGCTTGTCATCTGCGATTAGGATCTCCTCGTATATAAATCTCATTCCATTTGTCGATTACCTGCTCGACAGTCTGTCATTCTGTCGTTTGTCGGGACACAAATTTCACGAAACGAAGGGCAATAAGGGTGCAGTTCTTCGTCAGCCGCCCTATCTTCTGGTCATCACTTTCCTACCGTAGGTCGCTTAACGAGCCTGATTCACAAAGGCCGAAGGTGAACCTGTGTTGAGAACGCCGCATTATTCTATCTCGTTCCAGGGTGCCACTTCAAACCGATCGATGTGTCCTGTGGCGCTCGGCTCTTGTTCGCGATGTGCCTGAGGAACATCCACGGGCGTTTGTCGTCGGTTCGCCACTGACTTCACGGGCTCGGGCTGACTGGAAAACGAGCTAATCTATTGTGGCACGCATTCTATACCATCCAACAAGCTTTGAAATTTTCTCGGCTCATGTCGGCCAAATAGCGCTGTTAAAATCTAGGAAATGCCAAGAAAATGCACTCGGGCTGTGACCCCGAAGAGTTGGCGATGATGGCGCTTAACTCGTGTACCTCCAAGGTACGTTGTAACCTTAAAATGAGAACCGAACGCCATCAAAATTTACTCGATCTCCTTTTTCTTGACAGGATGTTTGACCTTGCCTGAGGAATCCTGGTTGTCAACGACTGAGGTAGGTAGACACGATTATACAGATTTTTTATTCCGAAAGGCCCTGGCCCAGAGTATATTTTTAATCGTCATTGCATACTGTAAGGCACACGAATAGAGTTTTCTTGGGACACTGAACGTTTTGGCTCATTCAATGCAGAAAATCGCCTGAAATTTAATCTTGGCCTGATCAATACTATTTGCCAAGAAAGAAATAGTCCAATTTCCGTAACGCTCTGGTTTGGAGAGCCTACTGCCCAGAGTCAGTATTGTCTCTTAGTGCACTCTTAGTGCGCTCGGGTGCGCCCCCGGGCATGCTCGGTAGGTAAAAATCTTTGTGACCCTTTGTCTAGCAATATCTTCTCAGACCAAATATCCTGCATCAGCTTCTGCACCACACTAATGTTCGTCAGCCTTGTCTCCAAAAGTCCTTTGATCCGATGAGATTGGCGAATGAAAAATAGCAATACAAGAATAACATCATGTTTGTCACGGTCGAGTAAACATCTCGAACACTGACAATTGAGAGTGAATCGCAAATACGATCGAACGATCTCTAGTGCATGCGTCATGCCGCACATCAGACGAGCAATACATATATAAATGATACAGGCGTGCAGTGAAACAGAATGGAGAAGTCAAAATGCGGATGTGGGGGCCCATATAGAATTCTCATATCACTCATTCGTCCGGGCGCTTTTGTCACAGTCCGGTTATCCGTCCAATCGGATCCACGAGGATCATCACTATTCATAACATTTGTCAAGCAAGTCAAAAACGCATCATCATTTATTAAAACCAAGTGGTCGTATATTGAAAGGGTGGGAAACTTCATCTAAAACAGAAATAGGAACACTAAAATGTCAGCGCAACGACAGGGAACCAAATCACCGACGGTTCCATGATGGATATTAAAACAGAACTCCGAGGAAAGTATTCTGCCACCAGAGGCAGTGAATTCATACCATGAATGATGAAATAGTCAAGATCCCAGGCGATCTAAACAGGGCGGAAGACAAAACTAGCCGCTCTGAATTACGCGACACCCCCCCTTTACGGTGATGCGACTTAGCGATTAATTAAACCATAAGTGGCCTAGACAAGCCAGCCAGTCAGATGGTTGGATAAATGGGGGGTGGGAGAGGGAAGCAGTCAGAAGGGCAAGTGATGACAGATGCCGATGAAGTGGCATCATTCAGACGAGGTGAAGAAGACCTTCGAAGCTCGACGTGACTCTCGGGATTCACGACCTCCAGCATGAAACAGTGATGCAATGTTCGTGAACTTGACTAGGGCCTTGCTAGTGCCCATGCGCTCAAGAAGCGGGGATACCCGATTAACAGCAGCGTATATAAATATAGACTAACCATTTAGGCTATTGCGGTAAAGAGATCAGCGACTCGGTCACCTTGTGATCTTATACCCCACTTATACCCCAAGCTCAACAGTTTCGGGTTTTCAAGGGCTTGACATGAGTGAATTTATGGAGGGTTTTAAAATAAGATAGACACTGGAGATTATCTTCAGTGCGAGGTAGACGGTCATCGTATCCCTTTCTATGAACTGCCCTCGTAATCCCTTCACGTCACCTCCGACTCGCCAACATTGTGATATCCTCTTGGATAGCCTACAAGCTCATAATTATCTTTCTCTGGCCGGAGATACATCCCCGCCCCATTGATCTCAACATTCACTGGATGACTCGCCGCAGCTCTGGATTTCTAAAATCGTAACACTTTACAGGAAATGTTTCGTACGGCGGAACAATCCGTTCCCCAAAATAAGCGACGTCATCAGCTGATCTTGAAACCGCAACTTACTAAACCTTAAACCTGCAGAGGGTCCTCCCTCCTCCCTCGTGGAATTCTAAACACTATAGACTAACTGTAGAATTCGGCTAGTTGAGAGCTGCATCACCTTTACGGTATATTGGTTGAATGACCGGGCCATTTCAGTTCAATTCGCCTCAATCCGGATTGGGAAAGGACAAATGGCGCCTAAGTCGATCTATGTTTACATTTAGAAAGTAGTCTGTGGTTTCACGTAATTCAAGTCAGCGCACAGAGTCCGCAATTCTAAACTCTGTGGCAGGGCATCCTTTTAGCACATGGTTTGCGCATATTTCGCGTGAACGCAGTAGGCAGTTCGAACCTTATTGAGGTTTACAGCACAGTATGCATATCTGAGTCCCAGGGCGGGTCATCCATTTAGAGCATGATCTGTGGTTTCACATATTTCGAGTGAACGCACGCTGTTCAAAACTGAGTGAAATTTACAACTAATTTAGGCTTTAGGTTAAATACTATGGCCAGTCATCCATATATGCCAGCGAGCTGCATCTGGAACTCAAGATGAGGATTTAGAAGGGAAATCTGAATCATGCGGTAAGTCAACTGGTCACAAATTTAGAAATGAACAGTGGCCTACGGTTTAACATAACATACGTGGGTAAGCCTAAGCCCGAGACCCACTAGGTTTGAAACGAATTCGATGTCGAAAGGTCATCAATTCACTACCCCTTCCACTTTATTGTCTCCAATCTCAAAAATTAGTCCCACTTTGGTATTCGACCCCACTAGCGTTATCTTTGTACCTATGACCGCATGACCTCGGCTCAGCCCCTTCTTCCACATGCCTCACATCTCTGCCGAAGGTCTCCGACCTCACCCCCGGATTGAATGACATGGGGATTTTTTTGGCCTTTGCCCCTTCTATCAGTTCTTTTCTTATTGCTACGTTTTTGTTAATATACTTGTTATATATAGTATACGGCAGATTAAATCCCGGTTTAAATAAAAAAAAACCGTCAAACGTAGTCATGACGACGGTATGACCTCCAGGTGAATCTCTTTCTTTTGCGTGAGGCTCTTGGACTATCTCATCGACACGAAAAATCCCTCGGTTACACTCTACGCCATTCTTTGTCCTTATCAGTTGTATGCTATTCTACACCATCATCATTCTTTCTTGACCGGATCATCATCCGAGTCACCAATAATATTACCGTTCAATTCCTCCTTCACCTCACCTTCCACCCGACGTCAAATACTGTTGCCATATCGATGATTTACGGATGATTTACCCATGTCAGTCTGATTGTGTGAGGTTTCTCAATTTATTCATCTTGTATACCGAGTGGCTCGGGTATGTACTCTTCATGTCCATCCCCGACGACCCCACTTTCAGGCTTGTAATGTTTTCACCGCTGGTATCACCACATACCTCCATCTTCATTTCACTGTCCCCGAAGTCAACTACAGTTGCCATGTAGATTTTTTTACTCATGTCAATCTAACTTGATAAGTATCTTCAATGTTCTCTCATCTGCACAACAAGTCGTTGTGTGATGTATCCCCCACCCTCAATTTCAAAATACACCTTTTAACAATATCTTCGCTACTGATATCACACCTACCCTAACTCCCACTTTACCACCCTCGGCATTCGATACAGCTTCCATGCCAACATTTGGCTCATGTCGGTCTAATGTGGTTAGGATTCTGAGTATTCTCATCTGCACGCCGAGTCGCTTAGGTACTTCTACTAGCATAATTTCCTCGTTGCTGATATCACAACCACCCTAACCTCCACTTCACCATCCTCGACGTTCGATACAGCTTCCATGTCAATGTTTTACTCATGTCAATCTAATGTGATAGAGATCCCCAGTATTCTAGTCTGCACGCCAATTTGCTGAAGCGTGACCTATTCTTCATCTTCAAAATCTATCTTCGACGACACTTTCCTCGTCACTGTTATCACCACCTACCCTAACCTCTACTTTACAGTGCTCGACAGTCGATACAGCTTCCATGCCAATATTTTACTCATGTCAGTCTAATGTGGTGAGATGTTGAATATTCTCATCTACACGCCGAGTCGCTTAAGTGTGACCTATTCTTCATCTTCAACATCTATCTTCGACGACAAGTTCCTCGGCACTGATATCACCACTTACCCTGACCTCCACTTCACTATCCTCGACATTCGATACAGCTTCCGTGCCAATGTTTTTACTCATGTCAATCTAATGTGGTAAGGATCCTCGGTATTCTCGTCTGCATGCTGATTCGCTCAGGTGTGACCTATTCTTCATCTTCAACATCTATCTTCGATGACAAGTTCCTCGGCACTGGTATCACCACCTACCCTACCCTCTACTTCACCTCCTTGCCAGTGTTTTACTCATGTCAATCTAATGTGGCTCGGTAGTATTCTCGTCTGCACCCCAATTCGCTTAGGTGTGACCTATTCTTCATCTTCAAATCCATCTTCTACTACTACAACTTCCTTGGCACTGTCATCACCACCTACCCAGATCTCTACTTCACAGTCCTCGACACTCAATAAGTTTAAATGTCGATATTTTACTCATGTCAATCGCAAGGTGTGAGGATCCTCGATAGTATTCTCACCTGTACACCAAGTCGCTTGGGTGATCTACTCCTCATCATCATTCATGTTCAAAATCTATCTTCTCTACTCAAGGTCCTAGCCACTGATATCACCACCTACCCTTACTCTCCACTTGACCGTCCCCGACATCAAATACAGTTGTCATGTCGATAGGTTTACCCATGTCAGATCTAATAGTGTGAAATTACGGGATTATCTCATGTGCACAGTGAGTCGCTCTGGGATCGATTTCTCGTAACTCCATTCTCAGCAAGTTCATCTTCTCCAATATTATCATCTTTCTCAACGTCGTCATCGTCATCCTGCGACCCAGTTTACTCATATCGAGTCACTAAGAGCTATTTCTCATCTTCATCGTCTCCATTCTCAACAAATCCATCTTCTCCAATATCATCATCATCATCATCGTCATCTTCAACGTCGTCATCGCCATCTTACAACCCAATTTGCTCATTGAGTCATTAGGATCTATTCCTCTTCTTCTTCATCTTCATTCTCAACAAGTTTATCGTCTCCAATATCATCATCTTCCTGTCCGTCATCGTCAATATCAACATCCACATCGTCATCAACAATCCCCAACCCAAATTCATCTCCACCATCACCCCCGGCTTCTTCCACCTCCACTTCATCGTCTACAATATCAAAAACAGTCCTGACAACATGCTCTTTCCTCCTCCCAGTATGTTTCAAGAAACCTAGATAATCCAGTTCATGTAATGAACGAATAAATCGTGCTTGAATTTCTTGTTGATACGATTCATCGTCTATTATCGGTTCTTCTTTACGTTCTTCCTCGTCTTCGGAGGAGGCGGAGTCGATTTGGTGCTGTTCTTTTTCTTTACCTTTACCTTTCTTCGTCGGAGAGCTTTTCGACTTGGCTTTCCCTTTTCTTGACCCTTTCCTTTTAGGCGTTTTGCCTTTTGTTTTCTTCTTCTGTCGCGCTTCGGTCTCGGCTTTTCGTTTGACCTCTTCTTCACTTCTTTGAGTCTCTAAAACGATTTTGAAACTTTGATACCAGTCGTAGATGTTTATCAATTTTCCGGCTCCGTTCATGTATCGATTGAATAGGATTGATGTGTCAGGGAGTTCGTGAATTGCTGTTGGTGTTGTGTCCTGGTCTTGGTTATTAGTGTTGTCGAAGGTGTGCTTGGGTGAAGAGGATGCGAGTTGAACGTGAGTAGATTCGAGTTGCGCTTGGATTTCGGATACGGTGGGTGATAGTGTACCGTCGATGTGCTCTGTGGTATCTTCGTCCTCGTCGGTCTGAGAGTATCTAGTGGGTATTGGAATAGGTAGAGTGAAATCGTGAGGGTGGAGGAGACCGTTGATTATTGATGCTCGGATGGAAGGGTTTAGAAGCTGTATCGTGGAAAAATGTTATTTGGATTGTCAGATAGAGAGGGGAGGGAGACAGACTTCGGTTGGGAATGGCGTTGAACCTGTGTACCATATATCCCATAGAGGTGAACGATCGAGTGGTTGTAATAGGTTCCTAGAAATATTTCTATCAGGATAAAGTATCAACGGAGAAAAGAAGGATGCCCTACGTCAATTGTTGCACCAACCAATCTGCAAATTCACCCGTATTCAACTCTTCATCACCCTCCATTTCCACTTTCTGAACAATGTCACCAATAAAACTCATCGCATCTCCCTGACTTTTTTGGATCTCTCGTGGAAGTGAAAGATAGATATCGTTTACTGAAATTACCAATTCTTGGAATGTTTCTTGTCGAAGTTTGCTGACGTACATCGCTATGATATTGATCTCTCTGCTAATCTGGCCACGCAGAGCGTTGATCATGGGTTTTGTCAGTCCTTGGACTTCCCAAAGTCGTATAGGTTTATATCCCTTTTTTACGAGAAAGGTGTATACTTCGATGAGTAATGTGAACCCCAAACGAAAATTTTGATAATTTTGTGAAAAGGTTGAATGATGTTGGGTGAGGAGCGAGATTAAGGTTTTTTTTTGATGAGAGGGAGGTAGAGAAGGGGAGATTTAATCGGGACGATAAGGATGAGAAAATTGGATTGTACGTCGCAGATTTGGTCGAAAGTGTTGTGGGGCTGTTGAGTATACTGAGAGGTTCGACGAGAAAATGTTTCAGATAGGCAAGTTGAAGTGTTGTCAGAAGTGTGTCAATAGATGAATGGTGTCGTAAGAAGATGTCGATCAAGGATTCCAGTATTGTCGGTCCCAAGACTAAATCCGGTGCGAAAGAGGGATCGAAGAATGTTTTGAGTAGGAGATGTTCGATGAGGCGATTTGAATTGAGCTGGAGGGACGAGAATGGTTGGACACGAAGTCGGCGTAGGGTGCTTCGTGAGTAAGTGTTGTGGATGAAGGAAGGTGTCGGTGGGGAACTGAGGAAGAGGAGAAAGACAAATGAGAGGGTGGGGATTTTTGTACTGCAGATGTGTAATATATCTTGCATTAGAGCAACGTCGATTTGTTCAAAGTCGTGCAGAATAACGAGGAGGGGATCATCGGGAGTGAAAGAGTCTTCGAGTAGGTTAATATCGTAGGCGGCCAAGCGGCTCTTGGTAGGTTTATCACCAAGGAAGCCAGATATAAGGTTTCTCATGCCGACAGTGAGGCTGGGTATATCGGAAGGGTGGAGGGGTGAGGTGGCCACATTGTCGGGTAAGCTGTCAAGGACAGTGCCGATGAAGAGCGGTGACGCATTGTGGACGGCGATGGTCGGAAGCTCAAGGTACGGCAGGCCAGGAAGAACATTATCATAGGCAGTGGTAATGCCCCGGATGACTGAGGCAACGGCAGGAGCGTAGAGGCTGTCTATTTCTGACCTGAGGCGAGCAGAACACTTGTCCCACGCAGCTCTGTACGCGTCCACGCAGGTATTTTCCTCGTCTTCGTCCTGAGGAGCATAAGGGATATAAAAGGCTGTCTGTGGATAATTGAGCTGCGAGACAGAGCACGCAAAAGACTTCACTGCACCTGGGAGGGATCATTCATGAGAAGACTGCGGGAGTTGCCGAGGCCGGGCACGCGTCGCGACGCGCTCATTTTGTTTTGTTTTTGTTTTGTCTTTATTTTATCTCTGCCATGCACTCGGACGACACCGACATGCAGGACGAGCAGTCCGTGCCCGTTGCCCCCGCCGCAAACCCTCTCTTCCTCGCCAGCACGCCCTCTGCTGCTGGCTCGCCCGCCCGCGCTCCCCCAGAGACGCCCCTGCGCGGTGTTACAGCCCGCAGAGCCCTGGGCATGAAAACGCCGAAGAGGACTCCTTTGTTTGCTCGTACGTGCCGGGTTTCTTGATCGTCAGCGGATGGCAGACCATCGTTCTAGCCGGCAGCTCGTCGCCACTCGCGTACCCTTCTTCCTCGCCCGCCAAGACTCCCCGGCCAGGTGGCCCCCAACAGGACTCTGATCCTCTCGACTTTCCGTCGTGCGCCGTCCTTCTATTCTTACCGTATTCTTCTTTCTCAAACCAGATCAAGGAGCCCAATCAAGCCGACTACTCCTCGCAACAGGCGAGGCGATATCCACTCTTCTGTATCCCTTACTCCTCGTCCTTCCGCTTCCAGATCCGTCGCTCGTCGCGATCGCGGTGATGTAAACCAAAACTCAGATGCCCTCGATATACCCATGTCCTCCGCCCAGCCGAGCCTCTCTGCTGCTCCCGTACCGACCTCAGATGAGCCGGATGAAATCCGTGCGATCTGGGGTACCACCGTCAATCTTGGCGATACCATGAAGTCATTCCGCGAATTCCTCAGGGGATTCAAACCAAAATATAGATTGGCCTATAATCGTCAACTCGGTCTCCGCACCCAGCCTCTGGCTTCTCCAGAACAGGGAGAAACTATTCTTTATGAAGGCTATTTCCGAAGAATGCGACAGACGGGAGAGACGAATCTCAATCTCGATGTCGCCAACCTTCAAGCATACCCACCGGCGAAAAAGTTATTCAGCCAACTCGTCAAGTACCCGCAAGAAGTCATACCCGCCATGGATCAGGTTGTCAAGGACCTTATGTTAGATGTCGCCGATATGGATCAGCAGGAGGGAGCTGAAGGTATGGTCGGTGCAGAAGGTGATGCTGAGATCGCCGAGATTATGGGAAGGATCTACAAGGTCAGGCCCTTCGGCCTCACGTCCGTCAATATGCGCGACCTGAACCCTACCGGCAAGTCCTCTTCTCTCTTTATATGCACCCATTGACCATTGTTCAATACAGATACCGACAAACTTGTATGCATCAAGGGTCTCGTCATCAGAACAACCCCAATCATACCCGACATGAAAGTTGCCTTCTTCCGTTGTCAGACCTGTTCCCACACCCTTCAAATTGAAATCGACAGAGGGAAAATCGAAGAACCTGCTCGCTGCCCCAGGGATGTCTGTAACTCTGTCGGTTCTCTGACTCTCGTTCACAACCGATGTGAATTTGCCGACCGTCAAGTCATACGTCTTCAAGAAACACCTGATTCGGTCCCTGACGGTCAAACACCGCACACAGTCTCATTGAGTGTTTACGATGAACTCGTAGACGTCTGCAAGCCTGGTGATAGAGTTGTCGTTGCCGGTATCTTCAGGAGCGTACCGGTTCGAGTCAATCCGAGGCAAAGAGCGGTTAAGAGTTTGTTTAAAACATATCTGGATGTCGTTCATGTGAGATTGGGGAAGGATAGAGCTGGAGAAGCGTTAGGTTTGGATAAAAGTACCAGACCCGCGGGCGGTGATCTTGTTCCGGGTGTTGGAAATGACGAAGAACTTGGCAATGCTGATGGTGAGGAAGCAGATGACGACGACATCACTGGCCATCGCAAATCGACCAGAGCCGAACTGGAAGCAAAATTGCGTTCATTATCTCAACGGCAAGATATATATGATCTTCTTGCTCGTTCGCTAGCGCCTTCTATTTGGGAAATGGAAGATGTAAAGAAGGGAATTTTGTTGCAGTTGTTTGGAGGCACGAATAAGAGTGTTGCGAGGGGCGGTGGCGGTGGAGGCCCGAGGTATAGAGGTGATATCAACGTTTTGTTGGTTGGTGACCCAGGTGTCAGTAAAAGTCAGATCTTACAGGTACGCCCCATTACTGCTAATTAATGAGCGCTGAGGTATACTAATAATTTGATTAGTATGTGCATAAGATCGCACCGAGAGGAGTATATACGTCTGGGAAAGGATCGTCAGCAGTTGGCTTGACAGCGTATGTGACAAGAGATCCTGATTCGAAGCAGCTTGTTCTCGAAAGGCGAGTACAGACATCTTCTCAACTGTACTTTTGACTAATTTGTACCCAGTGGTGCCCTCGTGCTCTCCGACGGTGGTATATGTTGTATCGACGAATTCGACAAAATGTCCGACGCGACTCGTAGCGTCCTACATGAAGTAATGGAACAACAAACCGTATCTATAGCCAAAGCAGGAATCATAACAACTTTAAACGCCCGGACGTCGATCCTTGCTGCGGCTAACCCTGTAGGATCAAAATATGATACTGAGTTACCAATAACGAGGAACATTGATTTGCCGCCTACGTTGATTTCGAGATTTGATTTATTGTATCTTGTGTTGGATAGAGTTGATGAGGGTTTGGATAGGAAATTGGCTGGGTTCTTGGTTGGGTTGTATTTAGAGGATGTGCCGAGGAACGAGGAGCTGGATATATTGGTAAGTCATGGGTGTTTTTTTCAACGAAGAGTGCAGTTTGAGCTAATAGTTCAATGCAGCCATTACATGAATTATCGGCCTACATTTCATATGCCCGATCAAGTATTCACCCCATCATAACTGAAGCGGCATCTACAATACTAGTGACATCCTATGTCGAAATGCGTAATCTCGGCTCCGACCCTCGATCGTCCGAAAAGCGGATAACAGCGACAACTCGACAGCTTGAATCATTAATTCGTCTTTCGGAGGGTCATGCACGAATGCGATTCTCTCCATTCGTCGAGGAAATCGACGTGGTGGAGGCGTACAGATTAATGCGTGAAGCTATCAAAACCTCAGCTATGGATCCACGTACTGGGAAGATTGATATGGCGCTTCTTACGACGGGGACATCGTCTGGTGCGAGGAAGTTGCATGAGGATATGCGGAAGGCGATTGTGCAGCTTTTGGATAGGGACGATTCAGATGTGGGGAAGAATGCGAGGTCGAGTAGGGGGGTTAGGTATATGGATTTGGTTAAGGCGTTTGGAGAGCAGAGTTCGATTAAGGTTGATTTGGTTGAGGTTGCGGAGGTGTTGAGGGAGTTGGAGGGAGAGGGAGTTGTTAGGGTTAGTGGTGGGTTTGGGGAGAGAGGTTTTGTTAGGAGGATTGTTGAGGGGTAGATGGGGAGGTTATTTCTGTTTGTATGTACTAATTATATGTGTCTTTTTTGTAAATCGTGCTATAGTTGGATCAATTCATTGATGCTTCTTGATACTACCGATCTTTATTAGTGGAGAGTCAGTAGTGACGTTTAGATGGTAATGATTACCATCCAGGAAATAGGGCGCTGAACGGTCAACGGACAGACTGTCCATGTCAGCACCTACTACCGTCTGATAGGGAAAACTGTACAATGATGGTGGGGCCCGCAACCCGGTGCATAACGGATAAACAATCTGATTCTTTCATTCACGTATAGATAAACGGACGGGCTGTCCATATCAGTAGCTACCGTCTGATAAGGAAAACAGTTCAGTAATGGTGGAACCCGCAGCCTGGTGCATAGCGGATAAACAATTAACTCTTTCATTTACGTAGAGATATCACCTACCGCCGATACTGAGTAGATAAACGCTGTAGATTCATCGAATCTCGGTTCGTAACAACCCTCATTGTCTCTGTACGCGTGCAAATCGGTGGTTAATTCATTATACGTATGCCAAGAGAATTTTACGAAACGATGCGGTGACAATGCAAATTATATGTTGACTCCGAGTCAGAGTGAATTGACTGAGGGTTTCTGGAAGCGGCAGTGAATTTTGGCTCCATTGAAGGGTTTCTTTCTCACCGAAACTGAGTTGAACTTTGATCAAAACAAAAAACCCTGAGCGATTTTTTCTGGGGATCTCGGCAGGCTGGGATCTCGTTAGGTTTTGAGTGTTGGCCCACGTAATTCTACTAGATGGTATATGCTAGATCCGAAAAAAAATGGAGTTCCCTGAGGGGGTGGTGGTGGAGTGGGTTCCTTATTTCAGGGGGTGGTGCACCGACGGTATTGGATGGTATACTGGGTGTATTGAATGCTGGCATCACCGATTTCATTGGTAGGCCGGTTTTGATGGCCATAAACTTTCCATTTCAGATTGAACATTTTTTCAGTATACACGATAAACCTTCAGCCCGTAGTGAGATTTACTGATGAAACTTGATATGCAGGGGGCTGCTAGCGAGATTTGGACGATCCGAGCTTGTACCATCGTACAAGGTTTTCGGCAAGTCTGGGCCCGCCGTACTGTTGAGTATTGGGAAAATTCACACTCAACGGTCAAGCTGAGAGTATTCCACTTTAATGGATCTGTTTTGATTGTCTGGCCACTTTGCCGCGGTGAGAAGTGTATAGGGCCGGGCTACTTGGAGTATTGATACCTCTCAAGCAACAACAGGGTGTGCAAGAACCATTAATCATTGAATTAATCAAAGCTGCGACGCTGAGAGCTGAGCGCTGAGCTGCCATCAAAAGCTGCCAGCTACTGCCAACTGCTGTGTATGACATCCAGCGGCTTTAGTTGATATGCAGCTTTGCATAACATGGAACTCTTCAGTGATTTATCAGAATGTAAACCGCGTCGTTGTGCTTCATGGGAGACAATTAAATCTGCGTATTCTTCGGAGGTTATCCGTGTGAAATTGGCAAACGGACGACTGTTGGTATGATCATTGATCAACCACGGCTTTGTTCTTGTTTAGTAACCCCTTTCATTGTTATCACTTGGATATATTCAACGTAACCATCGTGTAGCTCCCTTCAAAACCGCCTGACTGTAACCTGGAGGATTGAAAGCACAAGTGAATGGTACATCTTATAGCCTGATGGCGTTTTATACTCGTCTGAAACTGCCTGAATACCTGTAACTTGACCACACACACAGCACTTCGCTCCCAGAACTCTCCCGCTTTCAAATTTACCTCCGGGCTCGCGGAACATCATTACTGCATTATATGCATAGTAGTATATAGCTGATGGTGAAGCCGACGAAGCCTAAGTGACTTAGCCCTAGATATGATTATCTCCGCCTGAAGAGGAATACAAGAGGCATCGAACTACAGGCAGGGCTATACCCGGTTTATCCTAGGTGCTCAAGTAGCGTGTGTGGGCTTGATATCGGCGGGTTTCTGATCTTCCAGGCATTTCGATCTGCTCCTCCAATTCTTACCCTACATCAAGTAACCAAATCGAGCCACCCGGCAACACTGTACAATAGACGGTGCCACATTCTTTCGTTTCTTTCATCATCCCTCCGGTTTCTGATTCGCCTTTTATCGTGATCACAAGTGGTGTTAACCAAACTTGTTTCGACGTCTCAGACATAACCATGCTCACAGCCTCATCAATTCTCTCTATTGTGTCAGTACCAACTTCGGAGAGGTCGGACGCGTTTCGCATTTATCTAAAGGATATACTACTAGGTCGGGTCATCATTACATCTTTTCAGTGGTGTGCGACCATACCCGGTGTGAAAATTGTTCTTACATCCCCTTGGGGTGGAGGGGTAGGATTGAATGCAGTAAGATACTTGGGTTTGGAGTTGGTTGTTCTGGTTTGTTCGGGGGCCATAACCGACACATGCAACCAACAATGATACTGAACTAATCGCGGATATCGAGAGAGTATCTAGGACAGTCGAGTCTAACTTGGTCAGTCTTAGTAGGTTTCGTACTCAGGGATTTAACCTTGTGTCATGGCCTATGGATGATTACCCCCTCTCTTTCTTTTTCCCTGGTAAAAATGTCTGCAATGGAAGGGCTAGTCGCGGTTGGAGACTCGTTCCTGCCAGTGGGTAATGAGTTCTTGACGATCATTACTCATATCATTGTTGGTAAGGTGAGTTTCATAATAGTATGTTATCGATTCTCCGAGGTGCTACTTTTCTGTCATAGTGGATCAATAGTAAGTACTTTATCCTCAGTCGCAGGAGGATGAAAACCGAAATTTTTGATATAGTGGCTGCAGCCGTTGTGGTCGTTAGTCACTATGCACAGTCTCGCAATTTATGTTTGAATCTTATATATTATAGGTTTATGAGTGGTTTATCACCTTGGACATGGAGATCCAATACATTTGGTATAATAATACAACTCAAAAGCCCGGAATTTCAACCAAAGTCTTCTTCCTTTTGAATCGATATGGTATGGTTATAGATTTGGTTTTTGATTTTCTTCGTAGGTTGATATCCTCTTTGTGAGCGGCATGAGTGTTAAATTATGATCAAGGTGACCATAGTGTGGACGTTGAGTTGTGTTCAACTATCCTTCAAGTTTCGGGCGGTAGGTCCTACCGTACTTCTCTTCTATGAAAGACTAGAGAAAAACAATAGCTGCTACGGTATTTGGCACCTATGCCTCTGAATGTGAGTTCTTCCTTTACCTGATAAATTACCATTCAGTATCTATGCCTCTCATATTTTACTCTACGGGATCTAGATATACTGGCTCTCCGTGTCTGCGCCATATGGAAAATGAACAGGATCGTTATTTTCTGTCTCGCGATAACTTACATCGGGAAGGTTACATACACGTTGATGGCTTTTTATTCCATGCTACGTGCTGTGAAATGTGTGTACTTGGTCTCTACTTGTGCCCGCGCTCTTCATTCATGAGTTTTTCTGTAGTTTTTACGCTTTTGCCACTCGGAGGCTGCTTAGCCAATACACATGGTTCGACAATGTGGATACTGTATACGTTGCTATCAATTTATGATACAGGTTTGTTTTCTTGCTGTCTTTTTTTAATCTCCTACCGACATTTGACTCTTGCTTCTCTTGCCAGCAATGGTTATTTTGATGGTATACCCAACAATTCGAAATTGTAAGTGGACAAAACGAGACCCTCCACTCGTAACTTAGATAAGATTGCAATTTTAAAAGATAAATCTTTCTATGGAAGAACCAAACTAGTGCGACATGTTTATGATGAGGGTGCGAGATTGTCTCTCCTTACATATCATTGGCGCATTGCTCTTACTGATGTTGGGTAAGGTGTTATCTTTTACGTGTTTCTCCTTCGTGAGTCTTTCTTTTCTTTTTTTTTGAGATGATTTAGTCGTTCATTGTGTTCAGTGGTCGATATCGTCTCCGTAGCCTTGCAAGAAACCGTGGTATGACATACTTCAGTGAAACTGCTTTTCGCCAATTGATTGATTTGATTATTGTGATTTCTTTGTCTGCGGCCTAGCGCGATAACATATTTTTCTTTCCAAGGTATAACCCAATCGCTACTCATTTTCGCACCATTTCACCTATTTAAATGCTTCTTTCTGTAGCCCCGCACGCCTGTTGCGATCGATACTCGCCACTAGAACGATATTACATCTCCGTGAAATTTCTTCACAAGAAGTACGTGTACGCAGTACCGTAGTCATGAGCAATCTCAGGTTCCACAGATCAGCTGGTGAGGAGACTGAAGTATGAACATAGAGTAGATTAAGCTGTGTGTGCGCTTTGTTATCTCCGAGCAGCTAATGATTCCGTTCTGAGGGAATTGCTAGCCTGAATAGAAGTGAAATTGTTGATTGACCCCTACACCTCAGAACCCATGATCGTGTCAAAGCGTCCACAGATTCACCAGCTAGAATATTGGCGATACGATTTACTACCCTTTTTTCCAAACGACTCAGAGGTCAGACCGGTTATCGCAGGAATGGGCGTTTAGATGACAGACTAGGAAATAGTAGGGCTACCGAAACCCCGCTTATGGATCTACGTACTCGAAAAGTTGCCACGGCGCTTCTCACGACGAGATGGTTTGGATGTAGGGAGTAATCTTGGACCGAATAGAATATTCAGGTTATGGATTTGGTCCAGACTTTCCTGGACAGACTTCTACGCTCATGTTTAAGATTGCCTTAGTGGAGGTGACGGAAGTGTCAAAGGAGCTAGAGAAGAATTGGTTTGTAAGCGAAATTCACAGTGAAATGATGATTCGGCGAGTCATTGGAGCACCGAGCATGTCCAACGACTCACGCCGTGTGTCTCGGGAAGTTATCTAAAAGGTATCCGTGTGACAAAGCTAAGCAGACTGAGGCCCGAACAACGGCAGCTTTGTTCTCGTTTCCTCTCTCCTTCCCATTATCATCGTCACCTATGTCACGTAACCCTCGCCACCTTCTTATTCCTCCAGAACAGCCCTCGCTAGCGTTCGCATCCCGGGGCATCGATGAGCCGGACTGTGGGAGTGGAATTCCCGCTTCGAGGTACCTTTGGTCTCTCGGCATATGGTAAATCCATTATACTACGTTATATATCCAGTGGCATGAAACCAATGACTGATGGTGCAACCGACTAAAGCCTAGGTGGCATAGCCTCAATATAACTATGTGCACCGTCGTAAGGCATTGATGCTAGAGGCAGAGTCTATGCCAGATTTGTCTGCTGGCCTCATTCATCGGCGCCTCGTGAGGGCTCAAGGGCTTTGGTACTTGCATTATCACGCCTAGTCCTGGTAGCTACAGATTTCTGTTGCTCTCAACTTTCCGCCAGTGGGTCGCCTTTCTGCTCTCCGTTCTTTCTGCTTTCTCACCCTACATCAAATCAAGCTAGATGCCTTCACAAGGTAGGCAATATGAATCTAATACCTGATGCTCGGTCGCGATTACGGTGATACAGACCAGAATTCCAACATCCTTAGCATGCACGTGTACTCAGCCGAAGTTTCACTGCCATGCCTTTTGTCAGTTTGGGTGGCGTCGTAAAGTCATTCTTGGTAGCCGAGGAATTGGCAGGAAGGTGTTGGAAGTATAATGAATGCAGCGGGTGCTGGTGAAGTTGTAGAAATCCTGGAAGGAATCTGTGAGGTCAGGCTATTTGACCCTATACGTCTGAATATCCATTGCTTGAGTCCCGCCGGCAGTCCCTTGATTCTGCTCTTCATTGTTCTCCCATCCGTCGGCCATTACTCAACCTGGGCAGCTTCGTGTCCACAAAAGATCTCGCTATTTCGATTAGGCTGATCTTAATTGTTTTGATTTCCCACTAGAAGCATGCAGACGTACAATCGAATTCAGTGAGGCACTTCTTGTGGTGAGTCAGTTCTTGTACTTTGTTCGCGAGTATAACTGATACATGCCATAAAACAAGGACCGGATGAACCGTGGATATTGGGAAAGTATACTAAAATTAGATGGGCCTTAGTAGGCATCATGCCCGTGGATTTAATGTCTTATCATGGAGCAGAAGAGTCCTCCACTTCTCCGCTTCTTTCTCCCTTGTCTACTTCTTGTCTAGAGCACTATAACTCGGGATTAATGGAGATTCCAAGCTCATCTCAACCAGGGAGTGAGGAGGCATTGACGACTGTTTCGTATGCCGTTATTGCGAACGTGAGTTTTTTAGATAATATATTATCAAATTCTGAAGATGCCACTCCCTACCCTAGTGGATGAAAGGTCAGTATCTTCTTGCAATTACAGGAGGATGCTAAAACATTGAACTGACGGTTTTGATGTAGCAGCAGCAGCAGCTGTTGCCGTAAGACACTATACACATCCTCATAGTCTAAGGTCACACGTATAACAGGTCTATGAGTGGTTGATCACTTCCGACATGGAGGTCCGGTTGATGTGGTGTAACAATACAAGTTGGAAACCAAAAATTTCGACGAAACTGTTGTATTTTGTGAATCGATATGGTGTGGTTGTGGATCTGATTTTGACTATGCTCCGTGAGTTGAGAAAAACATTTTTCCTAGTTCAGTGAGAGATAGAACTAATAATTCGGCTTGAAGACTCTTCTCCCACGAATCTGAAGGTCGAGTTTTGTAGCGTTATGATTTATACAGTTGGGGGTGCGTTCTCACCGTACATTTGAAAATCTCAAAAAGCAAACACACTTCTGAATGATAGCCACCACTATACTGGGTTCAGTTCTCTCTGAATGTAGGTTCTTCCTTCACAAATGGAACTGCTTCTCATCATCTTCTCTATTTGACCCAGACATACTCATATTACGCGTTTGCGTTGCATGGAAGATGAACAAGATCGTTATCGTCTTTCTCGCAACAAGTTGTATTGGCATGATTGCTTATGCCCTGACGTATTATTATTTGGGATTGCGTTCCGTGAAAAGTGTGTTAATTTTCCCTGGGCCTGCATTTTACACTCATATTTTTTGTTGCCCCTTTCAGTCTATACACTTCCACCGCTTGGAGGGTGCTTTGTCGATACTCACGGAGGGTCAGTATGGACAACGTATATGATAATTCTTCTTTATGATACAGGTCTATCATTACTTATTTATTTTTGGATCTCACTCCTCACGCTGACGTTCAATTGTTGTTAGCGATGGTCACCTTGATGGGATATCCGACAATAAAGGAGTGTAAGTTTCTGACATCAAAATGTAGACTCATGACTCATACAGGTTTGCCTTTTTCACAGATAGATCTACTTATGGCAAAACAGAACTAATGAGACGTGTTTATGATGAAGGTAAAAGGCTTTCTTTTCATCAACGTATACTATTGGCATATGATACTGACTAATTCTATTTAAGGAGTCGTCTTCTATGTGTTCCTGGTCTGTGAGTGGTACGCCTTTCTGAAGCTACATGAGATGACTTTGGTTCACCCTAGTGATTGAGACTGCGTCCTTGGCTTTACAATTGGTGTGATATATCTCATTACAACTACTTCTAGTCCTTTCCAGCTGACTGATCTCACGAAATTGATTTCTTTGCTTTTTTTGTACGACAGTCGAATATCATCGATGCCTTCCCAATGTGAGTCTCCCCGATAACTCGTTTCCCCACCAATTTATCCTATCTGACTCTTATCATTTCGTAGTCCTTCTCGCATTTTACGATCAATATTAGCTTCCCGAACTATGCTACACATGCGTGATTATGCTTCTAGAGAAGCCGCCATAGGTAGCACCACCAAGAGTATGAGCAATATCAGATTCAGGTCAGAGAATGAGCGGGAGAGCGAAGTAGAGGCGTAGAGTAGACGATGGGTTTTATGAGTTTTGAGAAGTCCGTGTTTGTTGAGGTAAAACATCCTTGTCGTACTTTCCACTTTTGACAGCCACAGAGGTACTGTAGAATTCGTGGAATGTTATTAGGCCGAGCGAAAAAGTTCCATTGGAAAAACAGATATAATTTGCGTTGGGTAGGCTCTGGTCAATCCACATTTGTAAGTGAGGCTTTGTTGTCTGGCTGCTTCGTGCTGCCAAAATTATGATTGAAGCAATAGTTCGAGGCCCAGAGCGAGGGAAACATGCTGCCAGCGACATCCTGAAAACCATAGCCGCCACTCACTGATCCGGCAGAGGGTATGTAAGACAGGAACATATAGCGGAGCCATCGTGTAGTCGTGTAGGATCTGAAGTCCTGGTGACTCAATTTCTATGGATTGAAATAAGGCAGTATGCAGTGAAAGCTAGGTGAACTTCTCTTACAACCTTGCTATGTCGTTACTCAACCCTAGGTGGCCCTCCTCTGCCGCCACTACCTCCACATCTACCACCAAGACTAGGTTGAGTACTCGTTACTTCCTCTTGATTGCGAAAGCAAAGAGCTTGAGCCGGCTGTGCCTGTAACAAAGCGGCAGTGGTTTTTGGCAGTCATTCTCCGCAATGACGGATCTTCCCAGGACTGCCAGGAGACACGGTTACTAGCACCAGTCAGCCTGGAGCATTGATCCCTTGGACAGATATAGCTGCTCTTATTCGCTCCTTCCCCTTTCTTGACGCCTTCAACATGTAGATCGGTCTCCGAATATCTTGAACATAGACTACAAGCTGGCCTTTCACGTTGTAGTCATACTGTAGCAATAGGCACGGGCAATGATGGTTGCGTTATCAGCCTGGCCTTCATCGTTTGGCGATCCCCGGGGAAACAGAAGCAGAGGAAAGTCTAATGCCATCTGGAAAAAATGATGGTTTGGAGGTATGATGACACCGGAGTAGGTTTGTCGACTGTGTCTACGCTGTGAACCTGGATCTGTTTTGGCAGTGCTTCATAAGGGATTCCCACCGTCCTGTACTGAGAGTTCCTAGGTTTCATAACGTTCTGTGAAGTATCTTGAGTCCACATAGCGTTTTTCCGGTAGTGCTTTCATTCATTATCACGTCCAGAAGGGTGAAAGGTGATGTAGGTATGAGCAGAACAAAGGGCTTGTATAAGCTGGGTTAGGGCTTAGCTGATCCGAAACTTGATATCGTTTATTTGTGCTCCCGAGCTATGAGAGTCTCTACTGTTTTTCTGCATATTTCTTCGAACACCCCCAATATCTCATACTCTCTGTGAGATAAACTATACAGGTAGACGATGGGTCGTCCATACTGGGTGACCCGACAACACCCCAACCCCGTCCTTACTGCCTAGAAACCTGGAGGTCTCAAATATCCGGGTTTTTCCGCTCTCTCCCACTCACAATGCCCGAGATCGCAGTGTAGTATTCTCATTGCATATCTTCGTCTACCCGGCATCCTGTGGAGGTCACACCCGACATGAGAGTCGTTTTCTTCCGCTGTCGTGGCTGTTTGCATACCCATCCTGATACCGTAAATTTTCATCGGCCTTGCAGAAGCTCATGCACAAATGCAATGCTCTTCGTTCATCAAATAAATCGAAGTAATCGAAGCACACAGATTAATGCGCGGAGCTATCAAAACCTCGGTCACTATGGATCGATGTACTGCAAAAATTGATATGGTACCTTCTATGAAGGGACCCAAGTGTGTTTGGGGACAGAGATTTCGCTAGGACGACTGCTGAAAGATAGATGAGTTCGCTATTTCGGTCTGCTATATGTACTAATTCTAATCTTGTCCTTTGTTGTGCTATCCTTGGACCGATACTCTCAGTGACATTCGAGAACGTGCTCAAATATACGGGATGGTAAACGTCGAGAGTGCGTTGATTGTTTCATGAATGGCCTTCGTTGATCATCGTGGGCATCTCCCTCCGCCTGCCCTCCCGCCCACGCTCACCGAACTCACTTTCAATCATACACCAACAATCACGCATGGCTGTGGCCTTCCACTTCCCGTTTCGAAGTACCTCTGGTCTTTCGCCATATGGTAAATCCATTATACTACGGTACACATCCAGTGTCATCTTTTTTTTTTTTTTTTTTTTTTTTATAAATCAAATGATTTATATACCGGCGCCCGATCGCAGTCCGGTCCTACTACAAACATGCAATAGAATTATTTAAGGAGAAAGAGAGAAATCCCTAAACCCAAGACGTCATGCCGCCTTCCAGCTCAAGCTATGCATCCTCCATGGCAGGGCTCCAGCAGGTCGCAAGGAAAATGAGGTCGGTATACCTTCCCCAGATCGAGACAGAGACACGCCCATCAGGACTTAAACACCAGACCAGGCCTCCTTCCAGGCGAGGTCTCGTCCCTTCGCCCACCCTCTAAGACCACTAAGGGAATATCATCCCGGAGTCCCGGGGTTTCACCCCCCATAAGTGTCAGTCGTTCTATCCACCAGAAGCCCGGTGGGGAGTACCCGGCTTAACCTGGCAGCATCGACGAGACACCGCCCCCAGACCCCAGTCACCCGTCGAGACCCCAGAGACAGCAGAACCCGGAACTACAACACTCACCCTTTAAGAGGGGCCCCAACCCAGTGTGCCCCGAAAAGCCACTCTCTTACTCAGGTGAAAACCACGCATGAATCTCTTCCGGCGGCTCCTCGAACGAATAAATCCAAGGATTATCCTCAAGGTAGACAAGGACCTCCGTGAGGGTCATAAACCGCTCTTGACGTCTGGCCTGCGTGAGCGCCTCACACTCGTTAAGCAAATGATCACGGGTCTGGTTTGCACCGGACCGGCAATAGTGGCAGTAGGCGGTGATAGAATTGCCCACATTAAAGCGAATCCTGTACTCGGCAGTAGGCCCGTGGTTCAGGATGAGTCTCGTGGCCCTCGCACACATGCGGGGCTCGTTGATCAAGATGTTTGACAGCCAGCTCCCACCACCAACGTAGGAGGGGGCCATCAGTCCTTTCCTGGGATTCACAGCACTCTTGTGAAACTCCATAAATTGATTTCCGCGGAAATCTGGAGAGCGGAACAGGCGGTGCCACTCATCCATGCACGCCTTCTGAACCCGGCGGCGTTCAGAGGCTAAGGTAGTCCAAGGCGTACCATGCTTGCCGAAGCGGTAGTAAGCCTGGTGATTCTTGAGGTCCTTGGCAGAGACCCCGGGAAGACCCCATCCCAGGTGATTCCTGGCATGGACAAAAGTGACCTTAGCTTCCGCAAAAGTGGAAAGCCAGGGCCGAAGCCGTCGGGCAGCGAACAAAGATAGCTGCTGACCCGAGTGTGGTTTCCGATCCATCAGGACTCTCGCCATGGTTATGGCGCCTGTGAATATGACAATGTTGCGCACCCACGGGACCTTAAGGCCCAAGTCGATGGCACGTGTGAGACTATCCAATTCAGCATCCTGCTGAGTGGAGTGCCCCAGTGGGAAGGAGAAGTCTTGTTTAAAGCCTTTGCCGCCTTCTCCCCAGTCCCATTGAGCCGAAGCGGCCGAAGCCGCCTCAAGCTCGCCCTTGGGGTCCACCGAAGCGGCAGTCCCCAAAATGACAGTTTGTGGGACTTCCTCATAGGAAGTCCTAAGACGAGTGAGGCGTAAGATGTCAGCATCATCTTTAATCGCCCCAGATGGCGGAGAGTCGACGAACGAGATCCGATCGCCAAAATCATCCAAAATGCGGTATCCAGGTCGGGCCTCCACGCAGTCAGCCTCGAATGGTTCCTGGACACTCGGAACAGCACAACCCAAGTCTGAAATAAAGGACTTGACCTTCTCCCTAACCTTCAACTGAAGGTGGGCGTTATGGAACCGGTGGGCCAGCTCCTCCTGACCAGACCCAGTAAAGCGTCTGATCGGGTGGTTGGGAGAGAGAGTTTGCACCCGGAATATAGCCCTGGTGCGCAACTTCTTCAAATGCAAATGAATCGGAATGAGACCTGCTATGGCCTCAACTCCGCCCGTGGGGGAGGTACGAAACGCTCCCGTGATCCAAAGAGCAGCTCTACGCTGCATCTTGCGAAAAGAGTCCAAAAGGCCCTTAATCCGGCCCTTTGGACTGTACCACAAAAGGAAACCATATGTTGCAACAGGCAACACACACGTCCTGTACAGAAGCCTCTTGTCCGTGGGACGAAGTCCCCGAACAGAGTTGCCAAGCATGCCCAAAGCCTTCACAGAAGTAAAGGCCTTGGTCGTATAATGTCTCACATGCTCCTTAAAAGTGAGCTCACGATCAAAAAAGAAGCCAAGGTACCGCCAGGTAGTCTTGGCTCGAAGTGGGTTGTCCTTCCCATAAGGGCCCACCGGGAGGGCCACCTCAGGGAGCGTAGGATTACACTTGCGCGTAAAGTGAAACAATTCGGTCTTCGAATGCTCCATGGAGAGACCAAACGAACCGAGAGTACGAAACATAACATCATACGCCTTAGCAAGGCGCGGGACATTGTCGGAAAGCTCACGGGACTGACAGACTAGCATGCCGTCATCCACATAAGAAAGCAGATTGCACTCAAGGCGATGTGAATACGCAAAGAATACCTGCATAATCTTCGCAAAGTACAAGGCCGAGAGGACAGGAGACAAAGCAGAGCCTTGCCCCACCCCCACATCAGCCTTGAAAAAAGGTGACTTGTTTCCGCCCCAAAGATATGAGGTCTTCCGGTCAACAAGATAAGACGAGAAGAAGGCCCCCACGTTGGGTGGGAATCCTTGCTTCGCCAATATCTGAATCAGAGCTTCGTGATTCAGTGAGGGAAAAAACTGTGCCACGTCAAACGCAATGACACTAGTTTGTAAACCCTTAGCCCACCCCACTCTTATGAGGTTGGTAAGGTAATGGCCCGCGTCATCAGTGGATCTCTGCCGGATACCACCGAACTGGCCGTCATCAAAGATTCCATATTTGACTGCATCAAACTGGAGTCTAGTCGAGAGCATCTTCTCTATAAGTTTCCCGACGGTGTTCAGGAGCGCTATCGGTCTGAACAATCGTGGGGTGTCGTAAGATGCCTTGTTCGGCTTTGGAATAATAACCGACGAGGACATCTTAAAATAATCTGGCCAATACCCAACTCTAAGGCAGGCGTTGGCCAGGGGAACCAGAACCCCCAGACACTGAGGGACAATGGCTTTGAGGTGCTGCCACTTAACATGGTCAGGCCCCGGGGCAGAACGGGATGAGCACGCCTTTAGCGCGTCCAACATCTCGTGGTCAGAAAAGTCCTTCCACTCCCTCTCATCGAGGCTAGGGGATGACTCAATGATATCGAAGTCCACAGCATTGGTAGCCGCGCTGTTGTACACTTCGTGTAGTGCCTCCCACAACTGTGGTAATTCGACACAAGCTTCTCCATTATGCCTAATGGATGTAAAAGAGGGAAGCTTACGTGGGCCCGTCCACTCCATCAAGTCCCACGTTCGCTTGTTAGTCTGAGAGATCTCCTCGATCTTATGATTGAAAAAAGCCCGCTTGGCAGCCCTAGTGGCTCGCTGGAAAGCACGCCAGTTATCCTTGGACTTGTCCAACGAATACTGACGCTTGGTGTCACTACACTCCTGGTTCCACCAAGACTTGGAGTGCGTGGTGATAACCCTGTCCACAGCGTGGGACTTCCACGCGTTGGCAAAGGCATCAGACACAAGTCTCGCGACCCTGTCTATATCCTCAGGGGTCCTCATATGGCCTAACCCATCCATAGGGATGCTGTTAAGGGCCTGGACTGCCGATGTGATGAAACGAGTTTCCTCATCCGACTCATCGGGTATAGTTTGGATCTCGATGCGAACATCAAAGTCCATAAGCGGGACGCTCACTGATATCGGATAATGATCCGACGGACCAGTGAGCTCGTGAACAATGACGGGGGGAACCCGTCGAAGATCTTGGCTGCCAAAGACCAGGTCAATGACAGATCCGTTAAGCCGCCTATCGTGCGGCCGGTGAGTAATTCCATGGTTACTCGGCTGACACCAAGTAAGGCCCAAGGATGACATGCAGTCCACTAAGGACTCGGCGACATTCGAAACATCCAGTGTCATCAAAACGATGACTAACGGTGAAGCCGTCTAGAGCTTAAGTGGTATAGCCTCAATATGACTATGTGCGCCGCCATGTAGCATTGATGGAGGCAGGGTCTATGCCTGATTTGTCTGCTAGCCTCGTTCATTGGCGCCTTGTGAGGGCTCAAGAACTTTGGTACATACATTAATTATCACGCCCAGTCCTGGTAGCTACAGATTTCTGTTGCTCTCAACTTTCCGCCAGTGGGTCGCCTTCCGTTTTTTTCTCCTTTCTCACCCTATATCGAATCAAGCTAGATGCCTCCACATGGCAGACAATGTGAACATGATACTAATGCTCGGTCACGATCACGGTAATACAAACCAAGATTCCGGCATCCTTAGCATGCACGTGTACTCAGCCAGAAGTTTCACTGCCATGCTTGTACTAACCTCGAATAAGTTGTTTGTTAGATTTTTGTCAGTTTGTGTGGTGTCGTAAAGTCCTTCTGAATACCTGAGGAATTGGCAGGAAGGTGTTTCAAGTATAATGAATGCAGCGGGTGCTGGTGAAGTCGCAGAAATCCTGGAAGGCATCTGCTAGGTCAGGCCATTTGACCCTATCCGTCTGAACATCCGTGGCTTGAGTCCCGCCGGCAGTTCCTTGATTCTCCTCTTCATTGTTCTCCCATCTGTCGGCCATTACTCAACCGGGCAGCTCCGTGTCCACAAAAGATCTCGTTAGTTCGATTAGGCTGATCTTAATTGTTTTGAAAATTGTTTTGATTTCCCACTAGAAGCGTACAGGCGTACAATCGAATGCAGTGAAGCACTTCTTGTGGTGAGTCAGTTCTTGTCATTTGTTCGCGAGTATAACTGATACATGCCATAAAGCAAGGACCGGATGAACCGTGGATACTGGGAAAGTATACTAAAATTAGATGGGCCTTAATAGGCATCATGCCCGTGGATTTAATGTCTTATCATGGAGCAGAAGGGTCCTCCACGTTCTGCTTCTTTCTCCCTTGTCTGGTCATTGTCTAGATCCTAGGGAATTAATGAAGGTTCCAAGCTCATTTCTACCAGAGGGTGAGGAGCTATCAACGACTGTTGCTTATGCCGTTGTTGGGAACGTGAGTTTTTTGGATAACATACTATCAAATTTTGAAGATGCTACTCCCTGCTTTAGTGGATGAAAGGTCAGTATCTTCTTGCAATTACAGGAAGATGCAAAAATATTGAACTGACGGTTTGTGATGTAGCGGCTGCTGCTGCTGCTGTCGTAAGACACTATACACATCCTCATGGTCTAAGTTCACACATATAACAGGTCTATGAGTGGTTTATCACTTCCGACATGGAGGTCCGATCGATATGGTGTAACCATACAAGTTGGAGACCAAAAATTTCTACGAAACTGTTGTATCTTGTGAATCGATACGGTGTGGTTGCGGATCTGATTTTGACTATGCTCCGTGAGTTGGGAAAAACATTTTTCTTAGTTCAGTGAGAGATAGAATTAATAATTCGTCTTGAAGACTCTTATCCCATGAATCTGGAGGTCGAGGCTTGTAAAGTTATGTTCTATACAATTGGGGGTGCGTTCTCACTGTACATTTGAAAACCCCAAAAAAGCAAACACGCTTCCGAATGGTAGCCACCACTATACTGGGTTCACTTCTCTCTGAATGTAGGTCCTTCCTCCGCAAGCGGAACTGCTTCTCATCGTCTTCTCTATTTGACCCAGACATACTCATATTACGCGTTTGCGTTGCATGGAAGATGAACAAGATCGTTATTGTTTTTCTCGCAACAACTTGTATTGGCATGATTGCTTATGCCCTGACGTATTATTATTGGGCATTACGCTCCGTGAAATGTATGTTTATTCCCCCTAAGCCTGCATTTTACACTTATAATTTTTGTTGCCCCTTTCAGTCTATACACTTCGACCGTTTGGAGGGTGCTTTATCGATACTCAAGGAGTGTCATTATGGACATCATATATGGTACTTCTTCTCTATGATACAGGTCATTACTTGTTTATCTTTGGGCCTCACTTCTCGTGCTGACGTTCAATTGTTGTTAGCGATGGTCACCTTGATGGGATATCCGACAATAAAGGAGTGTAAGTTTCTGACATCAAAATGTAGACTCATGACTCATTCAGGTCTGCCTTTTTCACAGATAGATCTACTTATAACAAAACAGAACTAATGAGACGTGTTTATGATGAAGGTAAAAGGCTTTCGTTGCATCAACGTATACTATTGGCATATGATACTGACTAATTCTATTTAAGGAGTCATCTTCTATGTGTTCCTCGTCTGTGAGTGGTACACCTTTCTGAAGCTACACGAAATGACTTTGGTTCACCCTAGTGATTGATATTACCTCCGTAGCTTTACAATTGGTGTGATATATCTTTTTAAAACTACTTTCAATCCTTTCCAGTTGACTGATCTCATGAAATTGATTTCTTTGCTTTTTTTGTACGACAGTCGAACATCGTCGATGCCTTCCCAGTGTGGGTCTCCCCGATAACTCGCTTCCTCGCCAATTTATCCTATCTGACTCTTATCATCTCGTAGTCCTTCTCGCATTTTACGATCAATGTTAGCTGCCCGAACTGTGCTACACATGCGTGATTATGTTTCTCGAGAAGCCGCCATAGGGAGCACCACCAAGAGTATGAGCAATATCAGATTCAAGTCGTGGGATGAGTCAGGGAGCGAAGTAGAGGTGTAGAGTAGATGATGCGTTTTGTGGGTTCTGAGAAGTCCGTGTTTGTTGGGATAAAACATTCTTGTCGTGCTTCCAACTTTGTAGAGCCAGAGGCACTATAGATTCCATAGTATGATATGAGGGCAAGCGAAAAAATTGCATTGGAAAAAAAAAACCTAATTTGCGTTGGGTAGGCTCTGGTCAATCCACAGTTGCAAGCGAGACTTTGTCGCCTAGCTGCTTCTTTGTTTGTCTCAGCCCAGCGATGACAAACAGATGTAAGCCTTAGCATGCACATTTGCTATCGGTATGTCATGCTGGGTTTACTTGTATCATATGCGTCCCGCAGAGCTGGTAATGTGGTAATGGACAGTGGAGACAATCTCGCCAGCGATTTGACATGTCCCCGCAAACGGTAAAGTGACCAGCAGACACAGACCCACTCAGGAGAGTGTAGGTTAGACAGACGTCTATAGCACGGTGATCGCGTATAAACAAAATCAAGCAAGAGCTCGTGAGAGCGTGACTTGTTGCCCCCTCGAGCCTCGCCTCCACGCTGACCACCATGACTGGCGTGAAGGTTGGTATGAGCACTCGTAACTTGTCGCGTGGCGAAAGTACTCTGTGCTGTTCGTGCCCAAAATAACCGAAGAAGCAGGTAGTCCGTCCTCCTTCAATAATATGAACATCTTGAAACATGGATACAAAGACTCAGCTTGTCGAAGGCACTGGACTATTGCATTGCTGCAGTCGTAGTAGACCTGCTTTTTCTTCGCACTTTTGTTCACCGTTGATTCCGACACTGTCCAGAGCAACTTCATAATGTCTAGAATCGAGACAGACTTCAATCTGAGTTCGCTTTCTGCGTTACAAGACGCTGCAGCACCGTGTACGAGAGGTAACCATTGGGGAGGTTAAGTATCAGCTATGGCTGTGGTCGTGGCCTTTCGGGGTAACGGAGGTAAAGGGTGACGCTGTAGCCTCGGCAGGCTGAATCCGACTTGGACGGTGTGATGGCCTAGGAAATGATACTTACTGAAGCCGGTTTTTTCGGCCAAAACTCCGCAAATGTGAATTTGCATCTGTTTTGATGGTCCTTGTCAAGGGGGGCTTCCTTTCGTCTGGCTGGTGATGCCGAAAGAACTTTGGACCTCATGAGAACCGCTGATCATGGTGAGGCGAGCTATCCTTTGATATCCCCAACTCATCAGCTAAGACAGCCATCGGCAATTTGCGCCAATTCTGAGGACCGATGACTTCCCACTCACCTATGTCTCTTTGACAGTTACGGGGGTGTATTGTTGCATTGACCAATGTGACAATGACCTGCGGATCCCGCATTGGTTCAAGAGAAGCACAACTGGGCTTCGGATGGGGAACTGCCTAAGATTTGGTAGGACTGTTCAAGTTTGAAAGATGTGTCTAGGAATGAAGCTCGAAGAGTTGGTCGTACCGGTAACATGGTTTTGTTCTATAAAGTTTGAGCTTATAATGATCAGCTACTGTTGCATTGAATATTAACATACATGCAGAACGTATGCTCGTCCCAATCATCACCTAATCACAATTGGAATGGCATTCACAACAGCTGTGGCAACCTGTGTCAAAATGCCTAATCCTGACTCCTCGGATACTCAATCGTCAGAAAAAAGGACGACAGAAAACGACTTCTCGACAACCCGGATCCTTCACCTGTCTTTCAGTTGAAGGTAATTCTTTTCGTTTGTTGAAGAAATTACGTGTATCAGGATTGAAGCTTGAAGCCTTGTGCGGATCAGTGACATAACACGGGTATCGGACTGTCGCGGTTACTGGGAAAGTACCAAAAGCAAGGAATCTAACTTAAAGCGATTTAGTATGTTTCGAGCCTTCGGATTTAAATCCTCGTCTTGACAGACGGACAGCCATCACCATTTTGTCCTTTCTCCTTCTTACTGTCTCCTTTAACTGAATGATAACTGCCGCGACCGAGGAACCAGGTTTAGCGGGAAAGTTGTTTCTGGGTAGTCAGTCCTTGGAAGTTGCAAACGATGTTGTCATTGGCCAAGTGAGTTCGATAGTGTACTTTCATCTTTTCATGATACTAATTCTGTATTTCAGTGGATCAACAGTAGGTTTCTTGGCTACAGGAGAGGTAATATTAATCTTTTTTTTTTTTTGATATGTTTTTGGTATAGCGGCATGTACCATTCTAATCGTAGGTCACATATACACATTCACACATAATAACTTATGATAACCTATATTACAGGTATATGAGTGGTTAATCACTCTGGGCATGGAGGTCCAGTTCGTTTGGTGTCACGATACCTGTCAGAATCCCAAAATCCTAACAAAAGTTTTATACGTTGCGAGTCGATATGGTGTGGCCGTAGATTTGGTTTTCAACTATCTTCGTAAGTTGAAGACAACGTTTTTCTCTCAGGCACCAAGTGTTGACCCGCGCCGAAGGTGATCATAGTGTGAACGTTGGTATTTGTAAAACTGTACTTGCACTGTCAGGCGGTACGTGTTCACTCTGCTTTTTGTTACGGAAGACTAAAATATATTTGTCTGCACGATAGTCACTGTCATGATTGGTACCTCCGCCTCTGAATGTAAGTGAACCTCCCCAAAAACCACACTACACCACAAAATCACCTTTCTCTCTACTTGATCTAGACATTCTCGCGTTGCGCGTTTGCGCTGTATGGAAAATGAAGAAAATCGTAATCTTCTCGCTCACAGCAATCTTTATCGGCAAAAATGCCTATTCATGGACGGAATACTATCGAACACTACAGCTTGCTCGATGTGTGTACTTCGCTTCTCTTTGAGCTTTTGTTTTACGCTCAATCCGTCTGCTTCTCGCCAGTTTCTACACTCTTGCCATTCGGAGGATGCTTAAGTCGTTCGCAAGGATCAAAGTTATGGATTTTTTACGTGCCGCTGGCATTTTACGATCTAGGTCCCTGTTTTTCGTTGGTTCGGTGTTTCCCCGCTGGCATTTAGCTGATGTCATATCCTTTCTTTACCAGTAATGTTATCTTTGATGGCGTATCCAACAATAAAAGAATGTGAGTGGATAGAATGAGCCCGTAATTCATGTACGCCTGATTTTTTAAAGATAAATTCGTTCGCGAAAGAACAGACCTAGTGAGACATGTCTTTAATGAAGGTATTGGTCTTTTTCTCCTTATAACAGCAGACCATTATACTCATTTTTATTTTTTAAGGTGTCATCTTTTATGTCTTCCTCCTCCGTAAGCCTTTAAAACTTCCCAGGAGTCGGATGAGATGACTGAGTGGTTTATTGCTCCAGTGGTTGATATTGCCTGTGTGGCTTTACAACTTACAGTGGTGCGATATCAAATACTCTGATCATCTCTCGTTTCTTCAACTAGTTTGTTCCACGACAGCTCGACAAAATATATCTCTTGCCAACGTAAGTAGTGGCCATGATGTTCTCCACCACTCCACTCTTTTCATTTTACACTTATTTTTGTAGTCCTACACGACTTTCACGATCCATACTGGCTACTAGGACCATGCTACACCTCCGTGAACTTTCTTCGCGAGATATTTGTGTAACCACTGTCACTACTACTGGTACTACGATGGCTATGAGTGATATCAGATTTAGGTCGGGGGCTGACGTGGAGAGTGGTATAGAGGAAGCGTAGAATCAATTTACGTTTTATGATCTTCTGGTGTTTCCCGTAATTCTGGTGGAGGTGGGGGGATTTTTTTTGTGTTACTTACTCTCGAAAACCCCGACCGCATCTCAACTAGTAATGCTCTTCCGGACGAATGGGATGGTAGTATAGAAATAATTAACATAATTTTACTGTTAGGTTGCCCGTGTCAACCGGCAAGGTTCCGTTCTCCTTTGCACATCCGTTGATCATCGCTTAAAACAAATACCAATAGACCTGTATGCATCAAAATTGTCATAATCCGAATATTCCAAATGAAACACGGTGTATTTCTCGGGTGGGCGGGTGTTCGTGTGACGACACTGCGACGGCTACGTACAAATGCCAACCATACATCCAAATTAGTATTCTTCTTATCCCTTCACGTGTTTGAGCCTACGAGTGCTCATTGATTCTCTGCGTATTTTTTGGATCACCTTCCATATTCCTTACTGTGTATGGAATTAATGCCACAGGGAGAAGATGCGCGTACGGGGTAAACCCATTGCGTTCTAACCTTGTCATCACTGTCTGGAGTCCTGAAGACCTCAAGACTCCGGGACTTTCCACTCTCCAACACCACTCGTAATGCCCGAGATCGCAGTCCAGTATTCCCATTGCATATCTTTACCCTGTACCGGCGCCGTAAGGAAATCACGCCCAACGTGAGAGCTACTTTCCTCCGTTGTCAGGCCTATTTGCATACTAACCTTGACAACGCAACTCATGCGCAAATGCAATGCCCTTCATTCATCGAATGAATGATCGAAGCGTACGGACTGAAGCGCGGATCTATCAAAACCCTGGCTACTTCGAGTTGATGTACTGCAAGTATTGATTTAGTACCTTCTATGACGGGAATTGAGTTAGTTTGGGGACAGATGTTTCGCTAGCTTAACAGTTGAAGGATATATGAGTTCGCTAATTTTGCCTGCTATATGTACTAATTCTAATCTTGTCCTTTGTTGTGCTATACTTGGATTAATACCCTCGGCGGCATCCGAAGCCGTGCTCGAATATACGGGATAGTAAACGTCGAGAGTGGGTTCAGTGTTTGATGAACGGCCTTTGTTGATCATCGTGAGCATCTCTCTCCACCTGCCCTTTCACTAACACTCGCTGAACTCACTTTCAAACACATGTATAGAGACTCGTATTCACATCAATACAATGAAAATAAATTGTACTTAACACGGGCGCGGTGGCCCAACGTTACTTGATACAGGTTCTCACAGTCTGGAGACCTGAAGGCCATGAAGATCAAGGCCACTCCTTCCTTCCTTGGGCCTCGGAATAGCGCCGAGCCCTCGTAGAGAAGGTGATTGATGGTGAGGCAGGCTAAAGCCATATTGACCTAACCCTTCGTAGCAAGCTCGTCGGTTACTCGCGCGCCATGAGAGACTCACGAAGCTATGAGTATCAATGACCTGGTTCTTCCTAGATCCTTCACTATCGGCCTCACCGATGGCACCTCATGAGAATTTATGCGCTTTGGCTGCGGATATTAACATGCTCAGTCCTCGCTACAATAATACCTCGATCCTCTCAACTTTCCGCCCTGCGTCACCTTCCTGCTCTTTGTTGTCCTCTCCTCACCTACTTGCATCCATCCGTTTTCTGATCCACTGCTTCTTAGTCTCGGTTAGTTCCGGAAATTGATCTGGCAACAGAGGAAGTGTCCTAGCTGATGCAAGTGGAGAAGCCGCCGCTGAGATTGCGGAAATCATGGGAAGCAGCTACGTCAGGAAATTTGAGATTCCATTCGTCAGTATGTAGGACTTGAGCCCGTCAGCTCTCTCTCTAGGCTCTCTCTTTTGCTCTCTGCTGATACCTTCAAGCGACACCTGACACAGGGACTGGTGAGCTCCGGTCTCATTCTTGTTTTGTCTGTGATATGCACCGGCTGGTTATGTTTTTTGTTTTTTGAGACGTGGCTATAGTTGAACCGATACGCTTCGAAAATTCCAAGAGAAAGGTTGAACTCGCGACTACAGCCCGATCCCACCGGTACGATCAGGTACGTCAGCACCAAGCTAAGAATGGTTACACACTGTATAGGTCATACACAGAACAGGGATGCCGCCGAGGCAAAGTGACTGCCTCTCCTGCTCCTGCTCTACTGTGCGGAGAATTTCATTTCATTACCATCTGAGGCTTGCAGTCATTCACTATAGCAACGTTCAACCTTGTATGTGGCACTGCTTGTACGCGAGGTTGATTGACTTTCAAGATGAGAATAAATAGTCTCCGAACACATTTTCGTTACTAGGACCCCCGCAATGCAAGGGGATTCCGTCAGTGATCGGATAATGTGAGGAGAGTATAGGATAATGTGGTGAGTAAGGAAAGAGCTGCGATTGGGGTGGGTAACGCATTTGAGTCGCACCGTGCGTTCGATTTGTTCACCTGTGTGATTTACCTTACGCTAATGCTCCCTATCATAGGATTGCGGGGAGCGATAATTCAGAAAATAAGAAAAATCGGAGAACGCTGAGTGTGTGGGACCGATAGGAGATAAGAGTGTGGGGGTCAGTACGTAATTTTGGTTACGATGTAAACACAAGCACACACACACACGATCTCCCTTTCGAGAGCGGACCACCACTCAATCTTAACTTTGCCTCGTTTGGGCAAGCTTGAGAGCAAGCAACAGTGCAGAGACCGGGCTTGACGCGTCTACTGGGAAAATCCCGGTGATGAAGCTCCATAGAATCCCCATAGGTTTCAAGTTCATGGATATAACCCCCTCGCCACGATACATGGACAACCATCACTCTCCGGTCTCTCTGTTCTTTCCGTCTCTCTTTGTCGCTCTCTGTCTCCATCAATATCTCCTTCAGTCTTTCCGACCCCCACTGCCCTTCTTTCTTTCTTTTTCTTTCTGTCGCTTGTTTAAATGATTAGCACCCTGACCAAGGAATTGAATTCTGTTGGAAAATCGTTTCTGAGTGACGAAATACTGTCAACTTTTACTCATATTATTGTTAGTCGGGTGAGTTCCGTTATACCGTGCAATCAAACTCTCGAGTAATTACTCCTTTGTCTTCAGTGGATTCACGGTATGTGTTTCATTTATTTCCAGTGCGAAAGGATATCAAATATCAAATTGGAATTTTTATGAAGGGGCCGCAGCGACCATTGTCGTAAGTAACCTTACCACCCATCACAAGATACGATCATGCATATACATATATGTAATACAGGTCTATGAGTGGTTAATCACTCTGGACATGGAGATCTCATTGATCTGGCGTAATGACACAACTCGGGAACAAAAAGCATTCATGAAAGTGTTCTATCTTGTCAACCGATATGGTGTGGTTGCGGATGCGATTCTCAGTACTTTACGTAGGTCAAGCACAACGTTTACCTATCTGACCGTTACAAAGCTGATCATTGATTTATATTCAAGATTCCTATGGCACAGATGTCGAGTCTTGTAAGACTAAGCTTCAAGTATTGGGAGGTACGTTCTTTTAATTCTTTCGTTCTTGAAAGGTCCACACATAGTTCTTCTTTTCAATCGTAGCCACCACAATACTTGGTTCGTTTCTTTCTGAATGTAAGTTCTGACTTGGCAAAAAATTGCCTCTCACAACTTTCCCATCTCATCTTCTCCTCTGAATCTAGATATACTTGCTTTACGTGTTTGCGTTGTATGGAAGATGAACAAGGTTGTGGTTTTCTGCCTTGCAACAGCTTTTATTAGTGGAACGACTTTTGCGTTGACAGATTTTTATTTGGTGCTACAACCCCTCAAATGTGTGTGCTTGTTTTTCCTCGTGTTTTGTGTTCTGTTCTCACTTTCTCTGTTTTTGTTTTGGTACCAGTTTTTACTATCTTGCCATTTGGAGGCTGTTTAGCTCATATCCAGGGATCAACGGTCTGGATAATATATATGGTGCTACTCATTTATGATACAGGTCTGTTTTTTTGTTGAAGTTTTACATTCTCTTCACTGACGCTGGACTCTCTTGTTCCTCCCTTTGTTAGTAATGGTTGCCTTGATGGCATATCCCACAATAAAGGAATGTAAGTCGGTAGAATAAAACTTTCACGCACCCTATTAAGGCTAACATTTTTAAAAAGATAAATACTCCCATGGGAAGACAGGACCAATGAGACGCATTTATGATGAGGGTACAAAATTCTCTCTCCTTTTGAGTGAGCATACTATTGGTACATTTTACTTATTCATGGTGGTTTTTTTCAGGCATTATCTTCTATGTGTTCCTCGTCGGTAAGTGATTCAATTTTTTTTCAGTAAGACGAGGTGACTTAGTATAATTTACCGCCCAGTGGTTGATGTGATCTCCTTGATTTTACAACAAGCAGTGGTGTGATATATCTTGCTCAAATCATTCCTCGTTTCTTCTCTGACTCATTTCATGCTCTTAACTTCTTTCTGTCCCACAAGCAGCGCGAGAACCCTTTCATCTTCCCAACGTAGGCGTTTCTTGCAACATGTCTCCCACCACGTAACCTTCAGTAATTTCTCCCATCTTTATAGTCCTGCGCGCCTTTTGCGATCAATATTGGCTGCCCGAACTATATTGCATATCCGTGAAGTTTCTTCTCGAGGAGTCCACGTGTACAGTGATACGGAGGCCGTGAGCGGCATTAGGTTTCATAGTATGCCAAGGGCTGAGTGGGATAGTCAAGCGGAGGCCTAGGGCAGAACGAGTAACGTATACATCATTAACCCAGAGCAACCAACAATCTCATTAAGATGTCTATCATAGGTCATCCCCGCTACATTACATACGAGGAGCCAGCGTGCGGACAACAGTTTCATGTAAAAGGGCCGGGGTAAACGCGGGGTGAACGTGGGATGGCTGCTTATGTGCTGGACAGAAACAAGGAACGATTGAGAATCTGTGCTAACGGGTACCCGTTTTTCTGGTAGCTCCACTTGAGGAGAGGCGATAATCCAGCAGTGTAGAGAGAAGTGATTGCAGTTCAACATGATGCGACCCTACCTGGTTGATAACTGAGTGACGATGCCGGTTCGGCCTTTGTGCAAAAGTGAGATCTGAGAGCACTACAATGTCATACATAGGACAGGAATGCCGCAGGGGCAAAGCAGTTTTGTTTCCTGTTCCTGCTCCACTGCCTGGAGGATTGTTTCAATCTACCACTACCATCTACCATCCTCGACTTGCATTCACTGACAACATTCAGCCTTGTATTTGGCACAGCCTGTACGTGAGGTTGATTGACTTTCAGGATGAAGATAGTCTCCGAACACTTACTCGTTACCAGAACTCCCACCATCTGAGAATATTCCATCCATGATCGGATACTGTGAGGAGGATATCAGATAATGTGGTGAGTAAGGAAAGAGCTGTGCATAAGTTTTGAGAGTGCCAGGAGGTTGGAGCGGTCAACACAATCGGGTCGCCTCGCGTATTCGGTTCGCTTCACCTACATGATTTGCTATTTGTCTCTATCATAGGATTTAGAAGAGTGGTAATTCGGAAAATAAGAGAAATTCGGAGAACGCTGAGTATGTGGGACCGATAGGAGATAAGATTGTAGTACGTAACTTTGGGTATGATGCAAACACAAGCACACATACACACGATCTCCCTTTCGAGAGCGGACTGTCACTCAAGAGTATAATTAAAGTATGCAACAATGTGGAGACCGGGCTGCGCGCGTCTACTGGGAAAATTTCGATGATGAATCTCAACAGAATCTCAATAGATTTTAACTTCATGGATATAAACCGCTCACCACGATACATGGACAACCATCATTCTCTGGTCTCTCTGTTCTTTCTTCTTTCCGTCTCTCTTTGTCACTCGCTATCTCCATCGGTCTCTTCCTCAGTCTCTCAGACTTCAACTGTCTCTCTTTCTTTCTGTCTTTCTGTCGCTTGTCTAGATGATTAGCACCGTCACCAAGGAATTGAATTATGTGGCAAGATTGTTTCTGGAAGACAAACTCTTCCCAGCTTTTACTCATCTTGTTGTCAGTCACGTAAGTCCTGTACCGTGTGATCAGTTATTTGAGGCATTACTTCTTTGTTTGTAGTGGATACTTGGTATGTGCTTCATTTACTTGCACTACAAGAGGATGTAAAATATCGAATTGGAAATTCTATTAAGCGGCCGCAATCATTATTACCGTAAGTCACGTACTACCCTCTCACAAATTACAATCATGAACATTTATATATGTAATACAGGTCTATGAGTGGTTAATCACTCTTGACATGGAAATCCGTTTGATCTGGTGTAATGAGACGAAACAGAGAAAAAAATCATTCATGAAAGCGCTATATCTTGTCAACCGATATGGTGTGATTGCAGATGTGATTTTAAGTACTGTATGTAGGTCGAGTGTGATATTTACCCATCTGACGTTACGAACTCAACTACTAATCTATGCTCAAGTTTTCCACGGTACAGATGCCGAGGTTTGTAAGACTCTGCTTCAAGTTTTGGGCGGTACACTCTTTTCGTTCTCTTGTTCCTGAAAGGCCTAAAGACTGATCTTTGTTTTGTCCAGTTACAACCATACTCGGTTCATTTCTTTCTGAATGTAAGTTCTAACTTGGGTGAAAAATTGTGTCACACGACTTTCCCACTTCATCTTCTCTACTGGATCCAGATATACTTGCTTTGCGTGTTTGCGTCGTATGGAAGATGAACAAGGCTGTAGTTTTTTGTCTTGCAATAGCTTTTATTGGCGCAACAGCTTTTGCGTTGACGGATTATTACTTGGTGCTACGACCTCTCAGTTGTATGTGCTTATTTTTCATCGTGTTCGTGTTCTGCTCTCAATTTTTGCTTTTTTTTTCTTCTTTCTTTCTTTCTTTTTGCTTTTTTACCAGTTTTTACTATCTTGCCATTTAGAGGCTGTTTAGCCATTGTCCAGGGATCATCAGTGTGGGGTATATATATGCTGCTATTGATTTACGATACAGGTCAAAAGTTTTTTTGGCGTTTTCCATTCCTCTTTCTGACGCCTGATTCTCCTGTTCCTCCATTTGTTAGTAATGGTTGCGTTGATGGCATATCCTACATTCAAGGAATGTAAGTCGATAGAATAAGATTTTCACGCACCTTACTAAGGCTAACAATTTTTACAAAGATAAATACTCCCATGGAAAGACAGGGGCGATGAGACGTATTTATGATGAGGGTACAAATACTTCTCTCCTTTTGAGCGAGCATACTATTATGCATTTTGCTTATTCATGATTGTTCTTTTCAGGTATTATCTTTTATGTGTTTCTCATCGGTAAGTGGTTCAGTTTTTTCCCAATATGACGAGGTGACTTAGTATAATTCACCGCTCCCAGTGGTTGATGTGATCTCCTTGATTTTACAACAAGCAGTGGTGCGATATATCTTACCCAAATTGTTCCTCGTTTCTTCTCAGACTGATTTCATGCTCTTAACTTCTTTCTGTCCCACAAACAGCGCGGGAACCCCTTCATCTTCCCAACGTAGGTTTTTCTTGCAACATGTCTTCCCACCACATAACCTTCAGTAATTTCTCTCATCTTTATAGTCCTGCACGCCTTTTACGATCAATATTGGCTGCCCGAACTATATTGCATATCCGTGAAGTTTCTTCTCGAGGAGTCCACGTGTACAGTGATACGGAGGGCGTGAGCGATATTAGGTTTCATAGTATGCCAAGGGCTGAGTGGGATAGTCAAGCGGGGGTGTAGGGCAGAACGAGTAATGTATACATCATTAGTCCAAGGCAGTCTACAATCTAATTAAGATGTCCGTGATGGGTCAACCCGTACAGAGCTTTATAGGCATCTCTGTAAATGAAGAGCGGATAGCTATAGACTTGTCGTGGACTCAACGTAGATTTATCGTATTCTATAGGCATTTGATAATGCCCTTTTCTCGCGTACATTCTCTTGTCCCCTGTCAAAAATGTTACTTTAATTCCTTTATTCTCAGCACAAGATACCTGAGATCATAAACTGCGTCATTGAACTCACTCGAGGAGAGGCGTGAAATCTGGAGACAGTCAATAATAGCAGTGCTGCCTCCCAACTGCCAGACACGCGAGGCAGCGAATCCAAACATCATCCCACAGTTTCCCCAAAATGAATTGTTACGCTTATGTCAGATGTCAGATATGTTGGGGTTATTAGGAGAACAGAGACAACGCATAACGAGAAATAAGAAGACTTGGAGGGAGAACGAAGGTGGTAAAGATGGAGCCTGAGAGAAAATGGTTGGCTTCTGCCTGTGACCCTACCTTCCTACCCACATGGTTTTCATTGTCCTGCGCTGAAATGTGGAGGTAGGGTGGGTGGGTTGAAGAAGGGAGGAGTAAGCTGAAGTATGGTGTAGCGCTGAGCGTTTCGGTAAGTCTGCCAAGGCCTTTCACCAAACACGGCGGCATACACAGTCGCACGCTTGAGAAATCACACCGCACTCGATTCTCATGCGACTTTACATGTTCAGCAATTATCATGTATGCCACGTTCAAGTGCCAGTCATGAGTATACCTCTCGAACGGAAATACATGTCATTATTTTACAAAGAGCTCTAGATGTCAACTCCGTGCGTCCAGCAGTACGCTCGAGTCCTCCAATCCCATCCCATATGGCCAGATACTCGTTTCAAAAGGACTGAATCAAACTAAAGAAAAATGGGCACGTGGTTTATTTCGGCCGCTACTCTCACATTACTACAACGGAACATATCCACCCACTATATTCGTATCAACATATATTCGCCATCGTCGTCCACAATTAATTGCCCTGAAGTCACATCATAAGCGTAGAGTGTGGGCCATTCTCCAAGCTCATTCCTCTGAATAGTACAATGTTGAGAGGCGACTTGATTTGCGGTCGAATCATTTAACTCATAAGAGATGAATTCCATTGATAGGCCACCTCGCAGTCGAACCAGGAGGGAGGGACCCCACGTGTCAGGGACCGAACCATGGTTAAATGTGATCTTTTTCTGATATACCTCATTGGTATCAACAGGGATTCGAATTTCGAGGAGAGTATCCTCGTAGGCAAGGTTCAGATAGGAAAAATGGAGTGTAGAGTAAGGGTTGAAAACTTCTCGTGGACCAGGGATCGGTGCGAGCGGTATGCGGGAGACCTGTTGTAATTCGAGATGAGACGTTCTTAACGGTTTGATGACTGAGATTTCGAGATGGGTCTGTGTGACAGTACCTATTCTGTCTTTAGGCAAAAGAAAGACCTGGAACTCGGTGTAGTATCCATAAATAACTCAGTGGTAATGAGGGAAAGGGGTGGCTAACCTTTGACCGATAATCGCAGACCCATCTGTGTAGACGAAGCCGAACACCTGAGTAGTTGTAGAGGTAGAGCCTGGAGCAGTCATTGAGCCTCTCGAATATCGCAAGGACATAATCCTTTTCAATATGTAATTCAGACTCTATTCCAGCAAGCGGCGTCCCGATGTTAGCCAATCTTTTCGCCCTCCATGTCATGTTCGATCCATGGTCGCTTGGGCTAAATTGGCAAATGTATATGAAGCTTGATGAGGCTCGATATGCTTCCTTAGTGTGAAGTTGTCGTGTGTAATCGAGGTCCTTACCACAGTAGAACGCAGTTCGTGCCTCGGGTAACCAATATGTCATGGTGTCCGTCCAGATATTTGACCAGAGATACCGAGGACTTAAACCCTTTATCTGTAGCATGCGATCGGGCTCTAGCACCACTGGCTCATCCAGGTCCATCATGTAAATAGTGTCATACCAAGAACATAACAACCATCTCCCTCCTGGGAGCCACCTAAACTCGAAGCGAGACTTCCATTGCTGGCAGTCTCCAATATGTTGCGATTCAAAATTTGCTGAATCTAAATTACACCATTTTTGACGAGTCCGAGCACGCTTGATCAATTTTGCTTCTAGTTCTTCGGACGTGTAAGCTTCCATGGGCGCTTCGAGGACCGGAATACCAGAGGAATATGCCACTTGTTGTATTCTAGATTGCCAAAGGAGCTGGGTTTTACCGATTGAACGTAATCTCCAACATGTCTAGTGCCCAACATCAATGAGGTTAGAGACAGCGAAGCAGTATATGCGTACAGATCTTGCGGCTAGTATGTCCAAACAATCGAGATTGTCGAAAATCCGGTATAAGACTTCATTTGAAAGGGATAGAATGTTCATGGAGTGGCGCGAAAAAATGGCGGAAAGAGAAGGGTGATCACTGAAGATCATGTGCTTACATCACGTTGCTTTGTTATATTTACGTTTACAATACACTGCGTGCGGGTTACCATAAACCCTAAGGGTTCTTATTGATTTATTTCGGAGTATTTTTTAATCAAAACTCAGAACAAGTTCCGACATCATATTTTAAGTTTATTTTGAGATTATGTTAGAATGAGTTACTGGTGTTTCTTGTAAAATGTTATGTACCATTTCTGGACTTGGCTAGCTAACATATGATCAAAAATATGTTAGAAAAAACTCCCATACAATATAGTGAATGCATTGTATTAAAAAATTATCATAAGTTCAGAAATGCGGTATATGCGGTATTTATGGTGACTTTCTTATACAATGAGTTCAGTATAATGTATAGGAGTTTTATCAAACCTATTATTAGCCATATGTCAGCTAGACAAGTCATGATAAACACACAAATTATTTAGAATAATCAGCTGTGATTTGTTTTAACATAAATTCAAAATTAACTTACTAATAGATGTCGGAGTCTATTCCGAGTTTGAGTTAACAAATGCTCGAAAATAAATCACTAAAATCTCCTAGGGTTTATTGTAACCCACACGCAGTGAATACTGGCCTTGACCCAGGCTCCTACCCAGCCGACCCGACAAGTTCGCACGTTTGGCGAAACAGGGCCAAACACCGCGTAAAGAGGTGTGCTCACTTGTGAGCGGCTGGCATTAAAGGTCAAACGGACATCACCGAAGAGTTTTCCCGCGCGAGACAAAATAATCAAAATATTCTTTTTGGGAGTTATCTGATTCTATAAACTATGTGACCGTAACAGAGACCATATAAGGAACACGTTGTTGAGCTTATGCTCGCGAAGCCTGTCGTTGATGCGTTCCGCGCTACAGGCACAAAGTCAGGCTTCGAGGATGCTGACAGCGGTCTCACATCTATGGCACACTCCATGATGTCTTCTCCTCAACCGCTTCTGTTCTATGAACGTATTGAAACCCTCAACACAAATAATATGCCTCTCGAAAATCTAATTTGTCGTTCACTCGTTGAACCAGTTACTAAACATTCAAAATACGTCGGTGCTTTTATTGAGGACTTGCCTTGCTTATCGGAATGGTTGGCTCATCACAAGTGTACTCACAGGGCTGTCAAAGGGTGGATGAAGTAGGAATATACAGGCATCTTAACCTCACAGCTACATAACCTTGCAAGACTGAAAAATGGTTTTCGTATTGATGTTGGATCTATAACAGCTGACCAAATAAAAAGTTGCATGATTCGGAGAATTTTGGAGGGAATACAGACCTATGCCCCTGACATTTGGGACTTGGTTGGAAAACTTCTCAAAGCTGACCTAATTTTGCTTCATGCAACTTGCCATGACAAGCGACAGAGAACCCCTTCCACTAAGACATATTCTGATGGCAAAAACCTCAGCATACTGCAAATCATTTCCAGTTAACCCCGTAGACCAGCGCCCTTCATTTTGTATACTTCTCAGCTTCGTGTCAGATCTCCGAGCCAGACCCAAATTGAACGCTTGTTTGCCACCGCTGCCACCACCAGAGTCAGGAAAACGCTGCTGGAATATGATTGCATCCTGCGATGTAGTCGTTAAAGGAGTCAGTTCTACATCTTCCTAGCCAGATTGCACGCTCGGGGATGTCGGTCCTCTGGCGTCACTAGCATCATTGTCAGATGCACACCCCCCAGCTTAATCCAGTGTTAACATGTGAAGTGCAAATGGCCTCAATTTGGTACCGACATGGGCATTTATTAAATCGCTGAAGCACAAGCTCAGTTATGCGTTCAGTTGTCTATGAAGGTGATGCAGAAGTATGTGACGGTGGCACTGTAGACATATCGTGGGCGCGACAGAATATATCCTCTCAATTAATTAATTCGATATGTTTTCTGAGTTCGATCTATGTCCTGATTAGGCCTCGGTGATGGCCGAAAGACATATGTTGCCAGCCGCTCACTGCGTGAGCATTCCCTTACTTCTGACTAAGCTCACGTGGGCAGTGAGCGAGCTGGGTAGGAGCCTGGCCTTGAATAAGATTTTCCCAGCTGATTTGTTTGGTGCTGTGTGAAGTAGGATGAAAGGAGGCACAAAATCTTTTAAGTCAATTAAATACAAAGTAGTTAATATGACTGGGCGATTTTGTGTAATTGCGGAGGCCCGGCGGCCGAGGGGGCACGTGATCCTGGGTATCGGCAAATACCGTGGGAGGAGCACGGGCCCTCGGAATGGAAGAGGGATTTATTTTTATTTCACTTAGCGGATCAAAATTGTTTCAACCCCGGAGGCTGGAAACTAAATGTGTAGGGAAAATGGAGGTGCAAGAAGAAAGGAAGAGGGTTTTTGGAAGAGGGGCACCTCCTAGGAGAACCGGGGGTTGAAATGTGAGAAGGAGAGAGAAAAGGAAGTGAAATAAAATAAATTTGGGGCCGCCGGGGCCTGAGTGAAAGGAAAAGCAACCTGGCGCTCGAAACGGACACCAGGAGGCTGTACCAGGCGGAGTGGAGCTCACCCAGGCGAGGATGGACGTGAGAAGGGCCAGGCAAGCCTAGCCCAGACGAGGTACAATCCGACCATGTGCAGAAATTAATTTATTATACAGTAGGATTACAAGAAGAGCCAAAAGCATTCATGGCAGTTGAGGCCCGACTAATCTGTTCTCTAGAATAGGCAAGAGAAGTGTTCAAAGGGATGATGTCCTCAACACGGCGCCAGTAGAGGAGGAAGGCTGTTGACGTCCAGCCCCCTGTAGCCGCAACGACATCCGGTGGAACACCAGCCAGCAGGAGGGCAACTGCACCGCCAATGCGGAATGAATGGCCAGAGAGGTGCGGGCTGCGGAGGGAGCCCCAAATGGACGAGATGTGTGACAGAAAAGTGCTCTTGAGCATATGCATCCAAACCCCGGTTGGGGATTTGTATGCAAAGATGGAGGTGTCGGGAGGCGGGTTGTTGTTTACCCGCAGGTGGTTGACCAAGGCCGCTACAGGGCATAACATGTCATCGCGGCTCGTGAGCACGACCAGGAAACTGCTGGAGCATGTTGTCTTGGTCCATGGTATGTGAAAAGAAAGAGAGAAAGCCCCACCGGGAAGAGAGGAAAGAGAGAACTTCGTTGTCCTTGTGCCATGGAAGATGGGATTGAAAGCGTCGGGGAAGGGAGAGTAGTCTCACCAAGGCGCCGGCAGCCAAAGAAGGAAGTGGTGGCGGTCGCCCAAATGGCAGCGTGGAATGGGTCGTTGAGGTCCAGGGATTCGAGTAAACGTCTGAGATGGTCTAGCGAGACCGGGGGTCGAGGGGGGCGCTTGAACTTGGCACCTTGTCGGTCTGCTGCACGTCGGATGAGATGGATGCGCTCGCAGTCACCCAACCAAGGGGCACAGTGGATAATGTGCCATGAGCGGAGGCCTGAGAGCCATTGATTGATTGTCTTGCCGCTGTAAAAGCTGACAAAAGAAGAGGCGAAGGCGGCCAGAAGGTCTGCTGATGCTGGCATCCTATCCCCTTCTGGGATATGCCAGTCATCGCAGAATTGACTGAAGCGCAGGAGGCCGGCCGCATATGAGGATCTGGTGCTAGGAGCGAGACCCTCCAGTGCCACGGACCTGGAACGTTCAACAAGAGCTGATGGGAGTTTTGCCTGTGAGGAGATCTTTGCAGCGACTGCGTAAGGCGAAGTCCATTTCTTGAGGCGGTCCTTGGCCCCAACCTGCGGTCTGAAATGCGATGGAGGAAGGGAGAGGGATCTGGAAGGGGGTTGTTGTTAAGGGAGGCAGAGTGGAAGCGGCGGTCATAGGACCGTGGGCGAGCGGCTGTGATGTGCCCTGAAGGGGTTGTGGTTGCCGGGGCGGAGGGTGGGGGTTGAGTTGTACTCTCTGGCATGAGCGGTCTGTGGTTACACAACAATATATGACATTGGTGAGTACAAAGGACAAGTGTAAGGACTGACAGAGATGCGGAGCGAACTAAAGGTAAAACTGAAGGTGGATGTATGCGTAAAGAATCAGGACCACTCGAAGATGTCATGCAAAACGTGCGGAAGTCGAAGGCAAAAGGGAAAGCGGAAGCCATTAGGGCCTGGGATTCCTCTGGAAATTGGATCAGCTGGGTTCTTTTCTGACTCGATGTAGACGAAGGAGGGCAAGATGAGTCGGGGCGTTGAAGAGACTAGATCGGTGTGAATGTGGAAAATAAAATATAAAAATATAAATCAAATGTGAATGCAACCCTTGAATTACACCGAGTCTCGAGTGCGGTTTGTGGGGAGAATAAATCAGAAAGAAAGTGAAAGTAAGCGTCTCGATTAAGTATTAAATGAAAATAGGGGTAGGATAGAAATGTGAAACAAGTCTCGACTGAATAGAAACCTCTTCCAGACCTATGCCGTCTTGATTAGAACCTTCGCGACGAGTGGCTAAGCTCGCGATGACTGTCCTCAATAGGATGGGTTAGACACCTATCTAGGAGGGGTAGCGAGTCCGCCCTAGTGATGCCTCAACAAACTCGGAGAGCCTTGACCTGCCTTCGCGCTTCGAGACAGACTGCAAGACAAGTCGAGCTAGCACCAAATGCTATCGCGATCCTATTAGACCAGTGAAGATACTCTCTCGAGCAGAACACAAGACCTTCCGAGTCGAGAAAGAACTTAAGAAATGCTTAGAACACTGCGAAGTTTAACCAAACTTGATTTCACTCGCACAGCGCTTGGGCAAAGATTCGATGCTGAACCTCGTCCTCGACTGGCGACTATATACGATACACAATAAAAAACTGAGACAAAATAAACAAATATGAAACAGATAACCAAGTCCGTATCCAGTACTGAATGGGTATAGTCTCCTCGACTCATCTTTCTCCACCAATCAACAGTCTCGACTATTCAGTCTCCTCGACCAAACATCGCACTTGCCTAATCTTCCGCTCCTCATTGGCTAACGAGCTTCTAACCCTAGACCCTAGTCTAGAAACTCTCGAGGCGCACCACCCACTGATTATCCCATCGATAAGATTTCCTCTATTGAACTGCGCTTCTATCTCGCCTTTAGTTGCTTCGAGATTATCACTATTACTGCCTGATCCAGAGTCTCGACCGACAATTCCAACAGTCTCGCTTCAGGTTAATTCAGTCTCGACATGTGTAAGTCATCTACTTCCTAGCCCTTTCCTTATTAGGCAGGTAGTAGTTATAGATTCGGTTTAGCATAAGGTCCGCTGAAGGAACCGCGTTCCGCTAAGTCCTCGAGCCATCCCATAACCAATCTCGATGATAATTTCCAGCAAAGTCTCCCTAGACTCAGTCTCGAGACGTTCATTTTAAGTCCTCAAACGCGATTATATTTCCCCTAGCAGTACGGTTTTCCTGCTAGGAATCGTGGATGTAATCTCGACTGTCTCCTAGTTCAACCCGCCTTCACACATGCCCTCGACTGATCTTATTACTAACGGGGTGACCGATTGCTCATTCTCGAGCCTAATACGTACACCTAGCCGCATTAAACGTATATTTTCACGCGTAAAACGGCTGGGGCCATAACAGCGTGAGAACAGAGTAAGTACGTCTAATGGACATATTAATGTAGAAATTTGGGCTGCGCCCTTTGCCCATGGCACCGATCGTGCCCTGGTTGTCCAAGTGTATTGTGACCCTCGTCTCATGCAAGTCAAAAATGTCTAGGATGTAAGCCAGGAGTTCTACAGCCAGTGTCTCCAACCAGCCAATGTCCCTACCCGGAACCTTCCAGCCTGAGCTGAGTTTGAAGGCCATCCAGTTGTTGTCGATGACAATGCCGATGCCCCAAGAGGTGCTGGCATCCACGTAGATGTTAAGTGCTGAGGTGGGGCCAGGGGGGCGGATGGGTCGGTAAAAAGAGGCGTCCGAAAGGCGAGCGAGCCACCACCGTAAGTCTGACAGGAGAGCACGTGAAGGGTAGCGACGGGTGTAGACGTCACCCTTGAATGTGGCCGCGAAGTTGGACAGGGAGGGGAGGTGCAAGCGACCCTCTGTGTAGACAAAGGAGGCATAACATAAAGTGCCGTGTAGCCTCTCGACATCGCGGAGCTGACAGCGGTTGAGAGAAAAACAATCTAGGAAGGAGGAGACCCGGTTGAGGTATTTGGAGCGTTTGTGCGGGGGCAGGGATACAGTTTTCCTTTCGATATCCCAAGACAGGCCGATGAAAGTGAATACGCTGTAGAACCCATCAGTGCCCTTGTCCGGGTGCCAAGGGATCTTGAGTGGGGCAATGAGAGCAAGGGCTCCTGCTTTGTCGTATGGGTATGCTGTGGGTGCCAGGTCGTCATCGGAAAGTAATGGGATGCGGAAGAGGGCCAAGTCATCTTCATATTTGACTATGGGCTTGACACCCATGGCGCACCAGATGTCAACAGCTGCGTTGATGATTTGTCCGGCGTTGCCACTAGCCGAGGAGGCCCCGAAAGGATGGGCATGATCTATGTAGAAACTGCCGGGGCGGCCTTGGAAGACCAACCAAGGCTTGTGGTCGGGAATGACCGGGCATGTGCGATGAAACTTGGCAATATCGACTGTACAGGCTTGTGTGCCCGGCGGCGCAAGTGCGACCTGGAAAGGATAAGTCAGCAATGAAGCGCTGAGAAGAAGGATGAGACCAATGACAGGTCGGAAAGATGGAGCCAAGAGGATGGCTGGTGCTTATGAAAGCTGAAGGACTCACCAGCTCAGCTACCTGGGTGGCAGTGTCAAAGCGAGTTGGGAAGAGTGTCGTCCGAATGAAAGAATTGACGGACATGATAGAAGAGCTGGCTTTAGACAGGTGCCAGCATACGCGGATTTTGTCGGGCTCCCCTGGGGCTTGGGGTTGTGATACGACAACAAGAGGAGAGGATTGGAAATGGCCCCGCAAGATGGAAAAGATTTGAGATGAAGAAAATGGTCCGTCAATACGGCCGGAAGAGACTTCCCCGGTGAAGAGACTAGCTCGGTGTGAATGTGGAAAATAAAATATAAAAATATAAATCAAATGTGAATGCAACCCTTGAATTACACCGAGTCTCGAGTGCGGTTCGTGGGGAGAATAAATCAGAAAGAAAGTGAAAGTAAGCGTCTCGATTAAATAATAAATGAAAATAGGGGTAGAATAGAAATGTGAAACAAGTCTCGACTGAATAGAAACCTCTTCCAGACCTATGCTGTTTCGATTAGAACCTTCGCGACGAGTGGCTAAGCTCGCGACGACTGTCCTCAATAGGATGGGTTAGACACCTATCTAGGAGGGGTAGCGAGTCCGCCCTAGTGATGCCTCAACAAACTCGGAGAGCCTTGACCTGCCTTCGCGCTTCGAGACAGACTGCAAGACAAGTCGAGCTAGCACCAAATGCTATCGCGATCCTATTAGACCAGTGAAGATACTCTCTCGAGCAGAACACAAGACCTTCCGAGTCGAGAAAGAACTTAAGAAATGCTTAGAACACTGCGAAGTTTAACCAAACTTGATTTCACTCGCACAGCGCTTGGGCAAAGATTCGATTCCGAACCTCGTCCTCGACTGGCGACTATATACGATACACAATAAAAAACTGAGACAAAATAAACAAATATGAAACAGATAACCAAGTCCGTATCCAGCACTGAATGGGTATAGTCTCCTCGACTCATCTTTCTCCACCAATCAACAGTCTCGACTATTCAGTCTCCTCGACCGAACACCGCACTTGCCTAATCTTCCACTCCTCATTGGCTAACGAGCTTCTAACCCTAGACCCTAGTCTTAGAAACTCTCGAGGTGCACCACCCACTGATTATCCCGTCGATAAGATGTCCTCGATTAAACCACGCTTCTATCTCGCCTTTAGTTGCTTCGAGATTATCACTATTACTGCCTGATCCAGAGTCGCGACCGACAATTCCAACAGTCTCGCTTCCAGTTAATTCAGTCTCGACATGTGTAAGTCGTCTGCTTCCTAGCCCTTCCCTTATTAGGCAGGTAGTAGTTATAGATTCGATTTAGCATAAGGTCCGCTGAAGGAACCGCGTTCCGCTAAGTCCTCGAGCCATCCCATAGCCAACCTCAATGATAATTTCCCGCAAAGTCTCCCTAGACTCAGTCTCGAGACATTCATTTTAAGTCCTCGAACGCGATTATATTTCCCCTAGCAGTACGGTTTTCCTGCTAGGAATCGCGGATGCAATCTCGACTGTCTCCTAGTTCAACCCGCCTTCACACATGCCCTCGACCGATCTTATTACTAACGGGGTGACCGATTGCTCATTCTCGAGCCTAATACGTACACCTAGCCACATTAAACGTATATTTTCACGCGTAAAACGGCTGGGGCCGTAACACCGGAGAGATAGTCATCGACAAGACCGGGGTGAACAAAGATGGAAGGGTGATTGTGCAAAATATTAGTGCTCATGAGAGCGGGCATATCGCCTATGGGAAAACCCTGGCGCAGAGAAAGTACAAGATCGGGGTATGAGTTTGAAAGATTGAACTTGTCAAGAAAGAAGTCAAAAGCGGAGGGGTCGTATGGAGTGACTATTTTTTGAAATATTTCAGGTTGCGTGTGAATGGATGGATTAAAGTGGGGGCGCCGCACAACGGAATCTAGGAGGCGGGGGTAGGAAAGGCGCAGGGGGGGTTGGAAGGCCACTGCCTTAGGACTGGGCATTGGGTGAACGGCGACAAGACCAGCCGAAAGCTGGGTGGGGGCCGCCGCAGAAGGTGCAGGCATGGGTGCGAGCGCAGGTGGGAGGGCATGATTTATTTGTGAAGTTGGCGAGGTTGAATAGAAAGCAGGGCTCAGTGCCGTCCGGGAGGAGGAGTTTGCCATTGGTGACGTGGCAGTATGAGGGTTTCCCATCTTCGAAGGAATCTGAGAAGTTGCGGGAGATGTGGACGAACACGGTGTGATCCTTGGCGCAGGCGAGGCAGAAACTGGGGCATGAAGAAGGTGGTTTTGCTGTGCCGTTCCTCTTCTTTGGTTTACCCTCCGACCGAAAAAACTGGTTTGACGACGATGGTTGAGATGGGGAAGGTTTGGATGGATTCATCTCCTGAAGGCGCCGGCCCAGAGCGGCTTCAGCCTGAGCACCTGATCTGGCAATTAAGAAATGCTGTTCGTACTCGAAAGGGCGGAAAGGCAAGCTGTCCACGAGGATGTTATGCCGGAGCTCATGCTCATGCGCCTTCCAAAACGGGAAGAGGGTACCAGTATCCTTCTTCCGCTGAAAAAATGTGAAGTGATTAAACCAGGTCTTAGACCAGCCTCCTTCGTTGCCGGGTGTGAGGGGTTCTCAGAAATATCACGGCTGGACTGAAAACGGATGTAGTTGTTTGTGGACTCGAGGTATTTATCATACGTAAAGGAGGGGGATAAGTCATCCCCGAAGATCTCTGATAACCTTGTGATGTCCAAAACGACACGGCCCTTGGGCTCACCCGGTCTTGGGTTGATGCGAGTGAGGGGAATCGTCGCCAGGTTGGTGGCAACATAACGGATGGCATCCGGATGAAAAAAGGAGAGGGGAAGGAAGGCCCGCTCATCCTCAGTGGTATAGTAAATATCGGGGAAAGTCATGGGCAGGTCGTCTGCGTCCTTGGCCTTCAGGATATCGCCATCCATGCGGCGCCTATTCGTGGGAGGGGCACCAGACGGGTCGTTTGGCTGTCGTCTCTTTTTGAAAGAATTAAGTTTACGTCTTATACAATCTGGCATGCTGTCCGAAAAGGATGCCGCGTAGTCAGGATCGCAAAGATCCTCATAATCTTCGGAAGGGAGTGAGAAAATGGAGTCATCATCAGAGACGTCAAAAATGTGAAAATCCCTGTTATTGATTCTGCGGAGATCCCGCTCGGCATTTTTTCTCTCTCTCTCCTTGTTCCATTCCAGACGAGCCCTGAGGCCAAGGCCGTTGAAAAACTTGACAAGTTCGGGGTTCTTGTGTTTGTCTGCGGCACGCCAGGTGTGGAGTCGAGGTTCCTGACCGTTGTTTCGGTTAGAAGGGCCGGCCTCATTATGGTTTTGAGGGCCCTGGTTTTGATCGCCGTGATCTTGATTTGCTGGACCTGGGTCCTGTTGGTTACGTTCACCTTGGTCAAGACCTTGTTGTTCTTGGTTGTTACCCGGGACAGGGGAGGCAGGATGGTTGTCGTTCGGTGCCGAAGAATTAAGGTCGGTCATGGTGTGAAAATTTTTTGGGGAGCGAAAACGACTGGACGGGGATCAAAACGGCCAGGGGAGAAAAAGGTAAAGATGAAAATTTTCTTGATGGCAAACTTAATAATTCAGTTTGCGAGAGTTATGCAGCACCTTCATCAGCTGTGTCATCTTATCCGTTGATGGGATTGCATCTCATCTTGGACCAATCTCGAAAGGACTGAATCAAGCTAGTAAGAAAGAGTCACCCAACATGTGGTTGTTTTTCCGGCTGCTACTCTCATATTAGAACAGCAAAATAGAAGAAAATTATACACTAGATCCGTATCAACATATATCTGCCTTCCTGAATCACCAACACATGCCCCGCAGTTACATCAATATTATAGAGTATGGGCTGTCCCGAAACACATCCTTCTGCATAGTGGAATACTGGGACACAACTTGACCAGAAGCCGAATCATTGAACTCATAGGAGATGAATTCCACTGACCCGTCATGTTCCGCCCGAGCCAGGACCGAAGGACCCCATACCTCGGGGAGGGACCACGTGTAAACGTGATCCGTTTCTGGTATACTTCATTGGCATCAACAGGGATTCGGATTTCGAGCAGAGTATCCTCATAGCCTATGTTCAGATAGGAAAAACGGAGCGTAGAATGAAGATTGAAACTCCGGAATGGACCAGGGATTGGATCCAGCGGTGTGCAGAGAACTGATTGTAGTTCAAGATGATGCGACCCTACTGGGTTGATGACTGAAATTTTGATGCACTCTGGTGTGATGATGCCTATTCGGCCTTCGGGTAAAAGTGAGATCTGAGATCGATTCAGTAATAACGAATCCAGCATTGAAAAGAATTAACCTTTGAGTGTTGGTCGAAGTCCCATTGATGTGAACGATGCAGACTATCTGAGTACTTGTAAAGGTAGGCTCCGGGCGGGGACCCCATCGCCCTATCAAATATCGCAAGGACATATTCCTTTTCAAGATATAAATCAGTTTCATAGCTTGGAAAGGGCCTCTCTATCATAGTTATTGTTTGTGCTGTCCATTTTGTATTCGTTCCCTGGCGGGTTGAGTTAAGCCGATAAATCCATATAGTGCCGTTATGCGGTGATTCATCTAAAAGTATTGCTTTTTAGAGTCATATTGATGTGTTGAATAGGAGGGCTTTACCTGGGTCACAGTAGACAGCAATTCGTGCCTCGGATAACCAATATTTTGTGGGGTCTATCCAGATATTTGACAAGAGGAAATACACGCCAAAATCGTATAAGTCTACCAAGCATTCGGTACGTTTGTGTGCTGATGGATCCAAGTCTGCGATGTAAACGCCACCATACAGACGGTCTAGTAACCATCTACCCCCTGGGAGCCATTTATATTCACGGGAAGCTCCATATTCAGGGTTCATCCCCAAAGGTTCCCAGCAGAAATTTGGTGGATCTAAATTGTGCCATTTTCGACGAGTCAGAGCGCGCCCGATTAATTTCTCTTCTAGTTCTTCAGGCGTGTAATTTTCCAAAGGGCTTTCAAGGACTGGTATTCCAGAAGAGTATGACACCTCCAGTACTTTAGATTCCCACAAGAGGCGAGTTTTACCAATCAAATGTAGCCTCCGGCATGTCTGGTGGTCAACGTCAGAAATAAACTTGTCCGAGTTTTAGATATGGTGAACAAGTGATATGCGCGCACCGATCTCGCAGATATTATGTCCAAACAGTCGAGGTTATGGAAAACTTGGTATAGTATTTCATTCGAAAAGGATAGAATGCTCATGGAGTGGCGCGAAAGAATGGCGGAAAGAGAAGTGATTGCTATTACATATCGTTGAGTGTGGGCTTATATATACATCACTCGCTATTACGTTATAACCAGCATACGTCTTGTTCAGAAGAAGTTCTGCCCTGATACACAGCGAGTCGCACAACCGCACACGCGAAATCACATCGTACTCGATCCTCATGCGGCTTTACGCATTCAATAGTCATAATGCATCCCTTGTCCCAAGCCTCCTGAGCATATTCCTCTGATGGAATTGCACGTTGCTGTTTTGCAAAAAGCTCTGGATGTCGGCTCAACGTCCAAAGAGTATGCACGAGTCCCCTTGGTCTCATCCTGTGATCAAGTAATCGAATCCCCAAAAGGACTAAATCAAACTAAGTAAGAGTCACCCAACATGCACTTTTGTTTTCAGCAGCTACTCTCACATCGGAACGTCAAGATAAATAAATCAAACCACTCCCTAGATCCATATCAACAGATATTCACCACCTTCCCATATCATCATACGTCCCGCAGTTACATCAAATTCCCGGAGTCTAGGCCGTTTCCGAAACACATTCTTCTCCATAGTAGAATAGTGAGACACAACTTGACCAGTAGCCGAATCATTCAACTCGTAGGAGATGAATTCCATTGACCACTCATCTGGCATCCGAACGAGGAGCGAAGGACCCCATTTCTCAGAGAGCGAACCACGTGCAAACGTGATCTGTTTCTGGTATACCTCGTTGGCGTCAACAGGGATTCGAATTTCGAGTAGAGTATCCTCAAAGACAATGTTCAGATAGGAAAACCGGGGCGTCGAATGGGGATCGAAAATCCGGAATGAGCCAGAGATTGGATCCAGCGGTGTACAAAGAACCGGTTGTAGTTCCAGATGACTTGTCCTTACCGGACTGATAACTGAAATTTCGATGCGCTCTGGTGTGATGGTGCACACTCGGCCTCCGGGCAAAAGTGAAACCTGGGAGTCAATTTAGTATCGGTAAATCCAGCGGGTAAAAGGGTCAATCAATTAACCTCTGCTTCTTTATCGCAGTCCCAATTATATGAACGACACTGACCATCTGAGTATTTGTAAAGGTCACTCCATCGCAGTCCAATTTATATGAATGATACCGACCATTTGAGTATTTGTAAAGGTAAGCCCTGAACTGGGACCCCGACCTCATACCCTTACCACATGTTGCGAGGACATATTCCTTTTCGAGATGTACCCCGGTCACATAGGATTGAAACTGCCTCCTTATCGCAGTATAGACTCCCAGCTTAGGTTTGATATTCGATCCCTGCCTTGTGAGTTTAATTTGAAGGATGCATATGATGCCAACACTCAATGCACCTCAAAGTCATTTCTCAGCGTCATATGGATGTGTGCAAATGGAGAGGCTTTACCTTCGTCACAGCGTACAGCAACTCGTGCCTCAGATAACCAATATTTCGTGGGGTCTATCCATACATTTGACAGGAGGGATAGATAGCCTAACTTGGACAAGTCCAAGACGCATTCGGAGCGCTCCTGTGCTCTTCTATCCAGGTCCTCAACGTAAACGCACCGAGACACATGGAATAGTAACCATCTTCCCCCGGGGAACCATTTATATTCACGGGTAGCCTCGTATGGAGGGTAGTAGTCCTCTCCAATGGATTCCCAGCGAAAATTTGGTGGATCTAGATTGTGCCATTTTTGACGGGTCCGCGCACGCTTGAGTAATCTCTCTTCAAGTTCTTCAGACGTGTAATCTTCCATGGGGCTTTCGAGGACAGGTATACCCGAAGAATATGACACCTCCAGTACTTTTGATTCCCAGAGAAGGCGAGTTTTACCAATCGAATACAGCCTCCCACATGTCTGGTGATCAACGTCAGAAATACACTTGCTCGAGGGTTAAATTTAGAGAACGAGTGGTATATGCGCACAGATCTTGCAGCTAGTATGTCCAGACAATCAAGGTTATCGAAAACTTGATGTATAACTTCATTTGAAAGGGATAGAATGTTCATGGAGTGGCGCGAAAAAAAGTGGAAGAAGAGAAGGGTGATCACTCAAGATCATGTGCGTGCACCACGTTGCTTTGTTGTTTACGTTACCGGTATCTATGATCTTCACCTAGTATCTTTTGTCCACTCCAGTTCGGCCCTCTATTCTTTTTAACTCACCAAATGCTAGAACAACTATAGAGATCAAATAATGAGTGACTACCTCTATTCTATACCCATCTGAAAATTTTACTACAACCACCGAAAAAGAATAAAATTGAACGAACATTTACAAGAAAATAAAAGATCAGGTATCCGAATCTCGAAAGACCTGAATCTAACCACGAAAGAGTCATCCGACATGTATTTTTTCAGCCGCCACTCTCACCAATGAAACATCTAGATAAATAAAAAAAAACCCATCCGCTAGATTCGTATCAACAGATATTCGCCCCCTTCCACTACCATCACATGTCCCGCAGTTACATCAAAATCCCAGTGTCTGGGCCATCTTCGAGACACACCTCTCTTCATAGTACAATACTGAGAAACAACTTGGCCAGTAGCCGAATCATTCAATTCGTAGAACATGAATTCCACTGTCCAGCCATCTAGCATTCGAGCGAGGAGTGAAGGGCCCCATTTCTCAGGGTGCGAACGATGTGTAAACGTGATCTGTTTCTGGTATACTTTATTGGCGTCAACAGGGATTCGAATTTCGAGTAGAGTATCCTCATAGACGAGGTTCAGATAGGAAAAACGGAACGTGGAGTGAGGTTTGAAAACTCGAAACCGACCAGGAATCGGATCTAGCCGCGTACGGAGAACTGGTTGTAGTCCAAGATGATGCGACCCTACCAGGTTGATGACTGAAATTTCGATGTGCCCTGGTGTGACGACGCCTATTCGTCCTCCGGGCAAAAGGTAGGTCTAGGTGTCTGTTCAGTATCGGTAAAACCAGCAGTAAAAAAAAAATTAACCCTTGAGTGTTGATGGCAGTTCCATGTATGTGAACGATGGTGACCATCTGAGTACTTGTAAAGGTAAGCCCTGTATGAAGAACTCATCATCTCGCGGAATGTCGCGAGGACATATTCCTTTTCGAGATGTAACCGAGTTGCGGAGCCTTGAAACGGCCTCTTTATCATGGTTATTGTTTGTGTCGTCCATTTCATATTCAATCCCCGGCCTGTTGGGTTGAGCTGAAAGATGCATATGGTGCCGCGACGCGATGAAGCTCAAAGTTATTTCTCAGCACCATATTGATATGTTGAATAGAAAGGCTTTACCTGGGTCACAGTAGATAGCGATTCGTGCCTCGGATAACCAACATTTTGTGGGGTCTATCCATATATTGGAGTTGAGGAAAAAATGGCCTAAATCGGCTAAGTTTAACAAGCATTCGGAAGACTCCTGTACCCGTGCATCTAGGTCCTCGATGTAAACGTAACCACCCAAACGGACTAGTAACCACCTCCCCCCTGGGAGCCATTCATATTCACGGGGACGTCGGAATGGACAGTCCTCTCCAAAGGATTGCCAGCGAATTTTTGGGGATCTAAATTGTGCCATTTTTGACGAGTCCGCACACGCTTGACTAATTTCTCTTCAAGTTCTTCAGACGTGCAATTTTCCATGGGGCTTTCGAGGACGGGTATTCCAGACGTATATGATACCTCCAGTACTCTAGATTCCCAGAGAAGGCGAGTTTTACCAATCGAATGCAACCTCCAGCATGTCTGGTGATCAGCGTCAGAAATGGGGTTAGATGTAGTGAACGAGTGGTATGTGCGCACAGATCTCGCGGCTATTATGTCCAAACAGTCGAGGTAATTGAAAACTTGGTATAGGATTTCATTGGAAAGGGATATAATGTTCATGGAGTGGCACGAAAGAAAGTGGAAGAAGAGAAGAGCGATCGCTCGAGGCCATCACGTTGCTTGTTATTACGTTACCGGTATCTATGATCTACGCCCAATATCTTTGTCCATTCCAGTTCAGCCTTTCCTTCATTCATGACCAGGATGGATTCATCAGAGATAATTGAAAAATAAGGTTGGAGAGTAGGAGTTCTCCGATGAGAGCCCCCAGGTGATAAAGTCCGGGCGGTCGGGTCATACACACAAGGCTCATGAGAAATTGCTTCGCTGTTATACCCATCAAATGCTAGAACAAGTATAGAGATCAAACAATGAATGCCTACGTCTAATATATGTCCAGTTAAAAAGATTTGCTACAATCCCCGAAACAAAAGAAGAAATCATGCAAACAAACGAAAAAAAAAAAGGAATGAACATTACTTTTTAGAAAAGCATTAAACTAATTTACTAAGATCCCAACCAACTTGAACGAAGGAACACCCTGTCCCTCCTCTCCCATAAGTTCACACTCCACATAGTGTGAGCCTTTCGACACAGACCGATCAATCATCGTCAATCTTAAGAAAATTCAATCAGCGGTCACTAATGTTCATAGAAAAAGAAAAGACTCACGTAGTCCTGATACCATTCCCCTCCCACTCATTACTAATTTCTTTCCGTCCGGGATAATTATCATCCACCCAACATTCAATCTTACTTCCCCCACCCACCAACTTATCCTTACCCTCCCTCAAATAATAAATCCCGATATCACCATGACTCGCAATGACAGGTATATGAATTCTACTTCCCGGAAGAGTGCTATAGAAGTAATGCGCAGCCGTAGCACCTCCCTCAGCATCTTGTTGGGAATTCGAAGTCGACGGATGATGTGTAAGCCAGCCAGATCCGTAGAATATCGACGGCGGTAAAGGATTGATCAGATCATTTGCAGAAACGCAATAAGGAGCGATTTCTACGAATTTTTCTTGATGTGAAGGGAACATTAGTCCGGGTGGGATGGAAAGATTGGGATCAGAGGATTTTTTTGTAGAACCAGCTTTGACGACAGGTTCGCCATTCGAATCGATATAGGCTTCGGATTCATCTCCTGGTTCGGGAACACCCTTTCGTAAACCTACACCACCGAATAGACCTGGAGATTTGTCTGTGTGTGAAGGATCGACTTTATCACCGATTGCGATGTCCCAGGCTTCGCACGTCATGTATTGGAAATACGCGATGAGGACGTCGGCCAGCATGGTGTGCCCTGCTGGATTGGCGAGGACAGGGTCGGCAAAGTATTTTTGGATGCTTTTGGGATTTTGAAGGTAATCGCTGTATAGGAGCGGTTTGGTTCCGAGGTATGGGACGTCGTAGAATTGGGAGACAATGCCATGCCAATGGTCGGGACCCGTTAATCCATAAGTTTTGAAGATCTGGGTGGAGAAGTGACCGAGGACGAGAACGGCAGGTTGATCAGGTCGGTCAAGAAGCGACCGGATCAAAAATTCGAAATTCATTGTTTTTTGCTCTTCACTGATGCGGGCATAAACGAAATTGACAAAAAAGGAGAGAGAACTGAAAACACCTACGCAGTGTCGTCAGAATCGAGTTCCACGATGACAAGGTCGGTGTTGTCCGGCAAATGATGAGCGCTGCAGAATCCGAAGTAGTCGGAACTGGTGCGACGCATGGCACCGTTGGTGATTTCTGTCGCGGGGTGAGGGAATACGGTGTTCCACCAGTCGAAAAATTTGGACGGGTAGCATTTTGGGGAGATTGGGTCGTCGCCGGCGCCGTGGCACGAAGACACTAGATGAGATGAGCACAGGGATGGAGCGAAGGTGCTGGAGGGACATTACCAGAGCCTCCGATAATGCTGATGGTGACAGGCTGGCCAGAGAGAGCCCTTCTGAGGACGCGCTGGATGCGGTAGCCTGTGCCCTGTGAGATTCTGGTTTGCGCGAGAAGGCTGGCGCTGTACTTGGCCGCCAGAGGGTCAGTGGGGCCGTTGACGGGACAGAAGGAGAATGGGTTCTGGGCACGGGAGGACTGGTCGAGGTAGTTGGTGGGCTTGAGGTCTGCGCTGGCGTAGGAGGGGAGGGGGTCGGCGGAGTGGAAAGGGAGGAGGCGGTGGAGGAGGAGGACGGTGGCGAAGAGGACGACGACGACGAGCCAGATGCGGTTGGCGACGCCGAGGGTGCGCGAGGAGGAGGGCATGGCGCCGTCGGGGGTGCCGGTGAGGGGGTGGGCGGTGGGCGGGGACGAGATGCGGGGCTTGAGGCGGCGGTGGATGGGCGTCGCGGAAGACATGGACTTCCGTGCGAAAGCTGGGTCCGCTCCTCCCACCAGCATGCGGCGCCTCTCCCCCTCCGCCGCCGTCGCCATTGGCGTCCTCCTCGGCTTTCTCGTCGCCCGCATCTTCCCCTGGCCCTCGGTACGTCCCCGCCCCGTCGCCTGCCCCGCCATCCTCACCCCCGCCCCAGCCCTCCTCGCCCATCTGGCGCAGTGGCCATGTCCCCTCCCGCTCCCAACGCGCCCGCCAGCAGATCCCCCTCCCCACCGTGCCCCAGCGCGAGCGTATCCTCGAGCTCCTCACCACCCTCTCGCCCCACTACACAAAAGAGTGCACCCGCAACTCCCAGCCCCTCTACGTCCAGCAGGTGCTCGACCGCTATGCCCCCCTCATCGGCTTCAACCCTCCGTCCGACCGCTCCTGGATCGGTGCCCTGCTCGGCGTCTCCCCCACCGACGACCACATCCGCGTCCGCCGCTCAGACCTCTCCAACAAACAGCACAAGTATTTCTTTGCCATCAATCTCTACAACTCCTTTGACGTCGTCCCCGACCTCTTCGCCACTCTCTTCCGCGTCGCATCCATACTCGGCTACCAGAACGTCTTTGTCTCCATCTACGAAAATGGCTCCAACGACCAAACCAAGGCCCTCCTCCGAATATTCAACGCCCTAACACAGAGCGTCGGCATGCGCGTCATGATTCGCACATCTCAGCGCACCAGAGGTCAATTCAACCACCGTATCGAATATCTCGCCGAAGTCCGCAACTCGGCTTTCGTTCCTCTTCACGAGCTTCGCGAAACCGAAAACGAATACTTCGACACCATCATATTCATGAACGACATCCTCCCCTGCGTCGATGACCTCCTCGAACTCATCTGGCAATCCCGGAAGAACAACGCGGGCATCACTTGCGCTGCCGACTACATGTACCACACCGAAATCGCCTCCCCTGTCTTTTACGATAATTGGGTGGCACGTGATATCAATGGCACTGCTCTCGAGAACGCTCCTTTCGAAAACATTTTTCATCACCCCGAGTCATCTCAGCGCTTCCAACGACATCTTCCTGTCCAAGTCCAAAGTTGTTGGAACGGCATTGCCGTCCTAGATCCCGCACCTTTCTATTCCTACCCCCATGTTCGTTTCCGTATGGCTAGGATCACGGAAGGAGAGTGCAGTGCGAGTGAATGTAGTCTTATATGCAATGACTATTGGGAAGCCGGGTATGGTAGGATTTTAATGGTCCCTAGAGTCAAGCTCGCATATGATAGCGTAAGGCGTTCATCATTCGTTCACTTGCTCAACCCGACTAAGTTGTTTCCTAGCGAGTATTTGACATCATCCATCCCTCTAGAAGAAATCTTACCGCCATAAGAGGGTACGTACGTATGGGTGGACTACCCGAAGACCCTCGTACAGACCCCCAAGATCGATCATGGTTCGGCCCTCACGATCGTTTATTCACCTCCGAAGAAAGCCAAGAACTCGACTTTATCAACGGTCCCGAATACGGTCAGTTCTCCACTCACCATAAAAAAACAATTCTTCTTCGTACTAACTATATATCCCTCATAGTCTGGTGTTGGGGTTGGGACGGGGCAGGAGACCTCGACGGACCCGATGTCGATCCAATTTGGGAAAGAGTGGCTGACAGGTCGATGCAACATTCAGCCGTTGTGGTTCAACATGACCGTAGTCTTTTGTGATGAAAAAGGTTTTTTTTTTACTTTTTTCATTTCTTTTAAATTGGGACTTTTTAAAAAGTATATACATATGCATATATTACTGCACGATACTCTTTTACCTTTTTTTTTTTTTGTTTGTTTGTTGGTTGTTTTTTGTTTTTTCCCTGGAACTTTGTGTGCATTTTTCTTGGGGCTTTTTTTTTTTTTTACGTTTGGTGATAATTAATTGTTGTCGTTTGGGAGAGTAATATAACTTACAATTAGCTAGATCGGAGGCATGTCAAACGGTTCCGTCAATTTTTGTTCGTTAAACACATACTGGAAAGGATGATCAAGGCTCAAGTATTACGCAAAAAAAAATATTGCAAAAGTCATGAAGTGGCCATCAAATAAATGGTAGAAGAAAATAGTGGAGGGAAGAAGCTTGAATGTGTTGAAGCCATATAGGCAAACAAAAACAAAAAAAACAAAAAACAAAAGGAAATATACTGGTACATCAGGGAAACGGGAGAATGATAAATCCGAATAAATTATCTAAATACGGGTTAACATAACGTTGTTAGCATTTTTAGAGTATACGTATTTGTTATTAGCGGACTGTTAACATCAGGTTCAAACCGGCCTACTAAAATAGCCTAAATCATACACAATTATCACACAATATTCCCTAGAAACACATTACGGATTATGTATAGTACATCAACAGCCTCTATCCAATAAGACGATATAAATGTTTGTCAGTAAAAGGATTCACAAAGAACGAGTTGCATTGATCTAATACGTTATCTCGTGTCCATTCAACAGGTGCAAAGGCACCAAAGGCCGGGAAAAGGTGAATACTTCGGACAACATCTGACAATGGAACTATACTTCCTATGCCAGCTCCTGATGGATCCGAGCGATCGCGTTCTACAGACACCTTGTACATTTGGTGGTGAGGATCAGGAGTTCGGGTGAACTGCGTGAACCACTCTACATAAACGAGGTGATCCGGGACAACACATTCACGAAATACTAGTTGTCGGATACTTGGTGGCATTGAAAAGACGGTGCGAATACGTCCAATGCGGAAACCTAGGAACAAGTATCAGTAGTGCAGCAACAAAAAAAGAGAATAAATCATATACCATGTATCCCTTCAAGATCGTTGTGTATCCGAAGCAGAGCAGTATCGAATCGCTGTGTTCTTGGGTTGGCATGAATCGCATCGGCTGTGTTTGCCATTTGAGTAAATGGATCGAGGGAAAGAAATTTGATTCGATGCCATAGCCAAAAATTTTGCATTGGCATCTCGACTGCCCAAATTGCACGTTCAAGCTGGGCTGAGGTGATTGATGGGTAGCGTAAAAGTGTTACAAAGTGTGAAAAGGCCTCGTGAAAGTATGTCGCTCCATATTTAGTGATGAGATCGTCAAGAGAAACTCGTCTTGTACTTGGGCGCTCAGACAAATGAATAGTTCTGTTTATTGAAAGACTCGGGGTGATCCATTCATATGAAGAGGGGTGAGATGAGGGGACTTTACCGAGCCACCATTGAATCAAACGCTCATGTTGAAGAATCTTTTCCTTTCGTTCCAACCAGGTTGTCATCTGAGTATATTCATCCTTCCAATTAGTTGCTCGATAAGCATCCTTTGCTAGATCGATATGTAAGCGCTCTGTGTGCTCGGTATTAAAGTTGTCGGTCGTGCCAAAGAATTTGATTTTCTGGGCATAGTGCTGCGCAAAGTGGAGCTTCGGTAAGTTGAAGTCCTTGCGGATAGCAAGGTCAATGAAGATATCCTTGTTTTCATGGAAACGGTCAAGTGCGTGTTGAAGGAGGTCCAAAGTTTTGTCGGTGTGAACAGAATATTGCGCAAGAAAAAGGAAGTCAAGTAACGCACGGACCGCATGGATGAGCTGAACAGCCGACTGGCCATTGCTGAGCTGCAGGCCAACAACGAGTCCCATGAGAATGCGGGACATTTGGTCATGTTCCTTGCCAGAAACATGCGACAAGGCACTGATGCCTTTGTTGAACGTTCGAATGTTATGATTGGGTGGAAGTCGACGGCAGCGGGCATCGATTTCCAGTGGACCAAAGGCTTTGATAAGCCAGCTGACAACGTGTTTTATCAACCCCTGATAAAGCTGATGCAGCACATCAGGTGTTATTGAGGAGTAGATGTTCAGATAAGGTAGATGACGCCAGAACGGTGTGGCCACAGGCTTCACACGAGAAAGTTTACATAGGCCGATGAACTCTGAAGGGTCATCATCAAACGATGATAAAATCTTGAGTACATTGTCAAGGTCCCGAGGTTGTCCGAGATGAGGACTACCCCCCAGGTCATTGTGGGGCACATCACAGGAAGGGCAATCCCCCGAATATGTGCAAGTGGTGAGTACCTGTTCGGGGTAATCACCAATGAATGCCGCCATGATTGGGTGCATCCGGCGAAGCCTGCCATCAGCCGATGCCATGACCATCCCTTGGGCCCCTATCTTTTCCAGAGGCCGGAGGATTTTGCCCATGCATGAATGGTATAAATTTGCAAGCATGCGGCGACGCGAGGCTTTATTCGAGACATTTTCAAGTCTCGTTGTCGGCAAATAACCCAGAAGCACGTAAGCACGTGCTGATGGCTTACATCGAATTTCCTTTGGAACATTCCCGATTGTGAGATAAACCGGGTAAGCGCTTTTGTTGCGAAACAGAGTGAGTTGTGTCTTGTCCGTTGAAACTATGACCGGGATGATCGAGCCTCCAGGTGAGTGCTTCTCAATTTCCTTCTGTGGGATATCGGTCGCTGATGAGAAGACTGGAATAGTTGAAGGAACTCACCTGCGTAGCCCACCACCACTTCGCTGTGTGCATATCGTGATACATTCGAATTGTTTTTGACTCGTCTGTATAGTGCTTTTCTGGAGTAAAGATCATATGCAGTGAGAGCCTGTTGTCATATAGCAGCGCCTGAATGCATTGAATGACATCTCGGAAATAGACATCACATTGTTCAGAGCCCACTACAACTTGATGACGAGTGAACGGAGGCCGCACATTCGGCAACTTTTCGTCAATGATATTGTTCAGTTCAACAGATGATTTGAAGGAGAGGCCCAACTGTTTGGAAATCTATGGAGTATGATTTCCGTGAGTTGTTTACACAGTACCAGAGATATTTACATTCGCTTACCCCCTCGATGGACACCAGATCGGTGAATGCAGTTGAACTCGGGCCACGCTCCTTTGCCCACCTCGCGAGCTCCCATTCCATCTTCGATGAGAATGGCATGTATATCTCATCCAAGTTTGATTCCCCCATTCCCCCCCCTTCGTTCCGATGTTCAAGACCATGTACCATTCCTGCATTGCCGGGAAATCGAGAAATGACCGGTGAGTCATATAACTTGCAACTCGCATCATACACTCTGCATTGTGCTTCATCCTCTGAGTCAGCTTCGACATCTTTGTCACTGTCATCAACATCAACTTGAAGTCGTTCTGGCTCGATGCTGTCGAGGTCACCAGAGTCATCGCTATCTTCATTTTCATGTTCATCGCTATCCGTGTCTGCAGTGGGTTCCCTTTTGTCTATGTCCATCTCCTCGCCTTCGTCATGATCTTCACGAAGGTATGTGTGATAATCTCCAAAGATATCACCCGTTTCATCAAAAGCTAACATTGGCCTGTCAGAAGAAGCAACCACTATCATGGAAGAGAACTTACACGCTGGTAGTCTGCCTGCCTCTACAGTACAATTTTCGCCAAGTTGTTTAGCTTGGCGTTCAAAATATTGCTGACATTGACGGTTTTTAGCACTTTGAAGATGACTCTGCAGCCCACGACGTCAGATGATGATTTTGCATGTGGGACAAATCATTGTCAAAATGCGTGGCTGCTCAAAGGTGTAATTGGTGAGTTGAGTGGGCTATTGCTTGAGTTATGCTCACATAGACAAGAGAACGGCATACCGGCCTTGGTTACACCGGTCTCGATTGAGTTTTTATGGCATTTACTCAATCGTAATCCTTGCTGTCAGGCCAAAGGAGGTACTCTGTGCATTCCACAGTCACCGTGTCGGCATTGAATGGTGGTGCACGCTTTCGTCGAAGGCCAAAGGAGTGCATTCCACAGTCACCGTGTCGGCATTGAATGGTGGTGCACGCTTTCGTCGAGTCATTGAGCTAGTATAAGAGAGGTGCAAAGCCTTATGTTGGTGTGTGGTTTCACTTTCCTTTTGATTACCACCATGCCGTCTACTGCTACCTCTACTGAGGCCACTGATTTGCGTCGCAAGACTCGAGCTCGACAACAAGAACCCAGGAATGTCTCGAATCAAAGGGCCCGGGCAAAGAAGTGGACACACTTGCCTCTTGAAGATGACGCACAAACTCAAAGAAGTAGGTCTCACACAGATCTGCTTTAAGTCGTTGATCACTAACATCCATTCAATTTTTTTTGAAGATGTTCGGGCAAAGAAGACACCCGCAGTGCGTCAGAAGGCTGCCCAGGCGGCTCTTCCGCCACGCCCACCGCCTCTCTTCGAATTGTCCGACTCATCTGATGATGAGAAGTCAGTTCAAGATGGTGGTAACGGTACTGAGCTCGACGAAGATGAGGAAGATGACAAGGATCTTGACCTCCTTGCACGCGGACAAGCTGCTTCGCAATTCAGCTCAGAGCTTGTCCAAGTGCATCGTACCCCCGGCAAAGCTTCAACTTCCAATGGGGGCTCGAGACAAGGCGATCAATATCGCTCCGAGGTAACTATCCGTTCGTTTACTCTGAGCATTGTACTGACTAATATAGGTTCCATGTTGGTCCAAGGACAATGAGCCTGAAGATGAAAAGCCTTCGATTGATCTTCAAAATGCAAGTACTATTTAAATCATTCTGATTAATTACTTATTATTCCGTAGGCCATGGTCAATGCACGATGGCCCGTTGAGGCTCACTATGCATTACCGAGACCAGGCCAGCGCCTTATCACCATCAGTGACCAGCCTCAACCCCTGCACGATATTATTTCACAAGGTATAACACAGGCAACAAAAATGTGCCTTCAACAAGGATTTTTCATTGTGAACGACAGCGAGTTTACAGTTCTCACAACGATACTGATCAATGCCGCACGCAATGCATCACTTGACCAATTAGCTCGCCGTTTCAAGGAGGACCAAAGGTTCAATCTGTATGCTGTGCGGATGGTATGTGAACTTAAATTTTACATTTTCATATAAATACTGAATTACCTCATAGGTTAATCACCGTTTGGCTTTGCGTCGTAGCAAAGTAAAGTCGATTGCTGCCCCCCTTGTCGGGGCCAGCTTTGGGTTTGAAAATCCGCTGGCAAATATCAACATGATTAAAGGCCTGGCTCATGCCCTTCTTCGGGACTCAGTCTATATTTTTCCTCAGGAGGTATGGAAAGCTAATGTGTTAACAACAATATGTAGCTAACATCATCATCAGCAAAAAGTTTGGCCACTTGAAGCTACTTGAGACTTACTTGAAAATTCTTCAAGTAGCCTTCAAGTAGTTTTTCTCCTCAAGTATGCTCAAGTCAGGGTCTAATCTTGAAGAGCTACTTGAGACCAAAATTTCAAGTTGTCTTTCAAGCTCTCCCAAGCCATTTCAAAATGAGCATTCCAAGCATCTGCAAATAATTCCTCAGTAGTGTCAAGTAAACTCAAACTACTTCAAGTCTAGTTTCTAGAGTATCTCAAGATCTCATAAGTATGACACCAAGTGTATTCCATGCTTTGTTGTATATCTCAAACTTATCTCAAGCTACTTGATGTATATTACAAGTTGTATCAAGTATCTTTCAAAGACATCTCAAAGTTCCAAATGTATCTCAAGTTATTTCAAGTATGTTTTGAAATTGGATCATGTAAATCTCAAGTTGCTCCAAGAACATCCAAGTGAGCTCAATAATATAAATAAAATACATTACATACACTATGTATGATCTACCAATATATAATAACATAGCAGATACTCACATGGATCTCCCTTAAAGTAGGCTATAGGCATATACAAGAAAGGTAGCTGGACCTAGTCTTGAAGCTCAGAAATGCACTTTGAAACATGAGAAAATAAAGACTCAACACAGGCCAGCTTATCCTCATTAGATCTCCCAAAAATACCCTAAAAAAAGCGTCCTAAATAGGCAAAAAAAGCGCCCTAGATAAGCTACAAATAAGCTATAAAGGTACTAGATGAATAAAACAATGAGTACTCAACTTTGAGACAGGTTTGTGGGGTAGGGAGAAGGAGAGAGGATATAGAGGGCAGGGTAGATGGTGGTTGAGAGAAAGAATCAATTGCTGCACCCGAAACAGAAGTTCAACATGTCACATGACCTTTTGACATCAATTTTCGGGCCAGCATCCCCCAAACAGTGGGTGGGGGTAGTTTCTGGGCCATTTCTGCATATAATCTGATGATTTAATGATGTATATATATGTTTTCTATGTCTATGATTCCAAATCTCATTTTATAAAAATTTAATATTGACTTTCTGACAAGATACAAGAAGAATAACATATAAAAAATGCAAAAATGAGCTTAATCTCCTCCAGATGTCATAGAAGAAAAAATCTACTTTTATATTTGCATTTCCCAGCCTTTTATACATATACATACATCTTCAAATAATCAAATTTGATATAGAAAAGCAGTATAAAACATCAAACTACAGTTGTGCTTTTTAATATTTCCATAATGGGTATGTTATTTGACAAAAACATATAGACATACTCATGTTAATTTATTTCTTTATAATTTATAATTATTTTTGCAGAATTTTACAACCAGCATAACAGGCTCTACAGGAACAAGTATGTCACATGATCTTTAGACTTAGAATTTCGAGTACAAGTACCCCCACTATAGCTGAGGGTGGTTTCCATCTCATCTCTGCACAGATTTATATGATTTAAATGTATCAATATATGTTTTCAAGGCCTAGAAATCCAAATCTGATGTCAAATAAATTTTTCTACATGTTTTTGGTGAAATGTGTCCCTAAAAATATGTAAAAAACACAAAAATGCGCTATACTTTTATCTACTTGTGTTTGAGTTGAGCTGACTTGCATTTGACTCAAATCTAACTTGAATCTAACTTGCATTTGACTGGCATCAACTTGAGTTTGTTTGGGTTTATTTGTGAATAACTTGAATCTACTTGCTTTTACCTTGATGACACCATGAAATAGGCTGTATTTTCAAGAAGATTTTCAAGCAAATTTACTTGAAGTCTCATTTGGACAATTACTTGACCTAGTTGAATAGCTCATCAAGGTGCTCTCAAGTACTGATTTTCTCAAGTTGCCTCAAGTTGGCAGACTTTTTGCTGATGATGCTAGAACGGCAATGCCATAAAGAGCCGACCTTACGAACATCCTTCCATTATCCGGACCCTGTCGAAATTCTTATTCAATGATGCGGGTCGTCGTGTGTCCCTTGGAGACCAACATTCCGATATTTTCGTATCCACTCTTCCTCTATACCCTGATCAAAAGGAGATACCTGCCTCGACATTGGCCCTTGTAGCAACTGCAGTAAGTCCTATATAGGCATTTACCGCAACTTACTGACTTTCAAACAGGTTCATTTTTCCATCATTGACTGGACTACAGGTATTCATACTTCTTCTGATTTTGTTCTCGATCTCGCCGAGGATGTTTTTAACGGACACAAGAACTGGCTTATGAGCATCAAAGACAAGGCACCAACGAAATTTCATGTAATGATGCACCGGATTTATAATCAATGCTGGTACGTGATTCAATAAACTATTAGTTCTATTACTCAATTGTATGTTAGCACCAACACAACCACTGGTTCGGGAATAGTTGAGGGAATTGATAGGGTTGTTGACATAGACCAAATGGAGGATATTCCCACTGACACCGAGGTTGCTTCTACTGCCTCAGCTAGCTCTAATACCCTTGTTAACGTGTCACAAGAATTGTAGTTTGCTGCTGATCTCTAATCTCTATGTAGTTTCATCTCGTGATTTGTCAGAATGATAAATGATGTTTTGTTGATTCCCCTAATTGGCTGAACAATTATAAGTCAATGTTAATCAAACTGATGCACACCCAGTATAAACGACATCAAAGTTAGCAGTAACTCTGAATAATACTGAATAAAATTGAACTACGAGGGCGATAATTCAACTGAGTTTTATTCATTCCAATGACACGCAAGTGTCAAATTTATGAATAATTTATGTATAGTTAGTGATCACCAATCAGGGCGTCGAAACTGGCAGTTTAAACCTGGCTTCGTTTAGCTAAATTAGCCAAATTGACTTGATAAGGCATAATGTAGTACAATTTAGTGTAAAAAAATACATTTTTTACCGTCTCCCATTTTTCTGATGTAAGTGAAAACCAGTTTACACTAAATGTGATTTTCTACATGCAGATCAAATCATTCAACGCCAGAACTACGTACAACATGCTGAGATCCTTTCGGAGCATACCAAACCAGTGAGTACCATACCCAGGATACCAAACAGCAATGTATGGAGTACCACAAATGGAAGACTAGTCCGCAGTGCAAGCTTTGGACTAGTAAAATCTCTGCTGACGTTATGAGCGAAGATGCCTATTTGCGAAGGTTTGAGCACCTGTCCCCGATAGCTGCTAATAAAGGCTTTGAATGCGGAAAGCATATACATCAGCAAAATGGCTCAAAAAATGTAAGGCTCTACAATTCAACAGCAATGTGTAAAGTATACCACCATGTCTAAAGTTTCAACCAAGGTGAAAACTAAAATTGAAATGTGTTGAATATATTGTATATAATGTATGCTTCCTGAACAATAGCGAAGAACGGAGAGCTTACAATCTTTTTTTGAGATTACAATCTTTCTTTCAGATTGCAATCTTATAGAGCCAAGGACAGCAAAATTTATTACCTAATACAGCAGTATATGGCAGCATGAGCCAATAGGTAGAACCTATATATGGGCTGTTTAACCCATTGGCATAACCGGGAATGGAACGCCAGACCTCCTGGGAGCAGGACAGTGCAGCAAGCCACTTGAACACCTGAGCCACACTACCGACTTACTCACTTAGTACATATGTCACATATATACACAAATTCAAAAAACTCAAAAAATTTCTAAGTCCCTCAGCCACTGCTATGCACCATCAGCACTGCCCTCGTATAACGTTAGGTTCATATACCATTTAATTTTAGTGTTGGAGTCATGCTTGTAATCCCACATTAAAGATTGAAGCATGGATGTATTCTTCAAAAAAGATTGTAATCTTAAAACAATAAATTGTGACATGATTGTATGCTTTGAAAAAGATTGTAATCTTAAACAAATAAAATGCCAAAAAACATTGTAGCAGAGACCCAGTTATAATTCTCTAAATCCCTTTTGATGTTATAGAAGGGGTCATTCAACATCATAGTCTTATTGAGTATGACCAAAAACAAGTTCTTTGCACTTGTGGATCGATGTTTCCGGGAGAGAGAACATTTAATTTGGGTTGTGGCATGATGTCAGGCTTGGTGTGATTAGCAGTCGGGGAAAGACGCATGCATCAAGGCATAAACTGGAGTTTGGGGTGGCAGACTAGAACAGTGGTGAGTGGGGCCCAGAGAAATCTGTTTGGCATGAGAAAACTGGTGAAACCATCGGGGTTGAAGGTTGTTGGAATATTACTAAGGTCAATGGCCATCAGCAAGTTGGCAATTAGCTTTTGAGCTTTTGCCACTTTTTAGACCTTTTTGTGTTTATGACAAGTGCAAAAGCTCAAAAGCTATCTACATCACTAATTAAAGCAACAAAAACTCATGAGAATGCAGGCTCCTTCCTATCAGACCATCCCCTCACTTGGATGTCATGTGTGTAGTGTTTGCCTTTGCAAATAGGGATGTACATGAGGGATGGGAAGGAACCTGGTGAGAATGATGACCTATATATGGATAAAGAATGGCTGTGTTGGTGGTGGCCCGCTTGTCTTCAACTTAACACCATCACCCATTTGTTGCAAGGAGGTAAGGTTTACTACTCAAGTGTTTTTGCAACCTACAGTGGGCAACAAAACCTTTCCAATGTTATGTACATTTGTAAAGAACATGCTATAGCAGTCCAAATAAATTGTGTAAAATCATGAAAATATACAGGAAGGTACATCAGCATCTTGTCTACATGTATGTACAATCCTGTGGCTGTGCTTTGAATTTAAGTTCAGTTTCAAGAGGGTTTAAGAATGAGGACCATTGGAAAGGTTTTGTTGCTGCTGATTTCAAAGACAGAAAAGGCTCATTGCTGGAGCTTGCAATGATGTTTGTCAGCTAAAAATGTTACATAATGATATTCTCATGTTGCTTTCACTATCCTGTGACATGTCACACCTGTTATGTCACACCAAACCCCCTGTAATTTGGAAAATAGTCTAAGTCTCCTATTGCTTGAAACTTTGAAGCCTTCTCATCTCATACCTAGGTTAAAGTTGCTTACTTGTGTGCAAATAGGCTATTTATTATTCAAAAGTATGTGCATGACATCTTGGGGCTATTCTCTTGATCATTTCCAGTGTATTTGTACCATTTTTCACTAGAAAACACAATTTCTTCTTTTTTTATGTCAAATTTTGAAAGCTGCTTGGATGTTAGTATCTCAAATTCACTTTCAAAACATGAGCATTTACTCTATATATAATATCCATAGCAATTTCAATTCAGTTACTGAGTGTACAGTTGCAGATAACTGTATTACCTCTTGTAAATTACTTTATCTCTATATGCTATTTTGATTTAGACTTTTTCTTCTTATTCTTACTATTGAACTATATTGACTTTGTTACAAGGTACTTATTCTAGTATATTGGGCCTATGACATAATTATTTAGTCCATCAAAACTTGTTTTTCATAAGTCCACATGTGTACCCCTGATTCTATCATGTTATGCTAACATTGCAAGCTGTTTCCAGGTAAATTAAAACATTTGACTACACTTTAGGGGTAACAGAATTAAAGATTAGAACACTAGAGACTCCTATAGTAAATTTTAGAATGAGAACCACCTAGGAATCCAGAGATTTGTGACCAAAAAGTAGATAATATAATATTTTAATAAGACTATACATTGAAAAACATCTACAAAAACAGCTGAAACTGGTCTAATCACATCATATAAGTGTGATTATGTTCCAAGCTAACTTTTTCTGAGACCAGATACAAAATTAACACTAAAAATATTTGACTAAATAACAATTTCTTATATAATAATCAAGTAAATGTTTTTCAAATATTGGAAGTGGTTTGGTGTGACATAACAGGTGTGACATGTCACAGGATAGTGAAAGCAACATGAGAATATCATCATGTAATATTTTTAACTGACAAACATCATTGCAAGCTCTGGCAATTAGCCTTTTCTGTCTTTGAAATCAGCAGCAACAAAACCTTTCCAATGGTCTTCAATCTTAAACCCTCTTCTTTTTTTTTTTTTTTCTTTTTTTTTTAAAAACCAACTTTTATTAAGTGCTGCCCAATTGTGTAGCGCTCCTGGCCGGAGGCCAGGACTAAATGATAAAAAATACAAATCCCTGAGCAACATGAGAAAGAAGAAATAAATGAAAACAAAACCTGATACAACAATTCTGAACTAACATGGACAGGTACCCTGAGTGACATGGAGAAGCTGAGGTGGTTGGAGTGAGACTTAGGATATAAATACAGGACCATATCATAAGACGCATAGTGTGATAAGGGAGGGAACAGGAAAACTGAAACTGAAACTGGAACAGAGTCTGAGCAAGTTCAGGGGATTCCAGGGTGGTCAGGGACCAATTACTGTTACAGGACCTGAATAAGTGTGGCATGGTCTAAGGACCGCTGAGCCAATAGGAACCTTCCTCAACCATCCTATTTGCAGCTTCGGTAAAGCCTAGGCATCAGGGTTGCTGCCCCTAGCCTCATTGTGGTACTGGTCATGCTGTATGTGATGTTCACTGAGTTTGCTTATGGGAACAGGGCAGAATTTGATGAGTATATCAGAGTGTATGATGAGTTTGGGCACAAGCATTTGGGCAAAAGTAGGTGCAACTTGTTCACAAATGAAAATGGGGGTGGGGTATGGATTGGGCTTGAGGCTGATGAGTTGGCGACGGTGGTTTCTGAGGTGATGCATACATTTGACATGAGTATTCCACTTGCCTTCCTCCTTCCTAGGGCATGAGGGGCCTTGGAAGGAGAATGCTTTGGGGTTATCAATGAGGAATAGTATGACATCCTTGATTTGTGTGTAGTCATGATCAATGCACCTAGCATACCATGGGCATTCATTCAGGATGTGATGGTGTGTTTCATGAGGGTGAGTGTGACAAGGGCATGTGGTGATTGGGGGGGATCGGAATTAGCAAAGAACCTGTCCCAATAGTTGCCGATCAGAGCATGGTTAGTGACAGCATGGGTGAATCTAGCATATAGTTGGGGCAATTCTGTAGCAGATGTGAAGAAGTACATGCCCATCCATGGGCCATTGCCATGAGTGGAAGGGACAAGGTGTTCTTCTGATTTGCCATCATTCATTGGTAGGAATCGGCATCCTTTGAAGAAGCCCAACTTGGGGTTGTTAAAGTCGTCGACCCACTGAGTGGCAGCATTCTGCTCCATAGAGTAGTGTTGTTTCTGGATGGTTTGTGATGGGGGGAAGATGGTTTTACCATCGAATATGGCATGCTTGGCGGTGAAGAGACTAGATCAGTGTGAATGTGGAAAATAGAATATAAAATATAAAATCAAATGCGAATGCAACCCTTTGAATTACACTGAGTCTTGAATGCGGTTCATGGGGAGAATAAATCAGAAAGAAAGTGAAAGTAAGCATCTCGGTTAAGTATTAAATGAAAATAGGGGTAGAATAGAAATGTGAAACAAGTCTCAACTGAATAGAGACCTCTTCCAGACCTATGCCGTTTCAATTAGAACCTTTGCGATGAGTGGCTAAGCTCACGACAACTGTCCTCAATAGGATGGGTTAGACACCTATCTAGGAGGGGTAGCGAGTCCACCCTAGTGATGCCTCAACAAACTCGGAGAGCCTTGACCTGCCTTTGCACTTCAAGACAGACTGCAAGACAAGTTGAGCTAGCACCAAATGCTATTGCAATCCTATTAGACCAGTGAAGATACTCTCTCGAGCAGAACACAAGACCTTCCGAGTCAAGAAAGAACTTAAGAAATGCTTAGAACACTGTGAAGTTTAACCAAACTCGATTTCACTCACACAGCGCTTGGGCAAAGATTTGATCCCCAACCTCGTCCTCAACTGGTGATTATATATGATACACAATAAAAAGCTGAGACAAAATAAACAAATATGAAACAAATAACCAAGTCCATATCCAGCACTGAATGGGTATAGTCTCCTCGACTCATCTTTCTCCACCAATCAACAGTCTCGACTATTCAGTCTCCTCGACCAAACATTGCACTTGTCTAATCTCCCGCTCCTCATTGGCTAACAAGCTTCCAACCCTAAACCCTAGTCTAGAAACTCTCGAGGCGCATCCCCCACTGATTATCCCATCGATAAGATGTCCTCAATTAGACTAAGCTTCTATCTCGCCTTGAGTTGCTTCAAGATTATCACTATTACTGCCTGATCCAGAGTCTCAATCAACAATTCCAACAGTCTCACTTCAGGTTAATTCAGTCTTGACATGTGTGATTCACTTATTGCCTAGCCCTTCTCCATTAGGCAGGTAGTAGTTATTAATCCAGCCTAGCATAAGGTCTGCTAAAGGAACCGCACTCTGCTAAGTCCTCGAGCCATCCCATAACCAGTCTCGATGAGGTTTCCCAATACAGTTTCCCTAGACTCAGTCTTGAGACTCCCATTTTAAAGTCCTCAAACACGGTTATATTTCCCCTAACAGTACAGTTTTCCTGTTAGGAATCACGGATGCAATCTTGACTGTTCCCTAGGTCAACCTCTCTTCACACATGTCCTCAACTGAGCTTATCTCTAACTGGGTGACCGATTGTTCATTCTCAAACTTAATATGTACACCTAGCCACATTAAATGTATATTTTCATGTGTAAGACGGCTGGGGCTGTAACACCATCTTGACTATTCAGTCTCCTCAACCAAACATCACACTTGTCTAATCTCCTGCTCCTCATTGGCTAACAAGCTTCCAACCCTAGACCCTAGTCTAGAAACCCTCGAGCCTTATTCCCCACTGATCAATCCGTTGATAAGATGTCCTCAATTAGACTAAGCCTCTATCTCACCTTTAGTTGCTTCAAGATTATCACTATTACTGCCCAATCCTGAGTCTTGACCAATAATTCCAACAGCCTCGCTTCAATTCATTCAGTCTCGACATGTGCAAATCACTCATTTCCTAGCCTTTCCATATCAGGCAGGTAGTAGTTATAGATTCAGTCTAGCATAAGGTCCACTAAAGGAACCGCGCTCCGCTAAGTCCTCGAGCCATCCCATAGCCAGTCTCGATGATAATCCCCAATAAAGTCTCCCTAGACTCAGCCTCGAGACTTCTGTTTTAAAGTCCTCAAATGCAATTATATTTCTCCTAACAGTACAGTTTTCCTGCTAAGAACTGCGGATGCAATCTCGACTGATCCCTAGTTCGCCCTGTCTTCACACATGTCCTCAACTGATCTCATTACTAACAGGGTGATTGATTACTCTTTCTCGAGTTGAATACGTACACCTAGCTGCATTAAATGTACATTTTCATGCGTAAAACAGCTGGGGCCATAACAATGTCTTAAAATATTCTGGCCAATGCCCCACAGAGAGGCATGCATTGGCCAGAGGGACCAGGACCCCCAGACACTGGGGAACAATGGCCTTGAGATGCCTCCACTTGACATGGTTGGGCCCAGGGGCAGAGTGTGATGAGCAGGCCTTTAAAGCCTCCAACATCTCATGGTTTGAAAAGTCCTTCCACTCCCTTTCATTGAGGCTGGGGGAGGACTCAATAATATCAAAGTCTACCACGTTGCTGGGCACACCATTGTAGACCTTGTGAAGTGCTTCCCACAACTGTCGGAGTTCAATGCAAACTTCTCCATTATGCTTAATGGAGGTGTAAGAAGGTAGCTTATGTGGGCCCATCCACTCCATGAGGTCCCATGCCCGCTTATTGGTCTGAGAGATTTCCTCAATCTTATGATTAAAGAAAGCATGTTTGGCAGCCCTGGTGGCACGCTAGAAGGCTTGCCAGTTTTCCTTGGACTTGTCCAGGGAGTACAAGCATTTAGTGTCACTACACTCCTGATTCCACCAGGATTTGGAGTGTGTGGTGATGACCCAGTCCACAGCATGGGATTTCCATGTGTTAGCAAAGGCATCTGACACAAGTCTCACAACTCTGTCAATGTCCTCCAGGGTGCGCATTGGCCCCAACCCATCCATAGGGATGTCGTTGAGTGCCTGGACAGCTGAGGAAATGAAACAAGTCTCCTCGTCTGATTCTTCAGGTAAGGTTTGGATCTCGGTGTGAACATTGAAATCCATAAGAGGAATGCTGACTGACATCGGATGGTGATCCAACAGACCAGTCAAGGTGTGTAATATGATGGGCGGAACCTGTCTAAGGTCCTGGCTGCCAAAGACCAAGTCTATGACTGAGCTGTTGAGCCACCTATTGTGCAGCCAGTGGGTGATACCATGGTTACTAGGCTGGCACCAAGTAAGGCCAATGGAAGACATACAGTCCACAAGGGACTCAGCAATGTGAGAGTGAGACCCAAAAGCAGGGTCCCACTGTGAAGAATGGCAATTGAAGTCACCCACAGCGACGTGGGTGTTCCCAAGCCTCAAATCATCTATCCCTTGAAGGAAGAACAGAGCCAAGTTCTGAGAATCATTATAGACATTCAGAATACTAACTGAACCTTCACTCTGAAACAGGGTGATAAGTTGCAAGTCAGGATGGTCCACAAGATCAGTGCAATGTGTGGGCCAAAGCTTAGAGCAGCATTTGTGGACATAAGTCAACACATGTGGCTTGTGGCAAGGCCTGGATGCATTAACTATCATCATCGAGTCCAGATGCTTGGGTGAACCCCAAACTGGCTTGCCCTCTTTGTCAGAGGACGAGACCATGTGACAAAGAAGCTTCCTAGGAGGCTCTTGGATAAATAAGATGTTGAACTCAGGTCTTAACTTCTCAAGTAAATATTCCAGATGTAGACTATTACGGTTTACATTCTGGGAAAACAATCGTAGATCTCCTATCACACCCCTAGGTTGCCTAGGCATGGGAGAAGAAATTAGCGGTGCGAGGTGGGCCACATTTCAGTGAATGGACCTGTGAATAACAGTTCCGAATCCACTGCTCATCAAAGTGGTGGGCCCAGAATGGGCATTTGTGTGATGAAGCTGCATGTTCCCCTTTGCAGTTGGGGCACCACAGCTTGTGAGGACAAGGCTCCCCCACTGGGGTAGCTGGTTGAGGCAGCACTAGCTTGTGCTTGGCCTGACAACTGTAACTCATCTCATGGTGGTGAGCCGTGAAATAAGTACCTGGACATCTGTTGCACTTGGGGCCCCTGGCACAATAGGAAACTGCTGGGTGACCCCATGCCCAACAACGTGTGCACAGGGGGCACCCGGGGTTAGCCTTGGCAGCTGCCACATGAAGGCGACCACCTTGGAACATAATGGTCTGGCCTGCTACAGATTTGAGCTGGTTACTGGACTGGGAATTCCAGAGTTCAAAATAGCAAGTGGCAGTGTCACCGCTTGCACCGTTCTTGACCAGACAAGTGTCTGATGCATGGACAAAATAGGGCCTAAGAGGGGAGGCCTCTAGTGCCTTGTGAATGTCGTTGGGAGTGACAGGCTGTCTGCCCCTCCTGGTATGAGGAACATTGATAATCTTTACATAAGACTTTGACGATGGTGGGGAACAAGTAAATATGATCCCTTCTGCAAAAAAGCAGGTTTGAAGAGCCTCTCAAACAAGGTCTATATCCACAAAGTTGGGGACATCAGTGCAGGTAATCTGCCATCCACTGTATGCCCTGGATATAGATTCAACGCAAAAGCAGGCTTTTGCACCTGAAAGGTGCTGGTTCACTACCCACACAAGCTGGGCATGATCAAACGTCTGAGTACCTTCAAAGATATTCAGGAGAATGTGGCACTGGGAGGGGCCACAGGTAGTGGAGTTCAGGGGGGGAGCCTCCCTGTTCTTCCATACATTGTTTTGAGCGTGATTGTTCAGTGAGACAATCTGCTCAGGGGATAGACCGGGGAACACCTGGGCCAAAGTGGCCAGGCTGCTTGCCAGAGTAGGGGCCAGCTTAGCAGGAGGTGCCCAGAGCCTTTGATGCCACTTTGGCATATGAGCCACAAGTGCGCAGATACATTGCATACAGAATAGGAGGTGGACCCCCCTTTTTCAGTCATGTGAACCCAGGAGTGATGACCTTGCCATGGGCTTGGGCCGCTTTCCCTTTGGGTTTATCTTGGGCAGGTGGTACAGATGGGCCCGTTCCTGGGTCCAGAGCTGTGTCCATCTGACTGGAGGTGGGAGGCTGCACTACAGTTTGAGGCAGTGCTCCAAATAAAGACGTGGCCACACCAAAAATGGTAGTGGCGGCACCAGAAGGAGTGGTTGTGGGGAGATCCCCAAACCGAGTACAACCTAGGGCCATGAACTTAGCCAGTTCATCACCCAAGGAGTGAAGTGCAGGGGGAAGTTGCTCCTGCGGGATAGAGGAGTAGCACTGGAGAAAGCCCAGACACTCGTCCAGTGAAGACATCACTGCTTCTGCATTGGTTTCCTCCAAGATGGAGGAGCCTAGGGAAACTGTGATAGAATGCTCTCCAGGCTCTACCAACATATGAGGAGTCAGTGAGCGAGGAGGCTCAGTGGGTGGGGCAGTTCCCATTCTTCTGCCTCAGGGTGTCAGGGGGTCCTGATAATTGAGGGGAGTCACCTCCTGCTCCTCAGAGGGCCTGCTAGGGGTGGGGGTTGAGACATCGTCGGACAAGTCCCAAGCCTGAGATCTATGAGGAGAGTGAACCTCAAAGGGATCACTCTCCTTGTGTGAGATGGACCTGTCTGCATGGGCCTGGGAACAAGAGCGCTCAGTGGCGGGAGCCTTCTCTGCCACCCTCTGTTGACACAAAAACAATGACTTCTTTCCTCCAGGAGGATCAGCCATTGACAAGCTAGACCAAAAAACAGATATATAACAATTTAGAGGACAATGGCGAGGTGTTTACAGCTGTTTATTCTCAATCTATGGTGGTGGTACCAGATCAAGAAGCAATGTCAATCTTGATGATCAGAACATGTTTGCACACCAGGGGGATTTTGATATTGGCCTTTTTGGCCTCATCTGCCTTTCCACCGCTTTTCTTTGACCCTCCCTCACACACATTGTCATTTCCTTTGCTTTTGCCTTCATTTTTGGAACCGTCTCCAACTCTGCAACCTCAGTCACCTCGTCATCAGATTCCCACCTTTTGATATCGACCTCTCCTTCTGCATCAACCTCCATTGGATCTCCCACAGCATTCTTCTCCTTTACGGCCTCAGCATCCCACTTTGCAGCCCATGCAGCAAATTCAGTGGCGGTCATTTTGTTGAAATTGGGGGCGGTAGTGGTGGTGGATTGAGACAATTTGGGAAGGATGGGGGAACTCAAATTGTTCCAAGTCCCTTCTTATAAGTGTCCCAACACATTTCATTTCTGGATCTACCACTCATCATCGCAATGCATTTTTAATTTCTGTCACCTCATTCTGTGCCATGCTGCCCTTAAGGTTGGGATCCGCAGCTTCTATTCTTGCTCCCAACAAAGTTCTATTTTTATCCAGGCACATTCCCTTATTGATGTGGCCTCAAGGCTTGGCCTTAAGGGGAGGATACTGTTATATTCTAGAACTTTCCAATCATTCCTGACATTTCCTCTTCTATCTAGAATGTTCCATTTCCATTTCCAGTACATTCCAAGGAATCCCACTGTCAAGTTTCCTTTCAATGGGATCTGCTTGGGACTGTTGTCTTTCAGGTTCCTTTAATTGGTAAGTCTGCTTCCTGGAACCAGTAGTGGTTGGCCAGTTATGCTATAGTTCTTTTCTGGGACTATGGTTGCACTCCTGCAGTCGCTCTACAACCAATGCAATGTGGACCATAACTTTCCAATGGCCAACACAATGGTATCTGGATCAGTACTCAATCATATTGCAATGCAACATCTATTTCTTATTCCAATTTTTGGAAATGCCTCGACGACCATACCAAGATAAGCACAAAATTGTTCCTTCTATTTTTATCTTTTATTCTATTTTCCGATTATGTCCATTTCACATTTAACTTTCGTTTCTCTTGTCTGAATGCTACCCCTAAGCTATACAGTTTATGTTTCTCTACTGTACAGTTCTTCATGCTGTGCTTTGCCAGACACTTATATCTTCAGCCACCAAATTTTTCACCTCAGTGGTCAGCTTTATCTTTGTTGACACTGAGGTGAGTTACTGTATGCATGATGATGGTCATATACCTTTTCTGATTCGTAAATAGTGTTTTTGTATTTCCTTTAGGTGAATAAATCTGATCTTAGTGGTCAGCTTTATCTTCGTTGACACTGAGCATTTTTGTATTTCCTTTAGGTTATGGGCCCTGGTCTGTAAACTAACATCAATGAAGAAGACACTTAACAGAACAGACCACTTACATTTACCAAACGTTATAACATGTCAAACACTGGCGGGAGCGCACCCCCTATCTTTGCCGACAGCGCGAAGTTTAATGGGATGAATTGGGTGATGTGGAAGGGACTGATCCAAATCGCAGCTAATTTGCATGGCGTATCCAGATACCTGGATGGATCCATCCCAAACCCTTCACCCCAACAGACCCCAACTGCTATACCTACTACTGCCATTGGACCAGCCAATGCTGCTGCAACCACCACACCCATCACCACTATTGCGGCAACCCAAACTGCTGAGACCCCCTGGGAATCTACAACTCCATCTCCTGCCGAGTGGAGAGTTTGAAATGCCTGGGCGATGGGACTTCTCATATATAACACAAGTGACCCCCTGGGTCTTGGCATCAATATTGAAGGGACCGCAGCTGATGCCTGGAAATCATATATGGATGGATACCAGGTCGCATCTGAGGTAGCTCTGGCAAATGTTGAGCAAGACCTATGCAACATGAATTATACCAACGGACAGGACTTCGTCGAATTTATATCAAAGCTCCGCACTAAATGGTCAAATGCTACAGCTCTTGGAGCTAAGATTGACGACTCAGCTTTTAGGATGATTATCCTTAATGTGCTTCCTTGTTCCTGGGATCCCATCGTCTCTACCCTGTACACCACCCAAAGCTCCCATGACGCGATAAATCAGCTCATGACTCATTGGGCTAGGATTAGCCGAGACCGGGTTGTTAATCCCCAAAATACAACCGCAGCACTTTGAGTCGAAGGGAACCCTGGAAATAACAGTAACCAAAATTGGGTATGCAGTAATCCAAATTGCAACAGGCGAGGACACACCATCAAGAGTTGTTACTGGCCAGGGGGTGGCAAGGCAGGCTAGTTCCCACCCAGTTTCGGTAAATGTGGTGCCAGGAGATCCCAGAACAACAGGAGTCCAAATGCTCAACAAACATCTGCTAATGCTGCCAATGAGAACACTGAACAAGTTTTCGCACTTGTCACTCACATATCTCATGACACCAATACCTCTGAGGTACCTTCTCAACCACTCCCCCAACCAACCCACTGCTCTAACTCCACATCTCCTATTCCCAGAACGTTTAAACCACATCTGATATTTGGGACAGCTGATATGAGAGAAGTGATGGGGAATGAGCCTGGAGATACTACTTCGTCTATGACTCACTGCTTCAATGTCTATACCACATCTAACAAAGTCTCTACTCTCCTTGACTCAGGCGCTAGTGACCACTGTTTTGTCGCTAGAGATTGCTTCTCAACATATGAGACTATATCTCCACCTCGCATTGGGAACTCGGCCAGCAAAGGTTCCACGTTCTCGATTGAAGGTAGCGGCACAGCTGAGTTCAGGACGGTGATTGATGGAATTGCATCGAAAATAAAGATGTCCAAAGCACTACACACCCCCCAGTTACACTCCAACCTCATATCCGTATCGAAGCTAGTGAATAAAGGACTCATTGTGAGTTTCAAGGGAGATGTGGCTAGAGTGAAGCAGACGAGTGGCGTGACTGTCCTTACAGTGAAAAGACAGAATGGCCTATACATCGTCACTACCTCAGATGTGGCAAACACCAAGGCTAACACTTTCCAATCTAGGCGGAAAGCTGTAACGTTTGATATATGGCACCACAGACTAGGCCATGCAGGTGCCAATGCTATATGAGGCTTGATTAATGAGAAGTTGGTTGATGGGATGGAGGTTAGTGGACCTACCAAGATGAGAGCCCTCTGTGAAGATTGCATTTACAGTACCCATACAACTCACCCTTTTGGAGACTCAACCGGGGGAGAAAAGGAGCCTTTAGAGCGAGTCTATATCGATATCTGGGGACCGGCATCAACGCAGTCAGTAGGCGGGGCCAAGTATTTTATGTTAATCATCAACAGCGCCACGTCATACCGTGCCACATACTTCCTGTCTTCAAAATCCACCAATGCCACACTGCAAGTCTTCAAGGAATTTCATCGCAAGGCTGAGCAGCAAACGGGTAGACAGTTGAAACAGGTCCATGTGGATATGGGAAGAGAGTGGTGTAATATGGCGTGGGATGAATACATAAAAGGGTGTGGCATTGTGCTTGACTTTACAACACCCTACACACACCAGCAGAATGGGAAGGCTGAGCGCTCCATGTGCACGCTTCTGGATTCTTCGAGAACCATGCTTGCTAACTCTGGCTTACCCCAAAAATTTTGGGCAGACGCTGTACATACTGCATCATACACTCGCAACTTCATTCCCAGTGCTTGCTCCCCTTCTGTCATTCCCACCGAGGCCTGGTTTAGACAACGCCAAGATATCTCGCATCTACAGCCATTTGGCTCCACCGCCTACACGCATGTTCCACACGAAGTTAGTCCTTCAAAACTGGCGCCATGATCAGTGAAGTTGACTTTGATAGGCTACTTTGGACACTCGGGCTACAAGCTACTTGACCACAGCAATGGCTCTGTCTTCAAGTCAAGGGACGTCATTTTCGAGGAGTCCCTACCACATTTTAGCACAGACCCCATTGTCCGCTTCCACTCTGATGACTTGACGCCGAAGGCAACCACAATCACACCCAGGCCAAAGCCTATTGCCAGCCTACATCCCTCTCCTGCCACTGCCAGCCCTTCGGCACCTCTACCAGCCTCTACAACTCCCGCATTGTCAGCTACCACAGAACCCCTGGGTGGTCCTGTTTTACCGCCCAATCAGACCAACATTGCTCCTGACAGTGAAGATGAGGTATCACAATCCGTGATGCCTGGGGGAGACAAACCCATCGCAACAAGGAAACCTAGGAGAGAGACCCAGTTGTCTACAAGGACGAAGGAGTCATTGGAATACCTCAGTCACCCCACTGCCAGCATGGCCATGGTTGATGACGTCAACGACTCTGCAGTTCCCAATACCTTCAACCAAGCGATGAAATGCCCGGACTTGTGGATGCAGCCGATGATGAAGGAGTTATCAGTCATGGAAGAGAAGAATGTGTTTTGCCTGGTACCTCAACCCGTAGGGAGAAATGTCATCAAATCCAAATGGGTTTTTGCGAACAAGTACAATGACAAAGGTCTCATTGTTGGAAGAAAGGCACACTTAGTTGCAAAGGGGTTCATGCAGATTTTGGGGGAGGACTATGACGAGACTTACACATCCGTCATGTGTCTGGAGTCTGTCTGTTTGGTGTGCACTATTGCGGCATCCAGGGGGATGTGTCTCTGGCAGGTGGATTTCGTTTCCACTTTTCTCAATAGCAAGAATTTGTTTGAGATATATATGGAACAACCACTGGGTTTTGGTGAGGGGGGAGATCAAGTTTGGATGCTCCTCAAAACCCTCTACGGCACCATGCAGGGAGCCCATGATTGGGCTGTTACTCTGGAGAGTGCATACAATTCACATGGCTATTACACATCGAAAGCCAACTCTCAAGTTCGATCAAAATTAGTCGATAAAGAATTCACACTTACTTCCACATGGACCAATGACATACTCGGGGCATTATCAACAGAAACAGGGGAAAATAAGGCCAAAGAAGAGTTGAAGAGCAGTTACGAAATCAAAGACTTAGGAACGGCAAAATATATTGGATGAAGATTGAATGTAGAGGTGATAGAAGTATCAAATTGTCCCAACGAGCCTATTCGGAGTGAGTTTTAGACCATTTCAACATGAAGGATGCAAAGCCCCGCAGTACTCCACTCCCTGCTGATCTAACTTTAACGTCAAAGGATTCACCTGAGAACGACGAGAAAGTACAAGATATGAAAGGTGTACCATACCGTGAGGCACTTGGGTCACTAATGTGGCTCCAGGTCGCTACCCGGCCAGATTTATCTTATGCAGTCAACCTCTTGTCTCGCTTTGCTAACAACCAGGGACGTGCTCACTGGAATGCACTGAGGCATACGCTTGCTTATATCAAGGGCACTATCAACTACGGCATAACATATTATCATGGCGCTTCCTTGCAACCTTTTGGCTATGTTGATGCTGACTACGCAGGGGATGTTGATGGATGACGATCTACAGAAGGGCATGTCTTCTTTGTAGGGGGAGGACCTGTATCCTGGGCTAGCAAGCATCAAGAGACGGTGGCACTTTCAACTGTAGAAGCTGAGCATATGGCGTTTACTTGGGGAACTCAACAAGCAATATGGTTGGACAAATTCCTTGACAAGGTCGGACTGAAACAAGAGATGCCGATTTGTATATTTGGTGATAACATGGGGGCTATAGCTAACACGCAAAATGACAAGAACCATCAAAGGATGAAGCATATTGACGTCAAACATCACTTCATCAAAGAGAAAACAGCTTTAGGCTTAGTCACTTTCAACTATGTTCCGTCTTCAGAAAACCGGGCCGATATTTTTACAAAGCCACTGGCAAAGGAAGCTGTAGTGAGATGTTGCAATGCAATGGGTATTTGAGGATGAAACCTACTGGTCCGGTGTTGAAGCAGGGGGAGTTTTGGAAATGCCTCAATGACCATACTGAGATAAGCACAAAATTGTTCCTTCTATTTTTATCTTTTATTCTATTTTCCGATTATGTCCATTTCACATTTAACTTTCGTTTCTCTTGTCTGAATGCTACCCCTAAGCTATACAGTTTATGTTTCTCTACTGTACAGTTCTTCATGCTGTGCTTTGCCAGACACTTATATCTTCAGCCACCAAATTTTTCACCTCAGTGGTCAGCTTTATCTTTGTTGACACTGAGGTGAGTTACTGTATGCATGATGATGGTCATATACCTTTTCTGATTCGTAAATAGTGTTTTTGTATTTCCTTTAGGTGAATAAATCTGATCTTAGTGGTCAGCTTTATCTTTGTTGACACTGAGCGTTTTTGTATTTCCTTTACCAATTTCCTATTCCTTAATCTGGAACTTTCCTATTCTGTTTCTTACTCCTATGTATACCTGTATTTAAGTTTCCGATTCCTGTATCTATTCCTTACTCTGAAATCAACCCTCTCAATCCCTATCTTTCCACTAAAGCATTCCACAACTCACACTCTATTTTGCTATTGCTCTCTAGGCATCCAGAACCTGCTGGAGGGCACAGTGCACCTTTGCATTGCTGAGGCCAATGCCTATTCCCCAATGGGAACTGCCTAGTTCCGATTCTGCAGTCATAGTCTTAACAAAAGCATAGTACTCATTACTGTTGTCCAACAATATACTACAACAGATATCCACAGCAAAGATGCTACTAGGTAGTAGACATCACAATGCAGAAAAATTACATCTCTCTGTATTCAGGATACTGGGTCACTCAGGGATTGTGATATACATACAAACATAATCTACTCTACATCTCCAGTGCTCTACTCTACATCTCTGGTGGTCTACTCTCTCCCTCATTCCCTGACCTGTTGAATCTAATACTACTCATGGTAGTATCATCCGTAGTGTTTTCTTGATAGGAATATTCACGAATGTGTAATATGGTCCTGGTAGCCAATATTGATCGTAAAATACGAGCTGGACTTCAGAAGAGTTAAATACAATAGAAGTAGTTGGGGAGTGGTTAATGAGGAACACTCACGCCATGGTGGCCGATACAATACCTGGCTATCAGTGAAAAAGCAAAGCCATGGCTATGGAATCAGTAAAAGAAAGAATGTAAGATAATTGTAACGAAATATATTACCGCTGCTTGGTTTAAAACTAGGGAAACGAGATCACATACTGAGAGCAATATTTGGTCATCCCATATGGCCTTAGGGTAGATGGAAATCACTCACAGAAAGAGAACATATAAAAAGCAACACCTTATTCAATACATGTTAGTACAATACACCAACAACATATTCTGAAGGAGACAGAATTTGGTACCTTCGTTATAAATAAGTTTCATTAATTTTGAAGACCTTCCATAAATATGACAGAATTTATCTTCGAAAAAGCAATTCCATGTAAGTTACAAGTTGAGGGTTTCACTTTATACACTTACACTCCTTTATTGTTGGATACGCCATCAAGACAACCATCACTAATACAAAGAAACAACAGTCAAGTGTCAGAATGAGAAGCGCAAATCTAAGAACAAAAGGACCTGTATCATAAGCGAGTAGCAGTGTGTATGCTCTGAATAACGACGATCTTTGGGCATCAAGAAGACAAACCTTAAATGGGAAAGGCATAGAAACTGGAAGGAGGAAAAACAAAAAGTGTGAGTGCAAAACATAAGCCGGAATCAGACGAAACACACGTTTCACGGACTGTAATACCAAATAGATCTTTGTCAACAGATACGTGATTAAGGCAATGTGAGTCGCCGTGAGAAAGAACAGTATAATCCTGTTCATCTTCCATACAGCGCAAACACGTAAGAGAAGTATATCTAGACCGGGTAGTGAAAAAGATTAAGCATAATATTTGTGAGGAGTATTCCTTCTCTGGGAGAGAAAAACTAACAATCAGAGATAAATATGCCAAAGACAGTGGTGGCTATCATCCAACAAATCTCTCGATATTTCAAAAACAAAAACAAGAAAGCAGTGAAAACGCACCCCCAAAAGCACGAAGCATAGTTGCACAGGTGTCTGAGCTTATGTTACGAGATCCTTTAGTGCACATTGATAGTTATGTTAACCAGAAAAGAAAAGATAAATGTCGTTTTCAACTTACTGCTAGTAAACCCGGTCAAAATCAGGTCTGCAACCACACCGTATCGATTCACCAGATACACCACTTTCGTTAGGGGTTTCTGTTTTCGATTTGTATCGCTATACCAGATAGACTGAATTTCCATGTTCAGAGTGATTAACCACTCATAGACCTGCAACAAATATCCATATACATTTAAAACTCGTGAAAAGACGTGATGACTTACGGTAAGAGCTACCACAGCAACTATGTCAAGTAATTCTCTTCAAGCTTTTTGCTGCTATGATTAAAACAACACACTTACCCCAAATCGCCTATTACAAAGAGTTATCACTTTGGAAGTTGACAACATACTATTATCAAGCTTACTTTATTGATGATAACGTGATTTAACACTGCTATGAGTTCGATGCTCAGAGATAGGTCTCCACCTGAACTGGCCAAAGCGGTTATCATTTGGACAGGAGGGGAATAGAGAGAGGAAGCAATGGGGAGACGGTAAGGATGATTCACCTGTCATGTCAAGAAGATTAAATCCAAGTCTATGGCCATGAAACACACTAAAACACACTAGCTTAGATTCATTTGGTCGAGTATCTTTCCCGGCAGTTTCCCGGTACCTGTGACAAGTCCGACACCACAAGCCCTGAAGATCATACGTAGAAAAATGGTGCACGTTTCTAATAAATTGCGCCTCTCGTTGTCGGATATAGGCTACATCCAAATTTATGAGTCTCCAGGGGTATAACTTGTCGATGGGTGAAGCTGGTGAACCTCTAAGGCATACCTCAAGTATACCTGGCATTGAGGCTTAGCCCGCCTTGCCATCAGTGATTCTCACAAATCCCGATATCAGTCTGGAAGAAGCCGAAGAAGGGAACCTCTTTACCACCACCATCATGATCGGGACAAATTCAAATTCAAACTTAGTCCAACACGACGGAGATTTGGCCGACAAACCTACTTCAATGTCATCCGTCTGAGTCGCATCAAGCACACATACTATCCTGGCAGAGGCTTGCCGGCTCCACTCCCACGCCTCTCACTACCTTTGCCCCCCCTCGAATTCACCTAAGGGTGTGAATACAGCTAGCACTTCACCATAGCAAATGCTTTGGGCTCTATCCACTGCCACGGTATCGCATCAACGTGGCTAGCTGTAGATTCATGCTCAGAACATTTTCAAACCACCCGGAATGGTGTCAGCATCACAGGCGAGTGAAGAATGCCACGGAGCCCGTCCAATCAAATACAACTACACCGGAATACTGGTCAAGGTGGTTCGGTGTCTGTGTCTCTAAGGAGCTTATGTCACCATAGGAAGGATGGACAAGAAGCACAGTCTCCCCGGTTGTTTCGGTCATAAACGGTTCAAGCCCTCTTGCAATGTAATAAGGGAAAGGTGTAAGTACTGATCTCCGTTTCACTTGGCAATGATGTTTAGGATACCATGGGTGCCGCTATCATTGCTCTAGGATTTAAAGCACCTTGACTCAGACATACTATATCGCTCACCATCAATGATTCTCGTGGGTCCCAAATTGCTCGTCAGTCGCGAAGTTCTGCTAGTTCAAAAAATTGTACCTATAAATAATCAAAATGAGCATCGCCACTGGCTCATGGACGCAGAATGACAAGGAAACAATCATCAGGGGTCACATTCACTATTAGGAACTCATGGACGTTCTGCTCCAAACCCTATGCCTGTCGGAGGCAGAGAAGAAAGAGGGTTGCATGGGCCGAAGTTCCTCCCGTGGTGACCGGAGAAGAGACCTAAGAAGAGAGCTCACCCATCAAAAAATGTTCATTTTCGCACCAAGCCCAGCATCAGCACGATAACATGGCAGACATACCTCCTTTTATGTCGTACGCTCAGGTTATGATAAGCACTGGTATGCTACCATCCCACAGCCTTGTATTCCGAAATCACTCATGTGAATAATGATCCTTTGACGAGGTGATGACTCTCTACAATGATTGTCTCCCACGCTGACCGCTACAGTATCAATGCTTTGTGGCTGCATATCAAAGCAGGCAAGAAGGAAAAAAAATGTGAATTCTTCATTGATCTTGTCTCATTCGGAGTTCCAAGAACATACTTCAAGAAAATTCGCTGGTGAAGACACCTCTGGGACCCTAGAGTCACAACGCAGAAAACACTCGTCCCTCCCTACTACGAATTACCGGTCACTCGGATATATCGCCATGTGCACGCAAACATAATTTGTTCTACGCCTCTAGCACTTCACTTTCTCCCCCACTCCTCGACCTGTTGAACCTGATACTACTCATAGCTGCGGTAGCGCGGCCTACAGCATTTTCCTGATAAGAATATTCACGAATGTGTAGTATGGTTCTGGTAGCAAGTATTGACCGTAAAACACGAACAGGACTACAAAAGAATAAGAGTCAAATGGAATACGTATACGAGAATACTTACGTTATGAAGGCAAATATGTCATCTGGCTATTGTTGAAAAACAATGTCGTGGTCGTAGACTCAGTTATAAATGCTAGAAAGATAGTTGTAGTAAAAATGTATTACCGCTGTTTCTTGTAAAGCCAGGGAAACAATATCACACACTGAGAAAAGTATTGTTAGTCATCTTGTCATGACTTCAAAGCGGACAGAAACCACTCACAGAGGGGGAACACATAAAAGGTAATGCCTTGTGCGATGACAGTAAGTATAATAAACCAATAGCGTACTATGACGGAAGAGAACGTGATACCTTCATCGTAAACAAGTCTCATCAATCCCGAAGTTCTCCCATAAGAAAATTTATCTTTTAGAAAGCCATTCCGCGTGAGTTATAAGTAGAAGGTCTCACTTAATACACTTACACTCCTTGATTGTAGGATACGTCATCAAGGCAATCATCACTAGAAAAAAGAAAAATTTGTTGAACGTCAGCACGAGAAGCGAAAATCTAACAAAAAAACAGACCTATATCATAAATGAGTAGCAGCGCCCATGCTATCCATAAGGTAAATCCTTGAGCATCCGCCAAACAAGCCCCAAATGGTAGAGGCGTAGGAACTGAAAAGAGGCAAAAAGACAGAGTAAGCGCAAAAAAACAAGCTGGAATAATATGAAATACACACATTTCACAGAGCGTAATGCCAGATAGATATTTGTCAACATATAAGTGATCAAGCCGATATGAGTTGTTGTGAGGAGGAGGATTACGATCTTGTTCATCTTCCATACAGCACAGACACGCAAAAGAAGTATATCTAGATTAAGTAGAGAAAAAGATGAAGTGTTGTAGTGAGGAGTAGTTCTCTGCGACGAAAAACTCACATTCAGAGATAAATGTGCCGAGGACTGTGGTGGCTATCATACAACAAAGTTTTCCCTCAATCCTTCAAGAAAAAAAAAACAAGGCGAAAACGTACCGCCCAAAGCTCGAATCACAGTTGTACAAATCGGCGCACTCGTACCATGAGAGCCTTCGAAATGAATACATAAGTATGTCCCCTACAAAAGAAAAGATGAATGTCGCTTTTCTACTTACTAAACCCAGTCAATATCAGATCTGCAACCACACCATATCGATTCACCAGGTACACCAGTTTTGTTGAAATTTTCTGTTTCCGATTTGTATCCTTGCACCAGATCAATCGAATTTCCATGTCCAAGGTTATTAACCACTCATAGACCTACAATAAATATGAATATATATGTACAACTAAAGCTTGCAAAGGTACATGGTGACTTACGGTCATAACGGCCACAGCGACTGGATAGGAATCATCTTTGCAATCTTCTTCCATGATGGAAAGATATCGACACCTACCACTGACCCGCTAAAACGAAAAAGTAGCATCTTGCCTACTTGAAAACATATCATTCTGAAACTCACTTTACCAAGTACAATGTGGGTAAACGCCGTCATGATTTCGAAGCCCAGAGGTGAATTTTCTGCTGAATCAGCCAAGGTAGCAAGCATTTAGGCAAAGGAGAGAGTAGAGGGAGAAAACAAAGGGGGATGGTAAGGAGTGTCCGTTTGGAGTCATGATGAGAAGATTAAATCTATGACCACGAAACATACTAAAACTTACCAAGTTAGATCCGTTCTTTCAGTCTTTTCCCATCATCTGTATTGAGTCCGACACTGCAAGTCCAGAAGAGCATCCGGAGGTGAAAGTATATTTTTTTGGTGAATTGTGCCTGTCGTTGTTAGATATAGGCTGCACCCAAAAATTGTGAGTTCCCAGGGGCCGCATAGTGCCAATGGGTGAAGTTGGCGAGTTTCTAAGAAATACTTCAGATATTTCTGGTATCAAGACCTAGTCCACCTCACCATCAATGGTTCTCACAAGCTCCAATATCAGTTTAGAAGAAGCCGAAGAAGGGAGCCACCATCATGTGTCATGATCAAGAAAGATTTTAATTCAAGTCTAATCCAGTACAAGCAAAGATTTGGCTGAAAAAGCAACTTTGTTTCGGGCGAGGATCGGAGTAGCAGTAAACAGAGGGGTAGTTATTCAATGGGTATCATACTTCAAACGCGTGCTTAAAGGCTTTCAGGGTAGAGACTCGAGTGGCAAAAGGCACCGATGACAAAAGAAAAGAAAAGAAAATTCATACCGATATACCCTACTGAATAGGATTAGAAAGTTCCTTGTCCCCCTCCTCAAAGAAGAGAGGACCAATCCCTCCTCTATTCCCCAGCATGGCCGATGTTGTTAACATGCGTCGGGAGGTGAGTCTGATGGCAAGCAGTCGTCGTTTTGTATTCAGTTTCTTGAAGGGTCGTGGTAGCGCTGACTTGCTACCCATATATTATGTCCATTTGAGTCTTGCGAGCCATCTTGGGGATAGGCTACTCTGCAAAAATGCCGGTCGAGAGGAGGCGAGTATGGGACGATGTGGTTGAAGCGAGGGAAGGATCGCCCGAATCGGGCATAGCCGATCAGCCATCCCTATGCGACCTTTGAGGCTACTTCCATACCTCCTACTACCTAATGATCCAACGATGCGATCCCAGCTAATGCTTCTCCCTAGTTGCATTATGCTCAGAACATTTTCAGGCCACAATGTTGCGTCACTAGTGAGTGAAAAAAGTTGTCAACTACAACAACGCCAGATTATTGCTTTAGATGACACGGTACTTGTACCTGCATCTCTGAGGAGACTGAATCCTAACAAGGCAGTACCATGCAAACTCACTGCCGTTCCTGTTGTTCCACTCCAATGCACAGACTATTCAAGCCCTTTGATACGATCACTTATACATTTGAGTCCACCTACTATTTAAATTCAATGACAAAACCAGCACCGGAACGGATGCACATGCAAGCTAGCGAACTTTCAAAACATACTCCACGTTTTCCCAATAATAAGGCCTAGAGTCCGCCTCACCACCAGTGATTCGCACAAATCTTGGTGTCAGTCGGGAGGAAACAGAAGAAGGATGGTCACTTTACTAGCATTGTCAAGACAAATTTAGAATTAAAATGAGTCCAGCGCTAGCGGAGACTTGGCCGACTGTAATCCGTCCAAGTCGCGTTTGGCATGTGAATCATCCACGGACTTGTCGGCTCTCGAGACTTCTCCCGCGCCACTCACGACCTCTGTTCCCCAAAAATCGCTTAAAAGCTGAAATCCCAGCTGATAATTCTCTCCAAAGATCCTTTTCTGCATCCACTGTTACAATAACACAGTTGTGGGGCCAGTTTCAGGTTTAGGCTTGGTTCAAAACATTTTCAGGCCTCCTTGAACAGTGTCAGCTCCACCGGTGAGCGAAAAAGGCCTAGGAGCCTACCGCGGTGATTGAAATTTACACCAAAGTATGGCTCAACATGACTCATTGTTAGTAGTACCCGTGTCTCTAAGGAGACCATGCCATCCGAGCGGGGAGGAACGACTGGTAACACTGCCTCTCCTACTGTTCCGGACAAAGTAGTGCAAGCTCTCTTGTAAAATCACAACGGGAAAGGATAGGCACCCAGTCCAATTCCAATGTCGGTCGTTGTGGTAGGTACGAAGAGAGAGGGAGGGGCTGAGGGAGTTTCCTAATGCCCTAACACCACCTGTTGCCCTATCGGAGGGTTTAGACACCGAACTGCCGGCATTTAAGCTCATTTGTGATAACTTCATTATGAAAGCGTGCCTTACATTCTTCTGAATTGATCACTGCGCACTCGGCGATGATTTGTAGAAAATCACAGGTGACATTATTGTTGTTCTAGGCTTTGATGTGCCGCTCCCATCGTACTTTGACCACATCGTCTCCGAAGTGTGTTTCGATTGAATCCTTCTCGCTCGGGTCAAGCATTCATCCCAATATTTTAGGTATGCATGGTCTAGTGTGGCCACGAGGAACATGAGAGTCACTGCAAGACGATCAGGAGCCAGCTTCATGAGTCATTCCGAGTTCTTATTTGGAACAACTCACCCTTTCGAACATCGCTCAATCACCAGGTCATATTCAGGGCAAAACCCATGAGGTGATCCTGATTTTTCGGAAGAGGCATCGCCTGTATGAAAGACCATACACGACCTGGAATGTAGATATTTTCGAGAACGAGAGACATTGCCATGAGTTGAAGATAACCCGATCATCAATAACGTCAACAGCCATGATCAGAGATCTAGCGATATATTAGATTTGGGGATGTTACCGTCCCGATGTACACCAATATTTCTTGTCAAGAGCCGAATACTGTGAATATTAATTATGACAAAAGGAGAAAGAGACTAGTACGCATAATGTTTGGCGAGTGGGAGATCGGGCCAGATTTCCGGGTGGTGAGGTTGGAGCGGGTAACAGTCAGGTTGCCCCGTCATGTTGTGAAGCATCTGCCTAGTTTCTTTCCTACTTAGTGTCTTTCCGCAGGGTATGGTAATCGAATAAAGTAAAGAAGTGGGACTATGACGATACTGCAAATCCAACATCAAGATGCAAATACACACACACACACACACGAGCCTTCTCGAACTCGTGCCTCGCGCTAACCATCACAATAAATAGCATTTTCAAAAAGTTCATATCTAAAAACCCAGTATTTTTTCCTACATCTACACGTTGCTACCGCATGTTAGAAGAATCACGAAAAACAGCAAAGGTTAACCGACATTTGCGCCCACAATCATCATGGAAGTGCTTCTATCGCGCACAAGCTGCGGTATAACAGCAAGTCAAATCATCATTCCTCTTTTAATTATATTCTCTTACTTGAAACTCGAGTCATATGCTAATATCTGATGAGATAAATCTTCAATGTCGTCGTGATGTAAATTCCTCGTGCTTTCTCAGTATTTTTACTGGTGCTCTGCCTCGCAAGAGCTTTACCCCTGTATGACATGTTCCGGGGAGTATTAAGGGACAACAATCCAAGCCCAGGGTGCTAGCGCAGAAGAATCAATATTACGACCGAATACAACGGACCGAAAGGGTTCAACACTTGATCTGGATTGACGATTTACTGGCCTAAGTCAAGAGGTTGTTCGGAAAAGCGAACTAACAGAGCGGCTGTCAACGTAAGATAAGAGATAAGAATCTACCGAAAGACTCGGAGCATGTCACCGACGAAGTAGGCCGGCGAACATGAGAGTTCGGGATAGTGTCGGAAGTAGGAAACACGAGTCCAGTATCAACTAGAGACGGGTACTCTCGAGCACCTGACAATTGACGACGGGACAAGGGAGTCAACATTGTAAAAGATAGTGCGACACGCGACGTAAAAGGTGCTTGTATGCGTGTTCGCTAAGCGTAAAAAAATTTGGAGCGAGAGTAATCTCCGAGCACTAGCAAGGATCAAAGCTAAGACTTGCAAAGCAAGGCATCTTCTCGTTAACAGCAAAACGGTAATCCGCGCCCCAGAAGAACGGCACTATCTGTGAATTTTCGAGTCACCGTCTTCCATCAACAAGTCTGAGATATTAGCGAGCGAAATAATTGCTGGAATACCAAGGTGGAATAACAACAGGTATGTCTACTTAAGTGTTTTGCGTGTAAATCCTTCCATCGTCTAGAGAGCACTGGCACCTGAAAAAACAAAATAAGATTACATGCGGCAGAAACATACATTTTGACTTACCAGTAATAATATCCACCAGCTCGTTTGTAATGGCAGCTTGGCGGCCACGGTTGTACTGCATGGTAAGGGTCGAAATCATGTCAGTGGCGTTCTTGGAAGCATTGTCCATAGCATTACGACTGAAAGGAAAGGTATGAGTATTGGGTAGTAGGAGTGTATGCAGTTTACGTACCGAGCACTCTGTTCACAAGCGTGACCTTCTACAAGAGCAGCATAGACGGCGTTGGCTAGAGAGAACTCCACGAGGTCTTTGGTAGCATCATCCTCGTTCTCATATGCGTTGAAAGAGGCTAACACGCAATTAATGACCATACCACGAAAAAAACAAAAGTTGACGCGCACCGCTCTCCTTCAAAGCATCTTCACCCTTCACCTCCATAGTAGAAGCCTCATAGGAGATGGCAGAAACGAACTTGTTGTACACAAGAACGACCGAATCGAATTTGACCCCACTCTTGATAATGAGGTCTGTAACACCAGCAGCATCAGCAAAAGTGGGAATGTCTCTGCCGATTTGATTGAAAGTGATGTGGTAGTTGGAGTTGTATTGCCGGACAAGTTGGCTCTTGGACTTGTCACCGATGACAGCAATGGGTGAGTCTTTGCTGACTTCTGTGCCTTGAGGAAGAGGGGATTCGGGGTGGCCGGTCAAGGCTTTTCGGGTAGCCTTCGTGACGGACGAGTGGATACCACCGCAAAGACCCTTGTCAGATGATACGACGACGAAGAGCTTTACTGGTGTGGGTTTATCGGAAGGAGTGTTGGCAAAGACCTCTGAGGCACAGAGAATTGAGTAGGACGTGAGGAAGAAAACACGGTGAAGGGCTTACCCGCGTTGGCAATACCGTACTGCTTTCCGGCCTGCATTGCCCTCTGAGCCTTTGCGAGTTTGGTCGAAGCAATCATTTTCATCGACTGGAGCACGCGTTCAGCCTGTTTAACGCAGAACACATATCCCCCAAACAGACCTTTGTGATTTTTTCGATGTTCCGGACCGACTTCAAGCGCAGCTCGATTTCGCGCAGGGTGGCCATGTTGCGGGCCTGCGCGGGGGCGGCCACGGCGGGCTGCTGGGCTGCCGTGCGGAGGACAGAGCGGGCGAGCAGGGACATTGGGAGTTGAACGACCACGGCCTCTGTCGGGCAACCACGGACACCAGCGTCGTTTCGCACGGCCCCGGATCTGGCAGGAGTTTCCCGCGATCAGATAGCTGATCAGTCGAGTCAGCCGCCGCTCTCCTCACCATGGCCGACGAACCGCTTTTCGACCCGTCCCTCAAAAAACGCAAGAAGAAGACCGTCGCCTTCACGGAGGACCCGCTCGGCCCAGAGGCTGATCCCACCGTGCCCGCGCCGGAGACCATCGACAGCACCACCGTCGACGGCAATGCAGTCGATCTCGGACCAACGACCGCGCACGAGGCCATGAAGGAGAAGAAGAAGGATGAGGAGGACGAATTTAAAGCCATGTTTGGCGACCTCAAGAAGAAGAAAAAGAAGAAGGAGATCCCTCTTGACCTGGTATGTCAACACCACTCAACTCAAAAGCACCCAACTACAACTTTACAGGGAGATGATTCTGGTGCCTCGACACCAAATGCTGCCGCAGCCTCCGAGGCACCTCAAATCACATCAGACGATCTCGACTTTTCTGATATGAAGAAGAAAAAGAAATCAAGCAAAAAGAAGGCTGCTTTCGATCTCGAGGCATTCGAGAAGGAGTTGAATGAGTCCAAAAAAGGCTCGGAAGACGGTAAAAAGTCAAAAGATGATGATGACGAGGATGACGACGGTCCCATCGACACATCACATCTCGATCAGGTTGATGAAACCGAACTTGGTGAAAACCCATTCTCGCGGCCTGATGCACCCATCGGTGTAGATGCAGGAACAGAACCCTGGTTAACAAGTGACCGTGATTATACTTACCCAGAGGTAGACAATCCGCTTCAATACCGAATACACCCTAACAAGTATCACACATTAGCTGCTCACACGTTTCTATGCATCCCTCCACGCCGCCAACCCAGCCCTCCTCTCCTCATCATCCAAACGCTACACCATCGCGCCTCCCTCAATCCACAAAGAAGGAAACAAAAAGACCATCTTTGCCAACGTCACCGACATTTGCAAGAAAATGCACCGTCAGGTAAGAGCCTCAACTCCCATCAACAGCTCACCTTTAAATACTCACTTTGAAACAGCCAGAACACGTCATCCAATTCCTATTCGCCGAAATGGGTACAACAGGAAGTGTTGATGGTGCCGGCCGTCTAGTCATCAGAGGCCGTTTCCAACAAAAGCAAGTCGAAAACGTTCTAAGACGGTACATCGGTACGCATATAAACCATTATATCACCCTCTCAATAATCAATTGATCATCTTCTACAGTCGAATACGTCACCTGCAAAACATGCAAATCACTAGACACGCTACTCACAAAAGAAAACCGTATCTTCTTCATGGCCTGTGAATCATGCGGTAGTAGACGCTCCGTCAACGCCATCAAGAGTGGTTTCCAAGCTCAAGTTGGCAAGCGAAGCAAGAACAAGACGGGATAGGGAAAATTAGCATTACTCTTAGACTTTACCCCGCCCAAACGATCACCTTACCCCCCTTCTCATGATTCCATTCTCCACTATTGCTGTTAAAATCTTGTTTTTAGCTACTGTCACTATGTTTAGCAGCGAATCACTCCGTAAAACTTACTTCGCTAATTTCCACAGTACAAGTTTCAACCCCACGGGGATCAATTTAAACCGTCATATGAGCAATATTGGCACCAATCACTACATGATCATCATTACCACCATACGCGTACCCCCGGAGGTACGCACATCCAACCAATCGCAAATTGGGCTACATTGCAAAAAGCGGTGAAAAAACCTTACTTGACTTCATGGACCACCGTCTCTTGACATACGCATCATTATTGCATATACCCCTCAGCCACCAAATTCCGCAGTTCTCGATGTCAGAAAAATATTACTCCGCTTGAACTTAAGCAGCGTGGTCCACGGTCACTTTCTGTATTGAGATCTGGAGCTTAATATCCGAGATTGACCAAAATCTCTCTTTCCTCCGGCACGGAGGTCTATCACCTCTGTTCTGTCCATATTGAAATGTGATAATGGAATCAATTACCTTGGGCGCTTGTATTACTACTTCTCTCCATTCATTTGATTTGATAAGCAACACAATTAGTCTTAAGAAAACCGGTTTCACTGGATCTAATTATACAAATTTCTTATTCTTGGCAACATTATGGTGTAGCTAGCAGCGCATATACATGAAGGGGGGTAGGTAGGTTGAGGCGAGAGAGACGGCGAATACACACAAAACAAGAAAGGGTTTTCTTCATTATGTACCGCACCTCTCCCCGGTTAAAAAAAAAACCAGGACAAAAATTTTTTTCACTTTTTTTCCTGAATTGTTAGCCCCTCCCTCCTCTAGAGATCCGCATACTTCCCAGCATCCTTCCTAACTTTAGTCATAGCTGGTGATGAAAGAGAAAAGAATAGAAGCGTTAGTCATAAGTTGTTACATCGGGGGTGAAAAAAAAAACAAAAACAGATTTCTTACCTGCGATGATAGCGCTACCAACTCCACTCCCATCTTCCGCACGGCACGTCATGATATTCCTAATACGCGAATTTTATCCCGGGTTAGTCAACACAGCACCAGCACCACCAGCACCCCAAAACAAAAAGAACACAAGCATGAGGGCCGCAGTATCCGATTCCGAAAAGCCTCAAGTCCCCGCGAACCCGGAGAAACCCGAACGAAAAGAAAAAGAATAGAAGACGGTGGGGGTACATCAACGTGTGTTTCGGGTTGGGCGGGCGCGCAGAAGGGAATATGAAAGAGAAATCGAAAACGAATCGTTACACACCTTCCCTTGTCTCCGAAAATATCAGTTAGACCTTCATGAACTCTATCCGGGAACCCAGGATATTTCTAGACGCGATGAGCAAGTCAGTACCAGAACGAGCCACAAAAAAGGGTTCACAATGTGTGAACACCGATAAAGAATAAAGTCATATGCTACGAGAGCTTATCCTCCCACCACACCTCACTTCATCGCGTAAGGTGATACGTGAGAGACCTCTTCCTAACGGCATTGGAACGGACAGCCCATTGACAGAACCGTCATCTCCCAAATTTGTACAAACATGTCGGTGCAATGGGAAAAATAAAACCACCAAATCAATCAAGATCCGACAGTCCCACGAACAAGGAGTATACTCGGAAAGGAAACAAGAAGTAGAGTAACGCACGTTATACAAACTACCATCAGCGCCAACCAAGCATCCTTCATCCAAATAACCCATCTTGCTAACAATAGCAGCGATACCACAAGCACTCAAGCGTGCAGCACGTTTACCGATGAGTTTCGCCAATGCGCGGAAGAATTGACGTTCCGCCAGGGTGGTCTCGACGGCGAAGAAATGAGTGAAGATGCCGATGATCATGAGAAGTTCGTCGGTGGGGTCACTAGATACCGATTATTTGGTTAGTTTCAGGTAGTTGTTACCCAGCGAAGAAAGCCGTGGTCCAGCCGAAGGAATGCTCATAAGAGAAAGATAATGTCTCACCTTTCCATCAGTGACAAGAAGGCAGTGTCAAATGAATACGCTACTTCGAGTTTGTATGTATTCTGACCAAGAAATAGAACACCGTCGTCTATGAGTTCACATATGACCAGCCTGAGAATTTCTCCAAGATAACGACCGGAAATAAGTTTCTGATCCACGTTGCAATGAATGGGCGGGCGACGAAAGGAGAAAGAGATTGGGCAAATTAGTGCCCATTCCGTGGCGCAAGTTTAGTGGCTGCTTACCTCAAAAGCTTGTTCTCCGGGTTTGTTTGAAGATTCATCTACGATGGTGTCGTACTTGGTCCTTGGCAGGTGTTCATGTACAAATGAATCAAATGCGCCCTGCGATGCCCATTCGTCGCGTTACTAAATGCGGTTTACGAGAAAGCATCATATCTCACCCATTCACAGTTAATTGCCATCTCGTCAGAGGGATCTATTCCCAGATTCGAGATCTTTGGTATGTCTCTGACGCGCTCCATGTACGCTGCGTTGCACCCTGTCCCGAAGATTACAGCGATTTTGGTCCTGGGATTAACATAATGTGATGCAAGCAAGGTTCCAGTGGTGTCATTGATGAGAGCGGTGAGTGTCACTGGAAGTTGCTATGGACCATGGTTATTCTTAGAATCATGAGCGCTAGAAATAAAATGGGACACACGTATTTTTCCAAGGATTTGCGGAACATCTCTGCGACATCGTTACCTTCGGTATTGGGAGCACCGAACCCCTTGGTCCAACGGATGAGAACACCATGATCTATCTTCGCTTGCCTGGGAGGAGCGGGGTTAGACAGGCACTGCTGTCATTTCGCTGCAATTGAGAGAGGCTCACGAGCAGGGGTACGAAAACTAAATATAGTGTTAGTAAATGGTAGCCCAAGGTAACAATAGCCAGGGGTCACTGACGGTAAAGCCGAGGGGTAGCTTTGTGGGGGCCTTGATCTCGTTTTCTCCGCTGAAGTTGCTATCGATGAAGGTCTTGAGACACTCTGCGCAGAAATCGAATAGCTTTTGCCCGTCGTCTTGTTTTTGCTCTTCAGTCAGGCGGTATTTAGATTGGGTGAGCTCGAATTTTCCATCGCCCTGGACTGTGACAAGGCAAACGCGAAGATTGGTACCGCCTGTATCACATGATAAGCGGAAGCCATATTTCGGGTGACGTTTTGTGCGAATGATAACATACCGAGATCTAGCGCGAGAAAGTCACCATGTTCCTTGCTTGTTGGCCAGCCAAAAACATACGTCGGAATCATGGGCTTGGTGTTGAAAGAATCAAACGTTATTAAATAAAGAGACAAGAGTAAGATCTAGGCGTACGACGACTTGATCGTGCTTCTCGAGACCAGTCTCGAGGGCATCCTTGAAGGCTTCTACGATCATCCGCATTCTTTGCGGGGTCAACGTAAACCTAGACGTTTCATTGGCATGCCTTGTCTGATATCCGATAAGGTGTCCGATCAAACGTACAAGCTCTCAAAACGACGAAGGTGATCTGCCATAGTCCTGGGCGATATCAGCCGAATCTAGCTTGACATCGAAGAGTTGGAACGCACTTTTTTGTCGCGTGAGGCAGGCCTTCCTCATCGTGAGTCCTTGTGTGGTAGGCCAAGGTCTGGCCAGAAGGCAAGGTGAGGGTTCCAGAGCCTCTGCGTGATGCTGGCATGATTGTAGGATGGTGGTGTCGAGTAAGTGGCAATTGGTACTGGGGACCTGATCTTCATTCTGCATTTGGAAGGTCATCCCTCGTGGGAAAGCTTTTACAATTCCTCTCCGCCCAAGTTCCTCGTTCTCGCCCACTGTCTCCCGATGATTGGCCTCAAATCAACACTAAATGTGCGTGTATGCGGTGCTCTGTGATGTATATTGATCTTATCTCGGCCACCAGGTCATAGACAACTCTGGTGCAATTCTCGTGGAGTGCGTAAACATCCTCAAAAACAAGGTCAACAACGGCTGGGGCTCGGTGGGGGACGAAATTGTCTGTGTCGTGAAGAAGGCACGCCCCATCTCTGCGGCGTCGCAGGCCTCGGTAAATGCCGTCAAAGTGCGTCGCGGGGATGTTCGACGCGCCGTCATCGTCCGAACGCGGAAGCCTGTGCGTCGGCCGGACGGCCGAATCATTCGCTTCGATGATAATGCTGCCGTGCTGTTGAACAACAAACGCGAGATGCTTGGGACACGTGTCGGCGGGCTTGTGAGCGCAGATCTGCGGATGAAAGGATGGGGAAAAGTCGTTAGTCTGGCACCCAAGGTATGTCGTTCTCGGAGTCGGAAGGAGGTCCATCGCCTGACGGCAATCTTAGGTTCTTTGACCTACTGTATCTAGAGACCATACACCTAATATATTCCACGCATTTTCTGGTGCTTCATCGGACCGACGGGCGCGCTAAGCGGGGAAGAAGGTCCCGGCGGTCCATGGACCGGTCCCTGGTGCGAACCCTGTGCTTAGTCAGCGTACGCTCACTGCCTTGGCTGATCTGCCTCAGCGCCGTGCTTGGAACAATTGAGACGCCTCATGGCAGACACGTTGTACTGATAAACCCTCTCCACGGAATTCATACGGCTTTCCCAGGGACCATCGCATATCACGAGCGCTCCCGTGATATTTAACCCCCACGTTCTGATCTGGATATCCCTCCATCCGGCTATCCAGCCATTCACCCCCAATAGCCTTGTTCGAATGAGGGATCGTCCCGACGGCCACCGGGCACTGTCCGTGGCCCAGGATCCTACACCTCCAGAGCATGCTCTGTGTGTCGCCACAAGTATGCACTCCCAATGACGTCTCTTGTTCTGTCCTGATTCTCTCTTTCCCTAGGAAGATCAAATGTGACGGCGGCAAGCCAAGCTGTGAAAGCTGTGTCAACGGTGGACGTGCAGATGAGGTGCGTCCTCCGCAGGCCATCTAGCTCATGCTCTCACCCCATCACAGTGCACTTATAGCAAAGAAGTCGGTCGTCGCCCCGAAGTGAAGGCCATTATCAAGCTCTACGCTCACAAATATCCCTCCTCTTCAAGTACATTCACCATCTCGAATCGCTCCTTGACCAATGCCAACGCGATCATCCTGGTTCTCTGGCATGCGGATACCGACAACATCGGCCCGAGCACTGGGAAGAGCCAGAATCCCCAGAAAGATTGGTTCCTGAGGTCCCAGAAGAAGAAGACGATAGCGAGAACAGTGATGTTGCCAATGAATTATGCCTCCCCACCCAAAACCTCAGGGTACGTCCGTCATATGTTACATGTGTTTCTCCCCGAATAAATCTACTCCAATAGCTCGAGGAAGGAGGCCTGCTACTACATGGTGCAACGGCGCCCTGGCGCTATTCCTCCGAGCCAATGCGAGCTTCTATCATTCCCCGGCAATGGGCGATATCAGAGAATCCAGATGAATCATACACCCTTCGTGTCGATGGCTCAGACGATGCGCACTTCGATCCAAACTTCGATTGGTCGAGACATCTTCCTCCTGAGGTCCATATGGATAGGGTGGAGCATGACAGGCATGTCTCTCAGCTCATTGTTCTCGAAGATAGCTTATCAATGATCTAGGATTCTTGACCTTGTATTCAAATTTTTCACATCTTGGTGCCTACGAATAGTGCCCCCGCTGTTCCTGCGGGACATGTATCGTGCATTGAAGGTGCCCAAAACCCAAACTGCTCCCCGCCTCTCGCACTATTCTCCCATGTTGCACAACGCAATTTTAGCTCTCGGTACAGCATTTTCCGATGTACCAACCCTGAGAGATCTAAAAACGCGTCTCTACTTCCTCGACAAAGCGAAGAGTTATATCGAGGTTGAGTGCTCCCGCCCGCACATATCTGTTGTGAACGCCTTGAGCCTCATCGCGAGCTTCTACTCGAGTCAGGGTGATCAGACTCTTGGATTTGTATACTTCGGTAAGTTTTTACCTGTAGCTATGCTTGTTCGCGGCGCTGAACGTGTCCTTAGGTATGAGTGCATGCATAGGTCAAGCATGTGAGTTGTTTTGGCTTCTTTTATTGTTTTTTTTTTGTGTTTATCGATGTCTTTAGTGGGACTGAAGGTAGACTGTGGTTCGTGGGTCGGGACTGTCATCACAGAAGAGGATCAAGTGGACAGGAACTGGACGTATTGGACTACTTACTGCCAGGTAAATTTGTTCCATACGATCTTCAACCTCTTGCTAATGTATTCTCGCAGGATGTGTATTGGTCATTCTACGTCGGCAGAGAATTCTGTATACCTACGACATCCAAAAATGTTCCTATTCCGTTCGTGGACGCCGATTTCGATAAGCTGGATTGGTATCACGCTCCATCTGGCATCTCGTCTCAACCGGGTTACATGTCCAAAACGTTCTCATCTACATGTGAGTTGTCGATGATCACCAAGGATATTATGGACGTTGTGTGAGTTACTGCGCCTTGTTTTGTGAACCGTGCATGATGCTTACTTCTATTGATGACAGGAATGTTCTCGATGGTCCCGGAAACAGGCAAATGGTGCTCGACCCAAAGATCAGTGAGATCGAGTGAGTATCCATCCTACGTTATACAAAGATATAAGTATTCTATCATTTGTTATTTAGTCTCGCATTGCATCGGTGGCATGACAATCTCCCCGATGAGCTCAGCAACACGATCAGAATGCGCACCCATCCCACTCCTCACCTCCTTCAACTCCACTTAACCTTTCACTGGTCCTTCATCCTCCTTCACCGACCTTTCTACCGTCGTCGTTCAAAGTCCGTCGTCACGCAGGAGGGCGTTATCGACCATGCGAAGGTTCGATGAATTTTTTTCTTGAATTATTCGGGGTTTGACGACAGGAATCAGATTTGTAAACGCTCCGCTGATGCTATCATGGATTTCCTCGGTATCTGGCGTCAATACTTCACTCTACGATATGTGCCTATCACATTGATACAAACTATCTTCGGCGCTGGGACGATCTATCTTTTGTCGGCTCTCCAATCCGTTGAAGGTGCACGCGTCGCCAACAAAGAGCTTGGTCACGCCATGTCAAAGACCCTTGAGTGTGTACAATATTTGAAGGAGGCGGGAGAATCGTGGCCTTGTGCGACGAAGATCGCGAATATTTTACGGGATTGGCAGTATCAGACCAAACCGAAGATTCGTGAACGGACGACGTTTTCGCCTTTTGCGTCGGGGACTTTACCTCCGAAACAACCCGTGATACTGATCGAGGGTCGTAATCATGACTCTATGAATGAGGATAGTGAGGCTGTGAAGAGAAAGCATAAAGTTTCGGCGTCGGGTGAAGGTTCGAGGAAGCGTCAGAGATCTGGGAGTGGCAGTTCGATTTCACGAACTGCGAGTGAAAGTTCTTCAAGAGCTTTAGCACCTTCGATATCTGTTTCGTCGTCGAGTGGTTCTAGGAATGATCATTCGTCGGTTGCACTCGCTGTCAACCAGCCGCTGCAGTTGCCGACTCCGCTATCACTTCCTCCTCCAAGTCCTCAACATCAATCGTCGTTCCAGTTTGAGACGGCTTCTCCCCTACTATCTTCGCCGTACCATGCAACCACACCTCTACCTTCGAATTCGACACAACATTTACAACTCCAACCGCCGGCACCATCAATATCTTCTCGAACGTCGTCACCGCTGTTACCGTTTGTGTCTTCTCCACAACCCCAACCTTGGAACGCATTATCTGAGGAGGTGTTACCTTTACCTGATGTTCAACCGGGACGTTCTGTGTCGCCTCCGATGCGACCTTCGGCGCCTCATCCGCGTACGCATGTGTCTGCACAAGCGTCTCCTTCAACGCCTCATCAGCGGCAGTCTTCTTCTAGCGTGACCCTTATGCACCACGATAAACAAGGTACCGAATTGGATTTGAATATCCTTGATCCAAATATAGCCCCTCAATCGTCGCCACTATCGTCTCCATCGAGGACAACGCATTCTGGTGTTGAGCCTACTGTTAACGCTCCGTCAAACAATCAACTTCCATGCCCGAATTATCATCTATATGCTCCTGGGAGTATCTTCACGCGTCGACCACTTCCTTCCATCAACACCAACCCCTTACTTCCTTCTCCTTCCAGTGTCGGTGGCGCATCCGGCATTACTCCAAATAATAGGAATGCCAATGAAGGAAGAAGATTGTTGGAAACGCAGCAGCAGATGCTTTTGAGTCCGACGAGTTATCAAATGGCTATGCCGAATGGACAACGCTTTTGGGAGATGCCGTTCTTTCCTATTAGTTATGGTCCTGAATTTGGTGATGAAACGTCGATACTTCAGTATTTGCAGATGACGCAGGTTCGGCGGGCACAACAACAACAACAACAACAGCAGCAGCAGCAGCAGGCGATGCAGGAGGGGGATAATCCGATGACGGCGTTGAGTGAATTGGGGTTCGAGTTTGTGACAAAACACGCTGAGGGTGCTGGTTTTGTGATGAGGGGCGGTGACAGTGGCAGCGGCGTTGGTGGCAGTGGCAGTGGCGTTGGTGGTGGTGGTGGTGGTGGTGGTGGTGGTGGAAATGCTGCTGCGGAGGGGCAAAATGTGGATGTGGATATGACATGGGAGGGGCGAGAAGGGTGGGAAGTTGTTCCCGGGGAATGTGTGACCGAGGAAGAGTTTATGAACTGGTTTCCGGTCGCGAATTGAGGGAGGTGGGTGAGTGCGCGGTCGTGGTGGTGTGGTGAGCGGGAGTCGAATGTGTGTTGAGAATGTTGACACGATGCTGGGTGACGTCTTTTTTGAATCTGTTTCCTCTCTTTGATTTTGCCTGTGGGGGCGCGATAAATCTCTTCTTTCCTCTCTTCCATTCTTCCTCTCTTCCTCTCTCCTGTCCTCTCTCCGTCTCCGTTTTTCCTCTCCCTCCTATGTCCGGCTCTTTGCCTTTGTTCTTCTATGGCCATCCCTTGGTCACTGTTTACTCTGCTCTTGCTTGCTGTTTCTGAGGCTTCGTATTTCTGATTCACTCTTTCCTTGCTGCTTTTTTTCCAGGTTTCAGATCCCTCTCTCATCACTCTCGATGCTCGTTGCGGTCGAAATGTTCTCGCTCGTCCTCGCTTCGATTCGCCGTTTTCCTTTTCTCGATTGTGTGTTTTTCCTTTTCAATGCTGATTCTGTTGGCTACTCGACTTTCCCTGTTCCTGAGGGATAGTTTCAGAGGAGCTTAACACTAGTTTCAGCGAATTATGCCCATTCCTCCGATTTTTTATTTCTTTTTTCACTCGCTCGCTCGTCTGAGTGTACGATAGCGTTGGAGTTTCTCGTCGTAGTTTTTCTTTCTTTTTCTTTCTTTTTGAGCTGGGCATTGATCCCTTCCTTCTTTCTTCTTCTTTCCTCTCCACCCCCCAGGTGCATATCAAAGGAGTCACCGAAAGACGTCTTCCCTCATTCCGGCCTTTTACACATCGCGAAACATCGAAACGCATCAGTATCGAACCCGTCGCCATCCCGAACGACAGCAATTCCCGTATTCTTGGTTTCTCACAGTCGGTCATGTCTTTTTACGGATACAAGAACAGATACTCAACTTCAAGCTTTGCATTTCTGGAACAACTATGTTTATATGTTTACATTCTTATACAGAACCTTGTGGAGCCAGGTGCATCCACGAGGATCTGGCTTGATTCGATATACTTTTTTCGTTTTTTCGGAACGAGAAATGTGTCGCGTCTGTTTATTTGGTTTTTAAAACTATTCAAGGGCTTTTTTGTGTTTTGCATTTTTTGTTTGCGTTTTTCAAAGGGCAATTTTGGTATTTCATATGTATATATTGGTTTAGCGTATGTATGGTTCTTAGTATGATTTGGTTTTTGTAGGTAGGTTGTTTGTATAAGTAGTAGATGCTCTTAATTGCGATACAATATATAAAAAGTTAATGTGTAAATGTGGGGTAGTGAGTACGGTTCAAATTGATTCGTTACGTGACTAGTAGATGGTGAAAGTATCGACTCTCTGACCACGAGAGAGGGGCAGCATCACAATCAGAAGTTATATGTTTGATGCCGAATTTAATATATCGGAAGTGACATGGACGTGATCCGTCAGTGATCTACTATTGTCACTAATAGAACAAGTTCCGAATTCAATCTACAACTTCTAGTCTGGTTTCCTCACAATCTTGATGTTCATCACCGCAACGAATACCCTTGGAGTACTGTTTCATTTCATATTATCATTACACGTCCGTCGGAGCTTGGAAAAGCAAATTTCATGTCTAATTCTGTCTCTTCCCGACGAGATATTATCCCGAATTCTCTACGACCTCGATTGTTGAGGTATACTAGCCGCGAGGCTGGTGCGTATATTCCTGGCTTACTCTGTACCCTGAGACTTAATCTTGTCTGGCGTTCGGCGTTAGACGTGTAGGAGATTATACGCAACTAGTCGATCTCCCTTGCTGTGGGGTTTCAAAGCTCTCGAGGTTTGCTACACTATCGTGCATCCAAACCAACGAGTTACAAAGAGATAAATATCGGAGGAATGGGCCTAATTTACTGAGACAATTGTTAAGCTCCTCTCAAACTAGCCGTCAGAAATAGGGGCTCCACTAGACGATAAAATCGAGGAAAGACACAATTGAGAAAGGGAAGATGGCGAATTGAAGTGTGGACGTGCGAGAATGTTTCGTCTGAAACAAGTATCGAGATTAATGGATGAAAGGGAGGGGTCGGAAACCTAGGAAAATGGCAGCAAGGAAGAGTGAATCAGGAATACGAAGGTCAAGAGATAGCAAGAAAGAGCAGAGAGAACAAAGGCTAAGGAATGACCATAGAAGACGGAGGCAAACATCTGGGTACGAGAGGAAGGGCAAGATGCCGAGACGGGAGACGACATGAGGAGTGGAGAGAGGAAGAGAGGAAGAGACTAAGAGAGGAAAGTCGAAATTGACTGCGCCGTCTGTGGGCAGAAGCCAAATGATCAGTTAATATGTGATATGGCTCATGGGGTTCCGTTGCGCGATTGTCGGATGATGAAAGACTCGGCCCTCTCATCACAAGGGGAAAAGGTCATATGTCTAGTGAATTGAGTGGTAGTGATCGCAGTAACATGGAAGTGATCCACTAGTCACCTACTGTCACTAATAGAACTTCCGACCCCATCCTACATCTTAGTCTGTGGTTTTTTCATACGCTTCTTGTTCAATTCCACAACAAATAGGCTTGGAGTACTGTTTATTCCATCTTATTCTTGCGCGCACGTTGGAGGCCCGAAAAGCGAATGGAGTCCTGGTGTTCAATTCTGTGTCTTCCTGACGAAGTGCTGTCCCGAATTCTCCACTACCTCGATTGTTGGGGTATAGTGGCCGCGAGGCTGGTGCGTATATGACTTGTTCACTTTCTAGCCAGATGCTTCTGACGCCCAGTATTAGACGTGCAGCAGATTCTACGCGAGCAGTCGATCTCCCTTGCTGTGGCGTTCCAAAGCTCTTGAGGTGTCATATACGTCTGGAATCCCGTTACTTGAGCAGCCGGTAGAAAATTATACGGAGGAGCTAGAAGAGAAGATAGTAGCGCGTGCTCGGGTCAGCCAAAGATGGCGCAACTTGGATCCATCAAATTTCCAACTACGAAAAATTGACGTGCATTGTCCTTCAATTTTCTACGAGCTCCAATGGCTCCCAGGAGGGAGGTGGCTCCTGGTCAATCTGGATGGTATTGTCAGTATCATGGACTTAGATATGCCCGAGCCGACTCGGGAACCTCTGTTCGACGCAAGCAATTCCGCGGATCCCCTGAATCAGTCAGCGATATGGACGGACCCAACTAAATGCTGGTTGTCTCCACGGATAGCCCTTCATCACAGGAATACACTAGGACAGGAAGGTAAGAATCACTGTTCAGCCCAGTAACTCGTCGCTAACAGTATAACAAGGCCCAAATCGAATATGTCTTTACCAGCTGACTTCGATAGGTCGCGGGTCAAATATGAAGTGGACCGCACACGAAATTACTAGCATACATACGTCGGCCCGTGCCATGAAAGAACTACGACTCAACAACGAATATGTCCTCGAGCAATGCATGCATCATCATGAAAGTGATTATTTCTTCAAGCTTTATATTTACCAATACTCAGATGGCCCGCTTCGCCTCGGTGAATTCGACTGGGAACCCAGGTCAATGGTGAGTTATCCCTCCTTTTCAGGACTGATATTCAATCAATTTCCAGGTCTTGCTTTTGCCCCACAGTCGGATAGGCGTCATCACACAAACACACATCAAAATCTTGTCCATCAATCCGGTAGGGTCTGATGGCCTCATATTGCAACCGATCTTCTCTACACTAATCGACGCAAATTCCCTATACCGAGAATCCTACCAATCTCACTCTACACTCTACCATTCCTACCTCAAAGTTATAACTGAGGATTGCATGTTCGAAATTCAGTTTCCTCATGATTTGAACGGGTATACCAGAGGAAGATCACCCTTGCCCATGGCCCATCTACTTACATGATCGAAGGACCCTCGCTCCTAATTCGGCGATTGGACGACCAGTCTGTGGATTTCATCTTTTATGGACCGGAGGGGAGAGACATGAGTGAAACTGCTTCTCAAATCTGTATCCCCGCACATGTATCTCAAACCCATCTGACTGCTTGTGATGTAGCTTCGGGACGTCTACTTGCGAGCCAATACCAGGGGCGCATATTATTCCAGGTATAACTCTTACCGTTATACTCAACCCGCCATAGCATCTGGTAGATGCTTGGAATTATGATACAATAATTGAAAAGTCAATATGTAATGTGGGTAGTAGGTGCGGCTCAAGTTGATTCGTTGTGTGACTCTCGGATGGTGAAAGTTTTGGCTCTCTCACTAAAGGAGAAAGGGCATCATAATCAGAGGTGACACGGATATGATCCATTTGTGACGCATCCTGTATCACCACTAACAGAAAAATCTCGACCTCAACCGTCATTGTGCAGTTTCCGGCCTGTAGTCTTTTCACGATCTTCATGTTTCTCTCCACAACAAACACCCTCGGAGTACTGTTATATTCCATCGTATTACGCGTAGGCCGGAGACCTGAAAAGAAAGTCGCGTTGTGTTCCATTTTATCTCTTCCCGATGAGCTATTATCCCGAATTATCCACGACCTCGATAGTTTGAGTATACTGGCTGCAAGGCTGGTGTGTATATGCCTCGCTGACACTCCTACCCAATGCGCTTCTGACATCCATTATTAGACGTGCAGGAGATTATATGCGACGAGTCGATCTCCCTTGCTGTGGCGCTTCAAAGCTCTCGAGGTGTCCTATACATCTGGAATCCCGTTACTTGAGGAGCCGGTAGAAAATTACACGTCGGAGGAGCTAGAACAGAAGATAGTCACGCGTGCTCGAATCAGTCAAAGATGGCGCAAGTTGGATCCAACGAATTTACAACAGCGACAGATTGACGTGGGCCATCGTTCTCACCCTATCTACGAGTTCCGATTACTTCCCGGAGGGAGGTGGCTCCTAATTAACGAGAATGGCATTGTCAGCATCACCGACTTAGATCCACCCAAAGCAGCTCGACAAACTCTGTTCGACGTAAGCAGTTCCACAGATCCCCTCACTAATTCAGAGATATGGATCGACCCAACGAAATACTGGTTGTCCCCACGGATTGCCCTTCATTGTTGGAGTACATTTGAACACCAAGGTAAGAGTAGTTTAGTCTATAAATACGTCGCTAACACTATTATAAGGCTCGAGTCGGATATGTATCTATCAGCTGAATTCGACAGGCCGCGGGTCAAATATGAAGTGGAGCTCAGAGGAAATCATTACCATACAAACTTCGGCTCGTGGCATGAAAGATGAGCTGCGACTCGACAATGAGTATGTCCTCGAACAATGCATGCACCGGGATGAAAGAGGCTATTTCTTCAAACTTTATATCTACCGGTACTCAGATGGCCTGCTTCGCCTGCGGGAATGTGAATGTGACCCTAAGTCAACGGTCAGTTATCCCTTCTCTGCAGGACTGATATTCAATCAATTGCTAGGTCTTGCTCTTGCCTCATAGTCGAATAGGTATCATCACACAGACACACATCAATGTTTCAGCCATCAATTCGGTAGGGTCAGATGGCCTCACATTGCAACCGATTTTCTCCATGTTGCTTGATCCAATTTTCGCACAACGACGATCTTATCGACTTCACTCTACATTCTATCATTCCCACCTCAAACTTGTCAAACAGGATTGCATGCTCGAAATTCAATTTCCTCATGATACAAACGAGGTGTACCAGAAGAAGATTACGCTTGCCCATGGCCCATCCGGTACCTCTGCAATAGAAGGACCTTCACTCTTAATTCGACTATTCAAAGATCGCTCTATGGATTTTATTTTCTATGGACCAGAAGAGAGTTGTCCAGGACAAGCTGCTTCTCAAATCTGCATCCCTGCAGATGTGTTTCCAACCTCCCTGATACTCGTAGCTTGTGATGTGGCTTCGGGACGTGTTATTACGAGCCGATATTCAGAACGCACGTTATTGCAACTATGATAGTAATAATAATGATACATTGATTTTAGAATCAGTACTCGACATGGATGGACGTCCGTGGTGTTCACACCCGCTCACATGTGAGGAAAGTGGACTCCGCTGGACATGTGGATAGACCTGTCATGGAGGTATGAAAAGCGTCTGGCTGAAAGAATGATGGAGACAAGGAGGAAGATTTTGTGTCTGTGGAGAAGGGGCATTTAGGAGGATTTTGCAGGTTTTGCGAGCGGTATATACTGTAAAACCGATGTGCCACACCTGCCAATGTTGGTGGTCGTCCCAATAACTTGACCTCGTGTCTCTGCCTGCCTAGATCCATAAGCAGTTTTTCTGCCCCCCTCGGACCATCATGAATCCCCTCAGTAGTGTACCCCCTCGTATAACCACCTGGTCCAGGTTGGGGGGGAGTCATCTTCTCGAATTTTTACGACGATTCTTGGCTTTCAATTACCATCATGTGGTCAACCTTTTAGGTTGGCATCCGGAAAATGGTGCCTAACCCAAGGATCACTGAGATCGAGTGAATACTTGTCCTATGCCAAAGTTCATATTGTGATATGTGCCTATCTCACTAATACGAATCGTACTCAGCAATGGAACGATTTACCAAAGGTGCACGCATTGCTAACAAGGAACTCGGTCATACCATGACAACAATTTGGATGGATCAAGGCGGGTGAGTCGTGGCATTGCGTGACGAAGATCGCGAATATTTTAGGGAATTTGCAGTATCAGCCTAACCTAAAGAATCAGGAACGGGGAGTTTGCCTTTGGCGTTGAAGACTCTACCTTTAAACAATCCTGTGACAATGATCGAGGATCGTGGTCATACACCTGTGCATGAGGAAGGTGAGGTTGTGAAGTTATCTGAGATTGAGTGAAGGTGCAAGGAAGCGTCAGAGATCTCGGCCGGATAAGGGTGTCGGGGGAAAATACTGATACTGATAGTAAAAAATTAATTGTATATTTATTATGTAAGTACGTGACGTTGTCTTCACCCAGTTCCGCAGTTCAGTTCAACTCTGGTTCAACTTGTCTATTGTTATCACCAGCGTTATGAATACTAATTCAAGAACATTCACAGGCGATATAAACCCTTCAAGGTAAGTATTTCCTTTTCTACGCTCTCACTGACATTTCTGATCAGTGATCATATTTGCAGTGATAGCAGCTCCTCGACGAGAAATGAAACAGCTGCCGAAACTTTTGTGGATAGTTTTATGCCTGCTGAAGGTGCTGGAAGCACAAGCTATATGCCTACTGCCACTAGCAGCCCTCCCAAACGAAAACCTGGCCGACCAAGGAAACTGCAAGATCCCAACTCACTGGTACCCAAGCGAGGCCGAGGACGACCAAAGGGATCACGCAACTTGAAGTCGAAGGGCCCCTACAACATAGATAAGGTATGGCTCTCTTTTTCTATTGAAATGAACATGACTAAACTTGTTTCTATACAGCGGCCTGTTGGCCGCCCCGAAAGCAGGTCAACCCCAAACAATTGGTGGATTCACATTTTTCGGTTGAGAGAGGGAAATTTGTAAGTCGTCTTACATTTTATCACAGTTGATATCTACTTTATGGCCATTAGATTGTTTCTGGTGTCCATCCAGAACGTTGCCAGTCCCTTCCCCCATATTTCACCCACATCATGTACCTACACATGATAGTTTGTCATTACCGGTAAGACCTCATATCTGTTTCGTTATATCTACTAAACTATCATTCATATAGCCGGCCATTCCCCCTACTACTACTGGTGATGCACCTTGTGCACAACCGTCTTTCTCTGCCCAGCCCCAATTGGATAACCCACCGAATTTCAACATGGTGCAAATCATGGCTGATGAAGACTTACTTCGGCCTGTTGATGATAGAGGTGACGAAGAAGAAGGTGTAGGTGATGGTATCGGTGACGACAATTTAGGAGATGTAGACGAAGATGTGGCTGATGATAACGTGGAGGATGACAGGCCATTTTCTGCTCGGCGCCCACTACCCCCATGGCTTGCAGACGCATTTAACGCAAAGCTCAAAGAGGCAGCCAACCGCAACTCAGCTGGTGTGCCAGATCTATATGCGAAATCTCGCACTTTTTGGTTTCCACAGCAAAGCACATTTTTTATCCTCGAGAACATGCCTCACGTAACTCCATCTCATTTATATAACCCACGATTCTTTTTATGGGATCCTGCTGCGCTTGTTGATGTTCCATGTCCTCGATGTTCACAAAAGCTGGTTCGTGATGGTCATGTTGACCGGCCACGCCGTATTGTTGATTTGAATGGTCCCATTTGGATTGTTGGTTATCGCTACCGCTGCTTACGATGTCTCAATCCACCAAGAAGGCCCAATTCATCAATCTCAGTCACATATCGAAGCTGGAACCACGCTATCATTTCAGTACTCCCCCGACATCTCAGTGATGAGTTTCCAATATACTTGAGTCATCGAAGTGGCATGACTAAGTCGCTTCTTTCGTTGATGCGATCCTGTTTTCAACATGGGATAGGTTCAAAACAATTTTCGGACATGTTGCGTATACTTCAAGTTTCGAAATATGATGAACTTCATCTTCAGTATCTTAAGTTCCTAGCATCTCGGCGAAGTACTCTAGATCGGTTTCTCAGTAAGCGGGAGGAGAAATACCATCACTTTCCGTCTTTTGAGAGCATTGGTCCTGGAGGATTCCATGGCTTTGTGCCAAGCTGTTCATGGCTTCGGGACATATATGATAGGCATATTGAAGAACATCAGCATGAAATATATCAGCATACAGCGATGTTGACAGGAAGGGTTTGCGCAATTGATCATAGTCATAAGGTAGATTATTTTTGCCATCATAATCCTAACTCATACTCAAATCGTTGTTAGGTTACAAAACATATGATTCGTGTTGAGGGAGAACAAGTTTTTACAGGTCTCTTAACAATTACTAATGAGCTGGGGCAAATACGCTCATGTAGCCTTGTCGCTACAAAGGCACACTCTCAGTTTCAGAGTGCGCTTAGCCATATGGCACAGTCGCTTCAGCTTTATGGCCATGAACAACCACAAGTCTTTTACACCGACAATATGCATGACAAGCAATTTCTAGAAAACTCATTCCCATCTCTACGCAACAATGTCATACCTGTCGAAAAATACTCAGCGCTTGATCCCTTGGATCTTGCTACTGAGGGGATTGAAATTTTTCCCAAGTCTACAGCACAATCTATCAACGACGCTATATCAACTATTCTTGCCGATGTTCCCTTAGACAATGGGTATCTTGTTGTTGGCTTTGATTCAGAGTGGAATGTAGAGCTATCACCCTGGGGACAATTCACTCGCAGTGATAAAACATCAGTTATACAAATTGCATATCAAAAGCGAGTATATATTCTACAGGTGAGTTAACAAACTTTCTACATGAAAATTGGTGATTACTTATTGCTTTTGAATTGTAGATACGAGAACTAGTTGCAGAACAAATGATTCCTCACAAGTTGGAATTACTTTTATCACACCCACGAATTCTCAAAGTGGGCCGTTTAGTTGCAAGTGACCTCAAACGTCTTCATGATGCATTCCGACTTTCAAAGCCTCTATCTGGTGCTGTTGATTTGGCTAAATTGGCTAAAGAGAAAGCAGTTATTCGTACATTGCAAGGCATCTCCCTTGCTGATCTCTGTGCAATAGTCATCCAGAAACGACTTGACAAAAACACTGCACTTCGTACTGATCAGCAGTGGGATAACACCACCCTCAACAACGAGCAGCTGCAGTATGCAGCCAAAGATGCTTATGCTAGTCTCGCTATTTATCGTGTTCTTTCACTACTCCGAAATCCTTCCCCGATTTCCTTTTCCAACCTACCATCGGCAAGCACACCACTATTACTTTACAACTCAGATAACACTAGCATTATTGCACGAGCAAGAACTCTTGATGGCCCCATGACAGTTGATGTTTTCGATAACATTCCCATGACACCAGACAAAATGGTGGTAGAAATTACCCAGGTCTTGGTACCTGGTGCGGTGATAGGCTCTCACCAATCACAGAGCCTCCGAAGTTTTGGTGCCCCTCCATTCTCGATTGTCTGCTTTTGCCACCATCTCTACCGATATGACCCAGTTCTCAATTCTGACGATATTTCAACAATGGGAATAGACCAAACCTCTATATCAACAGACACAATAGCGCAGAGCAACAATTTTATGGGTCCAAATATAGACCTCAATGGTACCAACTCGGACGAGCTTGAAACCAGATACATTTCACTTGCTCAGCTTCTTTCTGAAGACCTTTCGGAATCGGGCCCTTCACAACCTTTTGAGCCAGCAAATCAACTGGCAAGTAGCATGCGAGCAAATGACTCACAACCAATTGATGTTGATGCTCTACTCGGAGTCAATATATCTTGGGATACAACTATCCGAAGTCGTGTTCTTCGAGATATTTGGCATGTGTTTCATTCATTTACAATTTCAGCTAGTCATAGCTTGAGGAAGGCTTTCACTCGTGAGTTACGAGATGCACTTTTCATTCCTGATGAGGAGGATCGTGTCCGCATCAATACTTGGGGTGCACAACAGAGACCAAAGCAAACATATGAGTCACTTCGCAACTCATCAGCACGGTGGATTCAACGACGATGCAAGCATGTAATTCCACCACCTGACAGACTTCATGAACTTGTGTATCACGTTTTCAAAACATTCGGCAACCTTTTAGACCCACAAACAAAGAAACCACTTTTCAATGAAAGCAATTGGAAAACAGCTGCAAACGTTCTTGACTCTATCCGGAAAGGTTATTTATCTGATCCTCCCGGTGTTCCTCTCTACACCATAATTGGAGCGGATAAAAAAGCTGGCAATCTACCTATTTATAGGTGTGCTCGGGGTACAAATGCGACTGAGGGTGGGGTTCACACCCATATCCGCAATCGGCTGCCAAAGTATGGAGCCTCAGTAAGGCATGTCAATGCCTCGCTCTTAGACTTCATTTTGACACATAATATACGAGTACGCTTTTTTTGAATGAAAATTTAATTTTTACTTACCAATTCTTTTTAGACAGGTGTCTACAATACAACTGGCAAACATTACCGAGGTCATTTTTCAATCTGGATTATCAACGAACTTCAAGAGTACCTGGTTTCTCTTGAAGACATGTTCTATCAGCCTTCCCGGATCACAGGATGGGTAAATGGTAATCTTTATATGCAAACTTCAGAAACTTTTGGAATTCTCCCAATTCCTGAGGATATCTGTTCCTTAAGCGGAATGGGTTCATTTATTCCTGGCACTCATATCAAACATTCATTCCTGGCTTCACGACAAGGAACGTTTAAAGCTGTGCTTCCGGTTCACACTAAGGCTGAACGTGACTTATTTCATTCACTGTCAATTTCTCCAAACTCTGTTTTTAACCCAACCACTGGAGAACCTGATTGGCGTGCAGCAGTGAAAGTTTGGAATTCATTTGCAAACACGGATAATGATAATGCTATCTATTACAAGGTACATAACTAGTTGCTCTAAACGTAAGAAAGAAGCTGATTTTATTCAGCTTGTTGAACAGCTTCGAGTTTATTATCACAAACAACAAACACTCGCACAAGTCCATGATGCTCTTACTCTGACCTCAGAGGAGCGACGGTCATTATCTCATGTAATCCATGACCCACGACGGTCAAGGCATGCTCCACCAGTCCCATCAGTTCCTGCCTGCCCTGTTACAACTACGTCAGGAGTGCTCGGAACACCGCTACAATCCCATGCAGGGCCATCATTCCATAATTGGCATATAGGCTCCCTTCCTGCGCCCATTGTTTCATCATCATCATCTGCAATTACAACCGAACAAAGCCATCCATCGTTACAGCTACAAACTCAGATGGACAATATTGCACGACATCGAGTGGCTAACAAATCTAAAGAAACAAACCCACAGAAGAAGGTCCGAAAGGTAAGAACATGTCGTAAATGTGGTGTTGATGGTTGTGCTGGTCGTAGAATGGTTAGCTTATGCAAAAGTGCATGTCAAGATTGTGGCCAAAGGGACTGCCAAGGAAGAAACTCAAGCCGACCAGATAAGCCCTGCTCACTCGGTTGGCTTGAATGATCCAGATAATCCATATCACATCTAAGCGAGTATTTTGAATAGAAGATAATAGTGAAAAATCTAATTATGGCTAGTACACATGATAAGCGACTATTTCTATGTAATGTAATGTAACCACCATGAACCAGCTCGTCAATAGACGTGATGTAATTGATGGTAAGCATCACATGTATATCAACCAAATAATAGCCAGCTGTGGTGGTAGACAAGACATTCTCTCGCTCTCTCTCTTTCCTTTTTGGGTTCAATTTTATTTTATTTTATTATTTTATTTTCTTCCCCCGACATCAGTATCCGGCCGATCTCGGCCGGATAAGGGTGTCGGGGGAAAATACTGATACTGATAGTAAAAAATTAATTGTATATTTATTATGTAAGTACGTGACGTTGTCTTCACCCAGTTCCGCAGTTCAGTTCAACTCTGGTTCAACTTGTCTATTGTTATCACCAGCGTTATGAATACTAATTCAAGAACATTCACAGGCGATATAAACCCTTCAAGGTAAGTATTTCCTTTTCTACGCTCTCACTGACATTTCTGATCAGTGATCATATTTGCAGTGATAGCAGCTCCTCGACGAGAAATGAAACAGCTGCCGAAACTTTTGTGGATAGTTTTATGCCTGCTGAAGGTGCTGGAAGCACAAGCTATATGCCTACTGCCACTAGCAGCCCTCCCAAACGAAAACCTGGCCGACCAAGGAAACTGCAAGATCCCAACTCACTGGTACCCAAGCGAGGCCGAGGACGACCAAAGGGATCACGCAACTTGAAGTCGAAGGGCCCCTACAACATAGATAAGGTATGGCTCTCTTTTTCTATTGAAATGAACATGACTAAACTTGTTTCTATACAGCGGCCTGTTGGCCGCCCCCGAAAGCAGGTCAACCCCAAACAATTGGTGGATTCACATTTTTCGGTTGAGAGAGGGAAATTTGTAAGTCGTCTTACATTTTATCACAGTTGATATCTACTTTATGGCCATTAGATTGTTTCTGGTGTCCATCCAGAACGTTGCCAGTCCCTTCCCCCCATATTTCACCCACATCATGTACCTACACATGATAGTTTGTCATTACCGGTAAGACCTCATATCTGTTTCGTTATATCTACTAAACTATCATTCATATAGCCGGCCATTCCCCCTACTACTACTGGTGATGCACCTTGTGCACAACCGTCTTTCTCTGCCCAGCCCCAATTGGATAACCCACCGAATTTCAACATGGTGCAAATCATGGCTGATGAAGACTTACTTCGGCCTGTTGATGATAGAGGTGACGAAGAAGAAGGTGTAGGTGATGGTATCGGTGACGACAATTTAGGAGATGTAGACGAAGATGTGGCTGATGATAACGTGGAGGATGACAGGCCATTTTCTGCTCGGCGCCCACTACCCCCATGGCTTGCAGACGCATTTAACGCAAAGCTCAAAGAGGCAGCCAACCGCAACTCAGCTGGTGTGCCAGATCTATATGCGAAATCTCGCACTTTTTGGTTTCCACAGCAAAGCACATTTTTTATCCTCGAGAACATGCCTCACGTAACTCCATCTCATTTATATAACCCACGATTCTTTTTATGGGATCCTGCTGCGCTTGTTGATGTTCCATGTCCTCGATGTTCACAAAAGCTGGTTCGTGATGGTCATGTTGACCGGCCACGCCGTATTGTTGATTTGAATGGTCCCATTTGGATTGTTGGTTATCGCTACCGCTGCTTACGATGTCTCAATCCACCAAGAAGGCCCAATTCATCAATCTCAGTCACATATCGAAGCTGGAACCACGCTATCATTTCAGTACTCCCCCGACATCTCAGTGATGAGTTTCCAATATACTTGAGTCATCGAAGTGGCATGACTAAGTCGCTTCTTTCGTTGATGCGATCCTGTTTTCAACATGGGATAGGTTCAAAACAATTTTCGGACATGTTGCGTATACTTCAAGTTTCGAAATATGATGAACTTCATCTTCAGTATCTTAAGTTCCTAGCATCTCGGCGAAGTACTCTAGATCGGTTTCTCAGTAAGCGGGAGGAGAAATACCATCACTTTCCGTCTTTTGAGAGCATTGGTCCTGGAGGATTCCATGGCTTTGTGCCAAGCTGTTCATGGCTTCGGGACATATATGATAGGCATATTGAAGAACATCAGCATGAAATATATCAGCATACAGCGATGTTGACAGGAAGGGTTTGCGCAATTGATCATAGTCATAAGGTAGATTATTTTTGCCATCATAATCCTAACTCATACTCAAATCGTTGTTAGGTTACAAAACATATGATTCGTGTTGAGGGAGAACAAGTTTTTACAGGTCTCTTAACAATTACTAATGAGCTGGGGCAAATACGCTCATGTAGCCTTGTCGCTACAAAGGCACACTCTCAGTTTCAGAGTGCGCTTAGCCATATGGCACAGTCGCTTCAGCTTTATGGCCATGAACAACCACAAGTCTTTTACACCGACAATATGCATGACAAGCAATTTCTAGAAAACTCATTCCCATCTCTACGCAACAATGTCATACCTGTCGAAAAATACTCAGCGCTTGATCCCTTGGATCTTGCTACTGAGGGGATTGAAATTTTTCCCAAGTCTACAGCACAATCTATCAACGACGCTATATCAACTATTCTTGCCGATGTTCCCTTAGACAATGGGTATCTTGTTGTTGGCTTTGATTCAGAGTGGAATGTAGAGCTATCACCCTGGGGACAATTCACTCGCAGTGATAAAACATCAGTTATACAAATTGCATATCAAAAGCGAGTATATATTCTACAGGTGAGTTAACAAACTTTCTACATGAAAATTGGTGATTACTTATTGCTTTTGAATTGTAGATACGAGAACTAGTTGCAGAACAAATGATTCCTCACAAGTTGGAATTACTTTTATCACACCCACGAATTCTCAAAGTGGGCCGTTTAGTTGCAAGTGACCTCAAACGTCTTCATGATGCATTCCGACTTTCAAAGCCTCTATCTGGTGCTGTTGATTTGGCTAAATTGGCTAAAGAGAAAGCAGTTATTCGTACATTGCAAGGCATCTCCCTTGCTGATCTCTGTGCAATAGTCATCCAGAAACGACTTGACAAAAACACTGCACTTCGTACTGATCAGCAGTGGGATAACACCACCCTCAACAACGAGCAGCTGCAGTATGCAGCCAAAGATGCTTATGCTAGTCTCGCTATTTATCGTGTTCTTTCACTACTCCGAAATCCTTCCCCGATTTCCTTTTCCAACCTACCATCGGCAAGCACACCACTATTACTTTACAACTCAGATAACACTAGCATTATTGCACGAGCAAGAACTCTTGATGGCCCCATGACAGTTGATGTTTTCGATAACATTCCCATGACACCAGACAAAATGGTGGTAGAAATTACCCAGGTCTTGGTACCTGGTGCGGTGATAGGCTCTCACCAATCACAGAGCCTCCGAAGTTTTGGTGCCCCTCCATTCTCGATTGTCTGCTTTTGCCACCATCTCTACCGATATGACCCAGTTCTCAATTCTGACGATATTTCAACAATGGGAATAGACCAAACCTCTATATCAACAGACACAATAGCGCAGAGCAACAATTTTATGGGTCCAAATATAGACCTCAATGGTACCAACTCGGACGAGCTTGAAACCAGATACATTTCACTTGCTCAGCTTCTTTCTGAAGACCTTTCGGAATCGGGCCCTTCACAACCTTTTGAGCCAGCAAATCAACTGGCAAGTAGCATGCGAGCAAATGACTCACAACCAATTGATGTTGATGCTCTACTCGGAGTCAATATATCTTGGGATACAACTATCCGAAGTCGTGTTCTTCGAGATATTTGGCATGTGTTTCATTCATTTACAATTTCAGCTAGTCATAGCTTGAGGAAGGCTTTCACTCGTGAGTTACGAGATGCACTTTTCATTCCTGATGAGGAGGATCGTGTCCGCATCAATACTTGGGGTGCACAACAGAGACCAAAGCAAACATATGAGTCACTTCGCAACTCATCAGCACGGTGGATTCAACGACGATGCAAGCATGTAATTCCACCACCTGACAGACTTCATGAACTTGTGTATCACGTTTTCAAAACATTCGGCAACCTTTTAGACCCACAAACAAAGAAACCACTTTTCAATGAAAGCAATTGGAAAACAGCTGCAAACGTTCTTGACTCTATCCGGAAAGGTTATTTATCTGATCCTCCCGGTGTTCCTCTCTACACCATAATTGGAGCGGATAAAAAAGCTGGCAATCTACCTATTTATAGGTGTGCTCGGGGTACAAATGCGACTGAGGGTGGGGTTCACACCCATATCCGCAATCGGCTGCCAAAGTATGGAGCCTCAGTAAGGCATGTCAATGCCTCGCTCTTAGACTTCATTTTGACACATAATATACGAGTACGCTTTTTTTGAATGAAAATTTAATTTTTACTTACCAATTCTTTTTAGACAGGTGTCTACAATACAACTGGCAAACATTACCGAGGTCATTTTTCAATCTGGATTATCAACGAACTTCAAGAGTACCTGGTTTCTCTTGAAGACATGTTCTATCAGCCTTCCCGGATCACAGGATGGGTAAATGGTAATCTTTATATGCAAACTTCAGAAACTTTTGGAATTCTCCCAATTCCTGAGGATATCTGTTCCTTAAGCGGAATGGGTTCATTTATTCCTGGCACTCATATCAAACATTCATTCCTGGCTTCACGACAAGGAACGTTTAAAGCTGTGCTTCCGGTTCACACTAAGGCTGAACGTGACTTATTTCATTCACTGTCAATTTCTCCAAACTCTGTTTTTAACCCAACCACTGGAGAACCTGATTGGCGTGCAGCAGTGAAAGTTTGGAATTCATTTGCAAACACGGATAATGATAATGCTATCTATTACAAGGTACATAACTAGTTGCTCTAAACGTAAGAAAGAAGCTGATTTTATTCAGCTTGTTGAACAGCTTCGAGTTTATTATCACAAACAACAAACACTCGCACAAGTCCATGATGCTCTTACTCTGACCTCAGAGGAGCGACGGTCATTATCTCATGTAATCCATGACCCACGACGGTCAAGGCATGCTCCACCAGTCCCATCAGTTCCTGCCTGCCCTGTTACAACTACGTCAGGAGTGCTCGGAACACCGCTACAATCCCATGCAGGGCCATCATTCCATAATTGGCATATAGGCTCCCTTCCTGCGCCCATTGTTTCATCATCATCATCTGCAATTACAACCGAACAAAGCCATCCATCGTTACAGCTACAAACTCAGATGGACAATATTGCACGACATCGAGTGGCTAACAAATCTAAAGAAACAAACCCACAGAAGAAGGTCCGAAAGGTAAGAACATGTCGTAAATGTGGTGTTGATGGTTGTGCTGGTCGTAGAATGGTTAGCTTATGCAAAAGTGCATGTCAAGATTGTGGCCAAAGGGACTGCCAAGGAAGAAACTCAAGCCGACCAGATAAGCCCTGCTCACTCGGTTGGCTTGAATGATCCAGATAATCCATATCACATCTAAGCGAGTATTTTGAATAGAAGATAATAGTGAAAAATCTAATTATGGCTAGTACACATGATAAGCGACTATTTCTATGTAATGTAATGTAACCACCATGAACCAGCTCGTCAATAGACGTGATGTAATTGATGGTAAGCATCACATGTATATCAACCAAATAATAGCCAGCTGTGGTGGTAGACAAGACATTCTCTCGCTCTCTCTCTTTCCTTTTTGGGTTCAATTTTATTTTATTTTATTATTTTATTTTCTTCCCCCGACATCAGTATCCGGCCTGCCGAGATCTCAGAGGACATATGTTTGATGCGGAGTCCATATCGGAAGTGACATGGACGTGATCCGTCAGTGACCTATTGTCACTAGCAGGACTTCCGACTTCAACCTACACTGTCCGACTTCTAGTCTGTGGTTTCTTCACGATATTCATGTTCAGCACTACAGCGAATACCCTCGGAGCACTGTTTTATTCCACCTTCTCATTACACGTACGTCGGAGAGCCGAAAAGCAAATCCCGTGGTGTTCAATTCTATCTCTTCCCGACGAAGTATTATCCCAAATCCTCCATGACCTTGATTGTTGGAGTATACTGGCTGCGAGGCTGGTGCGTACACACCTTGTTTACTTTCTGACCCGATGCTTCTGACATCCAGTAATAGACATGTAAGAGATTATACGCGACTAGTCTATCTCCCTTGTTGTGGCGCTTCAAAGCTCTCGAGGTGTCCTATTCATCTGGAATCCCGTTACTCGAGGGGCCGGTAGAAAACTACACGTCAGACGAGCTAGAAGAGAAGATAATCATGCGTGCTCGAATCGCCCAAAGATGGCGCACATTGGACCCAGCAAATTTCCAAAGGCAAAAGATTGACGTGGGCTATCCTTCGCACTTTTACTGCGAGGTCCAATGGCTCCCGGGGGGGAGGTGGCTCTTAATTAGCCGCGATGGCCTTGTTAGCATCATGGACTTAGATGCACCTAAGCCGACTCGAGAACCTCTATTCGACGTAAGCAATTCCGCAGATCGCCTCACCAGACTAGAAATATGGATCGACCCAACAAAATGCTGGTTGTCCCCACGGATAGCCCTTCATTGTCGGAACACATTCGAACACCAAGGTAAGAATTTCCACTCAGCCCATCAATTTGTCGCTAACAGTATCACGAGGCTCGAGTCGAATATGTATCTATCAGCTGAATTCAACAGGTCGCGGTTCGGACATGAAGTGGAATGCAGAAGAAATTGCCACCATACGACTTCTGCTCGTGGCATGAAAAGTGGATTGCAACTCAACAAGGAATATGTCGTCGAGAAATGCATGCATCAGAATGGAAGCAATGACTTTTTGAAGCTTTATGTTTACAAGTACTCAGATGGCCCGCTTCGCTATTGTGAATGTGACTGTGAAGACAGGTCAACGGTCAGTTATTTCTGTTCAGGAGGACTGTTTGACCGTTACTCAGTCAGTTCCTAGGTCTTACCTTTGCCTCAAAGTCGATTAGGCATCATTACACAAACACACATTACTATCTCAGTTGTCGATCTGGTAGGGTCAGACGGCCTCATGCTGCAACCGATCTTCTCCGCGTTGCTGGATCCCATTTCTCTATACCGAAGATCATATCGACCTCACTCTACATTATATCATTCCCGCCTCAAACTTGTAAGTAAGGAGTGTATGCTCGAAATTCAGTTCCCTCGTGATACGAATGAGGTGTACCAGAAGAACATCACGTTCGCTCATGGCCCATCTACTTCCACAATAGAAGATCCCTCACTCCTAATTCGGCAACTGGCTGATGATTCTATGGATTTCGTCTTTTATGGACTAGAAGAAAGGGGGCTGGGACTCGCTGCTTCTCAAATCTGCCTCCCTGCGCGTGTTTTTCAAACCCCCCTGACACTTATGGCTTGTGATGTAGCTTCAGGACGTTTCCTTACGATTCGACGTTACGAACTCATGTTATTACAAATTTGATCTACTACCGTTAAAATTAATACTTCTCTTCGCACTCGATCTTTCCACATTCCAAAAAACAGTCGTGAAGAATGTTACCCGGAATAGCCATCTGGTATTCATGAAGATGTTTCAGAACAATTTGAAATAGAGTATTAACACCATTACTTACCCAGACTACCAATAGCTCAGGAATTTGTCCAATGCTAACATCACGGCTACTGTTATCAAGAGTAGCATAGAAGCAATGCCATCCTGTATCAGACCCGACAGCATTTATCTCAGAGTTTTGCAGACGAGCCACTGTAGCGTTAAACTCTTTACTATTCCAAAGGACGAGAAAATTTCCCTTCTGCCCCTCACGGTTGGGCGCGTCTTTCTACATTATTTCTTGATGCCGAATTCAGCGGCAGTGGATCAGAAGTGACACGGACGTGATCCGTTTGTGACCCATTGTCATTAGCAGAACTTCCGACTTCATCCTACACTTCTGGTCTGTGGTTTTTTCGTGATCCTCATGTTCACCACCACCACAACAAATACACTCGGAGTACTGCTCTATTTCATCTTACAATTACGCGTGCATCAGGGGCCCGAAAAAAAAATCGCGTTGTGGTCAATTCTATCTCTTCCCGACGAAGTATTATTCCAGGTTCTCTACAAGCTCGATTGCTGGAGTATACTGGCTGCAAGGCTGGTGCGTATACACTTTGTTCACACTCTAATCCGATGCATCTGACATCCAGTATTAGACATGTAAGAGATTTTACACAATTAGTCAATCCCCCTTGCTGTGGCGTTTCAAGGCTCTCGAAGTGTCCTATTCGTCTGGAATCCCATTACTCGAGGAGCCGGTAGAAACCTACACGTCGGAGGAGCTAGAAGAGAAGATAATCACGCGTGCTCAGGTCTGCCAAAGATGGCGTAAATTGGACCCAGCAAATTTCCAATGGCGAAAGATTGACGTGGGCTATCGTGCTGACTCCTTTTACGAGCCACGATTGCTTCCAGGAGGGAGGTGGCTTCTGATTAACTTGGCCGGTAATGTTAGCATCATCGACTTAGATGCACCCAAAACAGCTCGACAACCTCTGTTCGACGCAAGCAGTTCCATGGATCCCCTCAATCAATCAGCGATATGGATCGACCCAACAAAATGCTGGTTGTCCCCACGGATTGCCCTTCATTGTAGGAACACACTAGAACAGGAAGGTAAGAGTCCCTATCCAGCCATCAATTTCTCGCTAATAGTATCACAAGGCTCGAGTCGGATATGTATCTATCAGCTGAATTCGGCTGGTCGCAGCTCTGGTATAAAGTGGAGCGCAGAGCAACTCGCCATCGTACATACTTCCGCTCGTGGCCTAAAACGTCAATTGCAACTCAACAAGGAATATGTCGTCGAGAGATGCATGCACAAGAACGGAAGTGATTATATCTTCAAGTTTTATATTTACCAGTACTCAGATGGCCCGCTTCGCCTGTGTGATTGCGACCATGAATCAAAGTCAACAGTTAGTGTGCCCTGTTCTGCAAGACTGATACTCAAATAGTCACCAGTTTTTACTTTTACCTCAAGGTCGAATCGGCGTAATCACACGGACACATATCAAAATTTCAGTTATCAGTCCGGTAGGGTCAGATGGCCTCAAGCTGGAACCCATCCTCTCCACATTGCTCGATCCAATCGACCCAATTTCTCTATACGGACAACCTTTTAAACTTCATTCTACATTCTATCATTCCTCCTTCAAATTTGCAACTCTGGATTGCATGTTCGAGATCCTGTTTCCTCATGGTACGAACGAAGTGTACCAGAAGAAGATCATGTTTACCAATGGCCCCTCACATACTTCCTTCATAGAAGGACCCTCACTCCTAATTCGACACCTGGAGAACTATTCTGTAGATTTTATCTTCTATGGACCAGAAGATGGTGGCCCAGAACAAGTTGCTTCTCAAATCTGCATCCCTGAGGATGTGTTTCGAACCCCCCTGACACTCACCGCGTGTGATGTAGCTTCAGGACGTTTACTTACGAGCCGACATTTGGAACGCGTGTTATTACAAGTATGATGTGCTAGCTTTGATATTACTGCTTTTTTTTTCAAATTTCAGAACGCAATCACAGAAGTTGTTACCAGGTATAGCCATCCAGTAATCATGAAGATTTACTAGAACACTCGGTAATAGGATTATTAGACCAATACTTGAGACTGCCAATCGTTGATTGCTCAGGATAGCCTGCCGGGAACTAGACGAAGAAAATCTGGGCCCATTAGTCGGATTGTGCCCGATCGAAAATGCTGACAGGTGTGGGTTTGATGCGGCGCTGTCCCGACGTTTAGTTGGGCGGCATCTGTGACATATGGGTGGTGCCTTTGCCATTGTCGTGTTTCACAACGTCTGTACAAGGAAGAGGGACCCCGCCTGACACACGCGTAGGCATCTGGCTGAGAAAATGATGGAGGAAGAAGTACTCAGTGGATAGGAAGTGGGCGTAGTATTGGACTGCTTACTGCCAGGTAGAGCTGTTCGCATACAATCTACAGCCGCCTGCGAGTATGACCTCGCAGAATGTCTTTTGCTCATTCTATTCCAGTGGAGAATTGTCCATGCCTACAATATCTAAACATGTTCTTATTCCATTTGCAGACCCAGAATTCAATGAGTTGGACTAATATTAAGTGTTAATGTGACTGCGAAGACAGGTCAACGGTAAGTTTTCTCTGCCCAGGAGGACTATTTGACTGTTACTCAGTCAATTTCTAGGTCTTACCTTTGCCTCAAAGTCGATTAGGCACTATCACACGATCTCATATATCACTATCTCAGTTGTCGATCCGGTAGGGTCAGACGGCCTCATGCTGCAACCGATCTTCTCCACATCGCTGGATCCCATTTCTCTATGCCGACAATCATATCGACCTCACACTACATTTTATCATTCCCGCCCCACACCTGTGAGTCAGGGGTATATGCTCGAGATTCAGTTTCCTCATGACACGAATGAGGTGTACCAGAAGAGGATCACGTTTGCTCATGGCCCATCTACTTCGACAACAGAAGGTCCCTCGCTCCTAATTCGGCAACTGTATGATGTTTCTGTGGATTTTGTCTTTTATGGACTAGAAGAGAGGAGGTTGGGACTCATTGCTTCTCAAATTTTCCTCCCTGCGCGTGTCTTGCGAAGCTCCTGACACTCATGGCTTGCGATGTAGCTTCAGGGCGTTTACCTACGATCCGACATTACGAACTCATGTTATTATAAATCTGATCTACTACCCTTATGATCATTACTTCTCTTCGCATTCCAACTTTCCACATCCTAAAAAACACTCATGAAGAGTGTCGCCGGGAATAATCATCAGGTAATCATGAACATTTGTTAGAACACTTTAAAATACCACCATTGCTTACCCAGACTACCACTAGCTCAGGAATTTGCGCAATCATGCTAACATCACGGCTATGCCACAGGGCCAGTGTCACGATAAGTAAGGCACCTGCTTTATTGAGTCATCATTCAATTCTTTGTGATTCTTCGAGAGCCTGTAGCGAGCGTAACGCAAGGAAGCCCGTAAGGAGGCATGTATCTTTGCGGGCACATTGCGGTTACGAGACCGCCGCTCCTTGTTTACTCTCCATACCGCTCGACCTACTCAAGGGTCCGCTTGCCGCTCTTTGTTCGCCCACCCAGCCACGGCTATGCATTCATCGCCTTTGTTACACACTCACGATGTAAATGGACCCGCCCGCCCTTTACAGCCTGCCTCAACAAAGCCGCTCCGAGCAGATGGGGAAGTCTACCCAAGCGCTTTCGCCCAATACCGCTCACCAGCCCTCTTAGCATACCGTACTTACTGCTTAGCCATCCCTCGCTCTCTTCATTCAGTTTGTAAACCACCCAATACTACTTTGTGCATTTAGTTCTCCAAACGTGAACAAGTCTGGCCCCAAAGACTGTCACTTTTGCCACAGAATTTTCAATATTTACTGGATAAGACACGTGGCTTATTGTGACACTGGTCCAGTGCGCGCGCGCGCTACTGTTATCAGGAAGAACATAGAAATAATGCCGTTCTGTATCAGACCCGACAATGCTTATCTCAGGGTTTTGCAGACGAGACATGGCAGTGTTAAGCCGCTTACCGTCCCGAAAGAGAAGAGTACTTCTCTCCTGGTCTTCCACAGTTGGACACGTCTTTTTCCAGTATTTGTTGATGCCGAATTCAGTGGCAGTGGATCGGAAGTGACACGAATGTGATCCGTTTGTGACCCATCGTCACTGGCAGAACTTCCGACTTCAACCAACACTTCTGGTCTGTGGTTTCTTCATGACCTTCATGTTCTGCTCCACAACAAATACCCTCGGAGTACTGCTCCATTTCATCTTACTATTACGTGTGCGTCGGAGACCTGAGAAGCCGATCGCGTTGTATTCAATTCTATCTCTTCCCGACGAAGTATTATCCCAAATTCTCCACGACCTCGATTGTTGGAGTATAGTGGTCACAAGGCTGGTGCGTATGCACCTTGTTCACCTTCTGGCTCGATGCATCTGACATCCAGTTCTAGACATGTAAGAGATTGTACGCGACTAGTCAATCTCCCTTACTGTGGCGTTTCAAAGCTCTTGAGGTGTCCTATTCTTCTGGAGTCCCGTTACTCGAGGAGCCGGTAGAAAAATACACGTCGGAGGAGCTAGAAAAAAAGATAATCACGCGTGCTCGGGTCTGCCAAAGATGGCGTAAATTGGACCCAGCAAATTTCCAATGGCAAAAGATTGATGTGGGCTATCGTGCTGGCTCCTTTTACGAGCCACGATTGCTTCCAGGAGGGAGATGGCTCCTGACTAACCTCGCTGGTAATGTTAGCACCATCGACCTAGATGTACCCAAACCAGCCCGACACTCTCTGTTTGACGTAAGCGATTCCGCAGACCCCATGAATCAATCAGCGATATGGATCGACCCAACAAAATGCTGGTTGTCCCCACGGATTGCCCTTCATTGCAGGAACACACTAGAACGGGAAGGTAAGAATCTCTGTTCAGTCCATCAATTTCTTGCTAATAGTATCACAAGGCTCGAGTCGGATATGTATCTATCAGCTGAATTCGACAGGTCGCCGATCTGATATGAAGTGGAGCGCAGAGGAACTCACCACCATACATACTTCCGCTCGTGGCCTAAAACGTCAATTGCAACTCAACAAGGATTATGTCGTCGAGAAATGCATGCACAAGAACGGAAATGATAATATCTTCAAGCTTTATATTTACCAGTACTCAGATGGCCCGCTTCGCCTGTGTCAATGCGACCATGAACAAAAATCAACCGTCAGTGTGCCCTACTCTGCAGGACTGATACTAAAATATTTCCCAGTTTTTCTTTTTGCCTCAAAGTCGATTTGGTGTCATCACACGGACACATATCAAAATCTCAGCTATCAGCCCGGTAGGGTCAGATGGCCTCAAGCTGGAACCCATCCTCTCCACGTTGCTCGACGCAATTTCTCCATACCGACAATCCTTTGAGCTTCATTCTACATTCTATCATTCCTACCTCAAATTTGCATCTCAGGATTGCATGCTCGAGATTCGGTTTCCTCATGGTACGAACGAGGTGTACCAGAGGAAGATAATGTTTACGAATGGTCCCTCATCTGCTTCCTCCATAGAAGGACCCTCACTCTTAATTCGACATTTAGATAATTATTCTGTAGATTTTATCTTTTATGGACCAGAAGATGGCGGCGGTCCAGAGCAAGCTGCTTCTCAAATCTGCATTCCCGAGGATGTGTTTCGAATGCCCCTGGCACTCACCGCGTGTGATGTAGCTTCAGGACGTTTACTTACGAGCCGACATTTGGAACGCGTGTTATTACAAGTATGATATGCTAGCTTCTGTCCCTGAGAAAAAGCATTTTGGGGAAGTTTGCCTGTTTCACGTACGGTATATATAATATCACCGTGCCACACTTCATCGAGGGGATTTTTGGGGGATTTTTATGGTGTCGTGCGCCATATCTAAGAAGTGACTGCCAGCGGATTTGCTATCAATCTGCTGATGCTATAATATATATCTTCAGTTCATGGAGGAAATATTGCGTCAGTACTTCACTTTGCGATATCTGCTTATGATACGGGCCGTTGTTAAAGTGTCCGCAGGCCTGGAGCCTGAGGCTCCGCTAAAAAACAGTGACATCGACATGATCTATCTGTGACTCATTGTCACAGAACTTCGACTTCACCGATATTGTGCAGTTTCCCGTCTGTGCTTTCCTCACGATCTTCATGCCCATCACCCCAACAAACACCCTCGGAGTACTGTTTAATTTTATCTTATTATTACGCGCACACCAGAGACCTGAAAAGAAAGTCGCGTGGTGCTCAATTTTATCTCTTCCCGACGAAGTATTATCCCGAATCCTCCACGACCTCGATTGTTTGAGTATACTGGCTGCAAGGCTGGTGTGTATATGCCTCGCTGACACTCTTACCCAATGCGCTTCTGACATCCATTATTAGACGTGCAGGAGATTATATGCAACGAGTCGATCTCCCTTGCTGTGGCGCTTCAAAGCTCTTGAGGTGTCCTATACATCTGGAATCCCGTTACTTGAGGAGCCGGTAGAAAATTACACGTCGGAGGAGCTAGAACAGAAGATAGTCACGCGTGCTCGAATCAGTCAAAGATGGCGCAAGTTGGATCCAACAAATCTACAACAGCGACAGATTGACGTGGGCCGTCGTTCCCACCCTATCTACGAGTGCCGATTACTTCCCGGAGGGAGGTGGCTGCTAATTAACGAGAATGGCATTGTCAGCATCACCGACTTAGATCCACCCAAGGCAGTTCGACAAACTCTGTTCGACGTAAGCAGTTCCACGGATCCCCTCACTAAGTCAGAGATATGGATCGACCCAACGAAATACTGGTTGTCCCCACGGATTGCCCTTCATTGTTCGAACACTTCTGAACACCAAGGTAAGAGTGGTTCAGTCTATATATACGTCGCTAACACTATTGTTAGGCTCGAGTCGGATATGTGTCTATCAGCTGAATTCGACAGGCCGCGGGTCAAATATGAAGTGGAGCTCAGAGGAAATCATTACCATACAGACTTCGGCTCGTGGCATGAAAGATGAGCTGCGACTCGACAATGAGTATGTCCTCGAACAATGCATGCACCGGGACGAAAGAGGCTACTTCTTCAAACTTTATATCTACCGGTACTCAGATGGCCTGCTTCGCCTGCGGGAATGTGAATGTGACCCTGAGTCAACGGTCAGTCATCCCTTCTCTGCAGGACTGATATTCAATCAATTGCTAGGTCTTGCTCTTGCCTCATAGTCGAATAGGTGTCATCACACAGACACACATCAAAGTTTCAGTCATCAATCCGGTAGGGTCAGATGGCCTCACATTGCAACCGATTTTCTCCACGTTGCTTGATCCAATCTTTGCACAGCGACGACCTTATCGACTTCACTCTACATTCTATCATTCCCACCTCAGACTTGTCAAACAGGATTGCATGCTCGAAATTCAATTTCCTCATGATACAAACGAGGTGTACCAGAAGAAGATTACGCTTGCCCATGGCACATTCGGTACCTCTGCAATAGAAGGACCTTCACTCTTCATTCGACTATTGAAAGATCGTTTTGTGGATTTTATTTTCTATGAAGTGGAAGAGAGTTACCCGGGACAGGCTGCTTCTCAAATCCGCATCCCTGCGGATGTGTTTCCAACCTCCCTGATACTCATAGCTTGTGATGTGGCTTCGGGACGTGTTATTACAAGCCGATATTCAGAACGCACGTTATTGCAACTATAATGATAATAATGTCAATAATAATAGAAATAAAAATACTACATTGATTTTGGAATCAACACTCGACCAGAGTGGGAGTCTGCCACGCGAGTGATGTATGGAACTCGGCAGCAAGCGGCGTTCTTTGCGAATGCGTAACGGTCACGAGCGTGGCCGCTCTTTTTCCCGAACTCGCAGGCTGGACCCACTCGACAAGTCCACTCGCCACGCTCTTTTTGCCCTCCCAGCCACTCCCAATCCATCCGACCCGTCTCTCTCGAAGTTTGCCTGGTCAAGTGATGCACTTGCCACAGCACAGGCTTCGCGTATGGGCCCGCCCGCCCTTCGCAACCTGCTTCAGCGATGCCGCCAAGGCCCATTCCTGCTCCCTCGCATACTCTCCTAGCCGTAACCATCAGCATGACATCGTGCTCCCTAATATTAGACACCATGTACATACCCTAATCATTTCCATCCTTACGTATCGTCTCGTGCCCAGACAAGTTTGGCAAAGATGGAAGTCCGTGGTGTTGTGAGTACTTCGACATATCACCCAATGAATCCCGTTTCTTTCTATTTCCTTAAACGGACACTTAACATCAATAGTTGATTTTACCTATTTCCGTTTCCCCATCCTACTTCTATTTCCAATATTTGTTTTCCTTTATTTTCTATCCACACGTCGTATAACTATACAGTTTATACTGCCGAAATGTTCGGGTATAAAAGACTCGGTCAGCCACCCACTCTCCTCAGTGATCAATACGACTACACGTTGTCACTGAGGTGAGTTGGGGATATTATTTCTCCTACGTCGTACTAACAGTCGTGTAGTTTCTATTTCATATTAGGTATATAGAGTGATCAATACGACTACACGTTGTCACTGAGTTTCTATTTCATATTAGGTTATGGGCCCCGGTTTGCTCTACTAAATCCAGAAAAAGAACAACGTACATTTGAAATAACATCTCGATCACCACTCCACAATGTCTCAAAATTTGCCCCCCATTTTCTCGGACACAGACAAATTTGACGGCACAAATTGGGTAGCCTGGAGCGGCTTGATTAGCATAGCCGCCGACCTCAGGGGAATAACAGGGTACCTCGATGGCACCATTCCCAAACCACCCGACAATCCTACTATCATAATCACAACCACGACAAACACTATAGACCAAGACGCCACCACCCAACAGACGCCTAACACCCCAAACGCTGATACCTCATGGAACTCCCTCACGCCGTCGTTAACGGAATGGACAACCCGCAATGCCTGGGCAAAGGGACTACTTATCTACAATACCAAGGATCCCATCGGACTAGGAATCGTGATGTCCGGAACAGCTGCTGACGCTTGGAAATCGTACAACGACCAGTATGCCAAGGTATCCGAAATGGCATTAATGAATGCTGAACGAGACTTGCGAGAGTGTACATACTCTGACAACCACGACTTCACCGAGCATATCTCAAGGATGCGTACCCTCTGGGCAACGTCCACCGCACTCGGATCACAGATAGACGACAAAGGGTTCAGAACCATCGTCCTCCAATCACTGCCACGCTCATGGGACCCAATCGTCTCAACACTGTACAATACTACCACTTCAAGAGACGCCATAGCTATACTCAGCACCCATTGGGCACGCATCAGCAAGGACCGGGTCGTGAATCCGCAGAACGCTACGACAGCGCTCCAGTTTAATGCAGGAGGCCGAGGGCGGAACCCACCAAAGAATCAGCACCTTGTCTGCGCGAACCCGAATTGCCGCAGAACTGGACATCTTATAGCAGACTGCTACTGGGAAGGCGGCGGAAAGGCAGGACAGTTCCCCCCTTGGTTCAAGAACAAGAAACCTAATGGAGGGAAACCTAACACTTCCGCAAATGCCGCAATGACTACTACTGCGACTAGCCAGGACAACGAACCGCAAGTTTACGCGCTGTCCTCTATCTCTTTGGAACCCCAACAGGTACCGCACACCAATCATATCACCACCACCGCCAACTCTGACGGTTATCCTATTCCCAGAATGTCCAATAATCCTCCCAACACCATGGATAATGAAAGGGAATTAGGGTACATCGTTAGAGACCAATGTGTAACTACCACTTTGGCTATGTCCTCAATTGCCACCTCACGCAATGACACACAACTCTTGACCCTACTCAATTCGGGTGCTACGGACCATTGCTTTGTAAACGCTAGCGACTTCTCCACATATAAGCCATACTCACAACCGAGAAATGGACATCCTGCCAATAAGTCTGCCAAATTCGATATAACCGCTAGCGGAATCGTTGAGATACATACCATCAAAGACGGAAGGAGAACCAAAATCTTCCTGTCCGAGGCACTCCACTCACCTGAACTTCGACACAACCTAATATCTGTATCACGGCTCACGGACAAGGGACTGAACATTATGTTCAGCGGAGATAAAGCCATTGTTAGTGATACTGGTGGAAAGGCCGTCATTGTAGCGAGAAAGACTCAGGGATTATTTGTTGTTGACGTCGTCGATCGGGACTTGAGTACTGCTATCCACCTAGTGGAGGCTAAGCGTAAGGCAACACCGTTTGACACCTGGCATCGTAGGTTGGCCCACGCTGGGGAAGGTGCGTTGAAGGAGATGCTTCGACTCAAACTAGTAGATGGACTTGATGTCGATGGCAATCTGGAAATGAAGGGGAAGTGCGAGGATTGCATCTATGGAAAACACACGGCGCATGCGCACAACGAAAGAGGGGAGGTTGAGAGTGAGGTGCTGGAGAGGATACATATCGACTTGTGGGGACCAGCGACGATACAATCGGCTGGAGGCGCTAAATATCTCATGGTCATCGTTGACGGTGCCTCGTCCTTTAGGACCATATTCCCTATACGCAAAAAGACCGCTGAAACGACGTTGGGGTGTTTGAGAGATTTCCGAACACAATCTGAGTTGCAAACTGGAAAGAAACTGAAATGAGTGAGGCTTGATATGGGACGAGAGTGGATGAACAACTTGTGGGATACGTACGCTAAAGAAACGGGCCTGGTACTGGAATATACCACCCCATACGCCCATCAGCAAAACGGGGTGGCCGAACGTTCGATGAGGACTATCCTCGAGCTCGGAAGGAGCATGATGGCCGAGTCAGGTCTGCCCTCGCGATACTGGGCGGATGCTTTCGTAACGGCGAGTTATATTAAGAACTTATTACCTACTTCCCGGACTCCTGGACGAATACCGGCCGAGATTTGGACAGGCAAGCGCCAAGACGTATCACACCTACGAGCTTATGGCTCAGTCGCATACGCACACATTCCCGTCGACATTGGGGCATCCAAACTCGCCCCAAGATCAGTCAAACTCACTCTCATTGGTTATTACGGGACCTCCGGCTATAAACTTCTAGACTGCACGTCAGGGGCCATTTCGCGATCACAAGACGTAATATTCGAGGAAGGAAAAACTAACTACGCTGAACAACGCCCTGGCTACAATGATGACTTCCCCATCCCCACACCAGTCAGAAACTTTAACTCCGAATCTGCAAACGCGCCAAGACCGCTGGATATCACGACGCTTCACCCCAGACAAACGGATCAAGCTGAAACCCCAAAAGGAATAGTCGGGGAATCCAAAACCGGAGAGGAACTAGTGGAATCAGAATTGACCGCTGATGAACCTGGATCCGTAACTAACCCTGACGACGCACCTGTGGCGCCTCTCAGATGATCGGGAAGGGTGCCGAAACCATCGCAGAAGAAGCGGGAGAACATGGAGTATGAGGAACGAGCAAGGGCGAATGTTGTGAACGTTGACAGCGAAACTTGGGTGCCGAAGACGTATCGTGAAGCTATGTACCGCCCAGAGTTGTGGTTAGGACCAATGGAAAAGGAGTACCGGATGATGCAGGAAAAAGGGGTGTTTGAGGTGGTGGAGAGACCGCAGGGGAAGAATGTCGTGGAATCAAAATGGGTGTACGCGTTAAAGTTTGACGAAGATGGAAATGTTGCGGCGAGGAAAGCAAGACTGGTGGCAAAGGGATTCACTCAAGTCTTGGGGAGGATTACGATGAGACTTACGCATCTGTGGCGCGCTTGGAATTGGTCCGGATGGTCTGCGCGATAGCGGCCGCAAGGGGTATGAGATTGTGGCAAGTAGACTTTGTCTCGGCATTTTTAAACAGCGACAATAAGTTCAAAGTCTACATGGAACCTCCAAGGGGATTTGAGGAAGGGGAAGGAAAGGTGTGGAAACTCCTCAAAACCCTCTACGGGACGATGCAGGGCGCACACGACTGGGCGCAAACCCTCGACAAAACATACCAAAGTCACGGATACTACCGCTCAAAGGCAGATTCTCAAGTCCAGTCAAAAAGGAACAACAACGAATTCACCCTTACCTCTACCTGGACTGATGATGTACTTGGAGCCTCAACTACAGAAATTGGAGAGAAGAAAGCGAAAGCTGAACTAGCTGGCAGTTACGAGGTGAAAGACTTAGGAGAGGCTAAATTGATTTTGGGCATGAAGATTGAACGCAATAGTAACGGAGACATTCGGTTATCACAACGAGCCTTTTGTGAACGCATCATCGACCGCTTCAATCTCAACGAGGCAAAACCCCGCTCGACCCCACTTCCTGCCGGCTTAACTCTCACCAAGAACGATTCACCTCAAAACGAGCCTGAACGCCAGGAGATGTCAAACATCCCTTACAGGGAAGCCCTCGGAGCCCTTATGTGGCTCCAAGTTGCAACAAGACCTGATCTCTCATTCGCTGTAAATTTACTCTCCCGTTTCGCAAATAACCCAGGACGTGCACACTGGCAAGCGCTCAAACACGCCCTCGAGTACGTCAAGGGAACTCTGAATTATGGAATAACTTATAGGCGGGGAGGAAACCTTAAACCCGAAGGCTACGTCGACGCAGATTACGCTGGGGATCAAGATACAAGTCGATCAACTGAAGGACATGTCTTCTTTGTCGCTGGAGGTGCCGTATCATGGGGAAGCAAGAGGCAGGAAACCGTTGCGGTGTCAACCGTAGAGGCAGAGTTCATGGCGTTTACTCGGGCAGCACAGCAAGCCATGTGGCTTGAGAAATTCTTGGATGAAATCGGGTTACATCAGGATGGACCGACTATCATTCATGCGGACAATAACGGAGCTATTGCGAATACAAAGAATGACAAGAACCATAGGCGCACCAAACATATTCGCATCAAATACCACTTCGTTAAAGAAAAGGTCGACAACGGCGATATCACATTTGCGTATACACCGTCCGCTGGGAACTTAGCAGACATTATGACGAAACCTCTTGCGTGCGACGCCGTTATCAGATGCTGTGATGGGATTGATATCCGTGGGGAGTCTAGGGGTGACGATATCGAAGCAGGGGAAGTGTTGTGAGTACTTCGACATATCACCCAATGAATCCCGTTTCTTTCTATTTCCTTAAACGGACACTTAACATCAATAGTTGATTTTACCTATTTCCGTTTCCCCATCCTACTTCTATTTCCAATATTTGTTTTCCTTTATTTTCTATCCACACGTCGTATAACTATACAGTTTATACTGCCGAAATGTTCGGGTATAAAAGACTCGGTCAGCCACCCACTCTCCTCAGTGATCAATACGACTACACGTTGTCACTGAGGTGAGTTGGGGATATTATTTCTCCTACGTCGTACTAACAGTCGTGTAGTTTCTATTTCATATTAGGTATATAGAGTGATCAATACGACTACACGTTGTCACTGAGTTTCTATTTCATATTACGTGGTGAGGACATCCCCTCGCGTGTGAAGAAGGTGGACTCCGCCGGACATGTGGAAAGGCATGTTATGGAGGTTTGAGAAGGCATGTGGCTTTAAGAATGATGGAGACAAGGAGGAAGATTTCGTGCCCGAGCCATCCCTCGCTCTCTTCATTCAGTTTGTAAATCTCCCAATACTACTTTGTGCATTTGGTTCTCCAAACGCGAACAAGTCTGGCAAAGACTATCACTTTTGCCACGGAAGTTTCACAATTTTACTGGATAAGACACGTGGCTTATTGTGACACTGGCCCAGTGCGCGCGCATGCTACTGTTATCAGGAAGAACATAGAAATAATGCCGTTCTGTATCAGACCCGACAATGCTTATCTCAGGGTTTTGCAAACGAGACATGGCAGTGTTAAGCCGCTTACCGTCCCGAAAGAGAAGAGTACTTCTCTCCTGGTCTTCCACAGTTGGACACGTCTTTTTCCAGTACTTGTTGATGCCGAATTCAGTGGCAGTGGATCGGAAGAGTGACACGAATGTGATCCGTTTGTGACCCATCGTCACTGGCAGAACTTCCGACTTCAACCAACACTTCTGGTCTGTGGTTTCTTCATGACCTTCATGTTCTGCTCCACAAAAAATACCCTCGGAGTACTGCTCCATTTCATCTTACTGTTACGCATGCGTCGAAGGCTCAAAAAAAAAGTCGCGTTGTGTTCAATTCTATCTCTTCCCGACGAAGTATTATCCCAAATTCTCCACGACCTCGATTGTTGGAGTATACTGGCCACAAGGCTGGTGCGTATGCACCTTGTTCACCTTCTGGCTCGATGCATCTGACATCCAGCTCTAGACGTGTAAGAGATTGTACGCGACTAGTCAATCTCCCTTGCTGTGGCGTTTCAAAGCTCTTGAGGTGTCCTATTCTTCTGGAATCCCGTTACTCGAGGAGCCGGTAGAAAAATACACGTTGGAGGAGCTAGAAGAGAAGATAGTCGCGCGTGCTCGGACCAGCCAAAGATGGCGTAGATTGGACCCAGCAAATTTCCAATGGCGAAAGATTGACGTGGGCTATCGTGCTGGCTCCTTTTACGATCCACGATTGCTTCCAGGAGGGAGATGGCTCCTGACTAACCTGGATGGTAATGTTAGCATCATCGACCTAGATGCACACAAATCAGCCCGACAACCTCTGTTCGACGTAAGTAATTCTGCGGATCCCCTCTATCAATCAGCGATATGGATCGACCCAACAAAATGCTGGTTGTCCCCACGGATTGCCCTTCATTGTGGCAACACACTAGAACAGGAAGGTAAGAGTCCCCGTTAAGCTCATCAATTTCTCGCTAATAGTTTCACAAGGCTCAAGTCGGATATGTATCTATCAGCTGAATTCGACAGGTCGCCGATCTGATATGAAGTGGAGCGCAGAGGAACTCACCACCATACATACTTCCGCTCGTGGCCTAAAACGTCAATTGCAACTCAACAAGGATTATGTCGTCGAGAAATGCATGCACAAGAACGGAAATGATAATATCTTCAAGCTTTATATTTACCAGTACTCAGATGGCCCGCTTCGCCTGTGTCAATGCGACCATGAACAAAAATCAATCGTTAGTGTGCCCTACTCTGCAGGACTGATACTAAAATATTTCCCAGTTTTTCTTTTTGCCTCAAAGTCGATTCGGCGTCATCACACGGACACATGTCAAAATCTCAGCTATCAACCCGGTAGGGTCAGATGGCCTCAAGCTGGAACCCATCTTCTCCACGTTACTCGAGCCAACTCCTCCATACCGACAACGCTTTGAGCTTCATTCTACATTCTATCATTCCTACCTCAAATTTGCATCTCGGGATTGCATGCTCGAGATTCGGTTTCCTCATGGTACGAACGAGGTGTACCAGAGGAAGATAATGTTTACGAATGGTCCCTCATCTACTTCCTCCATAGAAGGACCCTCACTCTTAATTCGACATTTAGATGACCATTCTGTAGATTTTATCTTTTATGGACCAGAAGATGGCGGCGGTCCTGAGCAAGCTGTTTCTCAAATCTGCATTCCCGAGGATGTGTTTCGAATGCCCCTGGCACTCACCGCGTGTGATGTAGCTTCAGGACGTTTACTTACGAGCCGACATTTGGAACGCGTGTTATTACAAGTATGATATGCTAACTTTAGAATTACTGCTTTTTTTCATATTTCAAAAAACAATCATAGAGAATAGTGCCAGGAATAGTCATCTGGTGATGATGATGACTTAGCACATTTTGTAATAGCATAATAAAACCACTACTTACCCAAAATGCCAATAGTTCAGTAGTTTGCTTGATCGAGCCAAGGTCATGGCTGCTGTTATCAAGAGTTGCATAGAAGCACTCGCGTCCAGTATCAGCACCAACCGCATGTATCACGGGGTTCCGCAGAATTCCAAATAACCAACGCTCTCCATCTGAGAGGATAAATTTCACGAACTTGCTTTGATCACGTCCATATTCGTGGCTGCTCCGATATGTATATGATTAATAAATAAGAAATAGATAGGAGAAACTACCAACATTGCCGCACACTCGCCGATCACTTGTTTGAGGTGAGATTTCAGTTCATCCCCGCGCGTTTTTGCTGCAGTGCCAGGCGGATTAGTTGCACTACTACGTGATGCTTCAAGGCCTATCACTCACTGGGAAACTGTAGCTTCTTGACTTCAAGAACCACAATTTCATACAAGAGACGTTGGTCAGCGTCTGCATGATCGTCCCCCAGTACTCCGAGTATGTTCTGAAGGTTACTGTCAAGGGCCCGGTACTTTGGCGCTACAAGTCCATCACCTGATACAATTATTAGAAAATGCTTTCAGACTTAAATTATAAATCCTCACAAGCCCGCTTGGAAAATTCATCGCGGGCGCGCTCATTGTTCAGTATATGCCAACTCGTTCCCTCTTCAATAGTCAGTGAGGCAATGAATCCATCCGCCTTCCCCGTTAAGAAATATCTGTAATGTTTCATATTGACACGCGCAATAACCTCAGCGGCGCATTCTTTCTGATCGATGGTGAAGAGCGAGAGTTCCGGGAAATACTTCGTGCATAGATGTTCATTATTCAGATGTACCAAGACCTTGAAAGCCGCCACCTTCATTACAGCAGACTGCTCCGACTACATGAAATAAGGCCAGTCAATGTAAATGCACCGAAACAAGCAGATGACGTTGCTCTTACCGTTTGATCAAAACCATCATTAAACTTGTGCATGAGCTTCAGCATTACATTGTACTCCTCGGATGTTGGGAAATTCAACGGCTCGACCGAGGTGATGTCTTTAAGCTGGGAAAGGAATGTCCCAGCATCACAGCTGTCATGCATCTTCAGAGCTTCTGGGTCCATCAAGACTTCCTTCGATGCTATCCTCGAAAAACAGCACACCTGTCCCGTAAAACCGAATGCAAGAAATCATCAACATTGCCTTTGACCAACAGCATCAGACTTACGCGAAGAAGAAGATCAGAGAATGATTCGGTTTCGATCAGCGAGTAAAATTCCATTGCTTTCGGGTTGCCGCGTTCTAGAAAGACTTGGATCGTCTTGATGCAGAGATTACGGTCGGGTCCACAGAAGTCTTTAGGTAGTTTGTCGGACACCCTCTTCATCAACTTCCTTACCCTCTTCTTCCTAGTATTTTTCGCGAGGTTTGGGTCGGGGCTTTGGTTTTGATCAGCTATCTCATTGAGAAATTTTTCAAGAGCGGTTCTGAGATCGAGCCCATCTGCCAAGAAAAGTGCTTGAGTGAGGGACGATAATTTTGAGAAGAAAGGTTCCACACATACCTGATTCAGATCGAGTGGAATCGCTCTGTGCAGTCGACACATCACTGACCCGACGCAGCGAGCTAGAGTTACCCTGTGGGTTGGGTGAGCTACTGATTTGTTGCGGCAAGCTGGGAGGCTGTTGCGATTTAGGTGGCATGAGTGTGGGGGAAAGTTCTGAGAGGCCGAAGTCCAACTCGATCTCTTATTTTATGATAGAAAACGATCTTACAGAGTTCGATAAGGTCGGGTGAACCCATGCTGAGCTCCGGTTATTGTGTGTCACTCAGGCATGCGGCAAATGGGTGAGTAGATTTGATGCAGTACTATCCCATTCTGGCGGTCATAATTCACGCCCTAGAATAATATCTCCGTCGTGTCATGACGTCAACTCAATTATAAACCCCCATTAAATCAGCGCAGATAGCGGCAACTTAGTAAGGGCATCGATACTAAGCGTCCGAAACAGCCTCTTGAACGTGGAGTATCCTGTTATGCCACTCAGGGGTGATAGACCACGTCTGGCATGCGGCTGAGAAGTCGATTACGATAAGAAGGAGATTTACAAATTTAGTGTGTGCATCTTTGGGGAGTTTCCGGGTTTCCTGCAATCTGTGCAGTTTCACGACGCCACACTTGCTTAACATGATGAGGGTGATGATTATTTTTAGATGCTTCGGCGCTAGAGACAAAAACAGAAACACATGTGTTTTTCTGGAGGCTCATGTGTGACATTGTGGGCTCCGCTATCGTGATCGCGTGGGTGGTAGTTCTTCCTTGCTTTCATGAGAGAACCGGGAAGGTAGCTCGACGAGCACAAAAACTGGTGCCACAGAACTAAATATAGCATCAGTGCTATATCACAAACTTCTCTGGTCCTCAATCTCGCGTTCAAGTATTGTCTGCAGAGGACGCCTATACTGTTTATCATGAGAATAGCTGAGGATGCTATAACACCTCAACCAAGATCCATCTTCGGCGTAGCCCCATTACTCGGGCACGCATTCTGATATCTACACCCTCGGCTGGACTATCTGAAACCAGTCGGCGTGGTTTAGGGTAATATGAAGATTAAGCGGCCGGGTGTGACATCGAGGGCAATGTGGGCAAGGGACTAATTGGTAATCTGTAGATCTTGAGAGTGCCGCACTTATCCCGCAGCGTGATTTTGTTGTTGCGGAAAGGGTTCGAAAACACGCTGGATGATCATGCGCGAGGTTGCTCTCAAGTGGTAATGAGGGTACTGTCTTTTTTCCATTTGATCAGAAGCGACCAAGAGCTGCCTCATGGTAAGCCTTAGCCTTGGCGGCAGTGCTCAGGTGCCCGGTTCAATCGCTGACGTCGACGACACGCCTCGCATTTTCATTGGTCTCGAAACCTGATTTTCTCAATTGTTCAAAGACATGTGGTACTTCGAAATAATACAGTCATGAAACAGGATGTCTGTCCATTGTGCGGCTACATCAGCTCAGCTAGTATTCCAATGTTATCGAATGCATATAATGAGTAGAGGCTAAACAAGATGTTTACCGTCGAGAATGGCCTATCGAATACCTGCCGGACACGGCATGATGTATGATAATTGACCGGTGACCGGTGGCCCTTGACTAGCTTGACAAATCACTCTCACTAAACCTCGATTCGGACTTTACTAAGGGTAGTCGGAACCTTCCACTATTTTCGCATCCCAGTCACTCCATGACCATTCTATCTCCCATCTGGGTAATGCCATCTACTGTGTCATCCGTCATCTAGACTGCTGGGGAACATTGGCGTTGAGATCAGTGAGTCTATGACTTTCTTGTTATTACTTCATCCCGAACTTACACAAGCCATGCCGGGAATTATATATCATTAGTAAAACACCTCTGCTCTAGCAACTCAAAGTATTGGAAGTATTGTATTCATCTAGGATCCCACTACGTATAGAGCCGGTAGCAAACTACGCGTCGACCAAGCTAGAAGAGAAATTGACCACGCGTGCTCGTATCAACCATCAGCAAATCGGCTCAAATACTGTAGACCTTACATCATAAACAAACATTGTATTGCAATTAAAGAGAATGTGAACGCTTACATTGTGGTAAAGTGAAATGAATGGACATACAATTCAAATAAAAGAATACAATCATGGTACAATTTATTTTTTTAAGATTACAATCTTTTGAAAAGCATACAATCATGTCACAGTTTATTTTTTGAGATTACCATCTTTTGAAAAGCATACATCCATGCTTCAATTTTTGATATGGGATTACAAGCATGACTCCAACAATGAAGTTAAATTGTATATGAATCTAACATTATGCAAGGGGCAAGGGTAGGGTAGTGTTGATGGTGTGTAGCGGCAGCTGGGGGACTTAGAAATTTTCGAGTTTTTTCAAATCTTTGTATATATATGATCTATGTACTGAGCAAATAACTCGGTACCTTGGCTCAGGTGTTCAAGTGTCTTGTTGTGTGGTCTCGTTCGTCAGGAGGTCCTGGGTTCGATTCCCAGTGGTGCCAATCAGCTGAACTGCCCATATATGGGTTCTAGCTCATGCTGCTATATATGGCTCTATTAGGTAATATATTTTGCCATCCTCGGCAGTATAAGATTGTATATATGGTATACATTGCAGATGCTGGTATAGATGGTATTCGTCACAGATGCTGGTATAGATGGTATTCATACCAGGTACCTTATATTTTTATGGATTGACTGCCCATAATAGTTCAGCTTGTCAAAGACTTTAGAGATGGGCGGTGATGTTAGAGATTATCGGTAAGTTATAAGGCCTTAACATCTCTGAGCCGGTTTGCTGATGACCAATGCTGGTGCGAGTTGGACCCAGCACATCTCCAATGGCAAAAATTCGCGTGAGCTATTTCTCTGTATGAGTTCTAATGACTCGCTGGAAGAAGGTGGCTACTTACTACTTAAGCCGGACGGGCGTGTTAGCAGGCTCAAGGACTTAGGTACGCCCGAGGCGACTTGAGAACTTTTGTTCGACGCAAGCAATTCTGCGGGCCGTCTTTCTAATGTAGCGATATGGGTTAACCTGACGAGTGGTTAGTTGCCCCCACAGGTAGCATTTAATCGTTGGAACGCACCAGGACATGACGGTTAGAGTCCAGCTTTAGCGTATCAATTTGCCACTGACACAATTTCAAGGCTCGAGTCGAATATGTATCTATCAGCTCAATTTGACACGTCGTGGGTTGGGTATAAAGTGGACCACATAGAAAATTGCTATCATAAAGATCTCGGACGCTGGTAGCCTGACAAGTGAAGTGTGAGTTTACAAGGAATATGTCCTCGCGGGGCGTATGCACTAGGATGAAAGGGGTTTTTTCTTACGAGTTTATATGTATCGGTACTCAGATGGTCCGCTTCGCTTGTGTGGGTGGGACAGTGAAGAAAAGCCATTGGTCAGTTATTCCTACTCAAGAGGATCGCTAACTTAATTCCCAGGTCTTACTTTCGCGAAGTCGAATAGATGTCATCACGCTGACACATGGCAAAATCTCAGTCATCGGTCCAGTACGGTCGGCTGGCCTCACCTGCCATGGACCTTCCCCATATTGCTCGTTTTGAATCTTCTGCCTCTACGAGCTCACGGGTTTCACTGTACGTTCCATTATTCCCAACCCAACATTGCGAGTTAGGGTGGTATGGTATGCTCCAAATTCAGTTTCCTCACGACAGAAACGAGATCCACTACAAGATCACATTTTCACGTGGCCTATCTGCTTCTGTAGTCCATGGTTCATTGTTCCTGGTTCAGCTATTCAATCTCCAACAAGCTAGGCCCGAGGTGCCCAAGACAAACTCCTCGAATCTGTATTCCTGCGGATGCGTTTCTAAACCGCCCCTTACTTTGAGACGTCCAACTACAGGAAAACACTGGAATATATTAACATATACAATAAACCATAGACGTACATGTGATTTGTATTATACATCGATATTAATCATTTTATACTATTGAGAAGAGAGCGGAGGCTCATCGGGAACCCGTGATAGAATCTAGTAAAAAGTAAGATGAGAAAGCTGGGTATCGGAGGCCTTTGGATATCCATCAGACTCGTGTAAATACGAGTTGGTTGCAGGGTATCGTAATAATCTTAATATATCATGTTGTATCCTTTTGATGTAACGGTTACTTGGCCGACTGGAACGTATTCAGGTCATCAGAATTTTGCGGTAGAACAGACATGACTCCGGTCCTCCATGGAAATGATGATGAATAGGTGGCGAGCAATTCGACGTAGAGTAGGAATAAAGATCTTTTCACAGAGATCCACCCGGCCGGCTGCTGACCATGAAATAATGAAACTCCGCTCTGATAAATTGGTATATTTTCCGCTACAAAAGAAAGCATATCGAGATACAAATATGACCCGGGTCAATCGAGATGAGAGTAGTCCTCTTCATCATAGCCGTCAGGCATGATGGAAAGCGGGTGAAAAGGTATACGAGACTCATGAGCCCTAAGTACAATTCCCCACGACAATCGAATGTGGAGAGCGGCACAAAGCCAGATCATACCTGCGACGGAGAATCCCGCGTCGGCTATATACTCAAGGGGCACGCTCCACCCTATGAGATCAAGGAAATGGTCAATGCATTGATTGACCTGGTCGTCATTACCTGCACCAATATGGTATGTGAGATGGTACGCATGTATGACGGGGCACACGCACAGAGCATACCACCGCGAGCGGTGAGAGGGGGGTATGTATAGAGGACTTCTGGACGGACGACTGTCCTGTCAGGGACTAGACGTGGGAAATCTGGGCCAATTAGTTGGTTGATGCGGGGGTGTGCCTGATTTAGAATACTCACAGGTGCGGGCTTGATGCGGCGGCGCTGTCCCGACGTTGCGTTGGGCGGCGTCTGCGCCATAAGGGTGGTGTCTTGGTCTTTGCCGTCTGTCACGGCGGCGAGGCCTATGGCCGGCCTCGATGTCCTCGACGCGACGGGCGTCAGCGGAGTGGGCATCCTCTAGTGTGTGAGGAAAGGGGACCCCGCCAGACATGCCCATAGGCATGTCACGCTGGTCCGAAAAGGCATGTGGCTGGGAAAATGATGGAGGGGAGGAAGATTCCGTCTTTGTGTGGAGAGGGGGCATTTTGGGGGACTTTGCCGGTTTTGCGCGCGGTATATAATATCACTGCGCCACACTTACCTATGATGGTAGTCCTGTCAATAGCCCGACCCCTTGTCTCTGCCTAGTGCCGCAACCAATTTTTCTGCCTCTCCCAGACCACCACGAAGCCTCTCGCATCACCTGTCCCATCCCCCTGGTCCAGGTTGCGAGGAGAATTAATTTTTTCGATTTTTGACGATAATTCTTGACCTTCAACCACCATCATCTGACCTACAAAACCCACTCTCACACGCCGTCCCCTCGTCCATCCCGATGCGTTTTCGAACACTCGAGATTAGATGGCACGACTCCAAGCCTATTTCGACTTGTGACTTCCAGCCTGTGCCCTTCAAACGCGCGAGACCGAATCTGGGCAACGAAGACAAGTTTGCTAGTCATTCCTATAGGTTGGCGACCGGTGGGGAGGATAACCATGTTCGCGTATGTCTCACCTTCCGTCCCCTCCTCTGCCTCGCACAGACTCACTGGACGATTCTAGGTGTGGATGGTCTATCCCAACATCAGACCCACCTCGCTTGTGAAGGATGACCCGAACCCGGCCGCTCCGCGCCCTCCACGGATAGAGTATCTTTCAACACTCAGTCGTCATTCCGCTGCTGTCAATGTCGTGAGGTTTTCGCCAAATGGTAGCGTCTTTCGTGTTTCCGTCGTATATGCGGTGTGATTGATTCAACTCTGCTGTAAATAGGCGAGCTCATTGCCTCCGCTGGTGATGGTACGTGCAACCTCCCAACCCTCCTCTCCGGGACGCGTTTTTCTCAATCCTTTCACGCAGATGGTATGATCATCATCTGGGCTCAGTCCGCCAATCCCATAGCTAGCGCTTACGGAAGTGATATCCCTCCTGATGAAGCTCAACTGGATAAGGAGTTTTGGAAACCGCGGACCACCTTTCGGTACATAACCTTGCCAACCTTTATATTCACCAATGATACTCAAACCATCTTAGTTGTACGACGATGCAAGTTTATGACCTTGCTTGGAGCCCTACCGGCGAATACATCATTGCTGGGAGCACAGATAATACTGCACGAATCTTTGCCTCTGTCGATGGTGCGTATATGCTATATTCTATTGATGCAGAGAGTCAGTTTTATCTGACTATCGTCAAACAGGCAAGTGCGTCTGCGAGATCGCAGAGCACTCTCATTTCGTGCAAGGGGTCGCTTGGGACCCTCTGAATGAGTATATAGCAACACAAAGCAGTGATCGATCTATGCACGTCCATCGCATTTCCACCAAGAACGGAACTTTTGAGGCCCATGCTGTTGGACGTAATACGCGAATGCCCACACGGCATACACGCACGCCAAGTGCACATGGCAGTGTTACTACACCTTTAACCCGTCCCAAAATGTTCCGTAGCGAGTCTTGTACAAGTGATGCCGAATCAGCCGTCGACAAAGACGAGCTAACTGCCCCACTTACTCCAGCAACTTCCGTTGGGGGTACGCCTTCCCTGACAATGTTCCCCCCTCCTCCCGTCGTGGATAAAGGTCAAGGTTCAACGTCCTCCAGACGCTCTTCATTCAGTGCCAGCTCCAATCCGCCTGGATCTCCTCATTCCTCTTTCCGATATGGACGTTCACCGTCGCCCATGCCCCCCCTCCCGGCCATCAGAAGCCTACCTCCTTCGGCTGCCTGGGCAAACGTCAAGCTATATGGAGATGAGAATTACACCAACTTCTTTCGGAGATTGACGTTCAGTCCTGATGGTGGCTTGCTCCTTACCCCCGCCGGACAATTCGAGGATCCGATTATCATCCCATCTAGCTTATCTAACAAGGGTGCATCCTCATCGGGTGCAGTGAAGGATGAAGGAGGAACGCCTGTGCGGGGCAGAAAAGGAAAACCGAGCACGAACACCGATGCTTCGTCCGCAACAGGCTCCAACACTGGGAACGGATCGTCGACATCATCGTCCGTGTTTATATACTCCAGAGCCAACTTTGCCAGGCCTCCAATCGCACAGTTACCTGGTCACAGGAAAGCCAGTGTTGCTGTTAGATTCTCGTCGATTTTGTATGAACTCAGACCGAATGTCGAACCTGGGTCTACGAACGATCGAGAACCGGCAGAGACCAAAACGGCTGCGTTGGAGAAGGGTATGGAAGGGGCATTAGATGTTGATGTGACTGGACCAACAGTCGTCGTCAACCCAGCACCGGAAACGTCAGCCCCTTCATCCGGGGCCACTATATCATTAATGAGTCCTCAACGTACGCCCGCGTCAAATCAATCCCAAAATTCCTCTATCGCTGCTCCAGCTCCCAGACTTTCGCTATCTACTTCTCAATTGGAGGGGAGCAACGCAACATTGCCATCTCCCGGATTGTCGCCGATGGATGTACGACCGCCTACACCGGCCGCTTCTAAGCCTTCCACACCCCGCATACACCCAGTGAATTCTCAGCTGATGACGCCTCAAGCACAGAGCCCTGCCGTCCCTCCGAGTACAGGCTCTATATTTGCTTTGCCTTATCGAATGCTTTACGCCGTTGTGACCATGGATGCTGTTGCGATTTACGACACGCAACAAGCCGGTCCCATATGCCTCCTGACCAAGTTGCATTATGATGAGTTCACCGATATGACATGGTAAGTTTCCATGGTTCAGGCTTTCCTAATTTATTCTAATGAGCGCGTGGGTTTGATGTGTTATAACAGGTCGTCAGATGGTCAAACCCTTCTACTCTCATCGCGAGATGGTTATTGTACCATTGTGATTTTTGATGAGATTCTGCCGGCATCACACACCCAGCAACATGCATTACAACTTCAGTCGATTGCGCACCAGAACTCTGTTCCACTCGTCTCATCGACCTCTGCTACGAACACACCGGCAACGTCGACCATTGGACTACCGCATCTTCATACCCACTCACTTACGCCCTCATCTCACGCGCGGAAACGTAGTGAACGCAGTGAACCTCCCTTGACACCTGCCGCCAGTACGGATGGGGAAAGCACCGCTGCAGGATCTTTCGGTTCCTATTTCAATGTTGGTGCTTCCGCTTCGGGAAGTGGAAACATGAACACTCCCACTGCTGGAAGTTCTACCGCTGGAGCCATGGCTTCTTTTTCGGCTTCGATCGCGAGTCCCAAATTGGTTGCTATAGGTGGGAAATCCGATACCAGTGAGGGTCATAAGCGGCAGGTTTCCGGCATGGGTAGTAACGTTGATGAGACGGATGTGGACTCTGGGAATACAGAACAGCCGCCGAAGAAGAAGAGACGTGTCGCTTTAACTCGCGTGGGTGATTTGGACTCATGATCTTCTTGGGAAACTATTCTCTTGATGGCTGCACTATCGAATCCTTTTGTGAGATTAAAAATTTTTGGGATCCGTTTTTCTCTTTTTTTTTTTCGTTAGTTATGGACCTCGTGTTTTTATAGGACACATTCTTGTTTTCTTTTTATTTTATCTTATTTTTTTTTGGTGCTAGCTTGTCTTTTGCTTCCTTTCTCGCGAATTTGTATTCGTTCCTATTGTAAGGGATGCCCCCTCCTATTCATCCTATTTTTTTCTTATCACTATCTCCACCGACATAGTCCCTCTATTGTATGTTAGAACCGTATTTCCTACTCTAGCCTCTCTCATCCATGAAGCGTCCTGATTGCCAGGCAAAGATCCCCCCTGAAGTGTTGTTTTCCTGTTTATCGTTTGTTCTCCCTAACTTTATCGCCTTCTTAATCTTTTTTTCCATTCTGATTTCTCTTAGCACCACCCTACTGCCCCTCTCATACGTAGTCTATGAATAATTTGTTGTTCCCATCCATCATCATTTGAGAAAATCAATATCTTTTCTGGTGTATCGATAATAGAGCGGTAGTTCTAGATCTGATTTATTAATTGATTTGTGATGTGCTCGTTCTTTCTTGCTTTTGCGAATACACATGATATGCGATTGAACAATTTGAGGCCTGCAAAAAACTTGACTAGGGTCTGTATTGCCCATCGCGTGGATATATGGGGAAAGGGTAACAAAAGAACAGAAGAAAAAAACATACAATGACATGACATTGATGAGAAAAGATTACAATCGATTACAGATGCGGTCTTTAGAAGAAAAAGTAAAAAAAGGCGAGTGCCAAGCCGTTGAAGCGTACATAAAAAAAATGGCACTTTTTCTTTTTTTCATCGCAACGCGCTCGCACGAAGGGTATCAGTGGAGCTAAGAAGATTATCTACTTCGTAATCGGATTGTGCGGTGTTTGAGCTGGTACCCATGATAATACCAACGTCTTTTAATACTCTTTGCAGGATCTTTGTCAGATGCGATAATCCTGCCTGCTGATCTGCTAGAATCTATGACATCGAAAATAAACGTTTGAGTGGATTGAATAGGAGATAGCCACTAGAATTGCTGCTGACCTGAGTTAAATGCGCTAAACCCTCTTCGTCTACAACAGCCCATTCTCCAATACCATTCCTCGCACGTTCCTTTGACGCGTTAACAGCTCCAAGAAGAGCCCACAACTCATTAACTTTTCCTTTCATCCTCCCCCTCCTCAACTCCTCCTCAAGCTCCTCCAACGAACTCCTCAACTGTTCCTCCTCAGGTCTAATCGACGAACTCCTCACACTAGGTATCAACAAATGCAAATGTTGCACAAACCCCAACAACCTCTGCGTCAACTGCGTCTGAGCCAACACGTCTTTCAAAAGTCGAGAGGAATTAGCCAACGTATGTTGAGTTGTGAGTGATTCGAGACGTGATTTGAGTTCTTTGAGGTATTGTTGGTGTTCACTTGATTTTTTGTTTTGGGCTTCGACTCGGGTGCGAAGGTCGTCGAATCCGATTGCGAGGACGGGGACGTGACATGTTGGATCGGGATTTTCGCGTCTGGCTTTTTCCCAGAGGGCGTCGTTGAGGGCGTTTGTGGGTCGACCGTATAAGCCGACGCTGCCTGGACTAACGAGGTTGTAGAAGTAGTGCTATGTATCACAGAAAAGTTAGTCCTAATACAAACAACAGGGTTTTGACGCGAGATAATACACACCTGGAATCGACATTGAGCCGAGGACGGGTTCCATGCATTATATATAGCTTCTATCCTTTGTTGCAGCTGGAGCGCCTGTGTTTGAGCATCGGCTTGTTGCTGGGCTGGTGTCAACGCGGTTCTTGAACCTAATAAACTATGTGAGGGAAACGTAGACGCGTTCAGCCCCGTTCCGTTTCCGGTCGTATTCCCGAAAAGCGAACCAGTAGCGGGCTGCTGGGGTTTGGTGCCGAAAAGACCACCACCCGCATTGGTAGAGGATCCAAACAAGCCGTTGGATGGCTGAGTCGTAGTCGTACTACCGAAGAGGTTGGGCTGTTGTGGTTGTTGTTGTTGCGGCTGTTGATTGTAGGTTTGGGTATTCCCGAATAAACCGTTTCCCGTGGCGGTGGTGGACGAACCAAATATTCCACCTGGCTTGTTCCCTCCGAACAAAGACGGCTGTTGCTGATTGTTCGTAGTGGAGTTGCCGAACACGTTCGACGGTTGGTTTGTCGCGGTGCTGTTCCCGAATATATTCGTCGAGGGTTGAGTATTTGAGGTGGAAGTATTTCCAAACAGACCACCACCGCCTTGCGGCTGATGAGCGGTGCTTCCAAACAGGCCGCCACCTGTAGAAGGCTGGTTTGTATTCGTGGCACCGAACAGACCTCCACTTGTTGAAGGCTGGGTTGTGTTCGTGGCACCGAACAGACCTCCACTTGTTGAAGGCTGGGTTGTGTTCGTGGCACCGAACAGACCTCCACTTGTTGAAGGTTGTGTTGTGTTCGTGCTACCAAACAATCCCCGCTAGTGGCAGGTTGTGTAGACGTGTTTCCAAATATCGAAGTGCCAGTCGCAGGCTGTTGCTGTTGTTGCTGGTTTTGGGTATTCCCAAATAAGCCACCTCCGCTTGTCGTGGAGGGTTGCGTTGCCGCCGCCGCCGCGTTCCCAAACAAACTTGGCGTCGCAGGCGCCTGCTGCTGTGGTTGCGATTGCATATGGCCAAATAAACCTGTTCCTGCGGTATTGCCAAACAGACCCGTGCCACCCGTCGAGTGTTGTTGATGCTGTTGTTGGTGCGACGCGCCAAAAAGGCCTCCTCCCGTGTTTGTGTGACCAAAGATGGAACCTGCTGGTTGGTTCTGGTGATGGTTATGGTTGGTGTTCCCAAAGATCGAACCAGACGGCTGCTGGTGGTGCTGATTTTGGTGCAGGAAAGGATTTGTGCTCCCGAAGAGCGATGGAGTCTGGTGTGTCTGGGAGTGACCAAAGAGGGGATTCGGGGCCGGCGGTTGGTGAGCTGTGCCGAAGATACTCGCGCCTGCCGTTGGCGCGGGATTTGTTGCTCCAAATATCGACATATCGCTGCAAACACAATTGATCAAAATGTCATCCCGATGTTGGAATTCGGCGCTCACGGGACTTCTCACGTATGATTACGACCTGATACTGTACCTGAGCAGCGGAGGTAGGGCAGAGGAAACGAGCGCCAGCTGCCTGGAGGTAGTTACAACTGGCCACAGCTAACAAACGGCGGGCGGGAGGCTTAGAGTCACGTGATCCTCAATCCTACTTACAACCTGAATCTCAAGAGCAACAAGATGAATTGCAGATTCACTTCTTCTACCGAGAAACAAAGTCCCCTCTTCTAACACAGAGTGGCAGAAACGAACAGCACAAAACCACTGATATCATATGCAAAAGCCGAACAGCAGATTCGTCGCGTGGGTGGCAGCAGTATGCATAGTCATATTACATACGGATGTTTTGATAAGGCATGAATACAAAACGGTAAACTCAGAACTATAGCGAACATCATCAGTCCATGTACTAAGCAAATCAACCACGACGCGACATACCCTCAGAGGTTGGAAGAACCATTTGTTCTTCCCGGACGTGTAACGATCCTCAAAGAGTTTCTTGATGTTCTTCTTCGCATCCTCCCGCTGTGACACCTCCCCGAAAGTATCCAACATCACAGAGTTTTTGAGGCCCTCCAGTTCAAGAGCATATCGTGTAGGGAACAAGTGTGAGTAGTTGATGACCTTTCACAAGTCTCTCAGTGTCCGCAATATTTCTACAGCCCAAAAACCCAACGTACCTTGATGAAAGGCTTCACTTTGCTCCTTCGTTGCACCTTCTTCGGACCCATACGCCGTGTCACCTTACGGGGTAGCGCTCGACACCAGCAACGATAGCATAGGGGAAGGGTTTTCCTTTGCCAGATTCGTCAACTTGCTTGATGATTACAACCTTCTTTCCAGCATGACGACCTTGAAGCACAATTGCGACCTGATTGAACTCGATGTAAACCAGACCATCCCACCCATTTGGAACCCGCCTATATGCGCACCTTACCAGGCTTGTAAACTAACAGAACATTCAGCCTACACGTTCAATAACCAGACAATGAATTCGCATACCTTTGACCATCTTGACGTACGGCGACGAACTTTTGATTTACGCCAAACTGGTGAAGACAATCCACTCGTCTACACCGGAAATCTCCGTGGTGGCTGTTAGTTTATTGAATAAGGTTCAGGTTCAGTTGGCAACAATTGATGTCCGACAGATGTCGGCTCGGCCCGACACCGACGACCTTCTACTGGGAAAAGAACTTCGCATGAGATTCTTCCCTGACAGTTTTCATGTCCTTAACTTCGGACGATCACCCATCGCTGGCTGCTCTTCCCGCTCCACTCTTCCGCCGCCCCTGATCTCTCACGTTCTTTATATATTTCTGTGATTAGTCTTCTTGTTTCCTTGGCGGAAGTCATAGTTTCTGGCATATCCACTACTTCTGGTTTACGGCTAAGCATCGCGTACAAGACTAAAACCCGCGAGTTACGATGTATACTATTTGCCGTTCTTCTTATACCCAAGCCAACGTCAGAAGAAGGTTACTGTTCTTCCGTCGCGACAGCGGCCAAAACTAACATGGTAATTCCGGGTTCTCAAAACAGAATGCGCTTAAACTCCACGGCGATTCGAAAATTAGTCTGGAAAGAACATGTCCATCAACACCGCTAAGGCCGCATATCTCGTAAAAAAAAAATGAGCTTTCCTAAAAATGTTCCTATTACGCAAGAAAAATTTTTTTTCTGTCATCTCGGTAATTCAAACAGGATGTTTCTACAAGACAAGATCTACAGTAACATGTCAACGAGCATGTAGGCCCATGGTAAAAGAGTGAACCATGAACAAAGTATGAAAAGGAGCGCAAACCGAGACTGACACGAACTCAAAAAAGGGAGGAAGCAAATATGCGGCGAGAATACGGCCCATCATCTGTACGAAAGTTCAAACCATCTTCAAAAAGAATTTACGAATGTCGAGTACCGCCAAGCCTAAGTGTTGAGGTTGACTAGAGGTTGACTAGTACGTGAAATGGGTCAGCCAACGGCGCATACATACAACACGAAGGTTACTCACCGGGTGAGCAGCCAGTAGTAACGAGACCATTGAAGTGATTGTCGTCACAGCAAACTGCTTGGCTAGTGCTGACGGGTGGACAACGATTGACAATCAGCATATTTGACGGGTGTGATGAATGTTCTTACCAGCTGTTGCCGCCTACACCAATCACCGAGAGAGGACTACAATTGAGGCCGACAAGGCCCGAAGCAGGGGCCACGATTCCCAAGAGACCAGTGACAGAACTGGCTTGCGAGTCCGCTGCATTGGAGACTGAGTTGCAGCAATGTAAACTTCCAGTATTGCAGCTCCTAGGTTGACTTGGAATGGGGGAAACACGAGAGCGTTTGGCACCTACAACACCACGAAAATAAGAAAGGAAACTTTCGTAGAGGTTGTCCCAGACTTACTCCAAGTACTAGTACGACGGACAGGAGGCAGAGGGGGTAGACCGCGAGCAAAGCGAGAAGCATTGGTCTCATAGTGAGCGGCATAGACACTAGCAGCACTGAGGGTAAGGAAAGTAAAGACGGTGGTGAACTTCATGGCGAGTGAAGGAGTGACTGGGCGGTAGATGGGAGAAAGAACGAAAGAAGATGTTGGCGTCAAAATGGCGGTGCGCCCACTTTTTAAAGGCAGCCAAGGTGGCAAACAGATTAAGTTTAATTTTAGATCGTTGAAGTCATGTCAGCCTCCTTCCATCAAATCTCCGGATCAATGTCTCGTGAATCGTATATCCTCGCCTGTCCATGTTCGATCGCTGGGTCAGTCTGACGAGGGTTGTTCTATTCGCAGAACCTGAACAAACCACTTGCATGGAGAACGGAATGGCGACCCTGGCTCAACGGATGTCGACGGCTGACATGGACAGTTCGCTAACTAAAATTAGAATAGTACCTCGATCAACTGGTCAATATGTCAATGTGTCCTTATTATCACAACATATATAATACATATATAGTTACCATCTAGACACGAGCTCCCCTGAACATTGTTTTTCTCTCCAATTTGACTGACAGAAGACAGGATTTTCGATTTAAATCAACACGAAAAATATTATTCACGGCATTCGAATCTTGAACCCTGTCTTAATTTGATAGGCCACAAATTCTCTGCACGAAGCATACAATTAGAACGAAGAGGCTGTCGGGCTTCCCCTGAGCCGAATAGAGCTCACATTAGATTGGAGTTGCTGGCTAGCTATCAGAATCGGTAACACTCGTAGTTTCTCACTAGAATCGGGAAGTTCTTCATCCAGCAAGTAAATCGGATGTCACCGCAAGGAAAGGCTAGACTCAACCCGTTACTTCATCCCGTACACGGGCAACCTGCGGGCAACGTAGCTACATTCAGTCGCGCTGGAAGGTCATTGAATTTTTTTTCCACCGCCGCCCTTTCCACGATACCCATCACTTAAGCTCAAATTTAGTCGCATGCTTATAGCGCTGGTGTAAAACAAGAGAATCCCGCCCCTTAATAATAAGCTGTAACAACAATAGTTAATTTAATGTAAAGCAACCGGGAGCAAACTTTAAAAAAAGAAATGGATCAGGTTTTGGTGTAAATCACCACGGTTAGTTCATCCGCGCTCCTGAGTCCTATTTATTTCTTGGTGAAGGAAGTTGGTTCCTTATAGACATTTGTATTATCGACATGAGGAAAGTATCGTGAACCACGGAGTTGTACAGTCTTTTTGGCAAGACACTGACATCCGAGCCGATCAGAAGGTTGCTAGTCGACGGTCCGTGGAATTTAGATTGCTAGAGCTTGATAGCTACCATGGTCCCCTCTCTTCAAAATGTTCGCTCGAGCGAATTGGGAGTGGCTTCTGAACATTATTTACCATTTGGAAGGGTGTCCTAGAAAATACCCTTTATGTCCTTGATTGAGCGAGTAACGGACGGAGCGAATGACCGGTACTTCTCGGAAGTCCATGGAAAATACTTTTTGTAAGCTGAATTTCTCGACGCTCTAACACAATCCGCGGCATGCTATGAGAAGCATACAAATAGAGAGATAAACGGACTTTGGGCCCGGGCCCCGGGGAGATGAAAGGTACTTCTACCAAAACAAGGAAGGAATCCAGAGTAACACATGTCTTCAATACATTCTATTGACCTTAAGCTGATGGGCGGGACGAAGAGCCGGTATTAACATAATCAATCATGTGACTCCCATCCAGTCACGACCCACCAATGCTTGCTCATTTGCCGCTCAACTAGAGACCGCGACCAGCACCGACAGGGACTATGGTATCAGCTTCTTAACTTTTCTATTGACCCCGTCTGATCACACGACGCTTGCAGGCTTCTCTTCACTTTTGCTCAGAATGTAACAATCTCCTCTATCCCAAAGCCGACCAACAGAGAAGGATCATGGTCTATGCATGCCGTATCTGCACTTACGACGAGATTGGGGATAATAAATGCGTGTATAAAAACGATCTTTTGACGGTCACAAAGTGAGCTGTACTTACTTTCTGAGTATCCTGGTCGGGGTTATCAATACCTTTCGATAGAGAACAAGTTGGTGTCACAACAGACCTCGGCACGGATCCAACTCTCGTACGTTCCATTCCTTCTCTCACCCATTCATTCTTAACTTATCTCTCCAAGGCGCACTCCAACATCAACTGTCCACGATGTGGGAACGACGAGTATGTACAACAACGCAAACCACAACTATCTCGTAATTCATACCCTTGTTTTCCCTTTTAGCGTCGTCTTATACCAGGACCAGTCAAAGCGGAAAGAGACGAGAATGATTTTATTCTTTGTCTGTACAAAATGTGATCATTCCTTCAGTGATCCATCGTTAGATAATCAACCAGAGACGGAGGAGACATAGCATTAGAGGATTGGAGTGTACAACCGTCACCTTCGGCGACTGTATAATCTGTGAGTTGCAGCCTTACACATTCCGTTTGAATTCATTCATATTTCAATTCTACCCTGAATACCGATCACAGCCAATCTCATTAGTCTTTCTCTATTACATCACAATGCGTAGCTTTACCTTCGGCTCAGAGGAAAGCCAGCAATCGGCCAATGTAAACTCAATGCTCATCAGAGCCAAAAATATGTACGGGGCGCCTTGACTCATTCTTGACTCATTTTTGTTATCGTGATGCACTTCTAGCCTCGCAGAAAACAAACACCCGGAGAAGATGTGGGGTTTGTATTGAGTGGTATGAGCTATCCAGCTTGAGGGGCTCGTTTTGGGGCACATTAGTTGGGTGCGCCAGGGAAAGATAGGCTGCCTGAATTTCGCACCTTACCATGGGTTTCGAATGTTTAATATAAGTCGTGTGGGTCGATTTCACGCCCAAAAGATTACTTCTCTCAATCAACTCTCAGGGCTTGCCTCCGAAGCCACATGTGAAAAGCGGGGCCCAAATGAGGCCCAAATGAAACATTGACATCGGCCGTGATCAGTCTAAAAACATACACGGAATCCACACGGACCTTAATTTTTCCTCCAATCGATTGAGGTTCGAATCACCCAGGAATCACCTCCAGCGAGTTCAGAATGTGCCTAGCCTATCCTTTATCGAGCTTCTCAACTACACTTGGAAGTCACAGCCGGTGATCACTGATAACAAATTTCATTTTCACGTCCCATCGTCAAGTCAACATCGTAAAGGTCTAACAATGTGTCCCTACCTGCTGACAGATTGCCGTCCAATGCCGTATCGCCGGGATTCGAATTCACATCCACGACTGCCTTACCGGGCTACATTTGACCCATTGCTGACCCGTATATCACCGTGTTCAATTTGACACGGCCATTTTGCTTAAACATCAATTGCCCGGGTGGCGCTTTCTTCCATGCTTCTTCCCTAGACCTCTTTCGCACCAACAACGACGATCTAAGAGTTCTGGTTTTGACGATATTTTACGCTGAAGACTTGAAATATGATGGACGAAACCAAATTTGATAATAACGGACATCCGACAGAAGTAGGAATTGAGTCGAATCAGAAAGAGGCTAGTGCCGATTTTGTAGAGGGGGATTTTGCCAAGGCGGAGCTTGATCCCATTCCCGATGGGGGTTGGCAGGCATGGGGTGTTGTTCTAGGAGTGTCAGTATCGTTTTTCTATGAAACTCTTTATGGCGTCATACAAGCTCGCTAATTCCGTAATAGGTGGCTCTTCCAATTTGTTACCTTTGGGTAGGTGGTTTCGAAATTCCCGAGGAACATCCAGAATTCATCTTATATCCTCAGTTACACGAATGCGTTTGGTGTTTACAACGGTACGAAACTATATTTTACGGATGGCTTCTGTCGTACTCAGGGAAGCATCAGATTTCTATACACGAGAATACCTCAAGGGTACAGAGTCGTCTAAAATCAGGTAAGCGTGTATGTCATAGCTTGAAAACGATGCTGAATGTTCTAATTGGTGGTACTCTTCAGTTGGATTGGTAGCGTCCAATTACTTCTTCTACTATCCAGTGGACTTTTCTCTGGACGAGCCTTTGATGCTGGGCACTTGTGAGTAACTAGTATTTTGATGCGTCTTTCTTCCTTCTAACAAAGATAATAGCTACCACATGATGATCGGCGGCTCCATACTATTCGTTTTCTGCTTGTTCATGCTCTCCATCACGCACGCTGGACAATTCTATCAGGTATGTCTCACTTACAAGATTTGTGCATACGACAACGGATTGATTGATAATTCTCTTGGTGCAGATTTTTTTGTCGCACGGATTAGGCGTTGGTCTGGCGGCGGGCATTACATTTGTTCCGGGGCTTGCTGTCATCTCGCATTGGTTCAAGAAGCGTAGACCCGTAGCAATCGGAGTTGCCACCTCTGTGCGTAAACCTTCGGACCATGGTCGCTTGCACGTTCGTTAACGTTAAGGTTTAGGGATCTGCAGCTGGAGGATTCCTTCATCCCATTATGCTCAACTACTTATTCCACGGCTCCTTGGGCTTTCACAACGGTGTACGAGTCAGCGCGGCTGTCTGCGCAAGCCTCCTTATCATTGGCTTACTACTCGTCAGGACAAGACTACCGCCATCAAAATTGAAACATAACCCGTTGATTAGTATGAAAAAATTCTTCAGAGAACTTCCGTACCTGGCAACGACCACAGGGTAAGTCACGGTATTATTGGCGCATACTTTCATGTCTTGACTTCTTAAAGGACTGTCCTCGTTTTAGGGGGACTTTATTACCCATTTTTCTTCATTCAACTCAATGCGATACAGCATGGTCTTGATGCCACATTCGCCTTCTACACAGTAAGAGTCTAATTCTCGTGAGCTGCGCCATGAATTCATTCTTGGTGCAGGTTGCGATTGTGAACGGAACCAGTATTGTTGGAAGAGTGTTGGCCAATGTTTTTGTACATCGGCTCGGGGTCTTTAATCTCGTCATTTTTTGCACTATCTCTTGCTCTGCGTTGATATTCTCTACCCTCGGCGTTCATGATGTCGGTGGGACTGTCATTTTCAGCATACTTTTTGGTTTCTTTTCCGGGGCATGTAAGAAAAAATTTTGGACGCTTTCTGATTTTCCGATTCTGACTACTGTTACTATCTTTAGACATAGGGATGCTAGTACCAATGATAGGCTCAATGGCTACAAGTGACAAAGAGATGGGGGCACGTATTGGTATCTGTTTTACATTTACAGGTGCGAAATCACGACTTCCTTGTTATATTCGCCTACTCATAGCCAAATTATCAGGCATAGGCGGACTTGTAGGCACCCCAATTGCTGGTGCACTCCTTACGTCACAATTTATTTGGTGGAGACCTGTCCTTTTTTCGGGTTTATGTGTTATCGCCGGTTCATCGTGTTTCACTCTTAGTCGTGTTCTCCTGGGCCGGGCTAGAGGTACCCATAGGGTTTAGACAAACTCAAAACGAGTTTCCCGGTTTTCATTTTTGTGCGTACTCACTGCCGATTAAGAGTGACACATCTTTTGTGTATCAGATACTACCTATCATCTGATGGGGTTGGATTCTTGTATGTTTTGTATATTGATGGTATGCGGAAATGTAATGTCATTTCCGTTCCTTGTCGCGTTGTTACGCGTAACTAAAACCATGTGCTGTGATGACTCGGTCAATCTCATCTTATCGTACTTTCATAGATCTCCCCAGTATGGAAGGAGAATCGTAGTTGAATGCGCCGTAGTTAATCTTAGACCTCAAATATCAGATTATTTTCCTCGGCCGACGTTTAAATAAGCTAGTGTCTGATGGGAAGAGTTCTTTCCTCCGGTTATTTACCATCACTATTCATCTTTCCAGCCACGACTATCCCAAAACCACAGTTGAAGAATTTGCTCGATGGCGTTCGCGGATGAGCCCAAGAATGATGCCTTTCGAGTGAATGATAACGAGACAAAATTTAAAGAGTCTAAGGTAGAGGAGATATCTGGGGATACGGAACTTGACTCTTTCCCCGATGGTGGGTGGCGAGCATGGAGTGTCGTGGCTGGCGTGTCAGTAACATTTCATCGTTCCACTACAAAAGCTTTTTGACTAAGATTTTCTAGTTGGCTCTTCCAGTTCGTTACTTTTGGGTGAGAGATCTGACTCCTCTGCAGTAGACAAACGCTGACAGGGGTGGTCCAAGATATACAAATGCATTTGGCGTCTTTAACGGTATGGAGGAAAACTGTACATGTACTCTTTCTTGTAATACGCCTCTGATGGATCGCATGTAACCCAGATTTCTATGTACGGGAATACTTGAAAGACTTTGAGTCGGCGCAGATTAGGCAAGACCTCACTCTGGGCGTTGTGCAATGCTCATTGAAGCTGATATTTTCACTTAGTTGGATAGGCAGCGTCCAGCTTCTCTTCTTATTATCTTGCGGATTATTCTCTGGAAGGGCCTTTGATGCCGGGCATTTGTAAGTATCTCATCCTAATAGTGTTCTTCCAGTACATCCGACTCATTCGCGACAATAGTCATCTCGTGATGCTTGGTGGTTCTGCCCTATTCATCTTTTGTCTATTTATGCTTTCAATCACCCATCCCGGGCAATATTATCAGGTGAGCCAGAGAGTCGTGTCCGGAATCACCGAGATCATACATTGTTCAGGTATTTCTATCACATGGATTGGGTATCGGACTTGCCGCAGGCGCCACATTCGTTCCCGCGCTAGGTGTGATCTCTCACTGGTTCCATAAGCGTAGACCTTTAGCAATTGGACTTGCCACTTCGGTACGTAACAGAACAGTGCCACCTAATCATTGTTGGTTATCAATGATTATGCACATCTAGGGATCAGCTGCTGGAGGATTCGTCCACCCTATCATGCTCAACGCCTTATTTCATGGGCCCTTGGGGTTCCATCAAGGTGTACGAATTAGTGCTGGGCTGTGTACGGGGCTTCTCATCATCGCCCTACTACTCGTAAAGACAAGGCTCCCACCCTCTCGGATACAACATAATACACTTACAACTATGAATAAATTCCTTCGAGAGCCCTCATACGTTGCCACAATTTGTGGGTGAGTTTTAAATATACTTCATAAGAGTACGCATGCCTGTAAGCTTATTTTTGGAAGTACTATCCTCATCTTGGCCGGTTTTTACTATCCCTTCTTCTTTATCCAGCTGAATGCCATCCAAGAGGGACTTAACTCGACATTTGCATTCTATACTGTATGTGTAGACATATTCTAGATTTAAACACGCGCTCACTTGATGGACAGATTGCCATTGTCAATGGGTGTAGTATGGTAGGACGAATTGTGCCTAATCTCTTGATACGCCGTTTTGGTGTTTTCAACGTTGTGATTTTTTGCAATATCATTTGCGCCATTTTGATATTTTGCACTCTCGTCATTCATGATATAACAGGAACAGTCATTTACAGCGTGCTGTTTGGCTTCTTTTCTGGCTCTTGTAAGAAATTTGGTATACTGGACTTATTTTCTTTCTGACTATTTTCCCAGATTCAGGAACCTTAGCACCTATGTTAGGTTCGCTCGCCGAAAGTGACAAGGAAATTGGAGCGCGTATGGGTATTTGCTTTACTTTCACGGGTACGCATTGCCACAATCGATAAGGTTTCCCATATTCAGCTAATTTTCAGGTTTCGGTGGCCTTGTAGGCACTCCTATAGCTGGCGCACTTCTTTCATCACACTTCATTTGGTGGCGACCAGTGCTTTTTTCGGCATTATGTTTTCTCTGTGGTGGATTATGTTTTACTCTCACTCGGGCCTTATTAGCTAGGAGGCGCGGTACTCAAATAGTTTGAGGCGTTGTTGAGGTTTCTGTGTTTACCAGTATCCAAAAGGGTCTACACGGAGCGGTGGTGTAATTTTAGGTAGTGTCGGCCATCTAGCGCATCAAATTGCATGCCGGGACCCAGCCGACTGGCAGACCCTTATTATGATTTGACCTCCGTCACGGCCCGGCTTAGTTATACTAGAATGACAAGGTTCATTCTGGATTTTCTCCAATGGCTAGAATTACTACTACCCAACCACCATTGAGATGGCATATTTTGTACAGCTCTGCCGCAGTTTGAAGGGTGTGGGAGTGATGATAAAGTCGGGAATCAGGGATGCGCCGGTAATCTTGCCTCCTTGTTTCGTTCCTGAATATGCCAAAGCTGGTGCACCTAATCTATGTACACGGATTCAACGGTATTTACGCCAGCTCATAGACTACAAAAGTATGCTAGCTACTGACATTGAGCGTTCCAACGAATAGGGAACGATACCACCTTCCAGGTAGGTGTGATCAATCAATCATCAGTCAAGCCCAACTGAAAGAGCTCAACTTTTCCGCAGTCATTTCCTCTGGACTTACAAATTTACCTATCTACTCATATTCCACCACATCTTGATGTCAAGATTCAAAGTAGCCTGTATCCGACGTACAAGAGCGCTAAGCCCCTTTCTCATGCAACCAAGAACTTCTTAGAATGGTACGCTCCGGTCCCCCCTATCTATGCGATTTAAAAAATCTCGTGGTGAATGGCAGGTTACAAACCCAGCCTCAAGGTCCTGTCATCTTGTTAGGCCATTCTATGGGTGGGTTGCTAGCAGCTGAAGCTGCCACGGACCCCTCCAACGCAGTTGACAAGAGGACCGGGAAAGCGCGACGTATTGTGGCTGTGATTGCCTTCGATACCCCATATCTCGGCATGCATCCGCACGTGGTGGTTAGCGGTATTGCGTCCCTTTTTCCCAAGCGCTCGAAAGCAGGGGGAACAAAACCAGAGAGTGAGATGAATCAGCATCCTGCCATTAACATCGTTCCTGAACAAGTCACCGATAATTGGGAAGAAATCAGGCAGAGTGCAGGTGAAATATACTTTACTCGGGTCTACAGCTCATTCTGATCGACACACTTCTCGATTCAATTCAGACATTTGTGCTGAATATCCACGGTCAAGTACGGAGACCCTGTCCACCGTTTTGACCACCAGTTCTTCCTCCTCATCTGTCTCTCAACCATCCAAGTCTTCGTCCCACTCTTCCTCACCTTTCTTCGGTCGTGCTATAGACCTAGCTTCTGACTATTCTGATCGATCCTTTGTCCGTTGGCTCAAGAAACATTCCGATAGTCCCGTTTCAGCTGGGAAACGATGGGTAGTTGAGCATTTGCAATTTGCTGGTGCGATGTTCGATCCAAGTGGTCTGAAAGAACGTTACACCAAATTAGTTGCTTGGAAAGAGGGTATGTGGATCAATTATTGGACGACAGCAACTGTTGGCACGGGTTCAGAGGACGGATGGGGACCGGGTCAACTAACATATAACGATCGTGGACTTATCGAATCTGGTATCATTGCAAGCATCCCTGGCAGTCCGTCGTGGTTAATTGACCAGGAGTGGGCTAGTCATATAAAGAAATCTGATGAAGCACTGAAAAAGAAACGTGGACATCATTTCATTGTCCTCCCAACTGGACGAGGGAGAGTTTTGGGCGGAGAACGATGCTGGGAGAAAATTGTCATTCACGGAGCAGAAGATGAAGTTGCAGCTCACACTGGTGTGTTTAAGAGGGAACGAAACTTGAACTATGATGCGCTTTTAGAGCGTGTGGGGACGAGAATTATACAACTATGCAGAGATCTATAGAGCAACGTTATAATCAGTTTCATTTTATTTAATTGACATTTATTTATGTATCTGGATATTAGAAGTGGATGTTTTACTTGCCAGGGTCATAACACTATTCACTGACTTGAGCAGCCACCAAGGAGATGCATATCGTTTAAGCCTATAGGAACTTCGGTGAATGAGGTATTCGGGTGGGTCCTGAAAGAGAAATTGTCTCTCTGGAGGTTTTACGTTAACGAGCTTCTTCGACCCCGTCGACAGTCGTAGGCAGAAGATGAAACCAGTGCTAGATAAATCTATCTGCTCAAGATGTCGAACAAAAGGCACATGAGACGGAGGCGATAAAGAGAAAAGAGGTGGACCTGAGGCTCAGCTATCCGTTCGTAGCTGGTTCCGAGTGGTCGCTTAGTACGCATCAGTCAGTTACAAAACATTTTAATGTTCGTCTGATAATGAATAGTTACAAAAACTTATTCACTCTCTTGGCCTTAGACTCGATGATACATAGCTCATACATCCAGAAAAGGGCTACCAGAAATACGAGGAGCCCGCTGCGGGCTTTTTTCCCGCGTTGAGCCCGCGTCAGCCTCTTTTTCCGCGTCTAGTCCGCGTCGAGTAGAATAACCCACATTATTGTTATAACATAAACCTTATAATATTTAAAAAGCATCCTCCCCTCCGTATAGAATCATTTTTATTGTGCTCTATCTTGCTTTATGTATGAAACTAGCGCCTCAATCTTCCCATTTGTTGCCCAAATATGGTGGCCTTACTTGTCTAATCTATACACTCCCGCGTCAAGCCCTCGTGAGCCCGCGTCTGATCCTCTGATCCCTCCTCGCGTCCCCATTGGTCCGTGTCGTACACTCGTGATCCCGCGTTATGTTTTCATCAATCCTCTTTAAGTAGTTATATTTATTGAATATTTGAGTGGCCCACCTGTCCCTGCCGAGATCACCCATTTATTAGATGAGTCAAAGGGGCCCATATGACATTTACCATTAGAGGGCTTATTGCAAAAACCTCCAATAACACCAATCTATCGAATAATATGAGCAATATTGGACTTGAACTTGTACATCGTCAGCTCCTCGGCATTGTGTGGCCGGCTGATGGCTGATCGATGTCTCACCCATTTGATCGCTGTGAGTCCCCATGCCTCCTCACTGTTCTAGCGTCCTCCCACGCCCTTCCCCGCCATCAAGTACTCCTCTCCGTTGTCATCAACTCTCCTCCCGCCATCATCTCCCTCCCATCAATCGGCATTCCTCCCACACTCTATCCCGCCATCATTCAGCCCCTCTCCATCACATCTGGCCGGCCTCTCCGCCATCACTGCCCTCCCATCATCCGGCACTGTCCCCATCCCTCGGCAGCTCTGCCCCGCCCCTCCCACGGCAGCCCTCCCCATCAAAAGGCCCCTCATCATCCATCACTTCCCTCCCATTGGTCGGCATCCCTTCCGCACTCTATCCCGCCATCATTCAGCCCCTCCTCAGCCATCACTGCCCTCCCATCATCCGGCATTGTTACCATCTCTCGGCAACGCTGCCCCGCTCCTCCCACAGCTGCCTTCCCCATCAAATGGCTTCCGTCACACTAGTAAGTGGTACCCATCAGTCGGCATCGCTCCCGCACTCACTCCCGCCTCCCCATCACAATGAATGCCCTCTCGCTCTCCTATGGTTTAGTGATACTCCCCCCATCCCTCGGCAATCATTCCTAGCCTTTCTCACGTTCAGTCAACAACACTTTTTCGTGTATGATCACATGCTGTAGCCGTTTGTCACATTGCCAATAGAGATGCTTTATGGAGGTGGTGTGTGAAATCTGAACTGCACGTGCTGGGATTGTTGAGAATGCACGTGCCTAGTGTGTGCATCAATAATTGAATAAACAATCACTGATCTATTATCAACGATTCCATGTGACTAAAAAACAACCTTAAATTGATACGCGACATAGTACAAGAACTCTACGAAGTAGCAGACGAAGATTCCATATGTACTATACTAGCCAACAATGAAAACCTTTGTTCCATGTCCTCCAATTCATGCGCCTCAGACTCCTCGGAATCCTCCTCTGAAGCATAGGCATCAGCTTCCCCCTGAGTTAATGGCATTGAATTCCCATCAACCCCCTGATCAACATGCCGAGATCGGTCAAGGCTCTCACCCGGGAGTACACTGCCACTGAACTCCAGAGTGTGGGCAAGTTTGAGAAATCGTCGCATATGCAAGTCTTTGAAACGCATGGTCTTGAGGCGGAGAAGTTTGATTTGATGGGCAATGAGGGGGTTGGATTGTGATAGTTTACTTTCCATTTGACGTAAAAAACTGTCCTCGTCATGGAGGTATGTAATGACTCGACGGATTTCAATGTTGAGACGTTTGATCTCCTCATGTGCACGGGTAATTTTGAAGTACTGGTCCATGAGAGCACGTGAATGTGGTCGGGCCCAAGGGCGCTGGGTGATATCTTCACGACAATCACGCAGAAGTGAAAAATCGGTTAAGAAAGCATAGTCAACAACTTTATCCCATGTTAGTTTGTCACGTGGTGGCTTCATTTCTGCAGCAGCAGCATTATACCGGTCAATTGCATTTCGTATGGCTTGTGATCGTTGACGCAGTGCAGCGCCAATATGTTTTCGAAGTTTGTATCCTAGTGATCACTAGTCAGCATGAGATAACAGGATTAATCGAGTACTTACCAGTTTGTGACATATTCATCTTTGTGAGCTCAAAAAGTCGTGAGACTACCAAAGACTCAAGTTCATCAAGACAACGTTGATAATGCTGATGATTGAATAGAGTTGCAGCATTATTCCAGTGAGTAGAACCAGGTTCCCAGCGGTTCTCTGGTAGAATCTCCAACAACCGCTCGAGGTCCTGTACCTTCTCAAGTGTCTTCTCCTGTTGCTCTCGTGTGTGCATCAGTCGTAAGCCGAGTTTCTGATTTTGACGAGGCCGCTTTCCTAGGTTACCATGGCCTGGATTCGTGCTCGGTGGCTGGTAGGGGACAAAATTCATTTGTTGACTCTGAATTTCGTCTCTGGAATCAAATGTCAACAAAAGGAAACTACACAACAAAGAAAAAGTTTTACCCAAGCATATGGAGCTTTACTAACGCTCGGTAATAGTCAATATGTAAGGTTTCGACCTCTGGCTCTTTTGACCGTCCAAGCAGATATTCCTGCTCTTCCTTAAGCCAATCTTCGAAAACGCTCACATCCGTAATACCAGCCCGTCGCATGGCATCATAGAAATTGTTTTCACCAGCAATAATTTGTTGGGCTTGCTTGTAGTTGTTAACGAGAAATTGACCTGAATGTTCAAGCTTAGAACGGCTATATCAAAGCTGAGTGGGATGAATAAATGCTTACTGAGGTTCTGGGACGTCTCAGTCACATCCAAGTGCTTCATATATTCCGAGATGTGTTGCCGCCGATGAAAAATACTTGCGTACCGTACTGAACTGGCAAGAGCATTTGATTTAGAAAAAAAGCGCTCGCAGCCCTCCAAGTCCTCAAGGCCCAACCCTTCCACATAAGTTGTTAGATTTGATAATTGACATAGTCGGTTATGGGCGTGGCCATGGAATGCACCAACTAAGCTCTTGAGTCGCATCTCACGTACTCGGTCCCCAAGACTACTTCGAGCCAATGTGGCACCAAACCGACACCCAATGTCATACCCAACCCCTATTCCAGTCCCAAATGCATTTAGGAGTTTCTCCACGATAGCCAGCGGATATTTTGCCCTAGTAAAAGATTAGAACTCAAATAAACCATACGCAACAAGTTGTACTCACAGCTCCCCACTACGGACCATGTCCACAACAAGCAGCGCAAACCCATGTCGACACAGTGCCAAGAAAATTCCAGTCTCATCGAAAACCCCCCACATCCTAGCAGTCACTTCGTTTGCCATGTTTGTCCACCGAGCAGCACATGGGTTATCCTTATCAACGTCCCCTTCTCGAATGGCATCCATGACCCTATCTTTCGCCCATTGATCCACAGTTTCTCTATCCAGATAGTAGTCACCGCTGACTTTACGCGTATCGAGTGTTTCCTTAATTACGGTCTTGTCACCATCTCCACCTTCTATGTTCTCGAAAATGCTTTTACGGATGACACGCTTCAAGGAATCATTGCCATCCATCGTAACCAGCATACTGTAAATCATTGGGTCTTCATCTTTGAGCCGATATGTGCATGCAGGGCAGGCATTGCTCAGCCGCCAATCAGGTGCATCGCGGCCTAAAGCTTGTTGAACTCTTTCACTAATTGCATTGCGTATTTGCAGGAAGAGATCGTAGGCAATAGAAAACTGTGTTGAGAGGTATGGGTGGAAAACGATCTTGTGTGTGTCGCAGAGACTTTGTACAAATGCTTGCATGGAGAGATGAGGGCAGCGAAGATGGGTGTTGTGATAAAATTCGAGCAACCTTGTTGATACTGCAAGGGTGGGACGAATTGGTGCACATGGAATTAGACCACGTCGAACAAACGAAGCAGGAACACCCTCAGGCCCATCGACTACGTCAGTCTGCTGTACCTGTGTCCCTAATGATCGCTGTCAGCTGTGAGGACCAATCATGAAATCCTAGACGTACAGAACATGTCCATGATACGTAGGCGAATGCCTGGTTGCGTCGAAGTTTTTGTAAATTGAGGGCATGCTCCCTCTAGCCCTGCGTCTCCTAAGCCTACCTCCCACTCAAGGTATGCCTGAATGATGAATGGCAATTGAAGCTGGAATGTCTTGTTTCGATTTTCAACATGGTCACGTCGCGTTCGCCACTCGGTATAAGATCTATGTAGATGAGATGGTGGACTAACAGCATGCAGATAGACGTACGAAGGCTGTCGTGTATCACTGTCATCAAGAAGAATCGATAGTAGTTCACCACCAGCATGGCTAATGTTCAATGGAATTCCACCGCTGAGAACATCCTGGGGCTCGAGGGGAAGGCTGGGAGTGAATGATTCACTATCATCAGGTGTGTCGCCCATTTCACCTACACCCGACAACCTCTGAATTTTGGCACGTTCTTCGTTCATCCTTTCATCTAGATAGATGATAAGTTGATGACTGCAATAGGTATTAACATGTCTCACCAACATGTCGTTGACGTGCCTTATACATCTCCTGATCATATTCTTCCCGGAGAGACTTTGCATCATATTGTTTGGCACGGCTTACAAGGCCAGATAACGTCCGAACAGGAACAACATGAGCAGCTCTATTAGAGCTCGCAGTTGTCCGTGGTTTCTTGGCTTTCGATGGCATGAGGGTGACAGACTGAGAATAGGCTGGTAGCACAGCCACCCAGTAAAGCCGTTTCAACGTCTAAGTTCTCGCCAACAGTTGGCAGTCCGATGAGCTACCAACCTTTCAAAGGCATGAATGAGGCTTTAAGGTAAAATAAATCGAAACCATTTAGTCATTGAGCATGATCTAGGTAAGAAAGGTGTGTCTATAGCATAGGCGTATTGGTGAGCCTATGACAAACTCATAACTTTCATATCTGCGAACTCATTGTCATCTCCTTACTAGTTGTACTTCTGAAGATGAATGCGGTCAAATGACACCTTACTGCGAGTATTTCTGAATGAATTGTCAGCTATTCTGGCTCATTATTGTTATGTTGTGCGCTTCACAAAACAGCTTGACCACAAGTACGAAGTTCAAAGTTCTATATGCTATCTCAAGGTCTACCTGTACCTCCAGGTAGTAGCTTTAGTCTCGCAAAACAACTACCTATCCCTTTGACTCTTCAGAGATCTTGACAAGTTCTTAACTATGATGCGGCAATTGTGACGAGACTGAAGTGTGTTTAACACGACGATGATACTATACTACCAGTACCTTTGAATTGGCATGGCTTTGTTGTGGTTTAGACATGCTCCGGCGACACTCCGTTTACCCTGTGACTAATTCTCTAACGAAGAATGAGACAAACCAAGTGACCAAGTGACCCTCTAATGCTTCCTGAGTGTCTTGTATGCTCTCAATTATTCGAGTTCTGCAGCGAGTAGAAGAACATCGCAGATCTGACGTTGCATCATTTTGAATTCGATCAACGATCAAGATCATATTTGCAATAAAAAAAAACATTTCATTTTTGTATGTGATCGTTCAAATCGGCATCAAAACAATTTATTGGATCTAATAACCGGAGCTCTACAAATAAGAGAGGGGCATTCCCGGGCCAATCGCATAAACTTGACCATTCTGAATGACACCGACTCGAGATGCCATCAATGCTCGTAAAAAAAGAACTGCTGCATCGGCCTCACACTTCGCAAATTCAAATTGGCTGAGCTTTGAAGGGTCCAGGGCGTGCAACGCCTCCTGTCTAATAAATGTCAATAACCAGCAGCAGTATAGTTTAATCACAATTTACAAGTCAGAATAAATACCGGGACAACGACCGCGGATTACAGCATACCACGGAGCAATCGGGCAGCCCATGTCACGGAAACTGATAGTAGCGGGATTCTCGTAAGACCCATTGACATTCACTCGAGCACCCCTCATTCTTGGCCGTTGGTTGCTCAGGTAGCGGTCCAGTGCATCGCTCACGATCTTGTCAATTTCAGGATCGGTGATGCTACTGTACAAGTCAATTAGTGACTTGAAAGAAAAGTTTAAGGTAAGACACAGACAGCAGAACCGAGGGGGACGAGTCTAGAGCTCGATTCTGACGTTGAGGAGAGACCGAAGGGAGAGAAGTGGTGACAGCCATCATCTGAGTACGGGGCCATGTCACTGAAATGCGGCGGCGCTGAGGAACCCCGGGATGAAGCTCTTGAAGCTCATGCATAGACGATCTTGTGAGTATTGATTGATCAGTATCACCAGATGGTTTATCTTGTAGAGAACCTACGGCAGCGGAGGAAAACGACTAGAGCTTGAAGTGACTGAAACGGAGGGAGTGCTTGAGGTACTCAGATGGTTGAACACTTGATTGGTGGCGCCTGAGGGAGGCCAACGCATCGGTAAGTTAGTCCTTGGGCTTGCAGCGCTATATAACATTCACATTAGAAGATGATTAGCACGAAATCAAAGTACTTACGCTGCTATAGAATTGTTCGACGAGTGATTCGAAGTAGCCACCTCGTCTTCACTATCAGATGATATCTCGATAACTTGGTTGGGAAAGTAACGGGTGTACGGGGGAGGAGGCGTTAACATGAGATGTGGTAAGAGTTAGAGTGGTGGTTGAGGTACAATCAACATACCTTTAACGCGCTCGTCACGGGTACGCGAATAGGGGTTGAGAATGCACGTGTAGTGTCGACGCGTTCAGTACACAACGACAGCCAGCTTGCCGATTGTCTAACAAGGGGTCAGGAGTCCGAAATGCCGAATGAATGGAGAGACTCGAACCTGTGGATTTAAAAGTGCACGCCCAATCCTCTCCTACACGCAATTCCGGCATGTTACCCTCTCAATTTCTTGACGCGAGAGCTCTCCCATTCCCTGCCCAATCCGATGAAGCAGCTACTCATTATCCTTCTATGCAATCCTTCGCATCGCACGCGGCTCGCAATCCATTGCAGCCGATCATCCCCCCCAACCAAAGGCAGTCCAAACCTATCGATAAAGTTTCGCGCCACGCGGCGCAACTCTTACGGCAAGAACGACAGGTGATATATGCACAGGATGTCGACGATTTTCAGGCTTTTGTATCGAAAAGTATCACGGACCTTGCAGCAAAACATCATCGGAAGCCCCAGTATATGAGAAAGGTGTTGATGGGTGAGAGTCACTACAAGAAAAAAAGGGCCGTGAACCTCTACAATGCGAAAGTCGCGTACAAGTGACGCGAGTTGCAGCAAGCAGGTACGTTGTTTTGATTTACTACATAAATCTTGCATCAGTAATAACGAGTTTTGGAAGGAAAAACTTCTCTGAAGTTGAAGGATTTGCAGGAAGCCGTGCGGGCTGATACCAGCCTCCAAGATTTGTCGCCGGAACGCAAAGATGAGTTGTTGAAGTTGTTGGAGGCTGAGAAGAAAGTTAAGAGGAAGGGAGCGCGTATTAATAACCGAGCCGCAGCTCATGATTATCGCGCTACAGTAGGCCGGGTTGGTGAAGAAGTAAGTCATCTACCTAAAGTTTCTGATCAATTTACTCACTGACTATGTAGCTGGCTTCTCTCGAAAGCCGAACCGGTGCGACCGCATTTGCATTCTTCTCAAGATCACATATCAATGATAGTATACAACCCGAGTGGGTTTCGACCTCAGACGCCCTGCGGTTCCTCCCAGAAACCATGCAAACTAGTGCTGGAGATATGGGCCGCAAACTTGAGCTATGGGCCTGTAATAAAGACAACAGTGAGCTCGAATCCAATGTAAGATGACCAGACTAATTACACACCTGATGTCTAGAGAAAACGAAGGGGGAGCTGCAAAGGTTGCAAAGCGAGTGTTCTGAAACTATCAGTCAGAAATTGAGTCAGTTTTTTGTAGTCAATGATATATGTTTTTACTGACTAGCCTTACCCAGGGGAAGTCCTCAATTCTCGAGATGCTAAGATGAGCTATCAATACTATGAGTCGGATGTTCGTTCACGATACAAAGTCCAACTTCGAGGGTGGCCTGTAGGTGTCAGGTTCATGGCACCCGGGAAGATGACGACGTTATTTGAGGTCCGAACACTCCACGAGGCTCTGCACGCAGGGAGTTGTTTTTGGACCTCGATGTCATCACAAGAATCTGCTGATCTAGCGAAACGATTGGAGAAAGAGCCGGTAACCAAGAAGCGTAGGCCCAGGAAAAACAGGGAGGAGAGGGAAGCAGGGCCATCGGAGACTAAGAGGAGGAATAAAGTAGTTAGAAGTGCACCCGTTGTTGAAAGTGATGGTGAAGCGGGAGAGGCGAACTCGGGTCAGGTGTAGGTGTAGTAGCCTGTAACAAGATCCAATTAGAATCCTTTGCCTCGCGATATGTTTGGTTCAATCAGCCACTCATTTCATCTCAAAGCGATCGACATTGTCTAGACATCACATCGAATCTTCATTGTTCTCTGAGGCCGAGCGGGGCCACGCACCGCATACTGCACTGTAAACTCGGTGTGACTGTGAAGGCCGGAAGATCAACAACGTCACGTGTTTTCGTGTCGTACGATCGTTGACTGTTGCCGATCATCAGACACGTGCATTGCCGATGCAAATTTCAGACTCCTATTCTTTTTTTAATACTACACAACAGCCGGGATCGTGTCCATCGGCATTGCAATGATCGGTGCATCATATGCCTGTCCCACACATCATTGAGTATGGAATGCGTGAGAAAGGCTGGGGATAATTGTTGAGGGATGGATGAGTACCACTGAATCATGGGAGGATTACTTGTGGGAGCCTGTGTGATGGCGGGAGTGAGTGCGGGAGCGATGCCGACTGATGGGTACCACTTACTAGTGTGACGGAAGCCATTTGATGGGGAAGGTAGCTGTGGGAGGAGCGGGGCAGTGTTGCCGAGAGATGGTAACAATGCCGGATGATGGGAGGGCAGTGATGGCTGAGGAGGGGCTGAATGATGGCGGGATAGAGTGCGGAAGGGATGCCGACCAATGGGAGGGAAGTGATGGATGATGAGGGGCCTTTTGATGGGGAGGGCTGCCGTGGGAGGGGCGGGGCAGAGCTGCCGAGGGATGGGGACAGTGCCGGATGATGGGAGGGCAGTGATGGCGGAGAGGCCGGCCAGATGTGATGGAGAGGGGCTGAATGATGGCGGGATAGAGTGTGGGAGGAATGCCGATTGATGGGAGGGAGATGATGGCGGGAGGAGAGTTGATGACAACGGAGAGGAGTACTTGATGGCGGGGAAGGGCGTGGGAGGACGCTAGAACAGTGAGGAGGCATGGGGACTCACAGCGATCAAATGGGTGAGACATCGATCAGCCATCAGCCGGCCACACAATGCCGAGGAGCTGACGATGTACAAGTTCAAGTCCAATATTGCTCATATTATTCGATAGATTGGTGTTATTGGAGGTTTTTGCAATAAGCCCTCTAATGGTAAATGTCATATGGGCCCCTTTGACTCATCTAATAAATGGGTGATCTCGGCAGGGACAGGTGGAGTGGCCTACCACCCTTGTCGTCTTCTAGTATAATAAATTAACCCTTCCCCCCACTCCCTGCCTATGTTAGACCCTCCTCTAGCTCATAATTTAACCTTCATCCATTCACACCCCCTCGTGTTTGTCTGCATTTGTCCGCGTGTAGGCCTTGTCCGCGCACGGGCTCCTCGTATTTGCTGTAGCCCGTCCAGAAGATACAAGTCATTTATATGCAACGTGCAGAGAAACAATGGTCGTACATGTACAGTATACCAAGAGCTAGCCAACCCTCTGATTGTGCGCCAGGCTGGCCTGACCAGCATAAAATAGGGTTAATACTAGATGTACGTTGAAGTATCAAAAAAAAACCTCTTTACAACTATCCCAGTCCCTGTTGGCAGCCGGATTAATGGAGTTTGGAATCTATTGCTAGTATGAGGGTACTTTTCAGCATGCTCTGCTCGAGTCTTTTGTATATAGGTATTCTGATTCGCGATGCTTAACCGTTCCTCGTACATGAAGTTCTTTGCTTTCAGGAATTGTGTGATACGACTGTTCCCAAGTATGGTGATCTCCCGATCATCCAAAACCTGAGGCCGGTCAAGGAGTTCTTGATAGGCAGAAGAGAGCCAGTCGTCAAGTCCATACTTATCGCCTAGTCTAATTCGCTCGATAATTGGTATGTTGGCGGGGCGTAGTTGTTGAACCGCGTACTTGAAGACTTTTTCGAAGACATAGCGATGAGAGATGCTCAAAAGGTTAAGGTTCACCTTTTGAGCATCTACCTCCTCTGCATCGTTTATTGGTCTCTCGAGTACGTCAAAGATTATGTTATGATAGGAAGGGCTGAACTTACAGGGAATAAAAGAAATTCAGCAAAGTTTCGAATTCCTCTACGGTGACGTCAGGAAGAGGTATAGGCTGCTCATCTTCCATCCCATCGACTTTTCTACCTTCTTCTGCTGGACATTTGAACATTCCGCGGAAAAATTCTGACTCTTCAATAAAGTAGTGACGGTGGACTTTGAAGAGCTGGTCCCCGACCTACAGATTAGGATTGGTGCGCTATTCTGTTACAAAAGGCGGTATCTCGGTAGGGATCTCACAAGAAAGATGGCCATCGGATCATCCTTGAAGTAGAAGGAAGGATTTATCTTTCTAGAACCGGCGGCGCAGCTCGGGATGAGTGTTTGATAGCATGGAGGACTTGGAGAGATGGAGGCTCACACGCTATTAGCCTCAGTTTCCATAGTATGAGGAATCGCAAAGGTTGAAAGCAAAGGGGGGCTGGCGGGATGTGTGATTCAATCGTTGATGCCTGAGTATATATGATTACCCAAATGCCGGGGATTCCCAGCACGAGATAAGTAAGAGAAGCTGCTGGTTCCTTCTCTCCACTAACGCCTCGGTTTAATCATTTCTAATGGATGATACAGAAGCATTACGGCAGAGTAATAATCAAGACTGTGATAGGGCGAGCGCACCAACCTATGGCGAAACGGTATTTCCGCGCGAAGCAATCATGGTCAGACACCGGGGTCAATTACCGATGAATAAGATGGATGGTGTTGAATTCATTTCCGTTTGCGAATGACTATCACAGTGAAAACATTTCCAAAATAGCTCGGTCAGATGTAGGTACTCTTTCTACACTTTGTGATACTGAGGAGCCGTTAGACTCCTCCGTCCTTTTCAATTTTTCTTCGGCGATTTGTAGGCGCTCGCGATACCGGAATTCTCTTGCTTTAATGAAAGCCATAAGTCTCCTAACTCCCATCGCCTTGCATTCATCCGCTGTTATGGATTTGTACCTTTCCATTAGCGTTTCAAAGGCCGACGACGACCAGTCTTTGAAGTCATATTTATCTCCGATGAGAAACCTGGTTTCAACGGGTACGTGGTTCATAATCGATTTCAGTTGTCGGTGCGCGTATTCGAAGATATCATCAAAGATGAAGCGATGTGATATACTGAGTAGGTTTATATAGAAGTTCAGATTTTGTTTGACATCGTTATAGCGAGAACTAGCGTGTGGTCTAAGCAGTTAATTTAGCCCGAGGTGAGCGTAGGTTTTTCTGGCACTCACTGCAGGTATAGGTAATCCATCAATGCCTCAAACTCGCGCATGGTCACTTCTGGCAATATTATAGGCTGGTTGTCGTCCATTCCATCAACATTTTTTCCTTCTTCAGGTGGTGATGTAAACATCCCGCGAAACACCTCCGAGCCTTGCGTTAAATAGTATCGATGAACTTTAAAGAGTTCATCTCCAACCTGATTTTTGTATGTCATCAAACTAGCCAACGGATTCTTTTCTATCCTTATAAGAGGCTCACCAAGAAAACAGCCATAGGATCACGATCAAAATAATAAGAACCATGCCTCTTGGGAGTAACCCTGCAAGACCAGACGATCAGAGCTAGAAAGCGCCACCTGCGAACATGATTACTCTTCGTCGATCCTACTTTGGAGTTGGGCTGTGTTCGATAACTGCAACTGGCTGGCAGTACATGCAGTATTAGAGCTCATGGTGGCTGCTCGTGTCTTCAATGAAAGCGTGAATGAGTACTGACTGGGGCTCTAGGTTTGGCCTTATAACCGGCGCAAGGTTCCGCAGAACTCTCTGGCACATTTCTGATAAGTTCTATCTACACATCTGCTATTCCATTTTCGGACGAAGAGGAGTAATATTATTACAAAAATGTGTTTTCGGTCCGTCAGGACTGCCAGCCCTCATATGATATCTCATTCTGTCCTGCGACCCTCGCTCTTGTCTCCGTTACTGACAACTTCAAAGACATTAGGTATACAAGACCCGGTATTGATGCACTGGTGGTTGACCGCTGACCGGCCACTTATGAAATCGATCCATCGTCAGTTCACAAATCGAAGAACTTCGGTAACTTGACATTTATGAGAGACGTTCGATAAATCCAAACGTTCTAGAACTGCCTATCATTCGGCGTGTCCGAGATAGTGTAATAATAGCGCACGAATTTGAGATTCCGAGACGTCGCTACTTGTAACAATGGTCAAGAAGGTTCTCGAATTTTAATAAACTACGGTCGTTAGTATTGGCGCAGGTGCTAAGAACCTAAGAACCTTCAATGGTAACATTATTCATAACAAATGACCTTTACCGCGGTTACTATTAGTTCTTCACTCAAGACGTCTTTGGCTCAGGAGACAACTCTGGGAAGATGGAGGCCGAACCCGACAAGTAGAGGGTGTGACGTCTATAGCCTGAGTGTTATCGAACCATCGCCAGTATATTGAGTAGGAGTAAATAGCAATTTAGACGATGACCTCAAGAGGATCCCACTTCGCCATCCTTGTAAGATGAACGAAACCATCGATTCCTTGTACCGTCAGTCAATTTTGCATTTAAAAAAAATATTCTTATGAAGTCTCCTACCTCCCCTGATACTGCGCCAGTAGTTCCTAGCTAGCCCCCGCGGCCCCTTCCTCTGTATCCACCCCTTGGAAAGCCTCTGAAGCCTCTTCCTCTGTAGGGTACAAAGGGAGACGGCGACGGCAAAGATGATGATGATGCAGATGAGAATTCCACCTCTTGTACGTCAACCAAAGTTAAGCTCATAGTTCGCGACTCGGTATTGGCTATCTTGGCTTTTAGTTGTCCTTCGCGAGCCTTGATCAGGTCTGACAAACGATCAAATCCTAGAGCGGTAGCTTCCGCCTCCGACACTGTTTCCTCACGATGTAGAAGCTCATTGTATGCTTTGGATGTCCAATCTTCAAACCCATATCGATCTCCAAGGGTTAGCTTCTGAAGAGGTGTTAATACCCGGGCCTTGACTTTTCGCATTACACCCATGTCGAGCCTCTTTTTTGCGAAATAAAAAGGACCTAGAACTTGGAACACATGTGAAGCATTCAAGAGATTTAAGAGATCTTCAAAACTTTTCGGGACATATCTTGCCGATTTAAATTATTGAGGAATTCAACAGTACATGATGATATGATACTTACGGTTTGTAAAAGTAATCGAGGAGACTCTCAAATTCAGGTATAGTTACACCTGGTAACTCGATGGGCCTTTCATTTTTCCCCGCTTCATAATGTTTTGCAAACATCTCACGGAATTGTTCTGATTCACTAGCTAAGTGATACTGGTGGACCTTGAATAGTTGGTCCTCAACCTGTGGATAGTTGGTGATGAGTTATTTGAATAGGAGCTAGACACTGACCTGAAAGAGAGCCATCGGATCTTCATCGAAAAAGTATTCATCATTCTGCTTTGGCATGCTACCAAAATAATCGTGAGAGGCGAGTTGGAGCTGGACGAACAATGTAGTAGGGCACCTCGATGGTTCATGCGGTAGACTTTGTACAGTATTGTGCTTGGGAGGCTCTTGCTGGGATTGGGGCTGAACGTCCATTGCTTTATAAGATCGATGTAGAAGTTACGGACGAAGCAGATGATCAGCCATGTGTCAGGCGTAGGTTCTTCAGTGTTCTAGAGGCAGGCGCTCAGCTTAGGACGTGACACACGGCTTCGATACACAATTGGAATTGGGTTTCAAAATACTGTCTCAGGAAGTAATATACAACAAAAAACACGCCTCAAGGCTATTCATTGTCATTCAGTCCTTGGATTTACCTTATGTAATATTAAAGGAATATTCATCTGCCTAATAAATGTATAGTGAGATTAGAGCATTCGGCGATAAGAGTATGCAATACCATACCCAAATACACTAGTTTGGAGAAGTAGATGCACCAGCTGAGGTCCTGGCGATCGCAGCAAGATCAATTTCTACCAAACGCCGGTCAAGCAATGCATCAGACTCTCGAGAACAAAAACAGAACGTACGATCGCCTTTCTTGAACGCATTCTTGCGAAGCTGCTTAGCCCTTTCTATATCATCCTCGGAAGGAGAGCTGCTGCTAATGGAACTCTTGTCTTCAGTTGAGGGCTTGGGTGATGCGCTAGGGGATCCTATTGTAAAAGGAGTCAGTCGGTGTGTTTGCCGAGTCAATCGCAGTGGAAAATGGGCACCTTTGGAAGCAGTACGGGTGATGGCTTCCTTCTCTTCGACCTCGTCATCCATGGCACTAGATTCGATGTATTGCTCGTCGTCAAGGCTTCCCCAGTTATGGCCTCCTGCTCCACGCTTGCGCAAGCTATTGTCGAGGCCGGTGCGAGATTCTGAGCGATCCCTGTTGAGGGCCCGGGGATGCGCAGCGCGTTCAGTGCGAGTCATGCTTTGGGGGGGAAATGATCGTTGCGGAATGTGATAAAGATGTGATGGTAGAGATGGGGTTTATGAGTGTTTATATAGTGGTGGGTTAATGCCAGGAAGACACCGAACTGGCTGTCCTTCCCAGTGGTCTCGTGACACTAGCTTGGCCTTCGGTCTCGATGATTTTCAATTCTCCCGTCTCCAAAACAGCCTGTGAACAATTATCTGATGATTCTCCAGTAGAATATTTAAAGCTGTCCAGAAATACTTGTACACTTTGCTCGCAGTAGACTGTGGGGAAACGTGGGAATGTGTGTGGGATACGTCATGAGTGATCGCGTGATAGGGGTCTTGTGATCGCCGCTGCGCTTTCTCGAACCTCGAGCGGGGATCTTGGAAGATTCCAGATGCAGTTAGCAAACCGGAAAAATCATTGATCATTGTCCCTTACAATTAGAAAGTTAATAAAATTCAATGTGACTGGAGTCGAAGCACCAGCGAAGCACTACACAGTACTTCGAGTTTGATCGACCTCAGTTTGTGCAAGAAAAATAATTGCAGCGACAAGGCCAACAATTTGCTTTCAGTAGTCATTCGTCTGTATGCAGATACTACGCAAACTCTGTTTGTGAATCACTCATCAGAGATCGTATATAAGCATAGTCTCTTGGGGAAGCAACTGCCTACCGTCCAACACACCAAAATAAGAGATGAGAACATCAGTTCGTTTTACATGTCTTCCTACGTACCATTTTACCCTAGTGGGCCGAACAATGACTTAATTTACTCGTTCAGTGTTTCATCAGTGATGGGGCGAGTTGATTCTTACGTGACTTATTGTTTTTCGAGAAGTCATCAAAGATGGCCAGGCGCTGTCTCGCGGTAGGGTCGAGGAGCACACGCACTGAATACTAACACCGATTTCTGCAACATTGATCGCATCAATATTCCCATCAATATTTCATAAGTCAAGGCTTGTCTACCCGATGCCACCATCATGAGTTCAATCCACAGTTTGCTGGATTCGTCTTTGAGCTCTACGGAGATCGTTCTGGCCTTCGTCGATACACTGTCTCTCGCAAACTCACCTGCAATCACCCCCCAAAACGTAGAAGCGTCAGAAAACTGGCACGATAGACGAGTACTTGCTGCTGTTTCTCACAAAGACGATTGGACCTTGACTGAGGAGGGCGCGTATGTTTGATCCAAACTCTTTTACTTTGCTAGACTGACTCCGCGCTATCTAGGCTCTTTGTCTACAGATTTACTTCTCCAGCAAACTCTCCTGTTCCAAGTCTTGATGTCCAGAGAATATATCCTATCTATGGCGACTTTTCAATAGTCATGGGTCAAATGCGTCGGAGCACGATCGACCTCAGCACCACAAATTCCAAGGCAGTTCTTGACCAGCCGCGTTCTGGTTCGTCATTTCGCGGCGAACGAAACCCCTGCGTGGGCAATGACGTAAAGCCCCTTTTTAGGGTTTAGCTTATCTGTCAATCCAGCTGAAGGATTGGAAAGTGGCACTGAACCGGCGAAGTTTTATGCAACCGATATACAAAGCTTGGGCTTCTTGATTTCTGAGTGTAAGCGGCTAAAGGGCGAAATTGGTACGTGTTTATGATTTTTGACTGCTGTTGCTCTTTCTCTTACGTTTCACCGAAGCAAGAAGCATTCAGGATGTTGATATGGAACAGTCCCAAATCCACTTTAACTGGTTGGTGCCGTACTACTCTAGGTTTGTCCACCAATACCTCTGTGAGTCGCTTAATCTTAGAGACATCCTCTACCTTATAATCTCATCATCACCGCAGTATCCTCTACACCCACCGATCTTCGCGTTGTCAACAAAAGCCTTCATGACCGTTTATCACCCGCGAGTGCTGGCTTTTCTGGCGATGATAATGCTGATATCCGGTTGATTCGGGATGAGTGGGTTCGGGAGAAAGCTCGTTCGCTGTCTCGCCAAGGGAGACGAAAGATTTCTTTGCGTCTGGGCACGTTTAATGTCAATGGAAAACCGCCATCTCAAGACCTCTCTTCTTGGGTTCAGGGGATATCAGCTTCAACTCCGAAGGCTGAAGAGAAGGTGGTATCTCACTCTCTAAATAAGGCGGGCACAGTATCTTCTCAACAAGGATCAAACAACTCACGAGATGGTGTGTTGTATGAATCACGTTTCATGACGCGCTGAATTCCAAAACTCATCAACGTTAGTAGCGGAACCAGTGAACAATGATCCCGGCCCAGACATGCTTGTACTCGGATTCCAAGAACTTGACCAATCGACGGAGGCACTTATATATTCAGTTGGTTCCGCAAAAGAAGACGCATGGACCATGGCCATCACGGCTGCTCTCGGAGAGAAAGCTGTAGACTATGAAAAGGTTGTTTCATTGAGCTGACAAGGGCACACTTCAACTGATATTTCCATGGACTAGTTGGCATCCAAACAGCTCGTTGGGATGCTAATCATCATTTTGGTGAAAAAGAAGCTCAAAAAGTGCTTTGGTGAGGTGAAAGTCACTGCCGCTGGATCGGGCATTTTGGGTGTTATGGTATATGGTTCTCCTCGTTATGAAGTCACATTCTAATTTTGCTTTACAGGGAAACAAAGGGGCTACCGCTGTCCGTTTGGTGTTCGTTCCTTCCCTTGACTCAGACACCCCTGAGAAAGAGGCAGATCGGCCTTCGCTGGAAGATGCCGACCAATCTCAAGATCGTTCTCCAGAAGGCACCAAAGACACGAGCGCTTTAACCCTGACATTTGTTAATGCGCACTTGGCAGCATTTGACGAGATGACTGATAGGCGTAATCAAGACTTCCACGACTTATCAAAGAAACTCACATTTGGGAGAGACCTGGACGATTATGATCACAATTGGGGAATGGACTCGAATGTATCAACAAACGTTAATATCTACGAGACTGATGCGTTATTTTGGATGGTAAGCCTGAAATTCATTTGAGCGGTCATTAGTTCATACGCCCTCCAGGGAGGTCAGACTTGCATAGCCGAACAACTCTCATTTTCCCTTGTTCACAAAAACTAAATCACAGACCTCAACTATCGCGTTGACATTCCGGATTCAGAGTTTCGAGATTTACTTAAGGACAAAGAATGGGATGATCGCTTGCAGACGTTGATTCAATATGACCAGGTAACTAAATTCATATATTTCTTTGGTCGTTGACCAACGCTCTTTAGTTGAAAAAGTCAGTTCTTTCTAAGAAGGCTTTTGATGGTTTCCATGAACACCCTATAATGTTCCTCCCGTTAGTAGCATTTTACCCTTTTTAGATCCATTTTTGCTAAAAAAAAGAAATTCTTTGCAGATCATATCGTTATGGTGCCAGCTTGGGTACTGACGAATTGGGCTACGATCAGAAGTGATATCTCCTGTTCAAAACAATGAAGAGAACCTTAGACTGACGCTTCTTGATATGTACAGACGACGACCCGCTTGGACTGATCGGATTCTTCACGCTGCTAGCCCCTTCTGCGACGTCGTACAACATTCGTATTCCAGTTATTCTCAAATCACAATGAGCGATCACCGACCCGTTGGAGCCGACTTCTCCATACACGTGTGTTCTTCTCATTCCAGCGAAGTGTTTATGTGTATTAACTCACCACATGGGTCAGTTCGACACCTATAATTGGTCCACTTTGGAGCAGCATGTGAGGCAGTTGTATCATCAAGTACACGTCTTGGATCCATCACATGAACGACCAACAATCAAGGTCGATCAAAGTTTCCTTGAATTAGGAGAGGTCAGGTAAAGTAATCGCGTATCAAGAACCCTGAATCAGAAGTGACCCAGAATTGCCATTGAGTTAGGTACCAAACTCGCTTGACAAAGACGGTCAACATTGAGAATGTTGGCAAGGTATTTGAATTGTTCGCGTTATTTTTAAATCGTGGCTGAACGGTGTGCCGCAGATCCCTTGTGCCTGGAGATTCGTGCCCACTCACCCGGATTCGCCTATTCGTGAGCGAAAGGAATTTCTACCAGACTACCTTCCTCAGGCTGATTGTCGTTGTCAGACCCTGAATGGCTATCAATAGAACCGATTGCGGTTAGTTGATCGTCGGCTTCGAGAGTGTCTTTTGAGGCTGGAACGACATTTAGGGATTTTTCCTTCCAGGGGAGACGAGGGAGATAACTTTGACACTCCGCGTCGATAGCCGCGTCGCTTCTACTTTGAACCTGGGTCCTCGCGACATTAGCGGAACACTAATACTCCATACCGTGCTGGGCCAAGATCATTTCATTGCAATCACTGGAGAGTATTGTAAGTCGTGGTAGTTTTTGGCATTAGGCTAAACTTAAGTGAGGACGATCAACTAGTACCGTCTTGCTTCGGAAACAAGTTGGCGACTTTGACTCGACTACCTGGACCAATACGTTCTTTGACATCGTTAAAGGAGCTGCGTGGCGAGAATCATCCGTTAAATGCTCCCACAGAATTCATGCGTCTTGTCAACTGGCTTATGGGACAGACTGCACCGCCAAAAGATCTATTTTTGGTTTTGCCAGAGGGATCGATGGTACAAACTATCCGAGAAGTAAGCCATGGTGAAGTCTCGGGTGGCGTTTCAGACATTTACCGAGAAAATTTTAATAGTGCTTGGATACGGGCGAAGAATTTCCCTGGCTCCCGAACGATGAGAATGCGACACCGTCGTATGCCTTTGCGCACGCGCTCTTGGAGCTTCTGGATTCCTTGATGGAACCCATAATTCCGTCAATCTTGCATTCACGCTGCGTCCAGGCCGCGAGCCGAGACGAAGCCTTTGAGGCGAGTACTCAGATTGACTGGTATTGTATACAGCTCTAATCCTGCTATCATAGCTCCTTGATGTGCTTCAGCCGGCCGCGGTTAACGTGAGTATTTTGTATCAGTGAAAAGGAAGATGGATTTGCCAAGCGCTAACGATTGGCACGTCCCGTTTGGTCTCGGACTTTCTTTTTACTAGGTCTGGATCACTTTAACCGCGTTTCTCCATTTTGTTTGCCAGTCTTCCGGTGACCCTAGCTATGCCGAAAAAATTGGTGAGTAGAGGGACCTAGCTTTTGATAGCTTTTAACGCGTTGTTATACATTTTCTGTAGCCGATATCTTTACTCCGGTTTTAATGAAGCACGGACCTGAACCAGTGGCCATCCCTATATCACCCATTAAGAAACGTAGATTTCTCCTTCAGTTCATTGGTTGATACCATTATACCCTAAGGCAATAAAACCGGGTAGGTAATCATAATATACCATCACTTCAGGGTATTCTTTGGATACTCGGTTATGTAAATAGTTTTGGCTTGTTCTTCCTACATTGGGTGATCTTCGTCTACTTTAATGTGATTTCCTTGTTCTTACTTTTGATTATGCCATGAACCATGTACTACGACTCGATGTCTTAAGTCATAGTATGGAAAGATGAGTTTTAACGGCGGAATTTGCGTCATTTTTCGATGTGCACTTTACCTACCTTTACCCCGCTACAATATGTTAGAATTTCTAATACAGGGGTGCAAACGCATAACAGTGGACGGAGGGAGAGAGAGGGTCTGTGGAGATGAATGTTCATCAGATGCTCATAATGGATGCTGAAGCTATTCAGGTAAACCCTTGCCAAGTAAGGGTTGCAAGCCCAAGAATAGATTAGGCGTTCAGCATGGATCACAGCCATATCACAGCCATGTCCGATACTATGACCGACCTTAGTTGAGCATAGCCCGAACAGCAAAAAGGGACGCTTCGCAATTAAGTGTGCGTGGTCGGTGGACTTATTATTGGAAAGATGAAGGTTGCCGCTACTTTTGGGAGAAAATCTTTCGCCTAGTCATTCTTAGCACATGTGTGCCATGACAGCTCTTTGGAATAGATGCAAGCCATCTGTCTTACGTGGAGCTCTAAGAATGCTTCTCCAATGAGGTGGTTTTTATTTTCTTGTTGCCCACTTATACCGAACACTGTCCCCTTCCTTCATGACGGGCTCAACGGTCGTGACACCGTGGTAAACCATTGAGGCCCTGTCTAGGCGAGAAAGCAAAGAAGGTTTAAGGGGTAATTGAAGGAGTTCGGCGTGTTACCCGATCCCTCCTCTGTTTCATCAGCATGCTCAAATTATCATCATTCCCTTTCAGAAATCGAAACGCCCCAGTACAAGAGCCATTAACCAGACATGGTCTTACTATTCATGGCTAGTTCGCAACCGCCACCACGTTTTTGTGCTGACACGCCTTGTGGAGTTGAACATCGATCACTGTTCTTTCATCTCATCTTGTTTCCAGTTTTTTTTTACTGTGCCAAGTTTATACGAAGCTAACAGTGTACAAATACGGTATCTTTTTCCTCTGGAAAAAAGTTGATACCTCCACGTGGCACCATATGCGGAATTGATTGATCGGTCCCGCCACCTGGTGCTCATTAGCCTGATGATCGCGTCAACATTCCGGGCTTCCGGACTTAACCGTGTTTCTCCATTTCATTGCATGCTTACCGGAGTTTTCATTTGGTGAGTTTGTTGAACGTGCACTTCTAGCTTCGCACAGCTGTTAGTCGTGCGAGCAACACATAGGCATAGCGGGCATTCTCGCTCCGGTATTGCGGCAAGATGGGCATGAGAAACTAGGTTGTTGGCAATCCTATTTCCAACCATCAAGAACAAGTGGAGATTCTCCCTTAGTTCGTTACCTGAAGTAAGGTAACCGAACTGCATGAGTAAAGTTTTATAGTAATGCTCGCTCCGTATTTGCGGCTACATCCGGCTCTACTCGGTCATGAAAACAGTTTCGCGTAAGCTTTCTTCTCTCGCTCGCGATGTTCTTTCTTGCGTTGGTTGATTTTTGCCAATTCCCCAGAAATGAGGGCATCTTCTGGGACGAGCTTACTGGCGGCAACGAGATCTTCCAGCTGCTGATCTTCATTCTTCATGATACCATGAGCCATTGCACGGCGGTATAGTGCCTTGGCTGATGATCTTAAGCCGAGCTTGTATCTGGTACGTTAAAATGTACACTAACCTTTATCCCCGGTACTCAAATCTAATTTGTTCAAGGCTCGAGTCGTATTTGTAATAGCGGTCAAAGCATTGCTAGTAGATAGAGGGGTGGCACGAATAGCAGCCAATGAAGAGTTGAGAAGTAAAGGTGTGAGTAATGCGATGTAGGTTTCCTTGAGCTCCGGAGATTTTTCAGGGACTTCTTGATGCGTGTCTAAGTAGCGGATGGACTCTAGAAGCACATAATGGTGTGAATAAAGGTGGCGTGAAGAAGAAGATCGATCAAAAACGTTACTTTGATATTTCTGGTGAGCCTCTTCGATTTTGCCTTCCTTGTACAGTTTGTTGCCAATTTCCCGGATAACCTTAGCGATCTCAATAACTGTTTCAGGCTTACTGAGGTCACGATCCTCATCATCGGGATAATCCTCGAAGGAATCTCCAGAGTCTGTTGCCACTTGCTCATTGAGAGAAGGATCATCAGCTGATAGTTCGCCACAGTCAGTAATGATGACCGCGGCTAAGGGAACATCGCCTTCAGAAGTAGGGTTATTCTCGATTTGGCGTACTGGTCATGGGATTCAGGAGTCACATAAAGGTTTGGTGCTGAGAACAACGGCATACCAATTGACTTTCCCTTAATGACTTCACCAAAAATGACGTGCTTCCCATCGAGATGGGGCGTGGGGGCTACCGTGATGAAGAATTGGGAACCATTGGTGCCCGGACCAGCATTCGCCTGAAAGTAGATGATTTATCCACCCAACCTAAGATGTTATATGAATCTGTTGCACACACCATGGAGAGTAAGAAGGGCTTGCTATGATTGACTGGGAAAGCTTCGTCTTCGAACTTTTCCCCGTAAATCGACTCGCCACCAGTCCCTGAGGGGGGTATTGATATGAAAAGTGGCGTAGAAAAAGTTAACTCCAAGTACCATTTCCAGCCGTAAAGTCGCCACCCTGGCACATGAATCTATTCAACCATCCTGATAGTCAGTGCCAAGTGTAGATCAGCTTATCGAAAAGATGTACCCCTTGATCACGCGATGAAAAGAGGAGCCCTTATAATGCAAAGATTTCCCCAGTTGTCCAACGCCTTTTTCTCCCGTGCATAGCGCACCTGAGTTTTTATGAAGTTAGGTCAGGTTAAGAACGATGGGGAAAAGAAGCCACACGGAAGTTCTCTGCCGTCTTAGGGACGAGGTCCTTGTACAAGGAGAAGACGACACGACCTATAGACTTGTCTCCAATAGAGATATCGAAGTAGGTTATCGGCCTCTGGGAAGACATGAAGCAAAAAGTTTGTTGAGATCAAAGCTGTTGTCCACTGACAATTTATCAACCGGCGATAATTACGTAATTACGAGAAGGTTCTGGATACTGATGCAACATGAGGCCTGATCGATGATCTCCTCTTGTGAAGTGCCGTTTCTATTGATCTCTGCCCATTTGTTCCGAACAATTGCGGGCAGTGCACACATAGGAGTAATAGGACATGAGTCAACGTGGCTCTGCTTTTCCATGCAACAGAGAGCCAACTTTCAACCCGAATATGTAATTGGTAGCACTTCAATTATCTATGCCTTGCTGTGCAAGGCTCTGCTACGTCCTATCTTACAGCGCCTACTTCTGAATTGGCGCCGTTGGCTCACTTCAAAGTGAGGGTTGTTGGTTGCACTGTGGCCTAGAATTTAATAGACAGCCGCCATCCAAGAACACACTAATTGCCAGACGCTCGTCTGGTTGGCAACGACTTTAAGCTACTCGTATACTGAGGAACCTTTCAGTTAGAAGAATCAGCACTGTAAGAAATTGAGGTTCAAATAGTGCCTGATCCGATGGCACACCAGGCTACTTGGCATACCGCTCCAGCTAGTCGGGTGGTTAGATGACTGGTTTTTGGAAGTCTAACCAGGCAATATATAGTAATCTGTTGAATAGCGTACGGAAGAGCTTTCTTCGCTGTTTTCGTTGTTGCCTATGGTACGAAGATATCCCCGTACTTGCTAGCTTGTTGGCAGTTGACGGAACCTTATCTAGAATCCGAATTTAAGTAACTAACACAACTCGTGGAACAAAGAGCTATATTAGTGGTCGCTCCCAATATCAGCGCAATAATCAGTGACTGGTTGGAAGCTAATCAAGCCATTGATCGGGACCCTCGCTGGTTACGACGACTCCAACTAATAAAATGATCACAAATCAGCCCGGCTCGCCTGAAAAGAAGTAGACGAGCGGAGGCTTATTTGGCCGGCGGACAGCATGGTTTCTTTTTGCGGACAAATTGAGAGCTTGCGACCCTGGCCCGGTGGCCGGCAAATTTCCTGTACCTGAACCGACTTTTGGGTGAATTGTGCAACCTTGAGGCGTTCAACCCCGACAGTCCCGAGGAGAAGTGGACATATCGACTTGCTGCTGTATTTGGCTTGCAGATATTCTTGGAAATTTCTTTTCTTCTGTTTTTAAGGGATCGTTCCGTCCAAGAAAATTCAGCTAGATGCCAAGAAGTTTCAAGCTTTACTTTTCAGCTGTCGCTGGCATTTTCACCAGATAAGATCTGTCGGGACAGTATGTACAACTCTACAGTGTTTCGGACGCACAAAAGCCCACTGAATTGGGGGCTCCGTCCTGATCAGCTTAAAATACATAGTTGTTCTCCAAAATAACACTTATCTCAAATTCAAAATCGGAGGATCTTAGCTAAGCCACTCTAGGCTGGCACGCCAGATTCAGTTACTAATGGACAATACTACTTGGGGTCAAAGCGGTGATTATAGTAAGCACCCATAAGTTTAGACTATAGATAACTTAAAGCCCAGTGATCCTAACGGAGATCTTGACAAAAGGACACAATGACAGGCCCCTAGGGGCCTTGCCGTCTTCGGGACGATCCGGTTATTACTTTTCTCCACCATCGTGTCATTGGCCGGTGTGAATGTGACGCTCCCCAGCGCCCGCACTTTACGAATGATGGGACGCATGGGGGAACACTAAATCGGAAGACAGGCGACCGGCGCGGAACGGTGGGAAGCTGGCCGGGTCGACACAAAACCTGGAAGAAACCCGAAACGGTGCTTTCTACAGGGCTGCGCCGAATCTGCAACACGAGGAGTCCGAGTTGGATGCAGGCCGGATGCAGGCCTGATGTAGGTTAACGCGTCGGTGTGGGTCCAGCGGCGAGTTCTTCCGACTCCGAGGACTTAAGATCTCCTCAATCTCGATATTGCCGGCACTTACTTCTAGCAATGTTACAGACGCTCATGAATATAAATCCTGGTATATAACACCTCTCCGCTTGACATCTGTTCAAGCGACCGCTCTAAGCGTTCTTACTCCTAGCCATGACTAGACTTCTTACCTTGCTCGACGTCGGCTTGTTTCTCGTTGGTCTGGTCATCGTACGACGACTCCGCAGTCGAAGGACAGCGGGGCCTCTGCCTCCCGGCCCAAAGAAAAACTTCCTCCTTGGCAACCTCCTTGATATGCCTGCCAGCAAGGAATGGACTGTCTTTGCAGGTTGGGGAGAACAATGGGGTAAATCATGTCCGTATTACTTCAATCTTATCAGTCTGACAGGAAATAGGAAATATGGTCTCTGTCTCTGTCTTTGGCCAGCAAATGATAATCCTAAGCTCCGCGAAGACTGCGTCGGATATGCTCGATAAAAAAGGCTCTATCTACTCCGATCGACCTTTTATGGAGATGGGAGGGGAAATGATAGGCTGGAAGAACACCCTCGTTCTGCTTCGATATGGGGAACGCTTTCGTAACTACCGCAGGCTTTTCCATCGATTAATTGGAAGCCACAATTCTATGTCTCAATTCCACCACATTGAGGAAATAGAAACCACTAAGTTCCTCAAGCGTCTGCTTTCTACACCACAAAACCTAGCAGATCATGTACGAAGGTCTGTATTTTTAATTTCGGCTATTGAATATAGCGGACTTATGTGGACGTGACTCAGGACGGCCGGCGCCATCATACTTCGTATATCGCATGGCTACGAAGTTCAAGAAGACAACGATCCATTTGTTCGTCTTGCCGATGATGCTACAGAGCAATTCTCTCTCTCAACTTCCCCGACGTTCTTGGTCAATCTTGTACCTGCATGTAGGTCATGCAATCCGTGATCGGATTATACAGACTAAAAACCCTTCCTTCCAAAGTAAACAAGCTACCAAACTGGTTCCCAGGGACTGGCTTCAAAAAAACGGCTAGGGAATGGTCAAGTACACTCAATCAAATGATCGAATTGCCCTATCAATACGTAAAGGATCAGATGGTGATTTTTTAAACTGTCCCAATTAACCGGATATTCACTCCAACTTCGGCAGGCATCTGGAATTGCGCCTCCTTCCTTTACGGCTAAGCTATTACAGGAACCTAATGTGACAGCCGAACAAGAGTTTGATATCAAATGGTCTGCTGGTTCCCTATATTCAGCGGGTGCGGATACTGTAAGTCGCTCGGCTCGTACTCCACCGCCCAAAGCCGGTCGTGCGGAAAAAAAATTGAAATTATGCTGACATGTTCCCCATTAATAGACTGTTTCAGCTATCTACGCGTTCTTCAAAGCAATTTCAATTTACCCGGAAGTAGCTGCTATAGCTCAGGCCGAGATCGACTCGGTTGTGGGAGCGGATCGGCTTCCATCATTTTCTGATAGAAATAATTTGCCGTTCGTGAACGCGCTTGTACTCGAGGTCTTGCGGTGGCATTCCGTAGTACCATTGGGTATGTTTGTTTTCTCATGGAATATCTCAATCTGAATTCTGGACAAGGTGTGCCACATGTTGTGACAGAGGATGACTTTCACGACGGATATTTCATCCCTAAAGGCAGCCTTGTGATAGCTAACATCTGGTTTGTACAATTTATATTTTCCTTGATGGCGTTTAGTCTCATATAACCTCTTCATCTGTTCCTAGGAAAATGCTCCGTGACCCGAAAGTGTATTCGGACCCAGCGACGTTCAATCCCTATCGTTTCCTTGGCCCAAACGCCGAACCTGATCCACGCCAAGCATGTTTTGGCTTCGGAAGGAGGCGAGTAACCGCTTATGCTTCCGCGTTTTTCAATTGCTAATTGATTCTTTCTTCGTGAACAGAACTTGTCCAGGTAAGACTTCGCGTATTCTAAAATGACAAAGATTGCTGTCAGTGTTCTGATACCCGTGTTCTTCTACCAATCTAGGACGAATTATGGCCGAGGATTCTATTTTTATCTCATGTGCCATGACTTTGGCAGTCTTCAATGTTTCGAAGTATGAGGAAAATGGACAAGTAATAGAACCTAGTCTTGACCAAACCACCGGCACCATAAGGTAAGATTGTCGTCATACTGCTCCATCGTCCATGATCATAACCCACACTTTCAGTCACCCAGTCGCGTTCCAATGCTCCATCAAGCCGCGGTCTGAGAAAGCACTCGTGCTCATCAATTCAGAAATCTAAAACATTCTCTCCAAGGAGAAGTATCCATGTATCGCGGAGTTACATTCATTCAATTTTCACGTGTATCTCTTCTTCGTCTGATTTGTGTAAATTATGGACCTCGTGATTGCATTGATGTAATATACCAATAATGACTTGATATGTTGCCTTACGCGTATCTATGTGTACGGTGGGAAGGATATCCTGATAGTGGCTAAAATGTATTTAGATAACAAGAAGGACTCGCTTCAGCTGTAGAAGAAGGTCCGTGGTAGACTGCCTCAGCTTATTAAAATGGTTTTTGTCGTTCTCCTCTACAGTTGAGTTGGGAAGTTATTGGCGTGTGCTGATGTTTCTGACAAGAATCTCCTTGATCCCCTTGGAGATGACGGAGTTACTCATTCGAAAATCAGTCTCCCATAAGCCGCTCTACTCCAACATTACCCGAGCACTACCCAACTTGAATGTCTTGACACTGCGCTGACACTGGTGAAGGTTTTCGCGGTACGCGGAATACATCGTGAAGCAGCTGTGAGGTAAACTATACCTTGAAATGAGCTCCTGTAGAACAAATAACTATCGTGTGCTGTAAGGAGCAACAATCAATGATCTTATATCCGAGAAGCCCGAGGTGTCGCTCTCATTCAGGGGACTTCAAGAGGCCACAGAAGGTGATGACCTGGGAAGACGATCATCTACTTGGCTGCAAACAATACTTTTATTCCCAGCTATCCTGTCCATGATCGGACTACAGCCTTGAAAAGCGGCGAGGACATCTTCTGGATGAACTGTCATCTTAGGTTTGAGTCATGGCAGTTGTATCCTAATCATGACACCAATACTACGGAATAGGGGATACACGTTGTTGAGGAGGCCCCAGGGAACAGATGGTAACCAGTGACAGGCTTGGGGATTGCGGACCAGTTCTGATACTACACCTTGACGAACCATGCCCAGGGACTTGACCTGGGGACGGCAAGACAGTAAAGGTGTCAGTGATTTGTTGAAAATCGAACAGCGCTCGCAGAAAGAAGCGGATTACATACACGTGTCTAAGGGAAGATTTCCGAGGAAGGTGGTTGAACGTCTCAAATGGTTTGGGCATGCCACCCCGGCTAAGAGTGTAGACTCGGTTACTTCGAAGTGTCGAGATGAATCCGTAAACGAAGAGGTGAGTACATATGATGAATTTCCATCGCGGTAAAGGATTACAATATTCAAAATAAACATATCCTCCGGCGCTGGACCCTTACTTCCACGTTCTCAAGCTTCTGAACCCGATTGATATGCGATCGGTACTTCTTCACTTTACTCTTATGGCCCCCTTAAGTCTTATTTATGCCACTGATTGTTGAACTCTAAGTCTGAGCTCAGCAGAGTTCCAACACTGCAGTCGTACAACCAATTAACTAATAATCAATCGCAAGTGTTCAGGGTAGGTCTAATCCACTCTCGCTCCGCCCAGGTGACCCATCTCAACCCTATCTCAGTAAAAGTCTCCCCGCGCTGTATCTCGGTGCGTCAACATATGTCCATGTCATGGAGCGTTCCGCGGGGGGCCACCACCGCGGCTCGAAGCCGATTGAACACCTAGGACGTTGGCAAGGGGCCACCTCCGAGCCCCTAAGCTCAGGTATTTCGTCCTGTTTACACCCGTTATGGCGTAATGTCTGTGGATCTACGCCCACGACGGCGGTGCAACCCGGGATAACAATGACGAATGCTTGCCTCCATCAAGGAAAGGTCTGTGAGCGAATATACTCTGGTCATAAAGGGATTCGGTGCCAAAGCCGTGTTCATTGAATCATCGTGGGCGCACTGTCAGGGCGTATTCTCACCAGGTACCACGTCGCTACTGTTCCCGCGGTTGTTCCGTTAATTGACTCTCCTAAGTTCTCGGTGACGCGGAATTAGGATGGGCCTCCGTCGTACAGGAGCGCTATGTTGTTACTCGAGTTCTGAAGTTTTCGCTCGCTCAAATCGCATCTACCTGTCTATCAGTGCCGTAAACGTCACCAGACTAGCTACTATGCAATGTGCTAGCTGTCATTCAATCTGTGATCCTCTCCTCCTAATTTCTAGGACAGCCAACAGATCAGGATCTGCGTTGCGACAATATGTGGCTGACAACCGGTAAATTTACTGGTAAGCTGTTCGGGTGATACCACCAAGTTATCCGATTTTGGTCATAATTTCATCACCCGTGATACCCGATTTTGAGTGGGCGCCCCGGACATTCACAATGTTTCGGAACAGGCACTAATGCTGGTAAACCCTCTTCGTCCCTCAGTGAATAAGACATACCCGACGTCACCTCTGCTATTTTGAGCAACTGGTATTCTTCTAACCACGTTGCCAGGTATATAAATATTTTTCCCTTGATTGCGAATGAGACAAGCTTACAACGAACACATATGATATCATCAGGTGCCCTGCGACCCGCTCACACCGTCAGAACTCGAACCAGGCGGACTTTGAGGGGACCACGTTTACCATGTCTCCAAGACCTCGTGCTCTTTTCTTCTCTGCCTATTCCGATTCCTCTTCGTTTTCCTCGATCGTAGAAGAAGGACTCAGCCGACCCCGAACTGCATAGCCGGCGTTAAGCGTCTAATAAACTGTATCAGGTGTTCAAATCCTTCAAGCCGTCCCTATTTCAAGAGTCTCCAACTAGTATACAGAGTCGCTGAATCCTCCGTCCCTGACTGCGCTGCGCGTTTCTCATCATATCGTGGTACACTAGCCATTCACTATACATCCGCCCATCCATTTCCAGTCTAGCACGAATCCTCGCAATTAGAGAGACTATATGCAAAGTCCTATCTTTGTATGGCCCGCTTTACGAAGTCAAAAGCTTCTACATCTGTATTACACACATATTACCTACTTGTTACGTCAAGATTCCTTCGAGTTTGGGTTCAAAGCTCCATCAAATCTGCAATCACATGGCGTAGGAGGTGTTGTTATTTTTACCTCGCTCAGATCACTTCGAACCTGTTTGCCAGAACCCCAGCCAACGTCATGTTCACTGACTCATCAACATATACACGTCATGTATTATAGTCCTTTCGAACACTCCACCCTAAAATTCGCAGATATCATCTTCGGTTCGTCACAAAGTGTGTACTTTATGTCACCTCTCACTCGCCATCAACGTCATCTTTCTCATCATAATCATCTACCCCACTACCCGAAATCTCAGAGATCTTGGTTCGGCAATTAGTTCATCTGTTATTCATTCGTTAATCTGACTTGGAGTGAGTAAAGTCCTAGGGGAAGAGATCTTTCATTCAAACTAACAGCTACCGATCTAACTAACTATAGCCCCTCAACTCCTCGGTATCGCCACATCTTCCTCATCTGCGAGGAAAAAGGCTTTGCTATACTGTGTTATACCCCAGCCGATGTACTCAACGACTAAGATCAATCGAAATTGAACTTGGGTTAAGGTGTGTATCTGTATTTATGTTTATGTACCATCGGTCCGACAGCGCTTCGTCTCAAAGTCGCAGCCTCGATGTTGAGGTTATTTTGTGAATTAATACTTTTGGGTATGGTGCAAAGTTCTGCATTCATAAGCTTGTTACTATTTCTATGAGAGCCACACCTGACCCCATCCAATATTTTCTTGTGTTTGTGGCGAGGGACAAAGTTGAGCCGGTGATCCCGGTATAGTGTCATGTCTACTCGATCTTTGTTTGAACAAATGGATAGCGAGATGTGCGGCTGCCTACAAGACATGAGCTCGGTATCAAGGATGACAATAATAACACCGCAATTAGTAGATGAGGCTGAGTGTAAAAGTTCTTCACCTTGTCCTCTCCTCTAGAATCAAGCGAGAATAATCATAATCACTGGCGACGTAGTGATGGGTCGAATACAAAATGTTGCAGTAAATTCCATGACTTATGAAGAGGTTTTTCGAGGCGAATACATGTTGGAGGTCAATGAAAATCAAGAAACCAATTGATGTTCCTATGAGAAAAGGTGGCGTGCTAGACCACAACTCCAGAAACAAGGACAAAATAAAGTGGCTTGTGAGTCGATATTGAAGCGCTTGTATTAGTCTAAATCGTTCGACAATGATTGTGAACACTGGTTAGCAGACACAAAGCTCTGTATCTATCATTGAACACTGCTGGAGTTCTGAACTCTGTAATGAGAAAGATGGAGAGTGAAAGATGGAGAGTACTTCAACTTCCATGGCATTAACACTCCCTAGTGTAGATACTTGAGATTGATTAATTCACAGATAGCTTCGGACTAGCGACCGAGTTGAATTATAGGTAGATTATGAAGTAATATGGTACATTAATTCTTAGTATGCAATGCTAGATTAAGAAATTGAGCAAGAAGCTCACAAGCCGGTCGCTAAACGTGCCGGACGGAATAAGCAAGTAATATTACTGTAGGCCAACTGCCAGTGCCAATATATAATGATCCTTATATATAACACTATCAAGACCGAGCAGATGGTCAAATAGTAAACTAGCTGTCTCCATAAATCACCTCAGACTTCACCTTTTGTCTCGGCGGGTTTTAATAGTCACGTAATGAACACATACGGTAATTCTCTCCCAGTGAGCCCATTGCTACGAAGCAACGTCCTCTAGGCTGCGATGATTTAGCTCAGTCATTTGTATTCATCTATCGTAGCCTATGAGATTGCTCTAAAAACTGAGCGTGGACTATAACTGGATCCCAGTATGTCATATGCCTACAAATATATTGTATATGTGCATTAGTTTTGTAGCTAAACCCTATCTTAAAGTTATGCTTGCTGGATCTGCCCAACTTGGAAAAACTGACGGGAATTGTCCTCGTCATCTGGCCAGGACTGCGTCGCGATTTAAAGGATGGGACTTAAAATCAAGAGACTTGTGAAGTTGTGAACACCAGTGCGCACGTGCCTCTGATCGTGACTTGCTCCTGGTTGTTCCCACGTTGCAGTAGAGGTCTGTCTGTACCACCGCCTCAATGTGTGTGGCCCGCCCAATCTCTCATCTGGTCGGCGTATAGTCATATGCGCTTTGCCATACGTCTAGTTGTGGTACTTTTCTTGAGTATCTGACTGGATGGTTGGCAGACATAGGAAGAGTTTTGGCGGGGCCTTACCAGGTTTTGGGACACTGCCTAGCGCAGTCCCAACATCTCCCCGCCAACCTTGAAGCTCGAAAATGTTCATCTTATTCAATAGCGAATTGACAGCACAGTATGATTCAACCGTTCTGGTGGAGGTGCCACTTTCGAATGCGGGGCAAGCTGGCTCTTATTGGTCGATTCGCTGTGTTGCTAGACGCGCGAGCGTCGTTTCAATGGCGGGTCGAGTTCCATTTGACTTGGCTGTTCCGGCGGAGGTGTGGCCGCCATAACCAGGCGAACTTGTTCCTATTGGTCTATTCGCTTTTGTTACTAGGTGCGTGAGTGGGTAATAAAGCTTGGCAGCTCTGGAATACGGTAGGCACATGCTTACCAGGGTATTGGGCTCCGGCTTTTGCTGGTTCACTAGTGCCTGTAGATAGCAAGGGGTGTGCTGTCTATCCAAACCTCACCAAGTGGGTGCACCGCATGTACCATCCCGCCTGCGTTTATTTTCGACCTTCACCGCACCGGACATGGGGGGTCCTAATGTGTGCATAATTTTTTCCGCCTCTTCTCCCTCGCGGAGATGTTAATAATTCCCAGTTCTCTCGCCCTGATTCCAGGTATGTCAGTATTTCAATGGGATGGATCTAGCTGACAATAGTGTTCATGATCGTGAAGTTGTGAAGGTGCTTCGTTACTGGCCATTGTTTTTCAAGCGTACCACATAGTGAGCCATTTAGGCTTCTGACATCCTATTATTTAAGGGATCGTTTGGTGCTTTCAATCTTTCTATACCAGAAGTGTTGTCAGATCGCACTTATGATAGTTCGATGTAGCGATAATATTACGCCAGATCCTATTCTATAGGAACCGAATGTCGTCCTCCTGGTATCCCCAGTCCTATCCCCAGTCTTGCCGGACCCTCTACTACATTCGGTAAGGTTGTATTGCGACTAAATGACAAATGGATGAAAGCGACTGCATCAAGAGTTCTTCTTGTCCCGAAGTGGATCGCTCATGCTTTGGATTCGGCCGGCGGCCACTAGTTATATCGCACATGATTCCTTTATATTGAAAGTAATGGCTCCCTGTCGCAAAGACACTATAACGAGACCGTATAGCACGAGGTTACTGGACCCTGATAGTGCTCTAGAAATCCAGAAGGATAGCATTATATTACATGCGACATATCATTTTTTGCCGCCCTCGCATCCTGAAGCGTGTAACACAATACTAAACCGAAATAGTCGAAGTCGGCCAAAAGAACAGCATGGCGAAAAATATATACATTTAAATGGCTGCTTTACCAAATATTGCATTTCATGGGGAGCGACAAGAATGATAAGGGTTTAATAGACGGTCAAAAATGCCAGTTTTGCTTTGCATTCGGCTTGGAAGTAAAGAAAAAACTTGGTTGGTGTGCCTGTACTCAAGGGCATCCTGTGAATGGAATGTTTCCTGCCCCGAAATTCCATTGCCGTCCTACCAGTAGTATTGCGGGCCGAAAAAGGCATCGAGGAGCCGTTCATTCTCACACATTTAACTCCATAATGATGACAATGTATTTTAGACTAAATAGGTCAAGATAAACACGTGGGATACAATGCAAGAGTAATTTTGCTTCACGTCTCGGTAACGTCAGTGAATCAATTAAGCGTGGATGGGAGGATAGGGCTGTGAATTGTTAATTGTTTTTTTGAAACGGAGAAACCATATGGGATGCTTTTTCTGTTATACTCACGATGAGTCGGCGAATGATCTGGAAAATAAGCTTGACTCACTAAACTCGAGCTAGAGCCAAAAGAGGATGTTGAATGCATTGTATACGGCACTAAACGTAGAGCAACCGCTGGGAAATATTAGATAGGGCCTAGAGACTTGGGGAAAAAACTCCTTCCTCTATTCGTTGCGGTTTGAGAGTTCACCGACAGCTGCCATGCCAAGTGAACCCACTGTTCCTATATTAAATTCGGGAACTCAACGGAAGATATTAGTAAGTCAAAGGTTTCGTTCGGACCGTGTCCCTTGGAGGAAGTACGCAGTATGACAAGCAGATTGACATACTGAGCCTTCTATCGGAAAGAGATTCCGGATCTTAAGGAGGGGAGGGCTCATTCTTGATCCAGCGATTATTTTCGGCGGGTGCAGGTTCAACATGATGATTGGTTAGTAATGACATCCTTGAAGTTGATCTATTTGTAGATATCAGTAGCCCAAGTAGTCTTAAGCTTGAGGCACTGGAGGGAATCATCGACCCCTAGGTCGTAGCCAAAAAGGAGGAGTCCAATACAATCCATAAATTATTGTGACGTTATCCAACACTTTGAGCAATCTTTCTTCATATTGTCTCGAACTCGAAAATCTCAAAAGTCGTTTACTGTAACCTGGCTATCCTAGTCGGCCAAATAAGCGTTACACCAAAAGGGACATAACAGAATATCTTAGATATTCTGCCACCTACTAGTATATATGCTGTAAGCTGAGGCTTACAACCACCCAGTTAAGATATGATAGAGGTTTCCTATTAGGCGGAGATATCCTTTTCCTCAAAGCTTCTGATACGCGGTGAAAGTGAAGAACAAAGCAATTTTTCTACTCACGCATCCTAGAAACCCGGAAAAAAAAAAAACCCTAGAAAACCCGAATCTCATGAATCTAGAAAAGAAGTTCATCCCTGATCCCTAAAACCTCGTGCATGCGACGCACCCCCCCGGGAGCAATTGTGGCGTTGCTAATAAAATACGTCAAATCTCCCTCAAGGTCCGCATCTTACGAAATTGGAGAATATAATATACTCCTCGAGCGCGAAAAGAAGAAGGCGAATGACGAGATGAAACCTGCTATCGAATGAAGAAGACTCAGTATGACAGCAGGAATGAGGTAAGATTTGTAGTTTAGTGACTCATGCGGTTGTGGTAAACTTGGTTATTTACAATCTCATTGATCAAAATCCCGTGAGTTATAGATAAAAGGTAAGAAGTGGGCTGCACGGTAACATATGGGGACTCAGACCGGAGAAAGGAGAGGAGATAATCGATGAATTTGATGTAGAGCTGCATGGAATGTTCAAGAAAAGGTATGTAAGTTGTTTGTATCAGTGGGTCCACCACCGCTTAACACGCAAGATTAACTGAAAAACGCATCCCTGAGAATCTCCGCTACATCAAGTTTTCGAAAAAGAAGTTTTTTTTTTTTTTTTTTTTTACCACATGTCAACGGAGATCTTCAAACACCACCCTCAAAAAAAAAGTTAAAGCGATAGATAGAAGACGACTGACTGTCAAAAGTCCATTTAAAAAAAACGCCCCGTGGAGCCGAACGTCAAAAAAAAACGTTTTTTCTTTTTTGGTAGAAGCCGAGAAATCAGATTTTCCATATCTATGATTGATGATCCGTTAATGACGAAGGGCTGTGAAAAAAAAAAGGGAGTTTCATGGCCGTAGCATACCCGATCCACGAGGCATCTTAATATACCTATGAAAACCGTGCATGTCAGCCAAAAAAAAAAACTATTCTCACATTGAGAAGAGAGAAATTATTAATAGATTGCTCTTCGTACTCACCTAATGCACCCGAGGAAGGACCGTTTTTCCCAACTAGGACAATCCATGTCATCAAAGGAAAAAAAAAAAAAAAGCTGAGTGGAAGAGGAAAAAAAAAAAGACGGGATTCTTTTAGAGTAGCTGAAAGAAATCCCGAGTCGGATTACGGGGGCTTGGTGGAATCCTATAAGGGATCAAGGTTTCGGGGTTCTTTGGGGTGTAGGCGAGTTGTAAAAATGACTGTTTTGTGGGGCCACAATCCTGGCGCCCCGAGTGAGAGCATATAATGCATTTGTGGACTTGGAGACTTAATGAGAATATGTGGAGTGGTGAGAGTCTTTGTAGAAGTTAATATAGCATGAGCACTCGACTTCTCACTTCTTTCTCGGCCGATTGCGATTTGACAAGCTGTGACTCGGCGTTTACGACCAGCAATTTCTATAATAGTGTTAAGTAGATACAGACACCTAGACCAAAAAGAATATACCTAGACATAGTGGGGAGGTGGCGGCCCTAACCTGTCATCATATGCTCATTAAACAATGATATTCAAGGGACTCATCATCAATCAATGAACTCAATAGAGCACGAAGTAAAATATCAAAAAAAAGCATCTTACCCGAATACCATTTACTTCCTTTAATAGTCAAATTCCTGTATATATAACACTCGAGTTCCCAAGCTTCTGGGAAAACAATGTTCATGATGCGAATAACGATTTTACTAAATTGCTTGGTGTTGCGTGGTGAATGAGTGAAGAACTCTATTACAGAAGGTGGTCAGTTCAGTCAGCTGATGATTAGTACCAAAAGTCCAAAACGAACGTTGAATGTCCGAACGACATACGACACATACATACATACACTCACCCACGGCGTAATCATTGAAACTCCGAGATAATCAACGACCTCGGACCTCTGTGCGTTGTGTGCCTGAAGTCAGAAGGCAGGGCATAAAGTACTTGTCACGAGGACGGTACTCAAGTTTGATCTGGTTTTCGAGAATCGAAACGGCCCGCTTCTTTCTGAAAATGAGAAACCAGTGATCATGGAACATATAAAACAGCCTCCCACCTGGAAATCGCACAGTAGGGGATGCCGATCGGGTTAGTGCTTCTATGCGTAGAACATTGTACGGCAGTCTGATGTGCGGGGATAGATTTTTCATTGTAGAAGCTTCAACATTAAAAATAAAAATAAGAAAATTTGCTGTTAAAAAGCTGTTAATCGACCGAAATATTCGCGCGAATAGATAGGAAAAGGGGGGCGAGGGTGGGTGGTGGTGGTGGTGTGGTAAAATCCGTACTATAGGCGTAATGACTCAATCCGACTCGCAAGACGAGCGGACCATGCTGCGCGATTTTTTAATTCAATTTCTTCCATTTCTGTAATTGGCGGACAATGGGAGGAAGCATTATTTCGTAATGAATGTGAATGAAAAACGTCGGTCGAATAGTAAGGGCGACCGAAAAAAAAATGACGTGATGCCCTTGTTTGATTGAGCGGCAAGAGATTGAGAGAGAGTTACAGATGGAGGTAAGACACTGCCCCCCTCTTCTCCCCTTGGTTCTTGGCGCCGACTAGTCGAGAAACCCGGATAGAAATCCCTGGAACGAGTTCCTTGGAGAAGTGGAAGCCAAGAGAAGGTTCTTGAGTTTGATTATGGGCTTTTGGATGGGAAATTGGGGGGAGCGGGGTGAAGGATGAGTTAGTTTTGGGGCGTTATATTTGTTGGATTTGGATAGTAGGGCCCGTGGATACGGTGCAGAGATGGAGAGGTGTAGCGATGGCGTATCAACGGTCACATTGACAAGTGAGAGACCGTCATGGGGCAGCAAAGTTGGACGTATACGGTGAAATAAGGTTCTAAAGGGTTTTGAGATACCCACAAGATGAAACTTGTTGAACAAGGGCTAATTACCCGGTCGATGGCCTCGGATTTGGGGACGATGGTGGCGACTGCTTCATGAGATCAGGGCTGCGCGAAGTAATATCCCAGATAGGAGGGTGTATGGGAACAGGCGCCCACATTTCCTGTTACGGCAACAAAGTTGGAAATGGAGATGAAAGATTATGCAAGCCAGATGCAAAGCGAGATGCTGTCACTGTCAGATTGCAAGGGATGTATGTAAGGTTTGCATTTTCCGTTTGAGCCGAAATGAGGCTACTGCATCGTCGCGGTTATTGTTGCGTGAGAGTGTCGAGGACGGGGCGATGGAGACAGGACAACAAGATCCATTTTTGAGCTCCATAGTTCATTCGTACTGAGCATATGGTGGCTAGCGGTGGCTCGAGAGGGAAGACTATTGATAGAACGTGGAAAGTTTGCTTTGTACTCTGATAGCATTCGGGGAAGGGGGGCGGGGTGGTGAATGCATGACGTTGAAGAGGGATTTGCAAAGCGGAAAAAAAAATACAAAGAAACGAGAAACAAGGGCTAGCCATGGCAACGGATGAAGAGAGAACAAGAGCAGGGCTCTCGTGGCCAAGCAGGAGAAAGGAACGACCGCGTCAAGAACAAGGCCATTTCCGGATTTGGTGCACTTATTTAGACTCCTCGATGATTGAATCAGATTGATCTCTGTCTATATGTGGGCATAGGTGAAATCCCATCGCGTGGCGGGGAGAGATCTGGCGATGCGGGTAGTGCAGCCGGCCTGCAGCGGGGCCCAGGGCGCACCAGCGGCTGCCGGGGGTCGCGAGGGGGCGCGGGGGTGGGTTGTGGACGGGCAGGGTGCGGGAGCGGCGGGGGATGCAGGGCCGGGATGGAAGGGGATGGGTTGTATTCCCAAAGGGGAGACGCGACAAAGGACTGTCCGAAAAAAGACAGATCATGTTGTTCTCGATATGTCGGCCTGGGCAGCATAAAAAGTGTGGCCTGCGCTTCCCCAGCCAGCAGAAAAGCCCCGCCATGTTCCAGGTCGCCTCGCATCCCTCCGCCTTCAGCCTCCCCTCCCACGGCCAGTACATGCAGCACCACGCCCCGGCCTCGCCGTCCGTCCAGCTCCCCCGCACCCTCTCCCGCCCCAAGTTCTCCGACGTCTCCAGAGATGCCCTCGCCGCGGCCTCTCCGGACCTCGCCGACGTGCCCCCGGAGTACATCCGCCGCGGCCTCCGCCAGAGTCCCCAGGCAAACCTGCGCGGCATCAACGCCGTCTCGCTCCCGCCCTCGCTCCCGCGCTCCCAGATCTCCTCCACGCTCAAGGCCCCGCTCCGGGCTGCTTCCCCGGATGCCTCGTATCCCACCCACGTCCTTGCTGTGTCCTCCGCAAAATCGGCGTCTGCCTCCGAGCCCGCCATGATGTTCGCCGTGCATGCGCTGACCCTCGCCGTCTACTGCCCCCGTCTGCCGGTGTTGCCTGCCTCCCACCCAACCCCCTCGGCGAGCGGTAACCTTACGCTCCCAGTTCTGCCCCTTTCTCTCCCGTCTCCGGCTGCCTTTTCCGTCATCCACGGGTACCTCTACACCCACCGCCTCGATGCTGTCCTCACAGCTCTGGGCTTCCCCGCATCAGCCCCCATCCAGAATCTCACCCATCAATCCGTCCTCAATATCCTGCAGTCGCCCAACACACTACAGCAGCTCTCTGCTCTCCTTTGCCAGCATGCTTCTGGCAACCTCGCAAAACTCAACGGCCTCACCGTCCGCGTAAAGGACTTGTGGCAGGACATGGTCGGCTTGGGCATCACCGAGAACGAGCTTTGGGATACCCTTGATCTCGCATGGGAGATTCTACTCCGGGCACTACATTTGGCTGCAGCAAATCAGCATTGAACACATTTTTTCCGCTACCATTTAACCCCAAAAATGTCATAAACCTCCGGCACTGCCCTTAAAAACTATAACTCATACCCCCTTCTGATACCACATACACCACAACATATACTTACTACTTGAACACGCATATGGCCCGTGCTTCTGACTCTTCATCCGTACAATGTCTATCTCATCTTAATAACCCGCTGTATCATACTGGATAGAACCCCACCTGTATCGATTTGAAACCTTTTTTTTTCTTTCCCTCTAAATACCAACAATGAATAATTCGCTTCAATCACAAAATGCATAGCCCCGACCGGACTCATTAATCAGAGAAGGAACTTTTTTTGGTATTTTTTTTCTGTACAGGTTTGTGAGATCGGTGATTCCTCCAATGGGAATTTGCTCATAAATGAATGACGTCATGGATGATCGCAGTTTTGGCACTTGAATTGAACGCCCCGCCACTGCTGTACATAGCATATCTCTCCTATCTATCATGAGCCTGTCACCTAAAGCTTTGGTTCTTATCGCTGATGGAACCGAGGAAATGGAGTTGTACGGTCGTCTTTTTTTTTGTTCTATTCGAGTTCTAATCGATCTTTTTTAGTACGATTACTTATGATACGCTCGTAAGGGGTGGTATTGAGGCTACATCCGCATATGTTTCCACCGCACCTTCTCCGGATAGTGGTGCTACTGCTACTGTTGGTGGACAGGGTCGTGTTACTTTGATTAGCCCGCCAACGGCGAAATGTTCTCGTGGTGTTAGGATTATGCCGGATGTGTATTTTGAACCTTCTGCGAGTGGGTTTGGTCCTGTAAGTTGGTTTATGATGCTTTATGTTAATGCGCTAATGGGGTTCTTTGTTGTTGTTTTTTATAGGATAAGTATGATTTACTTGTGATACCTGGTGGTGCGAGAGGCGCGGAAACGATGTCGCAGGATGGAGGTGTACAGAAATTGGTGAGGGATTATCTTAATCATGGGAAATATGTTGGAATGGTTTGTGCCGGTAAGTGTGTTCTTCATTCTCGACTCCTTTTCTTGAGTATAACTGAGTTCCATTAAAAGGGAGTTTGGCCGCAAAAACTTCGGGGTTACCCTCTCAACCTATAACTTCCCACCCGAGCGTTAAATCCGAACTCGAACAGTCGTTTGAGTATTCTGAAAACCCTGTCGTTGTTTCTGGTAAACTTGTTACTAGGTAAAGTTATCTCAGATTTTTATATGCTACGTTGGGGCTTATATTTTGTCAGTCGAGGGCCAGGGTCTACGTTCCCTTTCGCTTTGACTCTTGTGGAAATGCTTGTTGGTTCGGAGAAGAGAAAGGAAATCACTCCGCCTATGATGTTTCCTCCTGGGACCCCTTGGTGAACTGTTAGGGGCGATATCGACGTTCTCGAAGGGCAGTAATATCTCGTTTTGATATGTAATTTTTGTATACTTGATTGTACATGTCATGTTCGAACAACCAAAAATTGTTCCGGTATATCTGGTGATTCATACGGCCCAAGATAAATCTCACATTCCTTCACCTTTTCACCACCGGTACCATCCTCCCTTTCGAAAATTCTTCGATGAACCTGTAATCGGCCCACTAAATTAGCGTCCAAAAAAAAGAGTGAGTTGATCAAATTGGTGAAAGAGCGTACTAACAAGCCACACACGTGCGTTACACCCGAATTGCGATAAACTTGGGTTTCTACATTGACGAACGAACTTGATGGCTTCGGGGAGACGAAGGACTGCTGTTGAACCATCTGCTAAATGGGCTTCTAAGGGATAGTTGACGTGGATAGTTCGTAGTGCTTGAGCGTGATGTACGCGATCGGCAAGTTCGTACTGGGAAAGTAGGGGTTGATAATTTTAGCTTTGGACTGAACGTTAGAGATCTGTTTCACGTACCAGATGGTTGGGTTTTACTACGATGAAGAGTTCTTCCATCTTGATGCATTCGAGACAGATTTCTTTGATTACATCTGTATCGATGAGCATTCTGTGCACACTTATCCTCTTTAACCTATCACTGTGATCTCTTACTAATGTTCTGAACAGATTGCTGGTTGCATCACATGGTTCGTAGAAGGCGTGTGGGCTGTAGATTTGGAATTGTTCGAGATTGGGAATGTTGGTGGAAGTGATGAGAGAACATAGTGTTGATGTGTAGTTTGATAGATTAGGGCTGGTTATTGATGAAAAGTGCGCTGGTTGATTGTTAAGATGGCTTGGTAATAAGGGAGTTGGAATGGTTAGGGGTGGTATGGAGAGTGTGAGAGATCGTAGGTTGCGAAATGTTGGTTGGTGGTTTAGGCTGGACGTGAGGAGCAGTTGTGCAAGTTCCTAGTTGGGTTAGTTTCAGTCGGTGAAGTTGTGGGTGATAGAGAGAGATGTTATACCATTCGAGGAGAAACACCTTCTAATCCTAGATACTTGATGCCGGTTTCATTTTTGTTTAATACCGCCCGGACTCCTTTGTGTGTGACTTTAGGACATCCAGTCAAGTGGAAAAATTCTAGGTTTTGTAAAGATGGTGCCATTCGTATGAGGGTACCGTCTGTGATCAATGGGGATGTCTAGACTCTCTTCGTCAATAATCTAATGAGGAAAATTTAAAAAATGGAATCAATCAACGTACTTTGCAAATTAAATTTAGGCTGGTGAGAGTTCCTTGTAGGATCTTGACCCATTCTTCCAATACCTGGACTACTTCTAGAGTAGGCATGATGATACTGACTTTTGTTAACCAACGAAAGTGGAGAAGAAGTTTCGGATCGAAGAGGTGTGAATGGTGCCCGTTGATTTCGAGTTCTCGTAAGTTCGGTATTGGCGAAGGCGAGAGTTGTATGTTACTACTGGTTTCGAGGGATTGTACGTGCAACAGTGAGCATAGGATATCAGAAGTTAAAGAACCGTCTCGTGTCCATGTACATGAGCGTAGGTTTGTACAATTTCGTAAGCCTTGATAGATGTCTTTTAAGCCTTCATTGGTGAGCTTGTGTTTAGGAAAATCACGGATTTCTACGTTAGTATATGAGGTTATTAATACTAACAAGAGAGATAGGTAAGGTGCGCATACCCAGTCGACGGAGATATCGTGCAAGATGTGGACAAGAAGCAAGTGTCCTGAACAATAACAAAACCTATTCGCTCCAATGAATAAATCAGGTGAATATGTTCTTGACAACTTGCCTTGAGTTTTGCTTCTTTATGCCATGAATATATCGATGCTCGCTTGTACAGTTCAGGTATCGTGGCTTGGTAGAAAATACGATTGACAAGTGCTGTTCTCGTCAGATAATGGACCTTTGGAAGATGCCTCAGAATCTCGGGGAAGAGTTCCAGTGGGAGGTCTGGGACCGAGGCTGAAGCCATGATAACAGTCCGGAGGCTCAAGTCTACATTATGTAATGATTCGGAAGAAGAGGGAAACACGTGACGTTTACTGTAAACGTCAGTCCAGCTATCCCCCGGCTAACTAACTTACCTTTCCTCTTACCCCCCCGCTCACCATGTCGGACACCGAAGACCTTCACTCATACGACCCGGATATGCAGCAACATCACGAGGAAGATGAGGAAGATGAGGAAGATCCTTTTGATAAGCCGCAGAAACAAACAACGCGGCAGGATTTTGAAAATGAAGAAGAAGAAGAGGAGGATGAGGATGAGGAAGATGAGGATGAGGAAGATGAGGAAGACTCTGGGAGGAAACGAAAAAAGGCAAAGGTGTGTTTGATTAGATGTGCTGCTTTTTGTTGGGGGGTTCGGGTGAATTGAAATAATGGTGTAGCACCGCCATCGACGTTCGGCTGCCAGTCGCTTCCTAGATATTGAAGCAGAGGTTAGTGATGATGAAGAGGATGAGGAAGAGGATGACGACATGGGCGCAGGTCAGTTATGACACCGAGTTTTGCCTTCTGGAAATCAAAGGATGCTAATATACATACAGATCCTTTCATTGAGACGGGAGAAGAAATCGATGAAGATGCGGCGAGGGGTCATCATGCTTCACTAGATGCAAGGCGACACGCTGAAGAAGAACAAAGCCCAGAAGAAATTGCAAAGAATTTAAGTAGACGATATGCCCATCGCGCCGCCGTTCGATATACAGGCGACATGAATGAAATTCCGCAGAGGTTGCTTATGCCTTCAGTACAAGATGCAAGTTTATGGCAAGTTCGAGTCAGGGTGAGTACCGTATCATTTGTTACTATCGAAGCAAAGTCTGACACCCAGTTAGCCTGGCCGTGAACGCGATATTGTGTTCAGTATTATGCGCAAGGCTCTTGATGTCGAGTTTTCTGCAAAACCTCTTGCTATCCTGTCCGCGTTCCAGCGAGACTCGCTTCCGGGTATGATTTACGTGGAAGCTCGCAGTTCGAAACAGGTCTCCGAAGCCTGTGCTGGCCTCGTTGGTGTCTACCTAACTCGTATACATCTCGTACCCATCGAAGAAATGGCCAGCCTCCTGCAAATTAAAAAACAAGAACAGACAGTGACGCCCGGTAGTTGGGTGCGCATTCGTCGAGGAAAATACACTGGAGACTTGGCGCAAGTCATGGATATCACCGATACTGGCGAAGATGTCGGATTGAAGTTCATTCCTCGCATTGATCTCAACCCTCGAGATGATGCCGCTTTGGATGGGAAAAAGCGGAAGAAAATAACGGGTACAGGCGCAAATATGCGTCCGCCACAACGATTGTTCAACTATGAAGAAGTCGCGAAGGTGTATGGCCGCAAGTCCGTGACTCGTAGGAGCGATGTATATGTATTCCAAAACGATACTTACCGCGATGGGTTCATCGAGAAGGACTTCAAAGTCAGCGCGTTGATTTTGGAGGATGTTAATCCGACTTTGGATGAAATCACGCAATTCACTAGACGACAAGACGGAGAGGGCGAGAACCCGGTAGACCTTTCGATTATCGCAGAGGCATCACGCAAAGCTGCTGTATTAGTGCTACAACCTGGCGATCATGTGGAGGTATTCGAAGGTGAACAAGCTGGTATACATGGTGTGGTAGAAGAAATCAATCAGGACGTGGTGACGATTTCTGCTATTGGGTTTGATGTGGAAGGTCAGAAGATTGAAATTCCTGCGAGGAGCGTGAGGAAGCGGTTCAAACCTGGAGACCATGTCAAGGTTATGACTGGTCAGAATGCTGATGAGACGGGTTTGGTGGTTTCGATTGCGGATAATATTGTGACGTTTTTATCGGATATGTCTATGCAAGAGGTGAGGTTTTGGAATACTACCTTGGTATCTGACACTGAATCATAGTATGAATACAGGTTTCTGTGTTCTCCAAAGATTTACGTGAGGCTGCGGAAGTCGGCTCAGGCACCAACATTGTTGGAAACTACGAGCTACATGACCTGGTTCAACTTGAGTATGTGAAGTCTCACATAAACTTTTGTTTAAAGAATGTCTAATTATGTCTATACAGTGCGCAAACCGTTGGTGTAATCTTCAAGACTGAACGTGATTCTTTCCGTGTCCTAGACCAAAATGGTCAAGTGCGTTTGGTGCAACCGCACCAAATCTCAATGCGCCGGGATTCGAACAGAGCGGTGGCAACGGATCGCGATGGACACGAGATACGCATCAATGATAACATGAAGGAGGTTGAAGGAGAGGTAAGAATAATCTTTTGTTCTTGGCACCAAGTTTCTGACGTGGGCTCTAGGGCCGTAAGGGCCGTGTTCTCCACATATACCAATCGTTCTATGCATTCCTTCATAACCGCGATATCACTGAAAACGGCGGCGTTTTCGTGACAAGGACACGAGCCCTGCTCTCCGTGGCGCCGAAAGGCAGCCTCGTGAAGCCTGGTGCTGACCTTTCAAAGATGAACCCTGCGCTCGTTCAACCCACTGGAGGCATGGTAGGCTCGGGTAACATGGGCCGTGGACCAAAGGACAGGCATATTGGTGTGACAGTCACTGTGGTTAAGGGCCCGCACAAGGGGTATGCGGGTACCATCAAGGATACGAATGGCAACATCGCTCGGGTTGAGTTACGGACGGGGAACAAGCTTATTATGATTGACAAAGAGAAGCTTTACCGCAGACTGTGAGTCCGCAATCATTGTTCTTATAGCTGTCATGTGCTAATCTCGTCCGCCAGGCCGGATGGCAAACTTGAGCCCCTTGATAAACCAGGGGCTGGGCGTGGTGGTGGTGGATTCGGGCGCGGTGGGGGTCACATGGGCAACCCATACAACGCTGGTGGTGGGTTCGGTGGTAATGCTGCCGGTGGTCGTACACCCTTCGCCAATTCGGGACGTACACCAAACCCTTATGCTGAAGGCCGGACACCAGGATGGAACTCATCAAGAACGCCGAATCCATATGCAGATGGAGGAAAGACACCTGCTTGGAATGCAAATTCGCGAACTCCTAATCCTTATGCCGATGGCAGTAAAACGCCGGCATGGAATGCTAGTTCAAGGACACCGAATCCTTATAGCAGTGGGGGTGGGGGCGGGGGCAGCGCTTCTAGTTGGGGAGGTGCGACTCCTGGAAGGAACGTTGCTCCTACAGGAGGTCCTTCATGGGGTGGTGCTACGCCCGGAAGGGCAAACACCGGGTGGGGTACGAGTGATGGGTGGGCGTCGCCAAGTACTGGTTGGGGAGCGACTGAAACGACACCTTGGGTGAGTTTTTTCTGCGCTTCTGTGCTTTGATGGGGTTGTTTATTCACTTGAACAGAGCGCGCCAACTCCAGCTTCGGCTCCTACGCCTACGACGGCAGCAACGCCAGCATTTAATAGTGGACCTACACCAGCACCCATGCATACGCCTGCTCCTCAAGTTGCCCATACGCCTGCCGCCAACTATTGGGCTGGGCAATCAGCTCCGACACCGTTCACAAGCTTCACTTATGGAACTGGCGTCAGCTCAACGGAATACAGTACGTCTTCCCATCTTCCTTTCTAAAGGTAGTTCTTGTTCACTAATGCTCGCTACTCATTTTCAGCACTAGATGAAGATTGGATGTTCGAATCTATAGCTTCGACTTATCTGAGTCGCATCAAAGTCATGATCCAGGATACCAAACTAGACAATTACAAAGACGGTGTCCTCGAAAATCGAACTGGGTTTATACGTTCCGCGCATCGGACACAGGGAGGGTATGCGCAAGAGGTTGTGGTTGTGTTTGATGATGAGTCTGGGGAGGAGACGTTGGAGGCTAAGTATGTGAAACCGATTGAGGCGACGAGGACGGGTGAGGAGGCGTTGGCGATGGAGGGACCGAGTGAGGTGAAGGGACGTGCGGTGTTGTTGCGTGCTAATGCGGATTCTACTATGGTGGAGGTGTCGCCGAAAGGTGATTCGAGCGTGTTTGAGGTTCCTAAGACGGCTTTGTTGGCTTTGTATGAGCAGAGGAGTTAATAGGCTTTTTTTTTACTGTGTATAATCTTTTTGCGAGATTGATTATAATTTAGTTTGGTAGAGTGACGAGGCCTATTGATCCCAGTTCTGAGTTGTTCTCTCTTATGAGCAGGTCTATGTTTAGGCTATTAATTATCTAATTCGCTATTAGGCGTAGAGGTGAGGTTACAAAAAAAAACCAATCTACTGGATGTAAGGTGCATGTAAAGGAACAAGTTACTCAATTACAAGTTATGCTTGGGCTAGTGGTGATGTAATGCAAATATTGCCAAACAGACCTATGCCAAAAAAACACCTGCTGATTCAATAGACAAAGGATGGTTCTTATGACACTTCTCATGATTTTGAATGGAACTATGGAGGGCCTTTTGAAAGATTTGCACTTGATGATGAGTTCTTGGAGTGATGGTGCTAATACAAACATGGAAAAAATCTTTCCAGCCATCTGCAGATGCTCTAAGGGCATTCATGTGATCAAGAAAATAGTGGATGACTTGCCACAGAGCTAGACTGGGGCAGGGAACAGTCAAATAACACTTGAAACTCACATGCCTGCCAGTGAGACAAGGACTACAAAGGTAAGTCATGAATTGTGTGCACTTTTGAACTGAAGACCCTCAGGACCTTCTTCAAGATGTTACAGATGATAAGATAGGACCCTGTATAGTAGGGGGGAGCAACCACATCATGTGTTGAAGAGACTAGATTGGTGTAAATGCAGAAAATAAAATGTAAAATAAAAATTGAATGTGAATGCAACCCTTTGAAATACACTGAGTCTTGAGTGTGGTTTGTGGGGAGAATAAATTGGAATGAAAGTGAAAGCACCAGTCTTGATTAAGCATTAAATGAAAATAGGGTCAGAATAGAAATATGAAACAAGTCTTGACTGAATAGAGATCTCTTCCAGATCTATGCTGTTTTGATTAGAACCTTCACAACAAGGACAAGTTGAGCTAGCACCAAATGCTATTGCAATCCTATTAGACCAGTGAAGATACTCTCTCAAGCAGAACACAAGACCTTCCAAGTTGAGAAAGAACTTAAGAAATGCTTAGAACACTGCAAAGTTTAACAACCAAACTTGATTTCACTTGCACAGCACTTGGGCAAAGATTCAATCTCAAACCTTTGTTACAATCCCCATTAGTCCTGCTCTTATGACTTGACCCATGACCTATGCACCATATGCTTTATTCCCTTGTATTGTAAATGCCTCAGTCTCTTTGTCAGCCTCTATTCAGTAGTTAGTAAGACACCTTGGGTATAGTTACTCGGCCCAACTTCATCTTCTCCATTAGGTCATCTACTAGTAGTATAAGTAACATAGTGATACTCCTGTATTTCTTACACTTTACCAACTTGCTCTCTTCCCTTATCACCCTCAAGTCTTTGCCCTAGTTGCAACCTGAGCTAATGCTTTAAGGTCATAACAACCTTGTCCTGGACTGGTGACTATATACAATATACAATAAAAACTGAGACAAAATAAACAAAATATAAAACAAATAAACCAAGTCTGTATCCAGTGCTGAATGGGTATAGCCTCCTCAACTCATCTTCTCCACCAATCAATGGTCTTGACTATTCAGTCTCCTTGACCAAAATTACACTTGTCTAATATCTTGCTCCTCATTGGCTAACAATGCTCAACCCTAAACTAGGAATACTCAAGACTAAACCTCCACTGATCAATCTTTCATTAAGACATCCTTGATTAGACCAAGTTTCTATCTCACACTCAGTTGCTTCAAGATTATCACTGCTGCTGTTTGATTTAGAGTATTGACTGATAATTCTGACAGTCCTGTCTCATTACACTCAATTTGACATGTGTGAGTCTTCTACTTTCTAGCCTTTCCTTATTAGGCAAGTAGTAGTTATAGCACCAAACTGGCATAAGGTCTACTAAAGGAGCCATAATCCACTAAGTCCTCAAGCCATCTTATGGCCAGTCTCAATGATTATCCCCAGTAAAGTCTGGCTAGACTCAGCTATCAGGTCTCCACATTAGTGTCCTCAAATGCAATTATATTTCCCCCAACAGTACAGTTTTCCTGTTGGAATTTGTGGGTTCCATCTCAACTGATTCCTAGTTCTCACTGACTTCTTATATGTCCTTGACTAGAGACTAGTTTGGATTAGCTAATTACCAGGAATATATCCATTTGGATAGCCAAAATTTGTGTCCAGTATGGATTAGATAACCATAAACAGATAGCAGATAGATATCAATGCATTTTCAGATCCAGCTGTATCTCTGACCAAACTTGATAATTGAGAATTACTACTATAACAATCTGATTACTCTGTATACTAATTACAGATACTGTAAATAGAGAAAATCACTTTCAGAAGCTTATTTAGGTGTTATAGGCTACAATGTAGGTAAAGTGAGCTTTTCTCAATTTTTAGCTGTTTTCAAGCTTTTATCAAAGAAAGTTTGTTAGTATTTGGCTCATTTTTGGTGCTGACATACAGTAGATGCCAGATTTGTCAAAATATGCTGCAATCCCAGGCCAATCACAAACTGAGCCCCTGTGGGCTCAGCATACAAGGTAATAGTATAAGTTGTGAGTGAAATCTAGTCATATTTAGCCTTAAAAAATGTACAAAATCCATTTTAGTTATTTCACAATCTGGATGCATCTGTAGTTTGACCATCCATATCCATCCATATCTAGATACACAGCCATCCACAGATTACATAACAGATGGAGAAAAAGTAGTGTTTACAATGATGGTTTAAGGTTAAGATATAATTTGATCAAACTTTGATACTATAGATCTACATATATAAACAGGGTTATATGACATTCTCAAATATTTCTATACTTTTTGGGATTTTTATGAGGGTTTTAGAACAAGATTTGTCTCAAGTAAATAGAGAGCTAAAAAATTGTCCTAACAATTGATTATTTTGTTGATTAAAATTCTCAATCATTTTCTAATCAATTTATATAATCTAAAATGCTCCTACTTGATCACATGCTAGGCCACCATAGGTAACTGTTACATACAGTGATGGACAAAAGAGTTGCAATGTTTGGCATCCCTTCAAAGATACCGCTATAGCGTGGGAAAGATTAGCTATGGAGTCACGTGAGTAGTACTGTCTGATAGCCCTGCTTCTGTGCTTTCCCACAATATGCATATCATTATGTAATGCTCAATATTGATGGAGTTATAGGCAGTTTCTTGACAAAAGTCCATTGAAACCCTTTTGTCTGTCTCAGTCACAAAGTACAAATCTCTACTATTCAGTACTTTGTATACCCTCCCTTGGCCTGAATCACTGCTTCCACTTTCCTAGGCATACTCTCTAACAGATTCTGACACACCTCTGGTTCTATCTTGTTCCACTCTATATCCACCCTCTCCCAAAGTTCCTTTATCCCCCTTGGTGCTTCTTCATACTCCTCAAGCCTGAGATAATTCCACAGGTGTTCAATGGGGTTAAGATTGGGAGACTGTGCAGGCCATGGTAAAATGTCAATTCCCTTGTCTTTGAACCAGTTTTGAGCTTTTTTGGACCTATGTTTGGGGTCATTATCTTGCTGAAAGGTGAAATCCTCCCTCTCTTTCCCATAATACTCCAGGCTAGCCTCCAGGTTCTCCTCCAAAATCTCAACATACAGTTCACCATCCATCTTACCTTCAATCTGGCATGCATAGCCACATCCTTCCCAGAACATACAACCCCACATCATCAAAGATCCTCCTCCAAACTTCAGAGCCCCAGACACCAGCCTATCATTCAAGCTCTCCCCCTGTTTTTTCCATACCCACTTCCTCCCATCTGAGCCTAGACAATTGATCTTAGTCTCATTAGACCATACAATAGTCTTCCAGTCATCTACAGTTCAGTTTCTATGCTCTATAGCCCACTCCAATCTGTCCCTCTTATGCTTAGCAGTAAGAAGAGGACATTTAACCTTAACTACAGCCTTCATGCCAGTGTGGGAAAGATTTCTGTGAATAGTCTTTGAAGATACTGAGTGGGAAAGTGTATGGGTAAGCATTCTTTTGACTTGGGAGGCATCGTCAGCTTTCTGAGAGGTGATTAAGTTGATAACATAGTGGGTATCTGAAGGAGAAAGTAGCTTGGGATGGCCACCAGTGGGCTTGGCAAGCTCAGGTCTGTGCTTAGACCTGACTCTGGATATAGTAGAGAGGTGTAGACCAGTTGTAGCAGAGATGTAATAAGCAGATGCTCTAGAGTCAAGCAAATGGAGGATGTAAGAGAGCTGACTGGTTGTAAGGGGCTTCATGGCTAAGGAGTGAGTTAATGATGGCTGTTATATATATAGGAGAGGTGGCTGTGCTGATTTTCATGTTTGTTGATTGTGGCTGTGCTGAATTTCTCTGTCAATCAACAAAGTCAGGTCACTTTGTTCAACCTTGACTGAGACAGACAAAAGGGTTGCAATGGACTTTTGTCAGGAAACTGCCTATAATTCCATCAATATTTAGTATTACATAATGATATGCATAGTGTGAGAAAGCACAGAAGCAGAGCTATCAGACAGTACCACTCACGTGACTCTATAGCTAATTGTTTCCATGCTATAGCAGTATCTTTGAAGGGGTGCCAAACATTGCAACCCTTTTATCCATCACTGTAAGACTTTGCAATATTCCCACAGCATTGTAGCTAAAATAGTTGCAGACCTCAAATTATTAAAATAGTTTTTTACTAGCTAAATATTTGAATAATTTTTGAGAAATTATGTAAATATTGTTAAAATAATTGTGAATCTTTCAATAATATTTACATAATATCCCAGAAATTATTTAAATAAAAAATAGTATAATATTTAAGTACAGTAATATTTGGATAATTTTTGAGAAATTATTGAAATATTTTGCTAGTATTTTTGAGCTACTGTAACCAGATGCTTTGTTCTTGATTTTTACATATAATAGCCTTCATACTAGCAAAATATTTAGATAATTTCTCATTAAATATTACATGTCACAGACATCCTTTAACCTACAAATTATGTGATAGATTGAAAAATTTTCAGTAGCAAACCCCTCTTTAAAGTCAGTCCAGATATCTATTAATCTCTGCTCAACCATGTCAGCTACAGTGTCTTTTTTCTTTCTCCATAAAAAGATTCATTCTGGCCCTGAGTATTCTAGTCTAAAAAAAGCCAGGGATACCATCACTTTCCCATCTCTGGACCAGGCAATTCAGATATTTTTTTGCCAAGTGACATCAAATCTCTAGCTACTGGTTATACTAGTAGCAATCAATTCTGTGGCTGTCTCTGAAGAGGATCTGGAGTAGTTGCTACAAAATGATTAGAATTACATCAGATGGACAGGGAAATAGGCTGAATCTATTCTTGACAGAAAGGGTACATCAATTGCTATTCTTGGTGGTATACTGAAGGGGATATATATATCAAGAACATTGTAAAGAGGTCAAGAGGCTGATGACTAAATTGGGAAAAGAAAAACCCTTCACCAAAGATCAACAAGAGTTGAGGCCATTTTCCTGCTCTCAACTTTGAGATAGCTTTTGGTCCAGATTAAACAAAACTTTACAAAACTTTACAACCTCAGCATTGCACTTAACCAAGTCAAAATAGTGGAAAAGCTCTTGGCTAACAAGAGTGTACAATATCTTGCACAAGCCCAGGATGGTAAACCAGACTGCCTATTATTTTAATTGTCTAATATTCATTTATTTGGTTTTGTAACTATGTTCAAGCAATGGTTCCACACTTTCATTCATATTATGAATTCTGCTTTGATGCTAGCTTTGCCAAAGTACCTGACCTCAAGCAAAACTTTGCATGTAGTGTTTGGCCAGGGGTTGCATTTAATTTTTCTAGAAGGGTTATCTCAAAAAGGCAACAAAATAGCCAAAATCTCCTATATGATATATGTGTCATCACTAGTTTGGGGGAGTTCAACTTCTCAAAAGGAGGTCATCTGATTTTACCTAATCTTAAAATGATAATTGAATATCCAGCTGGTTCAATTGTCTTTATTCTCCTGGCACTTATTGTTCATGCTAACACTTTTGTGGGGAAAGATGAAGAAAGGCTTTTTTTTACTTAGTATAGTTTTGGGGTACATTTTTGTTATGTTGATTATAGCTGTCAAACTATGAGAGAGGCTCAAGAGGCTGATCTAAGTTAGTTTAAAAGGGTTCAGAAAATGGCAGAAACCAATAAGAAAAGGGGATAGGAATTGTATAGCACCATAGAGGAACTTTACATATATGGTTTCTTAATTGGCTTTTGTAAAATCAGACAACTTGTATTGTTTTTTTTGTTGTTATTTTTGTGTATAAAAACTTTTCTTGGCCTACCAGTTCTTTTTCTCAACCCCACAACTACAAAAGCTACCCTAGATACTTTGTAAGTCAATTATATGGGTTAGATTAAGAGTTTTGAATAGAGTTTAATCTAGGATGATAAAATGTACAAGATGCTTGGGAGCTACAGATAGGATCTTGGTGGAAGCATATATTTTTAACAGACCTTATACCCTTGTTTATTTTGGATTGAGAACCCTATATGGTTATGAAAAAATGGTCTAATAGCTTTCTCTTTTTTACTCTTTTGAGGCTAGAAGTAGATAAAGAGCTTTTTGGCATTGTTAAATAGATGGTGGTGGCAGTTGAAAAGAAAAATTTATGAATGGTTATATCAACTGATAAAGAAATTGAACTGTCATATTAAATTTGTCCCACATAATAATAAAGGTATATTTCAATTGTAGACCTTGTTTTTGCATACCATGGCCATGGCAAAGCTCAAAGAATCAATACCAGAACCACCCAAAACACCTCAAAAAAAGCTGAATGAGAGTCTTGTAAGCATGCTGGTTGTGCTATGTTTCAGTATATCAATATCACAATGCTTACTTTGTACTTCAAGCCACCTTGTAATTATTGCTTTCTAAATGCCAAATATTAGCAGATTTCTTGGTCTTGGGTCTATTCAGTCATAGAAGTTAAGGCTAGCATAGAGCTGACATATACAACAATACTTGCTGCACAATTGGGCAACTATGTTGATCATATCTTTACAGGACAAGTAGACCAATTGTTCATTAATGCCCTCACTCTATCTGGTCACAAATTGCAAATCTGTTTCTTTTGAGCTTGCTAAAAGCTAATCAGTGGTTTTTTTCAAAAAGATAGAGTGAAACTGGCCCAATCTCTGCTAGGTATGACACACTCTTCCAGATTGAAGACACTTTGACCTATCCTCTGACTCCTACAGAGGAATTGCAGGATGATCAATAGCTAAGTAGAGTATTCACATATCAAAAAAATTGGAAAAAAAGTGTGATTTATCTGTTCCCAATATAATTAAACAAAAGATGTACATTGGGAGCATTGGAAGATTGCAACACAAGCTTCATCAAGTACCTGCTTTACTAAAGCAAGCTTTTCCTCATTTTCAAAAGCTCTTCCTTTGTGAAACTCTTTTAACCACTAGTAAATCTAAGGGCCTGGGCCAATTACAGCCCAAGGGGAACAAGCCTCTACAGAAGCTCTATTCCTCTCACTGGTAAAAGAAATACTCTAAGCCTTACAAAAATACACTAAGGGTTTATGGCTTTATGGTAGCCTCTAGCTGAAGCACCATTTAAAGGGTTTGGCTAGTTTTTAATGGTAGCTAGGCATCCCAGATAGGGCCAAACTTTATTAGCAGTACCACCTTTGAAATTCTCAACCAGGATGATAAGGCCTCTTATATTTACAAGAGCCTTCAAAGTTCTAAAAGAGTAAAAAACACTAGACCCATGATATTAAATAAATACATCAATACATTACTTGGACAGCCCATGACTGATTAGATAACTATAATACTATAAATGGACATTAACTCTGTTATCTAATCAGTCATGGGCTGTCCAAGTAATGTATTGATGTATTTATTTAATATCATGGGTCTAGTGTTTTTTACTCTTTTAGAACTTTGAAGGCTCTTGTAAATATAAGAGGCCTTATCATCCTGGTTGAGAATTTCAAAGGTGGTACTGCTAATAAAGTTTGGCCCTATCTGGGATGCCTAGCTACCATTAAAAACTAGCCAAACCCTTTAAATGGTGCTTCAGCTAGAGGCTACCATAAAGCCATAAACCCTTAGTGTATTTTTGTAAGGCTTAGAGTATTTCTTTTACCAGTGAGAGGAATAGAGCTTCTGTAGAGGCTTGTTCCCCTTGGGCTGTAATTGGCCCAGGCCCTTAGATTTACTAGTGGTTAAAAGAGTTTCACAAAGGAAGAGCTTTTGAAAATGAGGAAAAGCTTGCTTTAGTAAAGCAGGTACTTGATGAAGCTTGTGTTGCAATCTTCCAATGCTCCCAATGTACATCTTTTGTTTAATTATATTGGGAACAGATAAATCACACTTTTTTTCCAATTTTTTTGATATGTGAATACTCTACTTAGCTATTGATCATCCTGCAATTCCTCTGTAGGAGTCAGAGGATAGGTCAAAGTGTCTTCAATCTGGAAGAGTGTGTCATACCTAGCAGAGATTGGGCCAGTTTCACTCTATCTTTTTGAAAAAAACCACTGATTAGCTTTTAGCAAGCTCAAAAGAAACAGATTTGCAATTTGTGACCAGATAGAGTGAGGGCATTAATGAACAATTGGTCTACTTGTCCTGTAAAGATATGATCAACATAGTTGCCCAATTGTGCAGCAAGTATTGTTGTATATGTCAGCTCTATGCTAGCCTTAACTTCTATGACTGAATAGACCCAAGACCAAGAAATCTGCTAATATTTGGCATTTAGAAAGCAATAATTACAAGGTGGCTTGAAGTACAAAGTAAGCATTGTGATATTGATATACTGAAACATAGCACAACCAGCATGCTTACAAGACTCTCATTCAGCTTTTTTTGAGGTGTTTTGGGTGGTTCTGGTATTGATTCTTTGAGCTTTGCCATGGCCATGGTATGCAAAAACAAGGTCTACAATTGAAATATACCTTTATTATTATGTGGGACAAATTTAATATGACAGTTCAATTTCTTTATCAGTTGATATAACCATTCATAAATTTTTCTTTTCAACTGCCACCACCATCTATTTAACAATGCCAAAAAGCTCTTTATCTACTTCTAGCCTCAAAAGAGTAAAAAAGAGAAAGCTATTAGACCATTTTTTCATAACCATATAGGGTTCTCAATCCAAAATAAACAAGGGTATAAGGTCTGTTAAAAATATATGCTTCCACCAAGATCCTATCTGTAGCTCCCAAGCATCTTGTACATTTTATCATCCTAGATTAAACTCTATTCAAAACTCTTAATCTAACCCATATAATTGACTTACAAAGTATCTAGGGTAGCTTTTGTAGTTGTGGGGTTGAGAAAAAGAACTGGTAGGCCAAGAAAAGTTTTTATACACAAAAATAACAACAAAAAAAACAATACAAGTTGTCTGATTTTACAAAAGCCAATTAAGAAACCATATATGTAAAGTTCCTCTATGGTGCTATACAATTCCTATCCCCTTTTCTTATTGGTTTCTGCCATTTTCTGAACCCTTTTAAACTAACTTAGATCAGCCTCTTGAGCCTCTCTCATAGTTTGACAGCTATAATCAACATAACAAAAATGTACCCCAAAACTATACTAAGTAAAAAAAAGCCTTTCTTCATCTTTCCCCACAAAAGTGTTAGCATGAACAATAAGTGCCAGGAGAATAAAGACAATTGAACCAGCTGGATATTCAATTATCATTTTAAGATTAGGTAAAATCAGATGACCTCCTTTTGAGAAGTTGAACTCCCCCAAACTAGTGATGACACATATATCATATAGGAGATTTTGGCTATTTTGTTGCCTTTTTGAGATAACCCTTCTAGAAAAATTAAATGCAACCCCTGGCCAAACACTACATGCAAAGTTTTGCTTGAGGTCAGGTACTTTGGCAAAGCTAGCATCAAAGCAGAATTCATAATATGAATGAAAGTGTGGAACCATTGCTTGAACATAGTTACAAAACCAAATAAATGAATATTAGACAATTAAAATAATAGGCAGTCTGGTTTACCATCCTGGGCTTGTGCAAGATATTGTACACTCTTGTTAGCCAAGAGCTTTTCCACTATTTTGACTTGGTTAAGTGCAATGCTGAGGTTGTAAAGTTTTGTAAAGTTTTGTTTAATCTGGACCAAAAGCTATCTCAAAGTTGAGAGCAGGAAAATGGCCTCAACTCTTGTTGATCTTTGGTGAAGGGTTTTTCTTTTCCCAATTTAGTCATCAGCCTCTTGACCTCTTTACAATGTTCTTGATATATATATCCCCTTCAGTATACCACCAAGAATAGCAATTGATGTACCCTTTCTGTCAAGAATAGATTCAGCCTATTTCCCTGTCCATCTGATGTAATTCTAATCATTTTGTAGCAACTACTCCAGATCCTCTTCAGAGACAGCCACAGAATTGATTGCTACTAGTATAACCAGTAGCTAGAGATTTGATGTCACTTGGCAAAAAAATATCTGAATTGCCTGGTCCAGAGATGGGAAAGTGATGGTATCCCTGGCTTTTTTTAGACTAGAATACTCAGGGCCAGAATGAATCTTTTTATGGAGAAAGAAAAAAGACACTGTAGCTGACATGGTTGAGCAGAGATTAATAGATATCTGGACTGACTTTAAAGAGGGGTTTGCTACTGAAAATTTTTCAATCTATCACATAATTTGTAGGTTAAAGGATGTCTGTGACATGTAATATTTAATGAGAAATTATCTAAATATTTTGCTAGTATGAAGGCTATTATATGTAAAAATCAAGAACAAAGCATCTGGTTACAGTAGCTCAAAAATACTAGCAAAATATTTCAATAATTTCTCAAAAATTATCCAAATATTACTGTACTTAAATATTATACTATTTTTTATTTAAATAATTTCTGGGATATTATGTAAATATTATTGAAAGATTCACAATTATTTTAACAATATTTACATAATTTCTCAAAAATTATTCAAATATTTAGCTAGTAAAAAACTATTTTAATAATTTGAGGTCTGCAACTATTTTAGCTACAATGCTGTGGGAATATTGCAAAGTCTTACAGTGATGGATAAAAGGGTTGCAATGTTTGGCACCCCTTCAAAGATACTGCTATAGCATGGAAACAATTAGCTATAGAGTCACGTGAGTGGTACTGTCTGATAGCTCTGCTTCTGTGCTTTCTCACACTATGCATATCATTATGTAATACTAAATATTGATGGAATTATAGGCAGTTTCCTGACAAAAGTCCATTGCAACCCTTTTGTCTGTCTCAGTCAAGGTTGAACAAAGTGACCTGACTTTGTTGATTGACAGAGAAATTCAGCACAGCCACAATCAACAAACATGAAAATCAGCACAGCCACCTCTCCTATATATATAACAGCCATCATTAACTCACTCCTTAGCCATGAAGCCCCTTACAACCAGTCAGCTCTCTTACATCCTCCATTTGCTTGACTCTAGAGCATCTGCTTATTACATCTCTGCTACAACTGGTCTACACCTCTCTACTATATCCAGAGTCAGGTCTAAGCACAGACCTGAGCTTGCCAAGCCCACTGGTGGCCATCCCAAGCTACTTTCTCCTTCAGATACCCACTATGTTATCAACTTAATCACCTCTCAGAAAGCTGACGATGCCTCCCAAGTCAAAAGAATGCTTACCCATACACTTTCCCACTCAGTATCTTCAAAGACTATTCACAGAAATCTTTCCCACACTGGCATGAAGGCTGTAGTTAAGGTTAAATGTCCTCTTCTTACTGCTAAGCATAAGAGGGACAGATTGGAGTGGGCTATAGAGCATAGAAACTGAACTGTAGATGACTGGAAGACTATTGTATGGTCTAATGAGACTAAGATCAATTGTCTAGGCTCAGATGGGAGGAAGTGGGTATGGAAAAAACAGGGGGAGAGCTTGAATGATAGGCTGGTGTCTGGGGCTCTGAAGTTTGGAGGAGGATCTTTGATGATGTGGGGTTGTATGTTCTGGGAAGGATGTGGCTATGCATGCCAGATTGAAGGTAAGATGGATGGTGAACTGTATGTTGAGATTTTGGAGGAGAACCTGGAGGCTAGCCTGGAGTATTATGGGAAAGAGAGGGAGGATTTCACCTTTCAGCAAGATAATGACCCCAAACATAGGTCCAAAAAAGCTCAAAACTGGTTCAAAGACAAGGGAATTGACATTTTACCATGGCCTGCACAGTCTCCCAATCTTAACCCCATTGAACACCTGTGGAATTATCTCAGGCTTGAGGAGTATGAAGAAGCACCAAGGGGGATAAAGGAACTTTGGGAGAGGGTGGATATAGAGTGGAACAAGATAGAACCAGAGGTGTGTCAGAATCTGTTAGAGAGTATGCCTAGGAAAGTGGAAGCAGTGATTCAGGCCAAGGGAGGGTATACAAAGTACTGAATAGTAGAGATTTGTACTTTGTGACTGAGACAGACAAAAGGGTTTCAATGGACTTTTGTCAAGAAACTGCCTATAACTCCATCAATATTGAGCATTACATAATGATATGCATATTGTGGGAAAGCACAGAAGCAGGGCTATCAGACAGTACTACTCACGTGACTCCATAGCTAATCTTTCCCACGCTATAGCGGTATCTTTGAAGGGGTGCCAAATATTGCAACCCTTTTGTCCATCACTGTACAAATGCAGCTCTTTGAATTACACTGAGTCTCAAGTCTAGTTTGTAGAGAGAATAAGTCAGAATGAAAGTAAATATAGCAGTCTCAGTTAAGTATTAAATGAAACTAGACATGGAATTGAATTGTAAAACTAGTCTTAACTAAATAGAGACCTCTGCTAGACCTATGCTGTATTGATTAAAACCTTTTCAATAAATGGCTACATCTGTGATATTTCTACTAAGCTAATCTTAGACAGCTTGTAAAAGATCATTGCAGTCCTTAATGGCTGTCCTCATTTGGAAGATTACCTTGCTGCCTGCAGCAGGGTCTACTCTAGCCTTATTCAAGAAAGTGAAGCCACCATCAAGGATAAGTTCTATATAAGAGGCCACTATTCTACTGTTAACATAGGGGTGATACATGGCAAAAGAACCAAGGAGCCCTACAATCTTAATGTTATAGTGACTCTAGTCTAGGGTGTTATGTCATAGGAAAAACTCAGATTACCTAAGCATAACAAGGGATCCTCTCCAATGATCAATTATCTCAGAGTAACCTGAATATGCAAACAACTAGAGCTAGAGGGTGATATCAAAAATATACAAGCAATTAAAGCTTACAGTATGTACTCCCATATACCCATGGCACTTGTAACAAGGATGTGACACACCTAGTGGAATTACACACATTATTCCTATGTCAAGCAGTACACAGAGGCATTGTTAAGAGTAGCTAACAAAGGCCTAGCTTAAATTGATTGCAAGTAAGGCAATTGAGGCAGGCCCTTACTGGTCAAGTGACTGTGGATAGGGCAGTTGAGGCAGATCCCTATTGGTCATGCTCCTTGGCCCTTCTCTCTCTTTCTCTCCCCCTCTCTCTTTCTGTTTCTTTCATCAGCAAAACTGAAAAAACCTTCAAAGGACCTAAAATGCTAATTAAAATGATATTATGTATAATTTTCAACCAAGGTTTGTTTGGAAATCTTTCCAAGATATACATGAAACTTCAAAGGTTACAAAAGTTTGAGAAAAGTTTGCAAGAGAGCTGAAAAGATTTTGGACCCTTACAATGATCATATTTAGCATAGCCAAAATTTAATTATTTATTTTACAGTTTTTATAATTCAATTTTGGTTGCTACCACAGTATACTCTACTACACTACACAATTTACACTGCATGTGTTATTAAGTCTAGTATCTTCAGTTATAAATTTACTGCTATCTGTTTATCTTATAAGCTTAATATGTTATACCACTTATGACTTAAAGTCTCAGTTAAAATAATGAACTTAGACATATTCAAGTTTGTCTCAACTCAGTTCTTGCACATTAATATTGTTTAAGTCTTGTACCACAATTAGCAAGTCACAATCAAGAGTTTTGTATTTTGTTCAGCCTGTGGAGTACAATCACATGTTTGTAATTTTGATCTTTCACTCAACTTTATAAACTGGGAATGATAAATAAAATGTAGGATATTTCTATTACCTTCAAAACATAGCATTAATGTTATCTAGTTCTTCAAATTGAAATGAATTGTTATTGACACCTTTCAATATGAAGTCAAGGTTTTAGGGAGGCTTCAAAGGATTCCCAAGCATTTAAATGTGATGAAATAATTTATGTAAGCAAGATAGGTAGAACAAATCATTTTTATTAATTTGTAAAGTTTCTAAATAATTTATTTAAGCAAGATGGGTAGAGTAAATCATTTTTATTAATTTATAAGGCTTCTAAATAATTTGTCTGACTTAAAATGACTACATAGTTTGGACTGTTTTGCTGATGTTTCTTCCCTCTCTTCCTCTCTTTCTCTCTTTTTCTCTTTCTCTCTCCCTCTCTTTCTCTTTCTTTCTTCTTATTTTTTACCCTGAGTCTTGTGATACTGTCCTGTAATCTCTCTTTCACTCTTTCTATTTTGTTTGAGTCTCATGATACAGTCATGTAACTTTATTTATCTTCACTTCCTGTTGTCTTATGATATGACATGTCTTACATACTTAATTCCAGCCTCTGGCCAGAAGCACTATGCAATCAGGCAGTGCTATATAAAATTTGACTTCAAAAAAAAAAAAAAAATTACATAAGATTAAGTGACACCTATTGCCAAATGTGCTAGTGATGTCGAGCAAGCTGGGTAGGAGCTTGGTACATCAGCAAAGCAGCTCAAAGTAGTGAAGGGCTGAGCCTACACTAACCTGCTCTAGGCCAAGCCAAGTAGAGCCCACAGGAGGGCTCAGCTTTCTTACAATCAGGTCGATGTTTAGGCTATTAAGTTATTATCTAGTCCACTACTAGGTACAGATTACAAAAAAAAGAAAAAAAAAAACTACTGGATGTAAAGTGTGGAGAAAGGGGATAGGTTACTCCATTACAAGTTATGCTTGGGCTAGTAGTATATCCAATGCAGATATTGCTCAACAGACCTATGCCAAAAAAAAAAAAAAATCCACTGATTCAACAGGCGAAGAAGGCGAAGAGCGACCCTTATGACGCTCCTCATATGTTTTGAAAAAGTCCAGGTCAAAATGTCACCCCACGCAAATGTAAACTCTTATTGACACCGGGCTGAATTAGCCAAAATAAAAATAAAAAAGAGTCAGTAAAAAAAAAGCTCGAGGGTTGGGAAGGTTTTTTCGTACCGGAAAATATTTCCCTCTAACATAATTACCATTAAATTCCTCTTCCATCAATCCTCGATCTCCACATATAGAATCCAAAGAATCAAAAAGCCTGATCCTCAACGACGGCCGCATATCTTTCAATCTCCGCAATTCCCTACGGAATACATCAGCGTGGTAAGGATACCCCACTCTCAACAACTTCAAATGAGATAATGGGCGTAACCAATCCGGTAAGAGTTGGAGGAAGGATATCATCTCTCCGAAACGGGTGGTCTCGACTACGATTGTCAATTCTTCGAGTTCAGTGAGGTATTGGAGGGGGTTGAAGGTGGGATTTTGGACTTGATTGCGGAACCAGGAGACGAAATATTGTCCGGCGTTGAATCCGAATGAAAGGTGAATTGGCTTTGAGCGACTTAGGATGGAATACCGGATTTCGGATGAGAGAATGGGAATAACCCCATGGAATCCGCGATAAGATGTTAGAGAAACTGAGATGTAGCTCAGTTTTACGAAACGTTTTGGGTATTTGAGGAGGGTTGCGAGAATCGTGGGATGGGCATCGAGATATTCGAGATTTGGGAAAAGTGGTTTGGCATCGAGTGGGGGCATTTTCGCTTTGCGTTGGCATATGTGATCCAACTTGAGTCTGCGTAGTGCGGGATGTCGGAGGAGAAAGTTGTACAAGACACCGAATGGGACTATGGAGGGTCTTTCGAAAGATTTGCGCTTGATGACGAGTTCTTGGAGTGGCGGTGCTGTTACAGACGTGAAAAAATCTTTCCAGCCGTTTGTTGAGTCTTCGTAGATCATCAGCTCTACGAGAGTGGATGATTGGCTCCGTAAAAGGTCTAGGGTATGCGTAAGGAAGAAAGGAAGCAGCGTCATTGAATCTCTGAGGTGTAGGATTTCGAGCCCGGGAGGGCAGTCTTTGAAGGACGTTCTGGCTGCCACGGCCTTTGCCTGAGAGGCTGTGAGCCTGTTCTGAGGGGGGTCATGGATATATGTAGACATTGGCCCGTGATCCAAGGTAAGCCTCCTGCACCGTTTGTGCAAAATAGTTTTCAATAGCCTGATGAGGTTGAACCTCCAGAGGTCAGAATCGTGTTTCCGAATGTCACTCGTCGCGCCAAACAGGTTATCCAAGCGTCTGAAAGATAGAGTGTCGATGGAGGATAGACGGTCAATGAAATCTACAATGGTTCCGGTTTCCTGTTGTGCCACCGATTTTTGGTATGAGGACCCGAAGAAAGTGTAGTGGAATTTGGGCAGGCTAGGCTTCCACACCCAGAGATTGAGGAGGTCGAGGAGATGTATGCGGCGGGGATCTTCTGGCCACCAATTGGCCAGGACGAGGTCTCCTCTAACATCAATCTGGACACGGCGTAGAAGAAGAATGGGAACGAGCCGCCAGTTGAGGTAACGGCTGGTCCGGGCGAGGGACGTGAGGACATCGTCGTCGCATAGGGAGAATATGAGCTCCCCGATTTCGACTGGGAGATCCTCGAAAGTGGCGAGGGGCATGGAGGCTGGTCGTGGGCGGGAGAGGTGGTGTTCGCCTTGGTTTTCCCACGATCAACTTTATTCTGTGCTATGGCATTCGTCGGGCCCGTCGCAGGCGCCTTGGTCGCTGGAGGTGTACGTTGTCCCCGAATAATTGCAGCCAGTCTCGGTATTCACAGCGCTTAGGTCTACTACGGCTTCTCCAACCTCATCCAGACTAGGTTCGTCTGTTGGTGCCTCTCCTCTGCCTCTCTGACCTGTGTCGCAGGACTGACCAGATTCGCCGCGAGTATGCGCATTTGCTGGATTATGGCCGTTTCTTCCGCTGACATTTTCCAGTCTTCATACCCTTAGCTCGCGCCTGGTTGACTCTCCGGCTCAGGTGAATGCACCACCCTCCGCTGCAGCCCGGATCACCCGACATCCTTGGTCTTCGTACGCGGAATCGCGGTGGAACCAGGAAATAGCGTACATGTTTGCTGGGATCCGAGAGTGGGATCGCAAGGCCTCGGCCTGGGGCAGGAAGGTGTTTTACGGTGAACAGACATCTGGTAGCAGGTCTGGGGAATAATTAGATGTAGAGAAATTCGAATTTAGAAGTCCGATCAATTTGTTTGCCCAGAACCAATTCATGGCAAAGCAGCCTCTTCATCCCCAGGCCCAGCGGATACGAACTATCATATGGTCTGCTCCCCTTATGATCGGGTGTGGATGTGAGTATTCAAGTTTCTACCTAAAGAACGTGCAGAGTCTGATTTCAACGACAAAGACGTCCTCTACAGACGATGGATGCTTGGAGAACAGCAGCGCAAATTTGGAGATATTACTAAACCTGGGCCATCCCCCAGCGCTCCTGTGCCAGAAGAATCTCAGCTGAAGTTATCCCAGAACATTCAAACCACAGAAAAACCGTGAATCTATTGTCGGATGAACGAGGTGGAAATAAAAGTGTCCTGTCCTGCATGGAGCTACATGTCCACAGATTATTATTATGTCCAACAACTAATTTGAACTTTTGTCGGGGAGCGATGCAGCTTCGGGTCGCGAGAGAATGCGGGTGCCGGGGACACGGGCTGGGTTGAAAGAGCGATCGCAATCTGCGTATGCTGCGCCAGCACCAAAGCCGGTTGAGAGGGCAATAGGCCACGTTCGTCCTGTCATCGCCAGAGGAGTTGTCAGAGTTTCGCTTGACCGTAGTTCGGGTTATGGCACGCACGACGGAAGAAGATTACAGAGGCGACGACTCCTACGCCGAAGCCAATGCCACTGTCGGAGAGGTCAGACACTGTACGATAATCCTCAACGATGCTCTACGCACGATTTGACAAGTAGGTCCGCGACTAGAGAGGAGTGAGACGAGAATAATGACCTAGAAACACCGAGAACACGCACCACAACGGTCATACTATGCAGCCGTCAGCAAAGACAGAAAACACGGCAGTGGCAACACGCACCTTTTGGCCGAGGATGTCTTCGCTCGACGACGGTTTGGACATTGTGCAGCAGTGGTGAGCTCGGCGGCAAGACGAACACGCCGACCAAGCCCGACATCTTTGTTTGGCTCCGCAGCCAGATCCAAACAAATGACCAGGTTATCGAAGGCCAACCGCTTGGGCTTCCCACCCGCCATCCTCCCCTCAACCATGGCGCACCAGTCGCCTATGATCTCGGTTCCCAAGAAACTGACAGACGACGTCGACTGGACCACTCCCATCCGGAATGTCATCGCCCAGTCCTACGGCGAGAACCCCGACAACTACGCTGCGGAATGCAGCGCCCTCCAGAGATGTCGCCAGGACGCCGTCAAGGGCGCCGGGAGCGACTTTACTGGTGCGTACAGTCATGCCGTGCTCGACGCGCTGTGTTCCTTACAGGGTCCCCGTCGAACAGCCAGAGATCTACTGTACAAGTACTTCGGCCAACTAGAACTCCTCGAACTTCGTTTCCCCGAGATCCGCGTCAACTTTCCTTGGCGTGATGCATTCACCAGCAAACTCATCACCCAGACTTCGATCGCATACGAAAAGGCTTCTGTTCTCTTCCAGATTGCTTCTACACACAGTTCAATAGCTGCTGCGCAATCACGATCAGACCCCGAAGGGACCAAAAGAGCTTTTTACTATTTCCGCACTTCAGCCGGAATGCTGACCTATATCAACGAGAACTTTCTCCATGCCCCCTCTACTGATCTCAGCCGGGACGTTGTCAAGTTTCTAATCGACGTCATTCTGGCTCAAGCCACCGAAGTCTTTTTCGAGAAATGTACGGATGAGAAGAAAGGGAACGCTTTGGTATCAAAGATTGCTGCACAGGCTGCGTTCATGTACACAACCTTGACAGAGGATGTGAAGGAGTTTATGGGTAAAGGCATTTTTGATCGTAATTGGGTGACGGTCATTCAGGTACGTCATAGCCTTCTGATCTCCGGAAATTCAGTCTGACTCGATCGTCAGATCAAGAGCAAGCATTTCCAATCGGTTGCCCAATACTATCGCGGTCTTGCAGATGATGCTGCTGGCAAACATGGAGATGCCCTTGTCCGTTTCACGTTCTCCGAATCCTTAGCCAAGGAAGCTATGAAATCGGCACAATCTTTCAATTCAATGTTTCTCCCTACCATGTCTGCCAATCTTCCTTCCGACGCAGGATCTTCGATCTTTGAACGCGTCAAAGCACATCATGCCATTTGCTCTGAGAAAAAATCCGAAGCGACCCGCGAGAATGATCTCATCTACAACGCGATTCTACCTTCACAGGAAGCCCTCCCCAATATCGAGAAGACGGCAGTGGCGACACCGATTCATATCCACGACGTCTATGCCGCGCCCGACGTTCAAAAAACAATTGGACAAGACTTTTTCTTGAAACTGGTTCCGCTCAGCGTACATGAAAGCGCTAGTGTATATTCGGAAGAAAAAGCTAAACTCGTCAGGGCTGAAGTCGAGAAAGCTGATGCTGCGGAGGGAGAGGCTCGGAGCGTTGTTGACGGTATGGGAATACGTGAAGGCCTTTCTCGGTTTAAGGCTATGGCTGAAGGCGAGGTGGGAGGCGGAGAAGAAGTACCACTTGATGTGAGAAGATGGAAAGAGGATATTGAACTGGTGGAGGAACGCGAACCTGTGCAAAATCTTTTGGCGGATTTGGGCAAGAACAAGGGGAGTGTGCAGCAGGAATTGGATGCTGTGTCGAGGGATTTGGATGTCGAATCTAGGGAATGCGAGATGATGCGCGTCAAATATGAACACTTGTGGACTCAAGACCCTAGTGCTATGTTGACCAAGGCCATGCGACAAGATCTTAAAGGTCATTCATCGGCTTTGGAAGCCGCTGCTGCATCTGACCAGCAAGTTCAAGTATTGTGGGATGCGGTCGTTGCGGATATTCGACTATTGTTGAGTCCTGAAGTGGAGAATGTCTTTAGGGAGCGCGGAGGAGCAGGTGCGGAGAGTTTATTGGATTTGGATGTTGGATCGGAGCATGAGGATGCAAGGGAGAGAAAGAAAATTAAGGGGTATGTTGATGAGGTTGAAGAAAGATTGACGCGATTGCGTAAGATTGCAAAAGAGAGAAATGAAGTGTTGAAAGACCTCAAAGACAAGGTACGTTCTTTCCTTTCGAGTCATAACTGAATCTGACTGCAGAGTGTAGATTCAAACTGATGACGTTTCACATTTGCTTTTGTTGAATCGTCGCAACTCGGGTGTTGAGCCAACGTTGTTTGCTAGTGAACTCGAGAAGTTTAGACCTTATCAGCAGAGATTGGCTTCGAGTGTTCATGCGCAAGAGGTTGTGCTTCAGGAGGTGACTACACTTTGGAAGGGGTTGAAGGACCTTGCTGGGAGGGGACCTGGCGCGAGGAGATGGGAGGAGAGGGAGAAGAAGAAGAAGGATACTGTTAGGCGGTTTTCACGTGCAAGGGATGGATACATGGAAGTCCGAGATGGTATTGCGTGCGTTTCGACAGTTTTCCTTTCGTCAAACAGTTCTGGCACTAACTTATTGGTTTAGCAAGGGCTTACAATTCTACTCTGAGCTTCTGCAGATGGCAAAGGAGCTGCAGACGCATGTTCACATGTATACCACTCGACGGGCAGCGGAACGTGAGGCGTTGGCTGCGAAACTTGAAACTGAGAAGCGTCTTGCGGCTCCTTTACCCTCGGCCCCTTCGAAACCCCCACCGCTACCTGCGAAGTCTGGTTTGGATACAGCGCTTGCTAGTATGAGTATTCATGATACTCCGTCGCCGCCTCGTTCGTCATTGCAGACTGAACAGGCGCCTTCTAAGAGACAGGATTCGTATCATCATTATACCACTTCACCTCCACCGTTACCACCACAACAGAGTCACCAATTTACTCCGCCTCCACCTCAACAACATCACACGCCTTCGCATTCTCAATTTGCCTCATCGCAACCGCAGCAGCAGCAGTTTTCTCCAAGCTATCAGGCACCATCTTATCAAGGTCATAGTGTGTCGCTTCCACCCCGCCACCACCTCAACACCAATCACCTCCACCACCTCAACGCCAGCAGAGTTTCTCTTCACCTTTCCCACCTCCGCCTACATCTCATTCGTATGGAGGGAATGCGTACCCTCCTCCCCGCCACAAGCACCTCAATATCAATCGTCGCCGTCTTCGTCAGCGTTTTTACCACCCCCGCCACCTAGGCCTGTTCAATCGTCGATGCAGTCGCCTCAGAGTAATCATGGTGGTGGTGGTGGTGTACCACCTCCTCCTCAGAGTGGAGGAGATCCGTATGCGAGTCTTGCCTTGTTGGGATCGCAGGCTTTTAATGTACCGAGTCAAGTGCCTGGACAGGCATCGTCGATGATCTCGCCGCCACAGCAGCAACAGAATTACGGGTATAATTCGTATCATACTCCTCCTTCGCAACAGGGACCTGGGATGCCTCCTCCTCCTCTACCACCTTCACAGCAGCAGCAGCAGCCGTATGGAGGATTTGGAGCACCGCCACCGCCACCTCAGTCGCATATGCAACCGCAGCAACAGTATCAGTATCAGCAACAGCCTCAGAGTGGGTATGGAGGATATCAGCAAGGTTATCCGTATGGACGATAGTGGATTGGTAAAATTGTATTGTGGAATATTAGAAGTAGGATTTTATTGTAAAATGGCTCTGACTTGGTACTGTATTAGGATATTCACGCGATGGGAGACACCTCTTCATCGGTATATGTATATATATGCTATGGAAGTATACAGATTACAAACTATGGAATGGGCTCTTTTTTCTACGTGGTTGTAGAGTTACCTGCGCCGGGGCCCATTCCTGGGAGTGGGAGATCATTTTCGCCACCTATCACGTAGTAACCGAAGAAAAGGACTTTGAAGGTGAGGGCAAGGCCGAGGTGGAGTATGGCGAGTATGATGATGATGAGGCGGGTTGCTTTTGCTTCGGCCTGTTGGTGGTTTAGTGGACTGGGAGGGGGAGAAAAAAGAGTTGTGACGTACGGAGGCTAGGATTGGGTAGATGTTGGCTGCGAGGAACCAGCCTGAGGATGCGGTGGCGAGTCCTACGAGTACCCAACGGACGATGGGTTCAGGGATGACGCAGAGGATCTGTGAGATGGAAGAGTTGAGTGTAGAGCTGGGAAGTTGGGGATGGTGTATACGCACTGAAACTGGAATCCAGACGAATTGCGCGTACCCCATACTGCCATTGCTTCGACGATACTCCAGCCCCCTACTCCGACATACCTCAAGGCGATCCATAATAGGATAGGTAGTGCTAGACCATAGGCGTATACGATGGATACGGCTAAGCTGAGGAGGGTGAAGTCGTAATCGTAGCCTTTGCCTTCGGCTGAGAGGTATGCGGATATGGAGGCAGCGAGGGAGGAGGAGAGGAAGAGGGTGAAGATGAGGGTTGTGAGAGTCCAGAAGGGGCCGTACATGTCTGGAGGGTTGAGATGGGTGGATATGTAGGTTCGGGATTGGGTGGGGATGAGGGTTGAGTAGCAGCGTTTGAGGACGGTTCGGGTGTCTATGTCGAAGTATTGTTGGTAGTAGTCGACGGTCCAGAATCCGCCGCTGTTGGATTTGTTGGGGCCGGGAGAGTCGTGGAGGTAGCCTAGAGGGGTTTTGTAGAGTGGAACGGCGGATTGGTGGGAGGATACTAACCTCTGTCGGCGTTTCCGACACCAGCTGAGTTGGATGAGCCATTGGAGGGTAGAAATGCTGCGGGGTCATGTAAGGACTACGTAGGTAAGAAGTGAGTTGCACGTACTTTTGAACTGGAGACCCTCGGGGCCTTCTTCAAGACGCTACAGACGATGAGATAGGGCTGTGTAAGGAGAGAATGGCACTCACATCGTCGGCGTCTACTTGAACATAGGCCATTGCTGAGATTGCAGAGTCGACGTGTGCATGTTCACCGGTCACACTCACACATCAATCGCCGACGGCAATCAACGAGTCATCTGTCCATTAAGCACTCGTCCTGTTTTTTTAGACCACAGGGAAGTATCAAACTTCTCTGCTCGCTTTCTATCAAGGGTGAAACATGGCAAATGGTCACGAAGAAGAGATGATAGCGATTTGGACACTTCTCGTTCGCTCCTTGTGCGAGAGGATCGGATATGACCCGGGATTTGGCTTCGCCTTTAACTCAAGCTTTGAGCGCCCGGTGGAAAGCATATGGTCTTGATTTTTATTCTTGAATTTTTCTTTTAAACTACAATTACTCGTCGATGTCTTGCGACCTGGTGATTGTAGTGTATTCTCACTTCGTCGTTGCTAGTTCACTGTTTATTAATTTTGGCACCTGTCGCGGTGGCGTAGATCACGCTGGCTATTTCGTATATAACAGTTCTAACTCTTTTCTCTTCTTACCATGTTCCTCGCTCGCTATTCTGCCCGTCCCTTGGTAGTAAATGGTAACTAAACGTACCGAACCCACACAGCGCCCCGATCCTGGCGGGGTGTTTATCTACATTCAGACGCGTTAAATCGGGCTCAAGATTCTCTGGACTGACATGTGAACGCCCAGAAGTAGAAGTCTATGCGAGCTACCCATCTGCATTTGTGGTCGGATGTACAACCGACCCGTCTGAAGGACCCCAGAGTCCCGGTGTCTTTGTATTATAAAACACGGCTTTACCTCTTACTCTACGCAAGTGGGCACTCACCACCACCGACCTCTGGAAAAAACCATGAGCTCTTCGTCGTCGAAAGAGAAATCGGAACCGGATGCTTTCATCGCTATCACACCTCCTGGAGCAGACTCGCCCCGAGAGGCTCCCCTAGATTCCGATGGCCCTCCTTCATTCGAGTCTTCTCAGTTTGCGATCATATACCGTCGCCAGAGGAAAGCAACTAACGTCAAATTTATGCACACACCATCCAGGTTCATTCATCTGTCTAATGCATTTGAATTTGCTGGCTGGGGTGAGGTGAAACGCGTGGTGTTGTCCGGGGAAGATATGGCCGTTGGTAACTCGACTATGGATTCCTTTACACGACACAAGATCTTGGGGCAGTGGACTGCCAGCGCGCTGGCAGGAAACGACGTGCTCGGTAGTGTGTTCTACGCATTTCCCGCTGTTGTCGCACAAGGCGGCGTGTTGTATGTTCCATTTTTCTTCATCGTACACACCGACCCGTACTAATCATCGACATACTAGTTCTCCTATATCACTAGTAGTTGCGACACTCATTCTGTTCCTTTGGAGGCCCATCATGGAGGAACTTGCGTCCGCCCTTCCAATAAGTGGCGCCCCGTATACATATCTGTAAGTTTCATGTTGTTTTCAGGCACTCATCACTTATGTGGGATTGACAGCTTGAATGCCTCATCAAAGCGTCTTGCTCTCATATCTGCCGCGCTACTATTATTGGACTTTGTTTCTACTTCCGTGGTTTCTGCCGCCACGGCCGCTACATACCTGGGGAACGAAGTTGGACTCCCGTTCCCCTATTGGGTCGTTGCCGCACTTGTACTCCTCTTGTTTGTGGCTGTCAGTCTCTCAGGATTGCGCGAAACGGCACGAATAGCTCTTTCCGTCTTCTCTTTCCACGTGAGTCTATTCACGCTGTAACTTATAGCCGGTGTATCTAAATCTGCGGCACACGAGGCGATTACAATGTGTATTCTGATAATAGCGGCGGCGAATCGATGGAGAGAGACCGGAAACAGTCAAATTCGGGCGAATTGGAATGAAGGACTTTCAACCCAGGGCTCCAGCCCTAGTGTCATTATCAGACAGATTTACTTTGGATTTTGCTTGGGAATGCTTGGAATGACTGGATTTGAATGTGAGCAGAGTTTATTTCTCTTTTGTAGATTCTCATCGGACTCTATACGCTAGGCGTGCCTTCGTATGTGTCTCGCATAAAGGAAGGGAGATATCCACAGGTGTTGCGAAATTTGCATCTACCGGCCATTGTATTGAATGGTCTTCTCATGCTTCTGGTGCTCGCCGTTGTGCCTTTGGACGTCGTTCTCGGGGGGGCTAACGTTTTGAGTGCTTTGGGTCTTAGGGTGGGTCACTAAGGGCCGTGGAATTGATCAAACATTTCCTTACCCTCTCTTGCAGGCTTCCGGAAATTGGCTTCGCATACTGATTATCATTGATGCCATGATAGTCTTGTGTGGCACCGTTCTAACGGGTATGAGCTTCCAGCCAGTTTTCGGGCGCGGTGAGTTGACCGAGAATTTAGGAATCCTTTCGGCCTGTGAACTGCTAGAGCAACTGGCACAAGACCGTGTGCTCCCATCACTCTTCCTCAAAACCTTACCTGCAACGAAAGCGCCCTATGCTTCTATTCTGAGTTTCGCGGGACTCTGTGCATTATTGTTCGTAAGCGCTGGAGGCCAACTCCAGGTTGTATCACTTATGTGAGTCAACCATTGAGTACTGTGTTGGTTTGTGCCTGACACCAATGGAGGTTTTCCCTGGTTTGGTTGACAGTGATGTCCTTATTTCCCCTTTCCCTGTTGCTTTTGAAGTATAATCGTCGCCGTATCAAACGCGATACACGTGCCTCACTTCTTGTCATCGTGTTTGCTCTTTTGATTGTCTCCGTGAGCATTGCTGGCAATATAGCGATTGACCCTCGAACCTTTGGGTGAGTGTAATTCGACGAGTTTTCAAATGTTTCGGCTGATGTTTGAGAAGATATTTTGCAGCTTACTTCATTGGAATCACATCTGTCTTCTTTTTGACGCAAAATAAGTCATCGTTCCTAAAGTCCTTGTATTGGACCATTGATCAGTACCCCTCTTGGGGGTGGACTGCTCGGTGGGGAGCATCTCTCGTCAATGCCATAACTCGGGTAAAGCGGAGGCCGGTCTGTATTTTGACGAAGGGCGATGAGGTAGGATCAACCTCTTTCCCGTTGTACCGAAAGAATTCTCACCAAACGCTAAATGACCAAGATCAATCAACTTATGCGTATGGTAATGTATGTACAGAAGAATGAAGAGGCTTCGAATCTTAAAATAGTCCACTTCCGCGATCACGAGAAAGGGACTCCATCGGAATTAGAAGCTAACGTAAAGAGTATGTCTCCATTCTTTGACTGTTTCTGTGGATGGTGCTAATATTGTTCCCTTATAGTATTGGATGAAGCTTTTCCAGAAATCAGTATAGATCTCGTAAGTAACCTTTCCTGAGATACTTTTCTCTCGTGTTCGTGTGCTTACATTTCTTCTCGTAGGTTCTGGTAGAAGAGAGTTTTGAGCCCAAGACCGTGGCAGCGCTGGCGCATAATCTCAAGATACCAACATCGCTTATGTTTATAACCTGTCCGGGCCCAGTTTTTCCATACCAAGTCGCGCAATTTGGAACGAGGATTATATCGTTATAGTTGGCTGGTTTTTTTTTTTTTTTTTTTTTTTTTTTTTTTGTTTTTTTTCAACAAATATATTCTGGCTGAATCTTGTACTGCAGTCAGTTCGAGTAGTTTGCTCTAATGTAGACTTTCTTCTACAGTGGATTTCGTATTTGCGTTGTGCTTTATATGCGATATGTAATGTTGTCACGTTATCTAGGAGTATAAATTCAAAAGCTTTTGATCTTTGATGTTTTCTTCGTGTGTCCCATTACCTCGCTTAGGAATGTACAACAACAATTCTTCACGAGCAGACATTGCAGATTCGCTAACATCTTTAAGTACGACCACGTACGTAACACTATGTCAACGCGTCCTGCTATGGCTAAACAGACGACTGCGGCTTCAGCTACCCGTGGTGAAGCGAGCTATGTGGTGGCCTTGTTAGAAGGACGTGGAGTGTCGAGGAGAATTGGTGTGGCTGCTTTGGATAAGGATACTGGGATATGTGTACTCGTTCAGGTTTGATTTCGAGTTTCTATCTTCCACTTGATTTTATCATTATTTGATAAACTATTAACCAGTGCATATATATATATATATGCATTTTTTTCTCTTTGACAGATTGTTGATTGTCAGGTATATGTGAAGACACTTCAACTACTGCATTTACATCCATTTACTTACTGATGGTATTCCATTAATCGACATCAGCCACTCTTCTATCCCTCATAAACACCCTCGCTGCATGGGCTACGGATAATCAGTGGTGCTCGTGCCGGATACGTTTTTATCTATTCAGGATCCTGCGTTTGTGAATTCTGTTGGAGGGAGTTATGGTGCGAATGTTGGAAGGAAAGCGAGAGGGAGTTTGTGGAGCTCTGGCGAGCACATCTTTATTGGTGAGAAAGGAGTTTTCTAATACTGCTGTTGAACCTGTTGGGAGGAAATATTAGAATGATATTGGCGGTTTGTTCTTTGCTTTGAAATTTTTGATTTTGATCCAGATTACTGACACGAAGAAACGCAGGCCTTGAATCTGTGATACAGCTATGTGTTGAGGGAGATGAGCGTGCGCATATATTCACTCCAGAAATTCTTCGATATACAGTTTCTTCATTCCAGGTACTATGCCCTCTCATCGTGTAAGCACAAGCTTGCAAAACATATGTACCGGCTGGTGGCAGAATATTATAAGATATTCTGTTATGTCCCTTTTGGTGCAACGGTTTTTTTGGCCGACTAGGATAACCAGGTTGTACATCAGCATGCGCTTCATTCAAATATGCCGAAAGTCATCTCGACATTGACTTCGCAAATAATTCCTTGAGGATACAATGATCATTGACCCTGAGACTGTTAAGAATTTGGAAATGGTGAAGAATGTCATGAATAGGAAATGGGCCTCATACACCGTTTGGGTATGTCTTCTATACTCTTGAAGTTCTGTTCATTTTCTGACTGGAAAATTTTGTATTATTAGGGTTTCAAATTATACTTTTACAGCGATGGGTGGAAGACTTTTGAGAGTCGGAATTCCATCGCTTTTTGGTGCTTGATTCGCCCTCTCGAATTCGGTTTCGGACCTGACTTATATTCATGTTCACGGATTAACAGGCAGTGGACGCACGACTCGACGTTGTCGCGGGTTAACTTTTTTTTTGTGGAAGCTGATTGAATCGTAGAGTTTGATAGAGACTCTAGAATTTGTACAGAATGAAGACCGCTCCAATGATGTCAGAGAAGTTTTGAAGCTCCTGAACAAATTGGACTTTGATAGATTCGTTGTTACGGTTCGTCAACTCGTATCCATAATTAGGTCCGTTAAAATACTTACTGATGAGTGAACTACTAATTTTTGTTTCGCTAGCTTGCTTCATCAGAGGCGAGGTCGACTCTACTCAAGACGCTACAGATGATGAGGGTAGTGTACAGGAAGAAAGGCACTCGCATCGTCAGCGTCTACCTGGACATAGACCATTGTTAGTAGTCGACATGTGCTGTGCACTGGTAACACTCACACCATCAATCGCCGACGGCAATCAATTTGTGGCGGACGTGGCTCATTGTCACAACGACGTCAGTTAACAGTCACATAATTCATCATGTCTGCCCATTAAGCACTGCTTGCCTTGTGTTTTATAGACCAAAGGAATGTATCAATCTTCTCTGCACGCTTTCTATCAAGAATTGAACAAGTTGACTCGGAATGGTGATGAAGAAGAGATTATGGCGAATTAGACTTGGGGATGGTTTGCCTAGTTGTGCGAAAGGATCGGATGTGGCTTGGAGTGGTGTTTATAAACGCCTCGAATCAGGCTTAAAATTGTTTGACACGTGAACGCATGGAAGTAGAAGATTCAACGCCGACGCGAACTAGAAGCGAGCGGGCTATCCATATGTGGTCGGCTGTAGGACTGGCCCGTCTGAAGGACCTCAGAGCGCTCGTATTTTAGGACACGCCTTCACCTCTTACTCTACGCACTCGCTGGCATCGACCTCTGGAAAATCATGAGCTCCCCGTTATTGAAGGATATTTCGGAATCTGATACCTACAACACTTTCACCCCTCCTGGAGCACGGTTGCGCCCTGATACTACTCTAGCTTCCGACCGCCCTCCTTCATTCGACTCTTCTCGATCTGCGGTCGTATGCCGCCGCCAGAGGAAACAGAGTGACATCAAACTTACGCACACGCCTTCAAGGTTCATTCATCTGTCTAATGCATTTGAATTTGCTAGTTGGGGTGAGGCGAAATGCGTAGTGTTGTCTGAAGAAGATATGGTCGTTGGTAACTCAGCTATGAAATCCTTTACACGACAAAAGATCTTGGGACAATGGACTGCCAGCGCGCTTGCAGGAAACGACGTGCTCGGTAGTGTGTTCTACGCATTTCCCGCTGTTGTCGCACAAGGCGGCGTGTTGTATGTTTCATGTTTCGTTATCGTAGGCACCGAACCGCACTGATCATCAACATACTAGTTCCCCTATATCACTGATGGTCGCGACACTCATTCTGTTCCTTTGGAGGCCCATCATGGAGGAACTTGCGTCCGCCCTTCCAATAAGTGGCGCCCCGTATACATATTTGTAGGTTTCATGATGTATTCAGGTATTCATCACTTATATGGTATTGACAGTTTGAATGCCTCATCAAAACGTCTCGCTCTCATATCTGCCGCGCTACTATTATTGGACTTTGTGTCTACTTCTGTAGTTGCAGCCATTACGGCCGCTACATATCTAGGGAACGAAATTGGACTTCCGTTCCCCTCTTGGGTCGTTGCCGCTCTTATACTGTACTTGTTCGTGGTTATCAGTCTCTCAGGATTGCGCGAAACAGCACGAACCGCTCTTTCCATCTTTTGTTTCCATGTGAGTGTGTTCACGCTATAGCTTATAGCCTCTTTATCTAAATCTACGGCACGCAAGGCCCTTACCATGTGTATTCTGATGATTGCAGCGGCGTATCGATGGAGAGAGATCGGAAACAGTCAATTTCAGGCGAATTGGAATGAAGGACTTTCAACTCAGGGTGCCAGCCCTAGTGTCATTATCAGACAAATCTATTATGGATTTTGCTTGGGAATGCTTGGAATGACTGGGTTTGAATGTAAGTAGATTTTGTTTCGCCTTTGTAGATTCTCATTGGGCCCTGCATGATAGGCGTGCCTTCATATGTGTCCCGTATAAAAGAAGGGAGGTATCCACAGGTGTTGCGAAATTTGCATCTACCGGCCATTGTATTGAATGGTCTTCTCATGCTTCTGGTGCTCGCCGTCGTACCTTTGGGGGTGGTTCTCGGAGGGGCTAACGTTTTGAGTGTGTTGGGTTTGAGGGTGGGTCACTTAAAACCGCGGGGTTGGCCAAGCATTTCCTTACTTCGCCTTGCAGGCTTGCGGCAATTGGCTACGCATACTGATTATCACTGATGCCGTGATAGTCTTGTCTGGTACTGTTCTAACTGGTACGAGCTTCTGGTCATTCGTTGGGTCCGGTGAATTGACCATGAATCCAGGGATCCTTTCAGCTTGTGAACTGCTAGAGCAACTGGCACAAGACCGTGTGCTCCCATCACTCTTCCTCAAAACCTTACCTCTAACGAAAGCGCCCTATGCTTCTATTCTGACGTTCGCGGGACTATGTGCATTATTGTTCGTAAGCGCTGGAGGTCAACTCCAGGTTGTATCACTTATGTGAGTCAACCATTGAACACCGTGTTGGTTTGTGCCTGACGCCAGTGCAGGTTTTCCCTGGCCTGGTTGACAGTGATGTCCTTATACCCGCTTTCTCTATTGCTTTTAAAGTATAATCGTCGCCGTATCAAACGCGATACACGTGCCCCGCTTCATGTCATTGGATTTGCTCTTTTGATTGTCTCCGTGAGCATTGCTGGCAATATTGCAATTGATCCTCGGACGTTTGGGCAAGTGTAATTTCAGAAGTTCTCAAATACTTTGGCTGATGTTTAAATAGATATTTTGCATCTTACTTCATTGGGATCATATCTTTTTTCTTCTTGACGCAAAATAAATCATCGTTCCTGAAGTGCTTGTATTGGACGATTGATCAGTACCCCTCTTTGCAAATTTGCGGGGGGACTGCTCGATGTGGAACATTTCTCGTTGATGCCATGGCTCGGGTAAAGCGGAGACCGGTCTGTATCTTAACAAAGGGAGATGAGGTAGGATCTACATTTCTTGTGTACCAAGAAGTTCTCACCAAGAGCTAAATTGTCAAGATCAATCAACTTATGCGTATGGTAATGTATGTACAGAAGAATGAAGAGACTTCGAATCTCAAAATCGTCCACTTCCGCGATCACGAGAGGGGCACTCCATCTGAATTAGAAGCTAACGTGAAGAGTATGTCTCCGTACTTTGACTCTTTCTGTAGATGTGCTAATATTGGTACCTTGTAGTATTGGATGAAGCATTTCCAGAAATCAGTATAGATCTCGTACTAAGCCTTTCCTGAAATATTCCCTAGCTTCCGTGCACTCACATTTCTTCTCGTAGGTTCTTGTGGAAGACAGTTTTGAGCCGAAGACCGTGGCGGCGCTGGCGAATAATCTGAATATACCCACATCACTTATGTTTATAACTTGCCCGGGCCCAGATTTTCCACATTCAGTCGCGGAATTTGGAACGAGGATTATATCATTATGATAGGTTTTGTTTTTGTTTTGTTTTTGTTTTTTTTGTTTCTTATTTATTTCTGGACAATATAATCTCGTTAAATTGTGTACTGTAGTCAGTTCGAGTAGTTCACTCTAATGTAGACCTTCTTTAACAGTAGCTTTCGAATTTGCGTTGTGCTTTATATGCGGTACTAGTAATATAATGTCGGTCACGTTACCTAGGAGGTATATATAAATTCCAATCTTTGACGTCTTCAAGCATTCATTACCTCTCTTAGGAATGTATAACAACAATTCTTCGCAGGCAAACACTGCAGATTCGATAACATCTTTCAGTATGGAACTACAACGACCACGTACTGGACATTCTATGACAACGCGTCCTGCTACGGCTAGACCAACAACTGCAGCTTCGACTACGCGTCATGAAGCGAGCTATGTGGTAGCCTTGTTAGAAGGACGTGGAGTGTCGAGGGAAATTGGTATGGCTGCTTTGGATAAGGATACTGGAATATGTGTACTCGTTCAGGTTTGATTTCGAGCTTCTATCTTCCTTTTGACTCTATCAATGTTTGATAAACGGTTGACGAGCGCATATACATATATGCTTTTTTTTTTTTTGACAGATTGCTGATTGTCAGACATATGTGAAGACACTTCATCAATTGCATTTGCACCCACCTATAGTGGTGCTCGTGCCCGATACTTTTTTATCTATTCAGGATCCTGCATATGTGAATTCTGTTGGAGGGAGTCATGGTGTGAATGTTGGAAGGAAAGCGAGAGGGGTTGGAAGTGGGGGTGGGGTTCCGACGAGCACGTCTTTATTGGTTGAGTACGTGAGGGAAGAGTTTCCTAATGCTATTGTTGAACCTGTTGGGAGAAAATATTGGAATGATACTGGCGGTTGGTTCTTTCCTTTAGATAACCTGGTTTTGATTCGGATTACTGATATGAGGAAATGTAGGTCTTGAATTTGTGACACAGCTGTGTGTTGAAGGAGATGAACGTGCCGCAACTATTCTTGCTGCGTCTAACAAGTGCGCATATTTTCACTCTGGGAGCTCTTTCGTATACAATTTCTTCATTCCAGGTATTATGCCCTCTCAGCGGCATGTGCTTTGTTCAAATATGCCGAAAGTCAACTCAATATTCGCTTCGCGAGTAATTCTCTGAGGATACGATATATAGTTGTTGAGGGTACTATGATGATCGACCCTGAGACTGTTAAGAATTTGGAATTGGTGAAGAATGTCATGAATAGGAAATCGCCTCATACGCTATTTGGGTAATTCTTCTATGATCATGAAGTTAAGTTTGTTTTCTGAATAGCTGACTTGGGTTTATTAGGGTTTTGAATTATACTTTTACAGCGATGGGTGGAAGACTTTTGAGAGTCAATATCCTATCGCCTCTAACTGGTGCCTGATTCGTCCTGTGAGTTCGGCCTCAGTATGACTTACGTTTGTATATATAGACCGCCAAGCTGTAGATGCACGACTCGACGTTGTCGCGGGTAAATCTTTCTTTGAAGGTGTTTGAATGGTGAATTCTGATAGGGATGTTAGAGTTTGTACAAAATGAAGACCGCTTCAATGACGTCAGGGAAGCTTTGAAACTGCTAAACAAAATGGATTTTGATAAACTTGTTGTTTCGGTTCGTCGACTTATGTCCACGATCGCGTTCATGAGAAAGCTCACTGAAGAGTGAATGACCTTTGTTTCGTTAGCTTGCTTCATCCGAGGCGAGGCCGACCACTACTGCTAAGGGGGCATTTTCTAGGGTGACCCAAATGCTTAATCTGCGCAATTTGGTCAAGTACTTGCCTAGCCTCAAACGAGCTTTGGCTGGTAGCGAATCGCGGCTGTTGCGGATTGTTCATGAGGTATGAATAGTTCCTATCTAATAGGTGTACGGTCATTGATTTTCTTGGAAGATGATTTCGGATGAGAGGTTGGCGGTCATCGAGGAACTTGTCTGCGCGAATTTGAACGAGGAAACGGTTGTAGCGAAGGTATATTTTCCGACTATGGTGGTCAGAAGATAGGATACCTGACGCTTCGCTAGGGTGGCATTGGTGCTGTAAATGCTCGTGTATACGCAGTCCGAGTAAGTTGGGTTTTCCTAAAAAGATTATATTTCGCTGACTGTCTCCGTTAGGCGAACTGCAACAAACTACTGGATGTCGCTCGCGAGACCTACAAAGAGAACGTCAGCGACATATACGAACTGAACAAGATGCTAGCGGATGAACATGAGCTACCGATTACTCTCATGTATCAGAACGGTGGCTTTGCTTTTGTCCTTAAGAAGACTGCCGCAATCGGAGAACTTCCGAAGAACTTTGTAAACGTCTCGTCACGCAAAGGGAAATGGTTATTTTCGAGTATGGAGCTGGTATGCTATTTGAATGGCTGTTTTCTTGCCTTACTAATGTGGTTTTCCTGCAGAAAAAATTGAACGCTCGGATGAAGGACGCTCTTGATGAAACGTTAATCCTTAGCGATAAGTGGGTGATTTCCATGACCTAATTCGAGAATATTTTATATATTTTCACGTAGAATCATCCAGGATCTTGTATCCGAAATTGTAGCCGAGATTGGAGCTTTGTATAAGGCCTCGGAAGCTGTGAGTAATTGGCGACCTGTCCCAGATAATTGGCGATCCGATGTTTCCGCAGGTTGCTCTTGTGGATATGTTATGGTCATTTTCTCATGCTTCGATCAGTAAGTTTTATTTTCAGAGTCTTATGTGATTGAACCATGTTGTATTTCAGTGCGAAACTATAGTGAGCATCGAGTGCCACAAAAGTGTACTTGTCCTGACCATTTGAAGCGAGACCGGAATTCACGGGAACACTAGCCATTAAATCAGGGCGACATCCTATATTAGAGACTGTACAGGCTGCAGGGTCCCTTGTCCCTAATGACGTTTATTGTGATGATGCGTCTTCGTTCCAGGTCATACAGGGCCCAAAGTTTGTCCATCCTCTATTCGTTTAAAAGCATCAATACCTGATTGTTGAACAGCATGTCTGGAAAGAGTACGTATCTCCGACAAATCGGCCTGTTGACAGTCTTGGCCACATGTGGATCTTTTGTCCCTGCTGAATATGCTAGCTTCCGGTCAGTCGGAGCCTTCTCCCGCGTAAAGTCAGCATTGATATCATAACAGCCTCCATGACTGTCTCCTGACTCGCTTGTCAAACGATGATGATCTTGAGAAGAGTCTAAGTACATTTGCCAGTGAGATGACAACGTCAGCCATGATCCTCGGCATGGCTACACCAATGTCACTTATCCTCGTTGACGAGTTGGGGCGTGGAACATCACCGAGAGATGGTATCGGGATATCTCATGCTATTGCTGAAGCCTTGATTGCAATCAAAGTGCGTCATAAACACCACCGATTTTTTTGTGGCTAGACTCCTTTTTTATAGTGTTTTGTTTTCTTTGCAACGTGGGTTACAAGTTGCATTGAGATACCTGCCGTCTGACGAGAATGCAAGACATTATAAGGAATTGAAGACAACACTTTCTCGCCAACCTACAGTCATCAAGTGAGCAACTAATCATGGCATAGAAATTATTCTCATCAATTTGTAGTCTTCATTTATCGGTTCACGTTCGTACTTTGCGACGCGTTTGTCCGAAATTGATGAAAAAGATATTCTAGCAAACTCGCAAAACGACCTCGAACTTTGGCCTCACGTTTCAATACAAGTAGGTCTAGAACACGAGCGAAATTTTGATTGAGTGATTCAACTTGATAGGATTGTCGACGGCTCCTCTGATGAATACGGACATTACGGTATTCAATTCTTGACAGATGTGCATTGAACTAACGCCTCTATGATCTAGGCCTAGAGCTTGCGCGGCTTGCTGATTTGCCAGAGGACATTATCGTCGAAGCAAGAAGAGTAGCTGAGCATCTGACTCAGGTTGACGCCCAGCACGAAGAAGACAGTGAGAGCAACAAAATTGCGAAACGCCGAAGGGCATTGTTGAAGGTGACTCTGAGGCACGGAACTTCTTGATGGATGCATCTTATTGCCTTTCCACAGCTCAAAACCCAACTTATGCAAGCTTATGAGCATTCTGCCTTGCCTGATGAAGATCTCCGCGCCTATGTTGGAAGATTCAAGAATGACATTATCCACGCCTTCATGCGTTGATATAGATATGCAAGTACAAATCATTAGCAACCACTACAAGTCAATAGCAACCACGAAATTCAGGTAGCGCCTGTGATGTTTCCCCAAAGAACCCTGAATACAGGGCGTTATCCGACGCCAGTACAAGTACAATCATGCAACTCGTGATCGATGTCGTGAATTCCGTTTGATGATGATTTAAGGCTTCGGAGCAGACGAGGAAGCACCACCGGTACTAGCCTCCTGAGCCGCCTTTTCCTGAAGATATTTCTTTTCATTTATCCCGAGTTCGACCGGCAACACGGTGAAATTGAAAGTAGCCATTGTCAAGCCCATCTGTCTTCGAACCCTCGACTCCCAGCCCTCAGGAAGTCGTTCTTCAAGTAAGATGGTTTCAAGGTCTTTGACACGCCCACCGAAGATAGTCAGGAGAGTTGAGGAGCTACAACACGTGCATCACACGACTCATCAGTACTGGAAGAGCGAGATTTATTGATGAGATGACTGACTTGGAACTTCCGAAAATACGGTGGAAAAGGTCGAGACTGAAATCCTTGTTGTAACTTCTGGCTTCGGCGCGACGTTTGGACGAGTATTTGGACAGATCCTTCTTGGTGAGAAGTGGGTTCCCATCCTTGTCCTTCCCTGTGGCGTGTGCGAGCAGCTCTTTGATGTAATCGACATGAGGCTTGCTTTGATCGGGAGTGATGGCACTATCCTCGCCTGTGGTAATAGACTCGATGGGCGGCGAAGAACGGGTCAAGTACAACTGATTAACTTACGACAGAGGGAAGCGTCGTGTTCAATACCGTTGTGGAGATCAAGCTCGACGAGGTCAAATGTGTCCTTGTTGTAATCCTTCTTCAACATCTCGGCGGCAAAGTTGGGTACGAAAAAGCAGAAACTAGGTGAGAAATTGTAGGTGGCTCTGATAGTTCGACCCATCTCTTTGAATTGGATGTTTTTGCCATCGCGGGGGAGTATACCTTGGTTCAATGACACATTTAGAATTTTGACAAGATTCTTGTAAAGGTGAATCTTACCGTGGTTGGCCATGGCGTTCAAAGCGGGACATGAACACCTGCTATCGCCTTCTTTGGGAGGGATGTATTCAGGCCACTGTCCACCAAAACCAGGATGCCCCTCTGGTGTGACCTTTCCCACTGCTCTGTTTGGGGTGACGAGGTTGAAGAGAGTCAGACTGAAATCCCATGAGAAGACACCGAGGTCGCGGAAGATTTTGAAAAGAATGAACATTGCTTTCGGCGCGCGCTCTCTCTCTCTCGGGCGGTTGAGCGGTGGGTGGGTGGTGGTGGGTGGTGAGGAAGAAGGTGCGGTGGGGATAGAAGAATAGGTTTGGTCCGGGTGTATGTATATATCAAGTTAGTTTTAGACGTCGAGAATGCTTCGTGGCGTCACGAGGTCGTGATTGGCTGGGAGTCGGATGACAGCTGGAATGGTTCGGCGGTTCTTTGACTTCCTTTTTTTTTGATGTTTTTGCATTGAGTTGTCAGATAGACTATAGGCTATGCACACAGTGATTTTTCTTATCGATGGTTTAGTCTCGAGGAAAAATAGATGTGGGTGGTGGATTTGGACATACGGGGGGATTAGTGTCCTTTTGGTTTTGTTTTTGTTTTGTTATGGTTCAGGGTTGGATTTGAATTGACGTAATGATCTAAAAACTTTGTGTTGAATTGAAGGAATGAATTGTGGGTGTTTGATATTCATATTGATTAAACATTGTGAATTGTTTTGTGAGGGATTTTGCTAGAGCTTTTTGGTAGTGTTACGCTTTGTATGATGTTTGACATACTGTAGTCGAGGACGTTCATCTGACGTCAAAGGAGGAGAACGGCGAGTTGATGTCAAGGTTGGATATGGGAAAAATTCGGACTCAAGAGTGTTTGTTCAAGAATGGACAAGTGGGGGACTGCTTGAGGTGACAGAGAGAGAGAGAGGGACTATCGTCGGGGAAGTTGATAAATATTGATCGAGGATATCAAGGGGCACAGTGAGGTAGCGGAGCGGATTTCCCCCCAAAAAAAAAACAGAATGTAGCTTTTTTAAACGTTTGTGGAATGAATTCAAGAAGCAAAAGTAAAAGTAAAATGTGGTGTTGCGAGATCTCAAGAAATCCAATCCGAAAAATGGACTAGACGGAAATCTCTGGCACAGCACTTCTTCTTGAAAATGATCAATATTTCGCTGAATCTGAGGTACGAAATACTACACACGAAAAGAATTGGTTTGGACTGGATCGTAATTTGACATTTGTCTTATGAGGATGAAGATACGAAGTGAAATATGGATAAAGTGCGAAATCTTGGAATGGAGACGATTTTGGGTTTGACGTACGTGATGATTTGAGTTTTTTGGTCGGTTCAAGTTGAAGGGATTTGATGTGTGTGTGTGCAGGTGTGTCTGGTATGTCGATTTTGTCTATTTCAAGCGTTTGTAAAATTTGTGTGTGTTAGGGGGATGCCAGAGCTTTTTGTTTGTCGTCCGCTGTATGATGTGATGTGCTACCGAACGTGAGTTGAGAGAACGGTGAATGACGTCAAGGGAAGGCATTTCAGAGTGTCAGCCTTGTTCAAAAATAGAACAGTGTGGTGGCATTACTTGAGGAGAGAGAGAAATCTGATTGTAAGTAAGAAAAGTCAATGAAGTATTCGTTTGAGGATATCAGGAAGAGGGGGCGAAATAAAAGTCAAAGTAGAGAAAACGTTAGTTGCGAGAAATTTGAAAAGATCTTGTCACTTGTTTGTTAATCCCCACACCTTATAGATACACTAAGACTTGTTTCATCGAAACTTGCGAATCTCGGTACCAAATACTACACACACACACGAAAAACAAACAAACAAACCCCCGAGAGGTAATGGCCAATGTGGCGTTCAAAAAAAAAGACCGTTAGTTGTCTCATAGATGATGAAAGGGAGGGAGATCAAAACAGTGAATCGGTTTAGGGCCAATCTTAGAATGGAGTAAGGAACGTTCAGGCGAACTACACTGGTGTAGTCGTACTAGGAAAAACGTTTTCGATTATTTCATCTCTCGCTCGGGGTTTTTGTTACAGGAGGTGTATTAGGTACGACTGGTATAGAGTAGATGGTTGATTGTGAATTGGTTCTTGTTGACATTACTCGCCTCGGCGGTTAGTGAGATTGTTGTCTCATAAGAAACCCAGTCATTCGATGGTTTTTTTTTTTTTTTTGATCTGGAAAAGTATCAGGTTTTTTTAAAAAATTGCATGAAAAAGGTCTGGACTTGACGTCTATATCTCCTCATAACACAGTCTCTGGGGGTTACGACTTCCTTTTTGTCGAGCTAGGTAGACCACTAGAGATCTTTAGGAGGAGAGACGAGAATTGGCAAAAGGGATGCCCGTGGCATGACCGAAGCCTGTAGCAAGACTTTTTTCAAGGGTGGATACACAAGGTCGATTTCCTCGGGGAATTTTGATTGTTTGGTGTGTTTTGGATGATGGGAGGCCCGGAATTTCGGAGCGCCTTTATCAAATCAGGACTTGCTCTCTCTTCAGCAATGCCGTCATCGACAGAAAACAAGTTCTCCTATCTCGACTTGATCAACCTGTGCGATAACGTTCATGTACCCGTAAATGGACAAGCGCCACCGGAAGCTAAAGGATTTGATGCGGAGAGGCTTATCCCGTTATATCTGACGGAATCAGTTGAGAGTGCGATCGTTGGATTGCTGCGACCTGTGATTGTCGAGCAGTTGAAAACCGAGAATGAACGGAGTAGGCGGTTGGGGGGTGAAGAGTTGTGGGATATTAGAGTAGAGGAGGATCAGGTTAGGATGTTGAAGAGTGGGAGGGTGGGCCCGAGTGTGAGTTTCGCGAGATGGTGTGATACGCCGGGTAAACGGACCGAAGCGATGAGGGAGTTGTGTGAGCGGTGGAGGGATGAGGGGTTGTTTTCAGATGTGTGTGGGCCGATGAAGTGGAGGGACGAGATGTATGCGGTGTATGCGGACCCGTTTGGGAGGCACGATCATCCGAGGGACGGGGGAGAGGAGGATGAAATGAATTTTGTATTCGAGATGGAGAGGTCTGCGTGTGCATTGTTTGGGGTGGTAACGTACGGAGTACATATGAGCATCTACGGCGAGGAGATGGATGGAGAGGGACGACGGCGGCTCCGTGTCTGGGTGCCGACGCGGGCCAAGACGAAGCCAACGTAGGCTGTGTGTGGCTCAGTAGTGTGCCAGGCTGACGCGAGCGAGCAGGTTTCCCGGGATGCTGGACAACAGCGTGGCGGGGGGATTGCGAGCGGGACGGGGGTGTTGGACTCGCTGGTGAAGGAGAGCATGGAGGAGGCCGGGCTCGAGGCTGCGCCGGTGCGGGAACATGCGCGAGCAGCTGGAGCAGTCAGCTATTTTTACAGGTCGGTGGCAGCAGTGTCGCGCCTGCGCGGGAGCTGACGCGTTAGCGCAGGACCTCGCACGGCTGGCTGCAGCCCGAGATAGAGTATGTGTACGACATGGCCGTCCCTGATCCGGCGGTGTTCAGGCCCAGCCCGCTGGACGGAGAGGTCGAGTCGTTTGAGGTGAGCAGCGCGGCTCTGTCTCGCGCGGGTGATTAATTCTGCAGCTCATGGACCAAGACACGCTGACGGAGCGGCTCCGCGCGGGAGCGTTCAAGCCCAACTGCGGCCTTGGTGCGTTGCTGCTGTCCTGTGCGCTGCCTGCGCTGACGCCCCCCCCAGTGCTGATCGACCTCTTCGTGCGGCTCGGATACATCGTGCCTGACGACGAGCCGGACTACATGGAGCTGGCGAGCCGGCTGCACGGGCGGTTTAGATACGAAATGTGGTAGCTAGACATAGGGGAAGTGTGGGAACGCGGGCTTGGCGAAAAATGTGACTGCTCGCTGCTCCTCGTACTAGAACCAGCACTCGAGGCCCGGCCATGTCCTCTCCCCTGCCATCGTCCCCCATGGCCCTCTCCAAGCCCTCCTTCCTCAGGAAGCGCCAGTCCCAGTCCCTCGCCGCCGCCATGCCCTCCGCCGCCTCCTACCTCAGCGCCCTCAGCCAGGCCGACGCCCGGGCCCGCAGCAACCACAACCACGTCCGCTCGCCCTCCTCCACCCCCGCCCTCTCCATCTCCTCGTCCCTCACCGCCTCCTCCGAGGACACCTCCCTCAACGACGACGACGACAACACCGACGGGCTCGCCCTCCCGGCCCGCCCCCCCACCTCGGAGCAGGTCTTCACCACCGTCCACACAGAGTTCGGCCACTGTGCAGACGAGAGGTACCGCCTCACCTCGGCCCATGTCCAGGGCACCGACGTCCCCGAGCACGTCGAGCACGACCCGCCCTACTACATCCTTCTCTCCACCTACGTCAGCTATCTCATCCTCATCTGCCTCGGACACGTGCGCGACTTTGTTGGTAAACGCTTCTATCCCTCGGCCTATTCACACTTGATACCTAAAGACGTGCGTCTGCTGCCTCCTGCCGCATCCAGCTGTTGTACTGACTCCCTCCCTCCAGGGCTACGCTCCCCTCAACTCTGACTTTGACTCGTTCTATACCCGCCGTCTCAAAACCCGGCTCGACGAGTGCTTCTCCCAGCCCACCACCGGAGTCGCCGGCCGCACCATCGTTCTCTTGGACCGCATCTCCCCCGACTACAACCACACCCAGTACTTCACCGGCACCCGCACCCGCGCCCTCAACATCTCTTCCTACAACTACCTCGGCTTTGCCCAGGCCCGAGGTGGGTGTGCTGATGCCGTCGAAGAGTCTATCAAACGATACGGTATCTCGACCTGTGGCACTCGTCTTGCCGGTGGCTCTAGTGACCTCCACACTATTGGCGAGGCCCTCGTTGCCAAGTTCGTCGGCACGGAGGATGCCCTCATCAGCTCCATGGGTTTCGCCACCAACTCGACATTCATCCCTGCCTTGGTTGGAAAAGGCTGTCTCGTCATCTCCGACGAGCTCAATCATGCTTCCATTCGTTTCGGAGTCAGGCTAAGCGGCGCAAACGTAAGGATGTTCAAGCACAATGATATGAAGAGCCTCGAGTCTTTGCTGCGAGAAGTCATCAGTCAGGGGCAGCCCAAGACCCATCGTCCATGGAAAAAGATTCTTCTCCTCGTCGAGGGTCTGTACTCCATGGAGGGCACTATGGTCAATCTACCGGCTGTGATGGAACTCAAAAAGAAGTACAAGGTATGTGTCGTCAGATCACCTTCTCGATCCACGCTAATCTCTCTCCATCGCCAGTTCTACCTCTTCGTCGATGAAGCCCACTCCATTGGTGCCCTTGGACCGAACGGACGCGGAGTCGCCGATTATTTCGGTATCGACCCCAGGTCGATCGATATTTTGATGGGCACTTTTACGAAATCATTTGGTGCTGCCGGAGGCTACATTGCCGGCAACAAGCAGCTCATCGATCGTCTGAGGGTGCATGGTCACTCTGGCGCGTATGCAGAATCCATGACCCCTGCCGTTCTTACGCAAGTCATCGCCAGTATGGCCAGTATCATGGGACTCGCCCTTCCACCTATGCTCCCCTCGTCGTCGTCTACCACTCTCCGTCTTTCCTCCACCACCGCTCCCAACATGGAAGAAGAGTACATTCACCCCGGCCCTGTGTCCCCTACCGCTCTTCCCTCGTGGCTTACTCTTCCACCGGCTCTTTCTTCCGGAGCTGAAGGATCAACTCGGTTACGACGTCTGGCATTCAACGCACGTTACCTCCATAACGGACTCAACAAGCTCGGATTCATCACATACGGACACCCGTGCTCACCTATTGTCCCACTTTTGTTATTCAACCCGGGGAAGATGAACATGTTCCATAGGATGATGAAGGATAGGCAGACGCCGATTGTGGTTGTTGTTGTTGCGTATCCTGCGACGCCGCTTGTGACGAGTCGGGTGAGGTTTTGTGTTAGTGCGGCGCATACGAAGGAGGATGTGGATACGGTATTGAGGGCTTGTGATGAGATTGGGGATATACTTGATTTGAAGCATGGTGTGCAGAAGAGTGAGAGGTGGAGTGTGGAGGAGATTTGTGAGAGGGCTGTGGAGGTTGCTGAAGTGTAGTTTGAAATACAGGGTTTGGTTTTTTTTTTTCAATATTTCTTTTTTTTTTTTTTACGAGTACTCCTGGGCTGAACCGATTTGGGGACAGTAGAGATGGAGGATGGAGGAAGATTACATATATCTTATTTTTGTTGCATACAACTTTTTTTTTTTTTTTTTTTTTTGGTCGAAACGTTTTATATACATAACTACAAAAAAAAAACATAATTCACGTTCTTTTTGTTTTTTGGTTTTTTTTTCTTGCAATTTAATTCCTTTTTTTCTTAAAAAAAAAATGGGGAATTCCTAGATTTTTTTTTTGGTTTGGTTACGGAATGTGTTATGACCTTATGTTGAGGTTGTTATTCATGAAATATGATGATGGTTAGAGTGGAATGAATTTGAGGGATGAGTGGAAGGAAAAAGACTATTTTCTATATCTAATACTCGTCTCTGAAGGTACACAAGAGCCTCTCGATCGGCTCTGACTACGCCTAGGCTACATACATGTAGACGCTGGCAGACTTGACCAAAAAGGCAGTAAACGAAGACCTGGTAATTAACATATGGAAAAAGGGATCTTACATAGTATGGAACGAACCAAATCCATAGTACTACCCGGCCTCTCTTTTTTTTTTTTTATCTCTTCTACCCCAGCGAAAGTAGTTGCTGTTAGAGCCGAATTTGACCTTTTCGGAGGCGATGAATGTTGAATTGTCTGAGATCATTGAAGCTCTTTGAGCGAGGCGGTGGAAGGGAAAGACTGATCTAGTATTTGGTTTTTTTTTGAAGGTGGTCACTGCGCATACTGTATTATATGAAAACTGAGTTGGTGTATATATGTGGACACCGGATTGATTTGGTTGAAAAGCTATAAACGAGTATATGGTAATTAGTATATGGAAGACACCGTAGATAAGGAAGGACTGGATAGTAAATAATAGGGTTGTTTTGCCTAGTGGTGGGTGACAGTGGGTAACCGCTTCTTCGACCAAGTACTAGACAGATCCGCTCACCGAGTAAACCCCCCCAAGTCCATACTCCCCCCCTCCCTTCTTTATCTCTTCTACCGGCTCAGCGATGTAAGGTATATGATTTCTTCGGGACCACTTTGTTGTCAGATGTCCGAAATCATTGAAGCTCCACCAGGAAAAAGAAGAGGAAGAAGAAGAAAAGTGACCGAGCGAAGTTTGACCATTTTTGTTTATGATCTCAACTGCGGTTATGATCATGATCATGATGTTTTTGCACTCCTCCCCCTGAGCAGGGGTTTTTTTTTTTGGTTGCCCGTTTTTGTTACCTGTTTTTTTTTTTCGGGGTTGGGGACAATGGAGCTGGCGGAGGAGGAGAATCTTGTATATCTTATTTACTGTGTTTTTGGTCCAAAACGTTTTGTGTCATCATGTCCCCCAACCAGTATGGTTAAGACTTCGTTTCTCTTGTGGAAAACTTTTATGGACTGTTGGCCAGCCCAAATTAACCACCTGCTCCAGACTATCCGTTGTTGTTGTTTTTTTTTTCACTATTACTCTTGGGCTGAACCGATTGGGAGAGACAGCCGAGTCGGAGGAGGGTTAGAATCTTATTTATCTTATTTGTTGCTTTTTTTTTTTTTTGGTCCAAACGTTGTGACATGCCCTCCAACGAGTATTTAAGACTTTATTAGACCGTCGGCTGGTCCTAGGCTTGGTTTTCTATCTTACCAGGTGGATTGAACCAGAGTGGTGACCGAGCAAAGCCGTGAAATTGATTACCTGCCAGCCTGTGCTCATGATTACGATCACGCTTTTGCACTCCTCCCTCAGGTTATTTTTTTTTTTTTGGGTTACCCCCCCCCTTTTTTTACTTCCTGTCACTCCTAGGCTGAATGGATTGGGGGACAGTAAAGATAGAGATGGACTCGGAGGAGAATGGTACATACCTTATCTTATTTGTTGCCTTTTTGGTCCGAACGTTGTGTCATGTTCCTCCCAGCTGGTAGTTAAGACTTTATCATGATCGTAATGATTAAAGGCCTGTGCTTTTGTTGTGGAAAGCTTTTATAGGCTGTTGCTGGTCTTAAGCTTAGTGATGACCGAGCGGAACCGTGAAATTGACCGCCTGCTCGTGATCATGATTATGATCATGTTTTTATACTCCTTCCCCAGGTTATATTTTTTTTTGGGTACTAGGTAATATGGTGCCTGTGTAGTAGCACCGGTGCAAGGTCATTCGGAAACGGGAGGTGCGCGTCATTTTTCGACAATTACTTCTGAGCTGAACCGATTGGGGACAATGGAGATGGCGGAGTAGAATCACATATCATATATCTTATGTGTGCATTCTTAGTCTGGAAAACGCACATAGATTGACATTCATTTTCTGTACAATCTTTCTTCTTCATTTAGTCTTGAAGGCATTGGTTTCTTTTTGGTATGAAATTTGTCATTCCCCCCTCCCTAATTGAGACTTTGAAGTTACTAAGTATCACACGAACATGATTGTTGAAGTGGAATGAACCAGAGGGCCGGCGACACCGAGCAAAGCCGTGAAATCATTTGACCACCCGCCAGTGCTCATGATCATGATTGTGATCCTGCTTTTGCACTCTTGTTCCCAGGCTATTTGTTCTATTTTGGGGTTGTAATGCGGTGGCGGCCTGTGCAGGTCTATCAGAAACGGGAGGTGCACGTATAGCTCAGGCCTCGAAACCCTTTAAAGTTGGTACGCGGGGATCCAACCGTCTGATTCTGTAACTGACATGAGTTTCGACTGCCAAACTTACTTCTCAGATATTATCTTTTTTGGTGCATACGGATTTACTAGGCCGAACCTATTAAGGTTAGTCCGCTGTCCACGAGGATCTCTTGCAGTGTAGTGCAGTCTGATGGCAATCCATGTGGTTGCAGGTTTGTAGGTCTGTCAGAAAACATAGGAGGTGGCACTTTGGTGGGAATCTGCCTAACCCGAGGATCTTTGGCAGATTCCTATCACCACATAGAACATCAAGGTGCGGGTAGGCGAAGTCAAGACTGCGGTTTCGTTGATGGAGATCAGAAACGATGTAAAGATAGTAGTTGTGTCACAGGAAAAAAAAATGTTGGTAGCATGCTGCAGGTTGAGCTATTGCGTACTTGACGGGACAAGGAAGCTATTCGGTATATTTAGTGATCATTGACTGAGATTGAACGCTGTTTTCATCAGGAACTGAAACTGAAGCTTAATCGGTACGTTGAAGGTTCCTTTTGAAGAATCATCATCATCATCAACACCATCATCATCATCATCATCATCATCATCATTCTTCGTCGTGATATTAATGTATGTTACAGTTACTGGCGTGCTTGTACAATCTGCCAGTGATATCTATCTCATATCTCTTCTGTGCCCAAATGATGCCTTCCAGCAACAAAAGCCTAAACTAGTCCTGCAGATACGATGATTGTCGCCACGAAAAAAAGTAACGCTATTAATGTTGGTCTAAGATTGTTATTCGTTTAATCAGTAATAGCACTACTGATGCGATTGAGTCGTGTCACGTTGAGGAGAACAAAGTCTTGTGTGCATTGAAGGACCTCATGGCTTGCTCAGTTGCCGGTCCCCTCGGGTCAGTGAGGGGCAAAGGGGACACGCTACATGGTTTTTGCGGTACCTCCCCGATACTGTATGATGATGTCCACGGGGTGTGATTTTGTTTCTTCTTTTTTATCTTTCTAGCCGAAGTTGAGGCCTTGGTACCGTACGTACCTGTACCTTGTTTGGAAAAAAGTTCTGTTAGAAGTTATATCGGTCAAGTTGGTATTTTTTTTCTCCCCTTCTCATCATTTTTCTCTCTCTTCTTTCTTGTGCTTCTCCTTCTTCTGATTTTTATGATCGTTATTCTTCTCCCTTTCTTCTCCTTTTCGGTTCTGATTGAATGATTTTTGATTTGATCGATTTCAGTGAATGATATGGTATGTTGTTTGCAACACCTGGTAGATTTATAAGTGTCCAACAAACAAAAAAAAATATGCCGATTTTTGAAAGATTAGAGTCCGGGGTCCATATGTACATTTAAAGAAAATACTATTGTGGGAGAGAGACAAAATAGTTAAACTGAGTAGATGGAAAGGGATCGCGCCAAGCTCTGCGCCGTCCGCGTGTCAATGATAATGGTTGCCACCAACTCTGAGCAAATTAAATATATTGTGCATGTGTATCCTGTTCGCACTCGCGCCCAGGCTTCCATCAGTCGTGATATATAGAATAGAATAGAATAAATATATTTAGTAGGCTTTATCCATATTCCATCCCTTCTCTCACATCGCAAAAGAAAAAACCAAGGCCGAGCTCTAGAACTATTGAAAGGATGACTGATAAAACGTCATGTGTCAATACCAAAATCAGAAAAGAAAAAAAATCATGTGAGAATGAAGATGTCTGATTGAGAGAGGTGTAATGAATGGACACGCATTTAACCTCGGACCCAGGGTCTTTCCTTTATCTAATGAAAAGGCCTCAATTTATAGGTATGCACGAGACCCCCATGAAGAAAAGGGCAGTACAACACCCTTTTTTTTCTTAGTCATATTCCTATTCATTTTTTTTGCATTCTACCCAAAAAAAGACTATCCATTTGAAACCAATAATAAATTCGAGAGCACAATGTACATGACTGAGAAAATCAGAAAAGTGAAGGGGTGAACGATGAGGCCTCCAGGCCTGGAGTGCGGGTACGAGTTGCGGGTAAGGAAAGTGGAGATTAAATTATTTATACTCTCGGATATCAACATCATCTGCCACTACTCTGGCAGCCTTTCCCTTACTGTTCTTATAGAATACGATATCCCCCTCGTCTTCAATGAAACAGCATTGTGTGAATGTCCGATAGAGCGCTCGGAATGAGTTCTGTAAATGTAAAAGAAAGAGGCGATAATGAGTATTTTTGTTTATCCCGGGCGGTGATGTTTATTGAAATGAGTGGGAAAGGAGCAACCGGAAGAAAAAAAATCAAGTGGTCTTCCGTGTGTCCGATAGATGGAAAAGAGAATGATGACGAGGTAAAAATATGTCATGGAGTGAGAGTTATGTGTTGTCAGAAGATGTCAAAAGACAAAGTATCATGAAATGAACGTGGAAACCGGGTGTAACCTCCGTGTCGACGAATTGATAAGAAATGTGTTGGGGGGGGAGAGAAAGATGGGAAGATGTAAGTGAAAGAGAGAAAGGAATGTGGTACTCACGGTTGAATCGTAGTTATAATCGTCTCCAAGGACAGATTTGATGATTTGAGTCACTTGCGGAAGGTTATCTTGGTTTATGAAGTAAGACGGAAGTTAATAGATAGGCAGTCGTGTCGAACAATATCCATCATATCAAGGGGAGGAAGATGCAGGATTAAGATTGTGTCAGATTATTTGTGTACAGAACTGAAACCATCAAAGACACTCACAGAAAGGAATGCTTGAATTGGTGTGATGGGCGATCTAAGCGGCAGTTAGCGTAAAATTGATGACGAATGATGTATAGAAAAAAGGGAAGCCAATTGACAGCCGTGACAATGTTGTCTTGGGTGGGTAGATGTATCCCCAATTGTTCGAATGACATCAATTACGAAGAGAACGTGTTTGCTTACATGATCATGGCAAACGTTGTGGAAGAAATATCGACCAACCCAACCGAGAAATGGTCGGTCAACAGTCGCAAGAGCGCCGCGGAGGAATGTCCACTCCTGTTTACGGTAGTGAGGGATTGTAGGGTCCGAATGGTGAAGGTAAGTGAGCATAACTATCCCTTCAGGAACCGAAGACCGTGAGAATTTGGCAAAGGCCTGTTTTGATAACCGAGAACTTACAATGGTTGGCGAGCTGATAAAAGGCTGATGATCAGAAGGTGTGCCAGGCAGAAAAGGCCAAGGAAAGTTTACGAACAAGATACGGAATGAAATACAATCGGACGAAACTGGCGAAGCCGACCTGCTTATAGAATACACTAAGCAGGCAAATCATGGCGCAGAGCCCTATATCTGATATTATAATCCGACGTCGTAGATGTGGCTTGAATAACGGTGATGAGGGTGCGAAATGCTATTAGTCGGGAAGATATATCAATTGACCCGGATGGCACCAATATCGCGGACTTACGTTTGCGCCGGGTGGATACATAGGGGATCCCATAGAATTGCGAAACAGGTAGGATTGCATCCCGAACAGCTGCATGAATACCATTCGTCCAAGGGTAAACAATGGCATCTCTTCGAATATTTCTTCGTAGTCTGATGTTTGCGCTTTCGGTTGTGGCGGCAACTTGTAGTCCGATCGGGTTCGAGGAACGTAATTCTCTTCGCGTTCCATGGACATCGTTGCTTTCTGTCAAATTGTCACAAGATGTTAATAAGCCAATCTCCTTGAAACCGGGTGAGGCATGGGTCTCCGTGTCAATTATCTCAACGTCTGACTAGAAAGCCACCGTGGTGGGGGCAATCAACGGCAAGTCAGATAAGGTTATATGGCACGTCAACATCCAGACATTCAACATCTCATGAAGTCGTGACCCATTCCCTATGGTTTTCGTAAAAAAAAAAAATGACTCACGTGGTGTGCATGATGTGTTGTGCGCCAAGAGAAGTAGGGAATTAAAAGGAACTAGCAAATAGCCATTAGCCTCTGACCAGACATGGACCCAGACCCTGCATCCACACACCGTATGGAGGATGAATCCAAGTACTGAGTTGACCCAAGAGTAGTCGGAAAGCGTGCCATGTCCAGCTTCATGTCCCAAGCACCATAGACTCGCGAAGCCGATGCCTTGCCAACAAAAGTACAACCCCCAAGCTACGCACGCAGTTGCACCAACCAACACCTGCTGGGTCGTTTGGCCGAGAGAGCTGGTTGATAAAGCTGAAGAAATGGTCGCGGTAACAACGTCGATCTTTGTCGCCAGACTGTAGAAGACAAACACGCAAAGGATGTCACGGCAGAAATAATAAAAGCCCTTCCAGGTGGATTTCGCGTAGACATGCTGGGGAATGGCGGATCGAATATCCGCCACAGTTGCCTAGGAATTTGGGTTAGTATACGGCAAGTGCGGAGCGCGGAAAGCTCAGGTTACTTTGGGAGGGCGGAAAGGCGTACGCTTCCGTTTCTCGTATTCGGGAGAGTCTCTAAAGATGGAGAGCAGAGGCATTATTGGGCGAGTCAAGTGTTGATCAGGCAATTAGGAGCCAAGACGTCAGGCATGTAACTTATATATGCAAACACAGCCGACATGATTCAAGGAAGGGCAGATCTGAAGGGCCAGGATTAGATCCGAACTGGGAGATAATTGTTGGGTCACGGGAGATTCCTTTGCGAATTGGTGATGTGTCAACCGTCGCTGTTGCAGATGTGGAGACAAGATATTTAAGTTCGTTCCTGTCTTCACGGATATCTTTGTACCCTCAGAGACCCCGGCAACCCCCGTCCGATATTCCAAGCTTAACCTGTGGTCAGTTATCAAGCATCTTAACAACCTTTCCCGTTTCAAAGCCGTCGGCGACATTCATCGGCCGACTCGGCCTTTTCAATCCTGTCTAAAGCACAAACATTGCCGCACAGAGTTTGGACACCTCATCACAACTGCGACATTGATCCGCATTCGTAATCCTTCTTTGAATGGTCATGGCCTTGATTCCCGACTCATAGTTCGTGGCCTGCTGCGCTAAGTGAAGCGGCAGACATTTACCACAGTTTGTCACAAAAACTAGATATCCTGTCCATTTCGACGTTCTCTGCACCGATTCGGCTCGGACTTCGCGAAGGGTTGGCAAGCGTGATTCTGCCGTTGGGTGCCACGACATTAGCTCGCGGGTTGGATTTGCACACCCTTTCTCCCGCTGAGAGCTTCTTGGAAAGCTTGTCAGCTATATTAGAGTATTGATATGGCTAGCGTGGGCGCCCCAGAGAAGAAACTTTGCACCCCGAACCTCAATGATCATGCCTTGTTCTCGGTGCGCCGCTCTCTGGTCGCCCGGTGAGAAGTTGGCTTTTAGGAGAAGTCCGCAAGCATGCCAGTTCTTTCTTCCCATAGAAGCGCCGATCCCGGGGGCAAGGAATCCCTCCACCAGCTGGGAGAGATTTAGTCGGATGCTGGCACTGTCTACGCTTCCTTTCGTATCGGTCACTTCTGCTATGAAACGACGGACTTTTCATCGATCACGTCTGCCGCCCCTCGTCGATCTCGTGTTTCCGTTTACAGAATGCACCTGCTTCCACAGCGTCTTTCTTCCCGTCAGTTTATCATTCTTTCATCCTCGTCGCGGCCAAGTCATTGACTAGGTTCTTGGCTTAGGCCTTGCGCCATGGGAATAATCAGTTTTCCTCCTCGGCTCACACCCCACGTCGACTAAAAAAAGAAGCTCTTTGGAAACGTAGATGGCGACGACACGAATCATCATCTATTATTGTTTATCTGTCTTGATCACGATTAGTAGGTTCACTTAAATTACTTGCCAACGCGAAGAAATACCGGTATTCGGGGTCCTCGGCTTCGCTTTTAACTTTCTCCACACTCTCACTCGCAGGTGTGAATGCTCTCTGCACGCGGTATCAGTACGATATCCCCATTCATCTTTAAATAGCCGCTTCTCACTAACGTTCATGGTGGTATCCGTAAACTTCTGCCTATGTTTACTCACCTTTTGATGGACCCTAATACATCCTTAATGGGCTGCGCGGACTTGATCAGATCTCGGTACAAGATGACAATGCCCCTTTCAGTGCAAATACATAAATATGCATTCATAGCCAAATGTCAACACTCGTCCTTCCCCTCATGTCCAAGCCACAGGCCAAGTACTGCGAAGATGAACTTCCTACCTTCACTCCGATGGAATGGTACGCAGATTTTCGTGGCTTGGATGCCCACCGCCTTACCTTTAGATGCAGGAAGCTATCCGATATTCGTGCCGCTATACCCTCGAGATTGTTCGTGCGGGACACGCGCAGAGGACTCTGTTACCTTATTCGTGATCTGCTGCTTGCAGCTACGGCCGCTTCTATAGCGCTCCGTATAGATCCATTCTGTGAAACCATGAGCACTGTCCAATACTTCAATCCTTACCTCGTCGAAATTCTACGATGGTGTGCCTGGTCTACCTAGTAAGCCTTCGTCTTGTTGAGCTTATGATCCTCTATTAATATTCATTTTCAGCTGGTGGTTCCAGGGCCTCATCTTCACCGGAATTTGGGTAATCGGGCACGAGGTATTTAAAAATGAGTATAATCCAAATAACTGATCTGATAAATATTCAATCAAAGTGTGGACATGGCGCTTTCTCGAGCCACAAACTTGTCAACGACGTTATTGGCTTTGTAGGTCTTGTTCTTAGAGTGGCATGTTCAACTGACAATGTTCTTTGATAGGTGACCCATACTTTCCTGTGGACTCCGTATTTCAGCTGGAGGATATCCCACCACCGTCATCACAGCAACCATGCCTCAATGGAGAAAGATGAAGTCTACTTGCCAGAGACCCGTAGCGAGATGGGTATTCCCAAGGAGGACGATCCTCACTTAGACTACGAAGAAATTCTCGGTGATACACCTATTTACACCCTCTATATTTTGATCCAGCGACAACTCTTGGCCTTCCCCGCTTACCTTCGTCAGTCAAGCAGTTTCATGTTTTCTTGCGACTCAGCACGCTCACCAATGTTTTAGTCTTTAATGTCTCAGGGCAGAAGACTTATCCGAAATGGACAAACCATTTTAATCGTAAGTCCGAAGTTCGGAGGTGATTGTAGATGCTGAAATATATCTCCGCCTTTGATAGCAAAGTCTATACTCTTCACTCCGGCACAGAGAAATGCTGTCATAATCTCGAATGCGGGTATTCTCTTCATGATCTGGTCAGTTTGGAGGGCGAGCCTAGTCTTCGGCTTCGGGGAAGTAGTGAAGTATTATGGCATTCCGTGGTTGTTCGTCACACATTGGTGTAAGCATTTGTTTATATTGCCAAGCTGTCGCGTCACTGACGCTTGTGACGTCTAGTTATCATGATAACTTACCTCCACCATACCGATCCTGTCATTCCTCATTACCGTGGGGCGGAATGGAACTACCAACGTGGCGCTGCTGCCACTGTTGATAGGCCTGTCCTGGGTTGGCAAGGAAGATTTTTCCTGCATGATGTGGCACACTTCCATGTAATTCACCACGTGAGTGACCTGGTTTGAGTGGAGTTAAGCACTTTCATTAATCTTAAAATCACAGTTTTTCCCAAAGATGCCGTTCTACCATACTCCGGAGGCTACAAAGTACTTGAAAGCATTCCTCGGGGATCATTATGTCAGGGATGATACGCCTGCATTTAAGGCACTGTGGCGCAATTACAATCTTTGCCAATTTGTCGAGGATGAAGGTCAGCATCAAACGTATACTCCTTGTTTTTTGAATTATTAACGTAATACATCTCGACAGGTGATGTTCTTTTCTATCGCAACCGCCAAGGACAAGCGGTCCGACGACCAGCAAAACATCAAGCCAAGAACAATTGATTGATCGGATGGAGAAAGAGAGCTTTTTTTTTTGGATAACGTTTTGGTGAAACCTACGGACTCTTGTGATCAAGGCTTGGGAGGTGATTTTGTGGTCTAATTAATGGAGAGATCAGTTGATCCGTACAGGGCGTATCAATTGCACAGTAGTCTATAGCCCATTTGGATAATGCACCCTAACGGAAATAATCACCGAAATCATGATTGATGTGTATGTTCTAGTTCAAGTCCAGGTAGACTCGGAGCTCAGCAATAAAAACGTTTGTTCGGAATTATTGAAATTCAATATGGAAATTTTTTCCAGGGGAGTATTCTAAGATTGGAACAATTGTGAGTAATTTGATCAATTTGACGGGACTTGTGATTCGGGGTCCTTGCAATGTGATACCGTGGCAGTACCGTGGAAGCAGGTTACATACTTGTTCGATTTTTGGGCTAGTTCAAACTTCGTCTGATACCTCTTCCTTTCTCGATGGCGACACTTGAAACAGCCGCAGCTCCTGTGGCAGCTGGTAACATAAGTTGTCCATCTGGCACTGCTCCTGTCAAGGCCGAGTAAATTCTCGTGGAAACGATGCACTAAATGCGATGCTAATGAATACTCTTTTTGGTCACGTATTGTCTAGATATCTGATCTCATACACAACACAACATCTTCCTGATGATGATGTTGCAGAAGGAGCTTCGAATACCACACGTGGAAATCGGAAACGAGATGGGCAAGATGGATATGAGAGGACCCCTGGGCCTCAGAGAAAACATATGACGAAGGAGGAAAAAAAAGCTACCAGAGGTGCTAACAAGAATCGACGATTTGCCAAAACCAGAGATGAAGTTGACTTATGTTGGAGGGTTGCTAATGGCTCTGATTGTGATCATGGAGTGTAAGCCTTCTCTGTCAGCGGATTCTGATACCATTCGTTTGAACACCTAGATATTTCCCTCGGATTTACAGTAACTGCAAATTCTCTCATGATGTATCTGCGTATCTTGCTGCAAAAATACATGACATACGAGTCCCTGATACAGTGGAGATATCAGACCACCAGCCATTTATTTCTTGTACCACGGGCGCGGGAGCATCTCACTTGAGCCATCCGTCGTTGGATCTTGGCACCGTATGTCCTGTATTTGCTGAGATGGGAGAGTGTCGGTGCGTGTGGTCTTTGCTTGATTCCATTCCCATAAACTAATTCTAATGACAGTTATGGTTTCAAATGTCGCTTTCTTGGAGGACATGTGAATACAGACGACAAGGGTAATATTGCATTAGCAGGAGATGAAGACAAGAAGGCAAGAGCTGCGCTGACCGCTAACGAATTGAATTTCGTTACTAGTGACGTACGAAATGCGTTGCGGACTAAGAAGGTCGGGTCATTCATTCAGTCACAGTTAATTAATAGTTGCTGAGAGAAACAGTAGTATCCGACCCCTGTGTCCGCTGCCTATCTCGAAGAGTTGCAGGGTCCCGAGGGAAAAAAGAAAGAATCGGTGATCGTACCAAACGACAGTTCCGTCATAGTGACGGAACCTGAACAGGACTTGGGTTCCTTTGCGGCTGCATCAGGGAATCAGGAATGTCCAGCAGCCGGAGTAGACGAACTCATTCGAAAGCGAATCGGTGGCACAGCCCAACACGCCGATACCGACGACGTTCCTATCAGATTTCTTGAAAAGAAAAGATTACACTGGGCTGGTAAAACGTGTGAGTGTTCTAATTGCCGATGTCACTGGGCTACATGTAACTTATTGTCTTCAGATCTTGCTCCATTGACAACTGTTGGGAATCTCGTAAGCACATTTGATGATTCGTTTGATTCGAGTCGATTTAACTCACATGAGATGGAACAGCCCTTCCGTCGAATATGCGTTTCTCTCGGCGCTGACATTACGTGCGGAGAAAGTTGGTTCCTGCTTGTCTGCAAATATCATTCATCTAACATTGGGCCACCTAAGTGGGATTGGCTACCTCATTTTTGGCAGGATCAAAAGAAGAGTGGTCATTGGTTCGACGACACCCTTCGGAAAAGATTTTTGGTGTCCAGATTGCTGGAAACAAACCCGCAAATTTAGTACCAACTGCGGAGGCCATAGCCAAGGAGCTGGCAGGAGGCTTTGATTTTGTAGACGTCAATTGCGGCTGTCCGATCGACCTCGTGTTCAAACAAGGAAGTGGATCTGCACGTAAGTCAGTCTTCTGTGTGATATTCTTCTGATTGATTCGCATGCCACGATACGGTAGTAATCGACGCTCCTGGTAAATTGGGCAAAATACTGATTGGAATGAACAAAGCGCTGGGAGAGCTACCCGTAACAGTCAAGTTGAGAACAGGTGTTAGGGAGGCGAAGAACACCGCCCATAAATTGATGCCCAGGCTTGCTGTCGATTGGAATGCGGCTTGTCTGACTGTAAGTAATAATAGTGCCTGTTAATCTCATGGGCAACTTGATGGTCAATTGTTTGTAGCTGCATGGAAGGACCCGACAACAGCGGTATACTCGTTTAGCAGACTGGAATTATATTCAAAAGTGTATTGAGGCTGTCCGGGCGCGCGAAGAAGAGGAGGACCGTAAGTTGAAATTTACCGACGCAAGTTTATTTTGATTCATGGTCTTTGTAGTTCCTCCCGTGCCGATTTTTGGAAATGGCGATTGCTTTTCAGCTCATGATTATTATACAGACTTAGAACAAAGTAAAGCTGACGGTGTCATGGTTGGCAGAGGCGCCCTTATCAAGCCATGGATCTTTACCGAGATAAAAGAACGAAGAGAGTGGGATATCAGCGCAAGGGAGAGGCTAGACCTCATTCGAGACGTGAGTCTATCAGTTTAGAGATAGTGTTGACACTCACAGACAGCTAGTATGTTAATTATGGACTCAAGTAAGTATACCTCTCGAGCACACGCGCTGTTTCTCATTTGACCCATTACAGTCACTTCGGCTCTGATACTGCCGGTGTTAACACAACGAGACGGTATCTTTGCGAAGCATTGTCCTTCCAGTATCGATACGTCCCTATCGGGCTTTTGGAGCAGTTACCAGGGCGAATTAATGACAGAGCACCGGCTTTCCATGGCCGTACAGACCTTGGTGAGTTCTTGGATAACCAGAATCAGCACAAGGTATAGGCTCATTGTGTGCGTCAAAGAAACGCTCCTATCGAGTGGGGATAGCAGAGACTGGATCAAGATCTCTGAAATGTTTTTGGGGCCTGCTCCCGAGTCTTGGGTATTCATACCAAAGCATAAAAGTAACGCATATGAGACGCAAGGTTAGAGTCATTGTTGTAAGGCATTAGTGGAGCCGTTGTTGTAAAGTAGTGGTAGTTGTATCAATTCAGAATCCTGGATGTTGGCGACGAAACCTGCGTGACTACGTTACCGAGGACTGTGTCACGGTAGTAATCAAGGGCTCTCGACTACTATCCTTCTGTCCTCTTCGCTTTGCGACGTGCTGGAGTCGAAGCTACAATGCAATCACCACCCAACATACCCCCGGAGACCGGGGAGGAAAGCGTGCAGGTTAATCTACTGCTCGAGATGCTAGGCGACTCAGTCAATAGGACTGAGGCTTTGCGTGTCTACCGCAAACACAAGGGGAACATGGAGAGAGCCGTCGATGCCATGCTAGCTGGCGATAGGGGAGAAGACTACAACTGGGATAATACTCCTGCCTCAGCACCGCCAGGGTATTCACAAGCCATACAACAACAGATCGGGCCACAACCACTCAAACCGTCAAACACAGTTATTGATCTGACAGGCTCGGACGATGAACTCCAACGAGCCATGGCCTTGTCTCTGGAGACGGAGACCCAGTTTGGACCGAGCAATCGCACCCCGGATGTCAATTGGGCAATGGTCCCCACCAGTGTAGGTATCTGGCATGACACACTTTCCGGGGGACGCTGAGACGAAGGGAAATAGCAACTCGGGGATAATACCGGCATTTCGAACGAAGAGAAGTCGTACAATGACGCAATACAAGCAAGTTTGGAAGACTTGGTATCAACGAATGAATCGGACTTCCTCCCAATAGATGCAGCTGTTCGCGAAGGTGGAAGGTGTGTTGAGTTTACGTTGGAGTCGAGTTTTAGCTTGCTAACCACGTTCGTTCGGTCCACCAGACCTGTGGCATTTAGATCTAATGACCCTACCCTAGCGTACGCGGCGCTGGTAGGCAGACGACTTGAATCCTGTTCACCACTGCTCAACCCTTCACTAGTTCATTCAAGCGCTTTTCTTTGTTCCACAAGTTCGGGAACGTGTCGCGAATATAGAGCTACCCACTCTTTCCGATAGCTTTCCAGATCCTAGAGGCATGTTAGAGTGGCTCTCGCTGTCATTTATCCTGACATTCGCGTCGCAGACAAAGCTATGTGGAACTTGATGGAAGTCTTCGTCAACCTGGATCTAGCTCAACTTGCAACCATCATGGACTCAGAGGTCCTACCCTCCCTTATGGCCCAACCTCTACCCGATTATAGCCCCGTGGGCGAAGCGACAGCTGGTATGCGTCTTCAGTCGCAAACCTAATAGTATGCTGATTTGGCATCCTTTTTACGCCAGACTTTCTCAAAAGCGTTGCGGATATTATCGAAGACTATCTGAAATTTCAGTCGGATGACGAGCCGTATGACGCTCCTTTCTATGAGGCGATGGTTCTAATTGTTGCTATAGGCCTCGTTTATTTAACTTCACACATGGTCATATTGAACTACACCGTCGTATTCCTCGGCACTCCAACAGAGCCCCTAGCGATAGCCATATAGTCTTGATAGAATTCGGCAACGAGACGACACCATACACGGATCTTATATCCTGCCTGTCCGGTACCCTTTCGAATTGGACAGACAGCGGATCCTCGCACGATGTTATCATAGAACCCTCTGATGTTTTTTGTTTCCATGTTAGGCGGGCGGTCAATCAGGAAGGAAAATTCTCTCCGGAGCCATTCTCTTTCCCCAAGTCTATCTACTTGGATCAGTTCTTATTGAAAAACCTTGAACTAGCAAACAAGACGCGACTAGAGGAGCGGAAACTTTTGGACAATATATCAGAGTTGACAAGGATGAAGGAAGGTTTGACGCAACACAATGTGAGTAACTCTATTGATAATGCTGGTCAGGTCTGACCAGTCGAGCAGAATCGAGATATTATCAAGGACCTTGAAGACACTTTGTATTACTATGAGAATGTTGCACAAGCAGAAGACAACCTAGAACGTACAGAGTTTTTGAAAAAGACGAAAACAAAACTCCGGGACGTAATCACCAATATATCACGCAAAATTGAAGGCAAGTCGTTTTAGTATCGAATGCTATGCGAGACAGTTCGTTTAATTCGGTACCATAGCGATCGACTACAAAATCGAGAAGCTACAAGCGGAAGTAATGAATGTCTACAATATACCGGAACTCCAGCAACATAGGGTAAGCTTCTGTTATACTTTCTGACTTAACGCTTTTTGTTCTCATATATCACTTTAGTACGATCTACGTGCCGTACTTGTACATACAGGACTTCCTGGCCGAAAACACAAATATTCATATGTCCAAGACAATCAAGGAACATGGTGGAAGACGGTAGACTACACTGTCACAGAGGTCGGCCGAACGTTCTCGGTTCTCGTAACCAGGCTGCTGAAAGAAATCTCAGGTTCCAGAAGAAACGATATTTTCCGATACAGCGGGACTGCACCTTGGTGCAGGCCCATACATGCTTATCTATAGCCGGCATGTTGGAACGGAAGACCTAACAATGCCTCAATGGCCCCAAAAATTGACGGTGAGTTGATCAGGTAATATTGTTGACTCCTACTGATGTCGTCTCGCTATCGTGAAGGACATTGTGGAGAAGCACAATAAGACATTCCTAGATCAACTACCCCCAGAGGTTGCAGCCAAGGTGCAATTATCGACTGTAGAGTCACCACCTCCCTCTTCGTCATCAGCAGCTCCGTCACCGCCTCGAAGGGTTAAATCGGATTAAAGTAGAATCAGATATTAAATGTATATTTTCACCCACCCTTGTACCTAACACGATGTGCTGCGTAAGAAACCCCACCATTGAATACTGAGGGCCCAGGCTATACAACTCTTCATCAGGAGCTGCCTAGGAGCTCCCGATATAAATTGGTCAAAGGACTCCGGTGGTCCGATGGGTCTACAATATTCTATGGGCCGGGTGGGTCAGTGCATGTACCTGTTTGAGGGCCCCGCATCAATATGCAAAGTGCCCCAATCAAAAATCGAGGCGATAGGTCAGATCTTTCCGCGGGGTAGTCTAATAATGATCATCAACATCTCAGCACTTCAATTGCGCGACGTTTAGCATCTGTGGTCCAGGACGGTGTCCTGCTCTCTGATGACCTGCCACTATTATTGGAAACATTCACCTAGTATTTGATCCTCTTCAACTGGCAAAACGTAAATCACACCGCTAGTTCATTACGTTTGTTTATACAGTTTTATTCATCGTAAAAAAAATACAAAGAAAAATACAACGGGTGTATCTAGGAATTTATTCGGATGGTGACTCTGGTCTACGAGTACAAGCGCGCGATGACTATATCATTACATATCTGGGCGTGATTTTTACCGTTTCAATTGGAGTAAATACGCTATCACGGAAAGGGTGAAGCGTAAGAAAGGGCGGTACCTCCGATAGCGCCAGCTAACCCCAGAAGTAGGATGCGTTTCCTGTCCTGTGATAGATAAATGTTAGAAATTTATACAAAGGCAGAGTGTTCAGTTACTGACCTTATGTGGTTTTGAAGTTTTGTGAGAGAATGGCCTGAGGCGCGCTGGTCCATCGAATACCTCCACAAGGGCTGAAGAGGCATCGTGTGGCAGGGAAGGTGTGTGATGTAGATTGGTCTGCCTGGTGGAAGCATGTTTAGGGCTAGCTGCCTCGTCCACACGTTGCTTGATCGATAGTAAGGGTAAATTTCTCGGGCAAGCGGGCCCATCAAAGATGATGGGAGGAGGAAGTGTTGAGGGTGGAGGGCGCGGTAGAGAAGTGTCGATATCTTTTGGGATGTCTTTATCCGCCGACCTACGTGGGCGGATTTTTGTCGAGTGGATGAATTGGGTGCTTTGACCCAAACGTGAGGGAACGTCAAAGATATCAAAAATGGGGGGATGATGAACTCTTGGGGCTCTGCCGTTGCTCGAGCGACAGCAGACTGGTGTACGAGGGCTCGACTCGGCTTTTGTGAGTAGACGAGTCCTACTCGTGGTGACATGAAGTGTAGTAGAGAGGGCGAGGGGAAATAGTGGACACGAGAAAGAACCAGAGAGTTAACCATGATGAAGATCTCTAGAGAGGTAGCACCGGTTTAGGGGAAGTTTATGGTCTCTTATAAGAGACACGAGAAAACCTCGGGGGATCTGATTGAGTCACCCAGAAAGAATAAGGCCTTTCCCAAGTTAGGGATGTATATTCGCTAACGTCGACAGACGAACTGCTGACAAGCGAGAAGATGACTTTTTGGGCATGAAATGGACAAGAGGGTGTAGATGGATTGAATGCAACAGAAAGCGCCAACTCTCTGACAGGCTTGGCATTTTCTCTCTAGGCAGCTATTGGCTATAGGTGGAGAACCACGATGCACCAAAATTCCAGAGAGCGGCGATGAAGCGGCGATAGACAGGTCTTGCCTAGACACCACGAAGTTTGTCAAATTAGTGTTGACCCGGCGTGTTGACTACTCGGATGACAAATTTTCATTCGGTACTTCGGATGGCGCCTCGAAAAGACCCCATGGGGTTGCATCAGAGTGTTTACAGTGACCAGGTAGCTTGGCAGCAACCCTTCATAATAGAGGAGGGACAGGTCTCGACGTTTGAAACTTTTTCCGCGAGACCAGGCCATTGTTAATTCCGCGAGAAAGAGAAGCCAATCATTCATCTATCTTGCCAAGCGATCTACGAGAGAAGAGGAACCAGAGGAAGCTTCTTTTTATTTGTTGGTAGTGAACAGTCTCCTAACGCAAGGGACCAAGGACCAAGGTGGTTTAGGGATCGGCCGACAAGCTGCAGGTGACTCGGACAATCATTTGGAGTGAGAATTCCAGAGGTCTGCGAGAAAGTCCAGGCACAGTTACTCGCTTTCGAGGCTTTTGGCTCTTCCTATCTACAAGTCTGTTATTGCAGAGACGTCGATGTCGGTCCCAGGTGAGTGTCTAGGGGCAAAATTTGAAGCTTTAGGTTTCAGGGCAACCATTCCAGATTGTTTGTCCTTGTTGATTTTTCTATTTTCAGCTCCCGTTTCGTTGCACTTCTCCCAGTGGTACAATAATCTTGGGCTACGAGCACAAAACCTATGAAAGCCAGGGTGTACTTTGTCAGAGGTAAAGACTTTTACTGGAGCACCACTTTTTCTGACAAACGCCTTCTTTCTAGGCCTATGCGATGCCTCTACCGTTGCTACCTTCTTGGTCGCCCATTAAATGATACAGACAATTGTGCCGAAAGGCATAGCATTATCGAACCCCCTCCGTACTCCGGCAGCCATTCTCCTTGAGCTCCGGAGCAACGAGAAAGCTTTTATGATCTTCTGGTTTCATGTGGATGGATGAAATTTCCATTCTCAGGCCATGCATGACACTCGCGGACTACACGTGTTGGTGACAATCCGCATAACATCCAGAGTCAGGGTCAAAACCCAAGCTTCGCACCCCCCGTTGTTTCAGCTGCGCCCGGCGTACATGAGGTGTCTCATCTGGGCCTCAAAAGCATGAAGAAACAATTGCGACCCTCCGTGAAACCCTCAATGACTTCCCACCTACCTTCACCGACTCACGAGAGCAGGTCTCTACCTCAATACGGTTTTGGCCCCGATAACAAATTCCAATCATTACTTCCCGATAATCCTTTTTTATTCCGTATATATACCCCTAAAGAACGCTCACCGTTCTTCGATGACACCGATCCGTACTTCCTCGCTCCCAAATTCAATGCGCAATTCGTTCGGTCGCCGGTAGAGGTCAGGGACTACCAGCGCCTCGTTGATGAGAGGAGATCTAGCTACTCTGATGTCGCAAAGCATATGGATTGGACCACCCGAACAGCTTCCCCCTTTATCTCTACATCCTTCAGTTTTGCCTGGTGCATCTGGGATGCGTCGCGCCGATTCCATCAAGGTGTCAAAACTGATGTGCAGGTGGCCGTGATCGATGCACGAGCCCTCGCGGATCGTGCTATGACTGCAGTAGAGCTGCTGGAAGCAAGTTCTCCGAGCGAGTGAGTCTTCTATGCTTCTACTCATGACATGACGTTAATCGGCTTACTTTAGGAGGGCCAAAGAGCACTCGAAATGGCATCGGTTTTCTCAAGAATCTCAGTCAGTCCTCGTCTACGGTTCGATACCAGGGACAGCCGTACTCTCCTCCATCCCGCTCCTCGCCATTTTGCGGTACCTCCCCTCATATTTCTTACAGCCTGACTACCGATTGCTTGAGACCGACAATCCACTGTTCAAGCTCGGATGGGACTACAAGGAGAAGAAATCAAGCTTTCGGCGATTTTGCCGCAACATGTCAGGGCAATACTTTGCCTTGAACACGGAGGAACGTTTGGCGGATGCCACCGCTGGTTCACTTGCCTTGGCATTGGCTTTTTTGCGGCCCTGGTTTCATTCGACGACTGATCATGAAGATGAGCAAGGGGTCCGCACTCTAGTGACTCTTGCTGTTATCATCGCGCGGTGGCCCTCGCAATCATGGATGCAAGAGCGCCCTGAAATTTACGACTTGATCAATGCCATGGCTTCAACATTGTCCCGAGAGTTGCGCGAAAAGCATGAGGTCCAAGTGAAAGATGAAGTTTCAAGATTGAAAGGGGTCGTCGATGAGCTACACGAAGTAGTGAGAGAGTATGAAGTCAAGTTTAGCTCGCTGGGTAAACGGCCTAAAGCGACCCAGGGCAAAAGACCAACGCCTAGGTTGTTCATCAACTCTCCGGTGTTTTCCCCACCGACGAACATTGTATCGTTACCTGTGCCTCCTGCCCCCCAGACACCAGGCTCGAAGGTTCAGACTCCCCTTACCCCTCCTGACACTCCCCGATCCTCGACGTCCTCCGTCTCTCGATATCCATCTGTCGCCGGTGGCAGTCGGCTTACAATGGGCCCGGATACCGAAGTGGATAGCCCCCGAAACGGGGCTTGGAGGCGCCATTAATTTCGGTCCCCGAGACACCTCCTCTCAGCGCTGCAGCTGTCATCTCGATAAATGCTATAGCCAATCAGTCACTTGCACCGAAACACAGCCTCGATGGTCTATCTTCTTCGCCTTCAAACATTTCCAAAGCCCAATTCAGGACTACACCTATCGCACTAACTCCGCCTCGCCTGCACCCTCAGACCTCTCATGCTCTTTCATCTGCTCTCTCGGAGATTAGACCTGAGGAAATTCCTCTCCCACCTACACCTTCTCAACATAGTCCCATTCGGCCGGTACATCATTATCACCGCGCTTCGTCGTCTTTTGGTTCATGGACGATGGTAGGGTCTGATGATGAGGAACGTGATGATGACACCCAAGTCGATGATGATCTTTCTTACCAAAAAGATCTACAAGACTCCATTACGACATTACGAGACCTGGAAGAAGAACCAGAACCAGAAGAACAAGAACATGTATCACCTCCCGAATCACCTACCCTCGTCATGGCAGCGCCACTACCCAAAGCCCAAGAAACAGTACCAGAATACATTCCTCCCCGCCCCGGTCGGGTTATATGCCGAACCGCTAGAGTTGGATTACACTCTAGTCGAGTTAGATGAAGAGGAACGAGTTTATCGTCGACATCCTGGCAAGTTTGAGACTGCCGGTTGTATTATTGCTGGATTTTTGGTTGGGGCAGTTGCTACTATGGCTTTATTGACGCCTCATCGTCGGATGATTGTTCACTTGACGTGAGGAAATGTCTTGCGTCACCTCTTTGTCTTTTTTTTGTTGTTGTTTAGTGTATCATTTACCCTGGAATTTGGATGTATACATGTATGTACTGTATGTACAACTGACATTTGTACTTTTAAGCCGTCATAGATGGTTGTATATGTGAGTCTGGAACCACAACTGGATGTTTAGATTGCGTAAATAGAACAATATAGATGCTTTGGTTCAACTTGAACGTCCGCGGTAGTGGTGGATGACTAGCGAAAGAAGAAAAGAAGTTGCTCAGTATGAGGTAAAGATCGATCGTTCAAGTGCTCTGTGGCGGAAAAGCCAAACGCCCCCGCGCAAGAACTGAAAAGAATCTACCCGAACGGTCTTCTTGGGCTATGTCACTGCAAACACGCGCAGAAATCAGACTCCCAACGCATAGCACAAAGACACAAAAAACGCACAAATAAAAATTTACTGCCCAAATCACATCACCCACTCCATAGCCTTCCTCGCCTCCTCACCTTTCCGCCTCACAGTCTCCTGTACCGCCTCCTCCCAAATACTACCAGGATCCACATGATCACCCGTAGAACTCCAACAAGCCTTCGCATGCTTTTCAGCATCCTTGAACTCGAAAACGACACAATTATCGATCGCGACTGGTTTACGAAAATCCCATCTGACTAGAGTAGGTCGCTGAGGTACTTCATGAGGTGGAACTGCACTTCGTCCTCTATAAAGATCTTCGAAGATTAATCCTACGTCGTCTTCGTCAATAGGAAGTCGGCTAGTTTTGATGTTTCAGTATGATGTAGAGGGTTGTGGAGTAGGAGAGAAAGCTCACTTGATTTGTTCTCCTGCAAGTTTGCATTCGCGCGATAGTAGGTCGCGATACATCCTCTCGTATAGTTTTCTTCGGTTTTTGATAGGTAATGGATTGAAGATAGGTTTTTCGGCAAGTTCACAGAGAATGTATGTCGCCGCGTTCAAACCAAAGATGGCAGGAAGAGGACCTAGCACGACACCAAAACACATGGCCTTGTTGAGAAGCTGAGAGAAGGGAAGAAAACAAGAAAATCACCTAGAACAGGTAAAATCCGCACTCGGAAATCATCGAACGCGCCCAACTCCTTTACAGGCCCCTTTTGAAATTCCTCTTCGGGTAGAGGAAGTAACTTCACGTCCCCGGGAACTTCAGTAGAGTATACCACAGGTATGCCACTATTGACTCCTAATAAACGAAGTCTTCGACGAACGGAACGCGCGAGGGGGTCATAAACGGTACTTGATATATCACTAATTTGGATTCTCGTTGGGTCGCATTTGGCTCCTGCCCCCATGGCGGAGAATACCTACAGGTGCACAGTTAATAGACCGAGATTCGTCGAAGAAGGAAACATGCCTTGATTCTATGGCTGTGGCAGTAATGAAGTAGGTCTACTTTGGTTTGAATATTATCGATAGCATCTACGAAACAAAAACAATAAGTCACCTAACGCAAAAGACAGAGAAAGAGACGCAAACCTATAACCCAATCAGCACCCTCTAACAAACCACCTCCATTTTCTTTTGTCCACATCTCTGTAACGGCCTCAACCTCAATCCATTTACACATCTGCTTCAAAGCCTTCTCGATACATTTAACCTTCGGAAACCCAACATCCCCCGGTCCAGCAGTAGCATGACGGTTCAACGACGAAACCGTAACCTGATCAAAATCAATAATCCGAATTTTCTTCACTCCTCTGCCAAAATAACACACACATATATATTAGCTTGACATTCGGAGGAGGATTAAGATATAAAAAAAGGGGGGGAGGGGGATGCAACGCACGATCTAGCAAGCATAACCGAAGCCCAACTGCCAACACCACCAGCACCAACAATCACCACATAGCCATTCCTAACCTTAGCCATAGCCTCCTCTCCAAAAAAGGCATAATTCCGAGCAAGCTGCTCTCGTATCAACTCCTCAGTGACTTTATACCCACCACTAGAGTTCGTGTCATAATCGGAAGAGGAAGGAGTTGCAACAGGAGGAGTAGTAGGCGTCAAAAACCCCGAACTAAACGCAGGATCATGTTCCGCCAGAGACCTTTTAATATCTTCCTCGAGATACCTTCTGCGCTTTCTTCGAGAGAGGCGGTTATACGAAGTCAGGAGAGCCGCCGTGGCCAAGGACGCAGCGACGGCGGTGCCAATGAGCTGGACTTTGTGAGAGTGGAGGTCGAGCGAGTTCATTGCTTGTACGGCATCCAGCAGCCCCGGAGTGTTGAATTTTCCAGCACAACATTTCGATGGCCGCTCTGCCCACCCTGACATCACTCTTCTCCATGCGGCCGTGTTCTTGTCGTATTTCCTCTGTCTTGCACATTTCATAACGTCCTTGTCGATTAGTGGTCAAATCATCTCGTTGTGGCTAGGCTGCTCCGAGAAGCCGGAAGTTCGAATCCTCCCTGGGACACTTTTTTTTTTCTTTTTTAAGTTAAGGCGTAGGCGGTCTACCAAGCGTAGTGCCAACAACGCCCTGTGTTCCTCAGACTCAGACAATCGGTCCTAGGAGTGCCATTCCACAAACTGAGACAACATTAAATCACACTTGCATAGTCAATCTACAAAATCTACCGAGGTATAAAGTGTGCAGTACTAGTAACCATCCGTCCATTGAAAACAAAATGTCACATGAAAATTTGAACATCTAAGAGAACACAGGAGAGGGACGGCCGATGGTAGTGACCTAAGTCTTTTGTCAAGCACTGTTCGCCTACCAAAATATAGATAATGTTACTCACCTTGAAACCAATCTTGGTCAATTCACTAGCGTCAACAAGCAAACGTCCATCAAAGACAAAGGCAGGTTTGTTCATTCCCTTGTAGAGTGCCTCCCAATCGATTTCCTTAAACTCCTTCCATTCGGTGGCAATAACAATGGCATCGGAACCTTTTGCAGCTTCGAAGGCAGAAGGCGAGATCGTAACCTGCTTCTTGACTAAGAATTTTAATCAAGTGTGTTAGTGACAATCCCCCTGAATGGCACGATCACGTACTGTTATCGAGCGGAACAAGCGGATTGGCTTCCTGTAGATCCATCCATATTTGGTCATGAACAACTTTAGGGTCATATATGTTCACATAGGCCCGTTCGGACAAAAAGTTGTTGATGAGGGTAATAGCAGCAGATTCACGTGTATCGCCAGTGTCAGCCTTGAAAGCGAAGCCAAGTACGGCAATGCGCTAATTGAAAAGATGAGTACCCAAGTGATAAGGACACAAAACAAGGTGAGCACCGACCTTGCCAGTGATAGTCTTGAAAAGAGTATCAACGACTCGTTGAGAGAATCGCCTCTTCTGATACTCATTCATCTCAACAACCTGCCTCCAGTATGCGGCAACCTCAGGAAGATGGAGACTCTCAGAGAGATAGACCAAGTTAAGAATATCTTTCTGGAAGCAGCTTCCACCGAAACCAACGGATGCTTTCAGGAATTTGGGACCAATACGGGTATCATAACCAACAGCATTAGAGACTTCGTCAATGTTGGCACCAGTTGCTTCACAAATAGCGGAAAGCGCGTTGACAGAAGAGATACGTTGCGCAAGCATAGCATTAGCAGCGAGCTTAGATAACTCAGAAGACCAAAGGCCAACAGTAAGGATACACTCCTTTCTGTATATAGATTCAGAATTCCGACTAACAGGAGAAAAAGACCGCCACTTACGGTACCCAATTTGCGTAAACGTCAGCAAGGCTTTGACATGCGCTAATACCTTCCGGAGTTTGAAGGGAACCGATGAGAACACGATCAGGCTTGAAAAGATCCGCGATGGCAGTTCCCTCTGCAAGGAACTCAGGGTTGGAGAGAATATCAAAGCGGCAATTGGGTTTCGAATTGGCCTCGAGGATTGTGCGCATCGACTCGGCGGTGCGGCAAGGAACAGTGGATTTTTCAACCACAATTTTGTTGCTTCTAGCGACATTGGCAATCCGACGAGTGGCGAGTTCGACGTAACTATAGAAAAATTACATTGTCAGAACCCAACATTTAACCGATCACCGAATAAGAAGCCACGTGCAAAAAAAAAGTGCATACATCCAGCAACATTAAAAATTGCAGGCCCCTAAAAGGGAAAAGCTCGACACTTACTTGAGGTCAGCAGCAAAACCAGCACCAACACCAGATTTTTTGGTAGGAGTGTTAACACTGACGAAGATGAGGTCGGCCTCTTCGATAGCCTTGTCGACATCAGTGGAAAAGAAGAGGTTACGGCCGCGAGCTTGGCGGACGACGTCTTCGAGACCAGGTTCGTAAATAGGGAGGTTGAAGTCGGCGCTGTTCCAAGCATCGATACGGGACTGGTTCAGGTCGACAATGGTAACCCGGATGTGGGGGCATTTGAGGGCGATGACGGAACACGTGGGCCCACCTGTAAGGGGCGCGTAAGTGACTGTGTAGAGTGCATATATGTAGGTTTCAAGTACCGACGTAGCCTGCGCCAACTGTTATAGATGAAGACGTGTTAGCGGACGTGTGTGTCCATCAGGCAGGGATAGACTTACTGCAGCAGATTTTGGTGACCTTGACGGGAGACATAAGGGATGAAAGGGCAAAAGAGGAGGGGATGGTGGTGGTAGTAGAAAAGGAGGGAGGTTTGATCGATGAAGGAATAATTTGTCGGCCCACATAAGTAGCAGCTCAAGTCTGGTCGCCGGTGCGGCATCCAAAGGCCGGTTGCCAAATATGTAGTTATATCCACTAAATTTCGTTACTACGCCAACATACTGATAGCCCAACTACACGTTTCCTGCAAAATCACGAAAATTTTTTACATTATATTTACTTATACACCTCCCGGTTTCCACGTTTTAGCGGACGCTATGCCTTACATGGCGACTTCGTATAGGTACGACCCCAACAATTTAGTCTACAAGTTAGATGTCAGCTCATCAAACGGTCCGATACGGCATTCGCCACTCACCCCCTCGATAAAATTAAATCTATCGAGTTTCTCGTTCGTTGAACTACATGCAGTCAATATACGTGAGAGCTTGATATGGAGGACCTGGACTCACTGTGCTCCGTCGTCACCGCGTCCCATCGGAAGCAAGACAACATTCACTCCCAAACAATCCGCAAACGTAAGTGTGACAGGAATAGAGCCTCCTTCGCGAGTTAAATCAGGGAGCTTGCCGTAGACGCTCTATTTCAACAGAATCAGAGTTCATTTGTGGCTGAAATCTCCAGGACAACTTACAACGGTGGCTTTTTTTGCAGCTTCATAGTTCCAATGATTATGATCAGCCACCCATGGTTTTCCACCATGTAAGCTCTCAACTTCGAGTTTGCTCTTCGTATTGAGCCCCCTGAACAGCTCCTGGATGTACGAAATGACCAGTGGGTCAACACTCTCCGGTGTTTGGGGAGGGACAAGCCTTTTGCGGATTCAGATACCGCACCCGACACTATCGGAATAATCAACTGACCGAATGCTAAATTTGCCAGATACTTTAGCGGGGATGACCGTCTTGGCACCTACGCCGCTGAATGCCCCTTCAATGCCATGCAAGGATAAACTAGGATTCCGCATTCTTCCCATTAATACCTCCACTTTATCCGATGACAGGGCAATTGGAGCACCCGCCGACTCCTCTACGTCTTTGATCGAATAATCAAGAGACTCATAGATCTTCCTATATGTCATAGTGAACACCTCTTGGCTCATAATAGGAATCAATAGACAGACCGTTCTTCTGCGTCAGCAATGCTGACCTGATTCTCAATCCCAGGAATGAGAATATTGCCTCGATTATCAACGAGTTTACTCATGATAGAGATAAGATCGGTCATGGGCTCATAAACGGTACGGCCAAACACTCCTGAGTGCAAGTCGCGTGCGGGTCCAGAGACGGTAACCTTGTAGTATGACAGCCCGCGAAGACCGTAGGTAAGTGCGGGTGTCCTAGTATTCAACCAGTAGTTATCGGACTATAAACTTAAATCAGTCATAGATAGCAAAATGTCAGCTCTATACGCACAATGCAGACAGCATCTACACCATCGAACCAACCTCCGGGTTTACTCTCTCTCGCAACAAGGTCATCAAGTCCCTCGCTCCCACTCTCTTCCATTCCTTCGAAACAACACCTGAGATTAACAGGCAGCTCCTTCTTGTTCTCGTGATGCCATTGAAGTACGTTGACCCATCCGAGAACGGGACCCTTGTCGTCCGAGGAACCACGTCCAATCAGACGACCAGTCGCCTGGTCGTTTACCAATGTGAATGGTTCTGTATCCCAACCATCGCTTTTGAAAGCCTTTCGTAGCATACATCAACGTATCGAAAGAGAAAACAAGCCAATCATGCTGACGGGTTGGACATCAAAGTGACCATACACAAGAATGGTCTTCTTATTCTTGTCATCGCCAAGTTTTCCAAGGATAGCCGGGGGAAGAGGCAGTTCTTGACCTTCCAATTGCTGTTTGCCAAGGTCGGTGAGTTGGGTCGTAACACCAACAGCCCTAAGTTGGTCGCTCAACCAGTTGGCCATCTTGATAACATCTTGGCGGCGTGAAGCATCACCACTAACACTGAAAGGGAGAGGATGTCAATGTTACATTCCAAATACGAGAATCGTGTCTACCTTGGTATAGCAACAGCCTCTGAGAGGCGTTGGATGAAGACATCAGCCTTATCATCGATGTACTTGATGAATTCTAGGGGAGCAGGCATATTGACTGTAGAAAGCAAAAAGGGACAGGGACGAATCACAGGTGATAAGATGTGGGTATAAGGTCCACGTGGTAACATCTAATTATACAGTAACACAGCGACAACACTTTCCTACAGCACAAAAGCAATATATAGATATTAGGACGTAGCTGTCGCACGAGAGGACGAAGGAATCTTGCTTCGCCTCCCTTTGAATCCCGGCGATGAACCCTGCTCAGGTGCTTTAGGCTCCCTGGCGATCTTCACAGTATTCGGCTTCGGCAACGAAGTAGAATTGCTATTATCTTCGGAGCCGAAAATCCTCTCTCGTGCGGCGGCATATCTTGCTTCCCTTTCTTGCAACGGCTCCAATGGTGCGGTTGTCGAAGCCTTCTGTGAAGGCGAGGAGCTTTGAGGACGCTTGAGAATGCGTAGCGCAGGTTGAAATGCAGCCGCTGGAGGAGGAACTACTGAGCCTGTGCGGGAGGGAAGTAGAGTTGGCATCGGCGAAGCTACTCCAGTATTTCTAGTTCAACGCCATCTGCAGGTCAGAAATGGTGCAAGGTGTAGAGCGCCAAACGTACGCTGCCTCCCATAATTTCCGATTCTGGTCGGCATCGGCAGACGGTGCCTCTACAAGATTTGGCTGGGAAGGAGCGGGTGGCCCCCTACCATCGTCCTCGTCTATGTCGTCATCCTCCCAGTCATCCCGTACCACAGGCGCTGGTTTCCGTGGGAGCTGGGGTTTCTGTATGCACAGTTAATGTCATGTTTGATAGAGCAGTAGGCTCGGGATTACTGTGCTCGTCTGTAGTTCCCATGGGTCCACGTTCTGCGGCGGATTGAACGACATTGCCATAGGCTGGGCCGAGACCGTAGCGCTCTCTCAGGTCGGCTCGCCGGCTGGCCAGGGCCATCATATGCACAACCTGGTGCTAGTCTCGTTTAGGCAGACCCTAACCCCAAGCTTTCAACTGTACAGTTCACCCGCCACCTCCATTCGCACGCCAGATATTTTGTATTCGTGCAGTCAGAGTCAGAGTACTCTTATCATCAAGCATGAGGTTTGTCGTCGTTGTGGTCGTCGCCCGCTTGATATGCTGAAGCAAGTCATCCAGTTCCAAACTCTCAGTGTCTAGCGTGCGGGGTTCCGTCAAAGAGCTCCTTGCCGAGGCTACCGGCGAGAAGAAGCGCAAATTCGTAGAAACTGTAGAACTCCAGATCGGTCTCAAGAACTACGATCCCCAACGTGACAAGCGTTTCTCTGGAACCGTCAAGTGCGCCCATCTCTAGCCTGTTCTCAGCTTACCGAACTTATCATCTGCTTAGACTCCCCCATGTTCCCCGTCCTCGCATGTCCATCTGCATTCTCGCTGACGCTGCCGACATCGATCGTGCCAAGCAGATCGACCTCGAATACATGTCTGTTGACGACTTGAAAAAGTACGTTTCGCCCGGCTCTACCTCCTGTGCCGCTGCTGATCGTATGCTAGGCTCAACAAGAACAAGAAGCTCGTCAAGAAGCTTGCCAAGAAGTACGATGCTTTCCTCGCATCAGAAACCCTCATCAAGCAGATCCCTCGTCTCCTTGGTCCCGGTCTTTCCAAGGCTGGAAAATTCCCCACTCCCGTATCACACGCTGAAGACTTGACCAACAAGCTCAATGAAGTTCGTTCCACCATCAAGTTCCAGCTCAAGAAGGTCCTGTGTCTGGGTGTGGCTGTCGGCCATGTCGATATGAACGATGATCAGGTTCTTGCCAACGTCATGCTCAGTGCGTTTTCTTCCAGACCATGCCATACTCTTGACCTAATCCTTCACAGGCATCAACTTCCTCGTCTCTCTTCTTAAGAAGAACTGGCAGAACGTCAAGTCTCTTCACATCAAAAGTACTATGGGCAAGCCCATTCGTCTGTACTAGTTCAAGCTCACACATATCGTCATCTGTGTTGCTGTCCTTGTTTCCGTCGAGATCCCAAATGCGAATTATTTACGGGAGAGGGAGAACGATGTCCACAGACTTGCTGTCGTAATGCACAACATGGCCCCGCACGCTTAACCAACAATGCCAAAGGGAGGGTGTTGATTGGGAGCTGATGCGACAGTATATTCCCTTTGGATACCGTGCCTCTTGACCTGTTTTCTTTGCTGTTGTTCTACTCGATTGGATGCTTTGAATGGCTATGTATGTTTACGAACTGGTAAAACGTAAAATGTTATGAAAACAGTAAAACAGTCTGTGTGTGAGCATCGAAATAACGGAAGATTGAACGTAATGATTGCGCTTTCCTATATTCATCGTCGTGCTATTCATTACTGACTAAGTAACACTGCTTGTTCGCCTTAATGCTGACCATCGTTTCTCCGGAGCCCGATCGACATTGGACCGACAGATTGCATGCACTGAACTGAGATGTAATTGTTCTCTTACACCTTCCCAAACGTTATCTCAATATTCTTCATGTCACCAGCTACTCGCGGTAACCAAATTCGAACGAACAGCTTTGCGTCCTCTTCCTTGTGCCTCTACTGTCCGGGTCTGTTACGAACTAGACTCTACTGTTCTGAATGATGTACTGAGGTTCTAATGGCAGTTGTGGCATTGAATTCGATGCTCGGAACCTCCCTCTTGGGACATTCTTGTAATTTTCTGAAATGCGTACGTACGGCGACTATCACCGAGCCGCTAGTGGACTACTTGAAGGCATCTAGAAGCCACATTGTAGACCTCCCAGGATAAACTAGTACTTACTGGTACTACAGGCGAAACATCTGACCACGAAAGACCATATAAAGACAGCAACCTCAGCAGTATTCGACAATCCGATCCTACAGTTCCTTTGTGGTTCTTGTTTTCATTTTGAGGCCCACTAGGATGTTACTTCGGCTTTCCTTGCTCGCGTTCGCGGCGATACTCGCTGATGCTGCTGCTACTCCGACAGTTGAGCTTGACGCTGCAACACTGACCGGCAATTCTGTCGGCAATGTCTCTGAATTCCTAGGTATACCATTCGCTCAGCCGCCGTAAGTGTCAAGTCAAGACTTCGATATGCCTTCGTACTAACGACTTATTTGCAGTGTTAACGACTTACGCTTTCGTAGGCCGTTACCCATCGGCGCATACAACCGATCTTTCCCTGCGACTGAGTACGGTCGGGCTTGCCCTCAGCAGTTGGTCAAGCGGCCTCCTCTCCGAGACGTTCCTAAGGACATTACTACAGTGTTCAACACTTTTAGTGATGAATTTCCCGACGACGAAGATTGTGAGTCGTCTCGTGTATCGGGTGACAGACAATTGATGTTGATCGTGAAAAATTCGACAGGCCTGACAATCAATGTCGCTAAACCCGCTTCGGCGACACCTGAATCCGGTTTACCAGTCTTGGTGGTATGTTTCGAGGTGTTATCGGGAAATTTGAACATTTGGTTGACGATTGACCGATATTGTAGTGGATTTATGGAGGTTAGTAGTTCGCACTTGTCGGATTTCAGTGCTCATATCAACGTGGTATATAGGAGGATTCCAAGTCGGCGGCACTCATCAGTCAGAAACAGTCATGTTGAAAAGAGATTACTAATATACTCATTACTTGCTAATATCTAGATTCAACGGGACAGCCATTGTCGAGAAATCTGTAGCCTTGGGCTCACCTGTTCTCTTCGTCAGCATGAACTACCGGTGAGTTTCTACTGAAATTTTGATTGAATTTGAGGGATCTTACAAGATCAACAGGAACACAGGTGAGTCGGTCCGGTCCACACATAGGACTCGATGAGTAATGTGCCTAGCATTTGGTTTCCTTGCAGGTAAAGAGGTCAAAGCCGCAGGTGTTGGCAACCTTGGCCTCCATGATCGTAAGTCTTTCTTAAACATTTGCTAGTAATTCTATCGACTGCTTCAAAAATAGAGAGAGAGGCCTTGCGGTGGGTGCAGAAATATATCGCAGCTTTCGGGGGAGACTGTACGAAAGTTACAATGTGAGTGCTTGCGATATCTAATAGATACGTAATTCATTTCTTCATTCAAGCTGGGGAGTATCCTCTGGAGCCATATCGGTATCCCTCCAAATGTTGACTAATGGGGGTGATGCAGAAGGCCTCTTCCGCGCTGCAGTAATGCAATCCGGAGCTCCCATCCCGGTTGGCGATATTGAGAATGGCCAAGTTTACTACGATGCGATCGTTAATGCTACTGGATGTTCGGAGGATTCTGATACCCTGCAATGCTTACGCGGTGTAAAATATGACAGATTGAAGGCAGCCATCGACGCTACTCCTAATATCTTTTCATATCAGGTAAACTTAGGATCGTTCATCAATGAATTATAATCTGACGCGCCGGTGTATATGTATAGTCATTGAATTTGGCTTGGGTCCCAAGGGCAGATGGTGTGTTTCTGACAGATAATCCTCAACGCCTCGTTCAAAAGGGGGAAATTGCTCGTGTCCCATTCATCACCGGTAAGCTGAACCTCAGAGTATCAGGCGTTTCGCGCTGAAAAGTAAACCTTTTGGTAGGCAGTTGTGATGATGAAGGAACTTTCTTTTCCTTTTCAACTACGAACTTAACGTATGCGGTTCGTTCTTATATGTGACCTGCAGAATGATTGATTCTTTGAATTTTAGCAAAGAAGCTGATCTGACCGACTACCTCTTGAATACATTTCTTCCTGGAACTTCACCTTCACAAATCTCAGATCTTCTCGAATTGTATCCCAAAAGGATCTCAGCAGGGTCACCATTCAACACAGGTCTATTGAACGCCCTGACACCTCAATTTAAGCGCATTGCTGCTATCAAGGGTGACGGAGTGTTCCAGGCTCCTCGTCGTTTCTTCCTTAATCATACCTCCGGGCATCAGGACAGTTGGGTCTTCTGTGAGTGTATACTTAATACAGGGGGCGAAATAGCTCATTTACATTTTACTAGTGAACAAACGATTCAAGTTTCTTCCGTTTGTGGGCGCGGTATGATTTCGCGAAGCATAGAGAAACTTTCAACATACTCACTGCAATTTTGCCAGACGCACGCCACTGACATGGTTAATTCATTCTTCAAGGGACGAGAACTGCAAGATTATATTATTCGGTTCGCCGTCGCCTTGAATCCTAATGAAGAGGGAACTTTCAGTCTCCAGTGGCCAAAGTATACGAAGGAGGATCCGAGGCAACTGGTCTTCCGCGATGGTCTCATTCGTCAGTCCATTGGGAAGGACACTTATCGTAAGAAACAGATGGATTATTTGGCAGAACTTACCCTTGACGTGCCTCTGTGATCGTGCTTGTTCGGGATGATTGTAACTTGAATGCTTCCATGTAATGTTGTCTCAGTGTGCGAGAAGGAAATGTAATAATCTACGCAAATCATGACTGTAATAAATGAAGCGAGATTATACCGAGCTGAAGAGAGATCTAGAATATACTGTGGGGCTGAATAGCTCTGTTATGTGCTTGACTGTTGCCCAGGGGTTTGTTGTTGCAACGCATAACATCGGGCTCCTTTCCAGTTCGGTTACTGCACGTCCGAGCAGGTTTCTTGACAATAAATTACCACGACCCCCTTATAGAGCCCTGATCAGGCTAAATCCAGTCCCCCAACACTAGTCAGAACCTATGTATTACCGCCCACTAGTGGACCACTCGAAGGCATCTAGAAGCCTAGTTTTAGACTCCTCCGGTTGAACTAGCACTTTCAAAACTTTCTGGCTACAAATGGATATAAAGGAGGGAATCCCAGTACCGTTCGACAATCCGACCTCACAGTTCCCTCTTGGTCTTGGTTCTCATCTCGAGACCCACGAGGATGTTACTTCGGCTTTTCTTGCTCGCGTTCACGGCAATACTCGTCGATGTTGTTGCTGCTGTCCCAACCGTTGAGCTCGACGCAGCAACAGTGACCGGAAATTCCGTTGGCAATGTTTATGAGTTTTTAGGTATACCGTTCGCTCAGCCACCGTGAGTATCTGGTGCTGTCATTGCTGTGTCCTTTGCGCTAATATATTATATTCAGTGTCGGTGATTTGCGCTTTCGCAGGCCGCTACCCAACGATGCATATAACCAATCCTTTTTTGCGACTCAGTACGGACGGGTATGCCCTCAGCAGCTAGCCAAGCCACCTCCTCTCCCAGATATTCCTGAGGACATTGGTACAATAATCAATTCTTTCAGTGATGGGATTCTCGACGGCGAAGATTGTGAGTCATCTCATGTATTGTGTGACAGGACCAATGTTGATCGCGAAAAACTCGGTAGGCCTAACAATCAACGTCATTAAACCCGCTTCGGCTACGCCTACGTCTAATTTGCCAGTATTGGTGGTATATATCGAGGTGTTATTATTGCATAACTTGAAATTGATTTACCGATCTTATAGTGGATTTTTGCAGGTCAGCAGTTCGCACCCCTCTGATTTGAGTTTTCATATCAACGTTGATTTTAGGAGCATTCCAACGGACCGGCAGTTACCTGTAAGAATCAGTCGTGTTGGATAGAGATGATTGATATAATCATTGCTTATTGATATTCAGATTCAATGGGACAGGTATTGTCGAGAAATCTATAGCCTTGGGCTCACCTATCGTCTTCGTCAGCATGAATCACCGGTGAGTCCCTGTCGAAAATACAGCCGAAAAGGAGGAATCTTATCCGAACAATAGGAACGCAGGTAAGTATGTCTGATCACTAACATAGGATTTGGTGACTGAAGTGCCCAGCCTTTGGTTTCCTTGCAAGTAAAGAGGTCAAGGCAGCAGGTGTGGGTAATCTCGGTCTCCATGATCGTAAGTATTTTTTTTGACTTCGTCTTTCATGGTCCTAACTACTTCCCAAATAGAGAGAGAGTCCCTGCGATGGGTGCAGAAATATATCGCAGCTTTCGGAGGAGATCGTACCAAAGTCACGCTGTGAGTACTTGCGAATCAGATAGATATGCAATTCATTTCTTCATTCAAGCTGGGGAGTATCCGCAGGAGCTATATCGATATCTCTCCACATGTTAACCAATGGAGGTGATACGGAGGGCCTTTTTCGCGCTGCGGTGATGCAATCCGGAGCTCCCATCCCAGTTGGTGATATTGAGCATGGCCAAGTTTACTACGATGCGATCGTTAATGCTACTGGATGTTCGGAGGATCCTGATACTCTGCAATGCCTACGCGGGGTGGATTATGGCAGATTGAAGGCAGCCGTCGATAATACTCCCAATCTTTATTCATACCAGGTAAGCTTATGGTTGTTTATAGAGGTATTGATGTTGACTCTCTTGTGAATGATTATAGTCATTGAATGGGGCTTGGCTCCCTAGGGCAGATGGCGTATTTCTAACGGATCATCCTCAACGCCTTCTTCAAGAGGGACAAATTGCTCGTGTGCCTTTCATTACCGGTGAGCTGAATGTTCAAGCGTCACACGTTCCAGGCTAAACAGTAAAACTTGGATAGGCAACTGTGATGATGAAGGAACTTTCTTTGCTCTTTCAAGCTTGAACTTGACGTATGCTCTTTGTTTTTGTGTGACCTGCGGAAGAATTGACTCCTTGAATCCTAGCGAAGATGCCGATGTCGCCGACTACGTTTCGAATACTTTCATTCCTGGAACTACACCTTCACAAGTTTCCCGTCTTCTTGAATTGTATCCTCAAAATGTCTCAGCAGGGTCACCATTTGACACGGGCTCACTGAACGCCTTGACACCTCAATTCAAACGTGTTGCCGCGCTTCTAGGTGACGGAGCATTCCAGGCCCCTCGCCGGTTCTTCCTCAATTACACCTCTGAATACCAGGATAGTTGGGTCTTCCGTAAGTGTATCTCTAAATCCAATTGGTCGGCACATCACAACTCCTCATATTCTTATCTAATAGTGAGTATACGATTCAAATTTCTTCCGTTCGTCGGCGCGGTAAGATTTCGCGGGGCATAGGGAAAGCATCCAGGATACTTACTGTACCTTTACTAGCTGCACACCTCGGACATGGTGAATTCAATTTTCAAGGGTCAGGAGTTGCAAGACTATATCATTCGGTTCACTGCCACCTTGAACCCCAATCAAGAGGGAGCTTTCAGCTTCAAGTGGCCAAAGTATACGAAGGAGAACCCGAAGCTGCTTGTCTTTCGTGATGGTCTAGTTCGTCAGGCCATTGGTGAAGATACTTATCGTAAGGAACAGATGGATTACTTCGCAGAACTTACCCTTGATGTGCCTTTGTGATTGCACTTGTTCTGGATGATTCCACTGCTTTTATCTCATTGCTGCCTCGTGAAAGCCGCTAATAGCGAGCATCGCAAAATTAAAATTACACTCGTTTCGCCTTCTACCTTAAAAATGTCTTCTTCTAACAGTGTATTATGTTACTGTGCCTTTTATAACCTGCTGTCCCCTTTCCATTCTTGACCTTGACATTCATTTTCCTGTCTTCTGTTGTTAAAGTCCCTGTCTCTTCTGTTAGCTCCCTCCTACTCCTATATCCTCTTGTTTTACTCCCCCGTTGAGGAGACGAGCGTCACCTCTTTATACCTTGATGTCCGAAAAGGAAATGTAATTTATTACGTACATCATAATAAGAATTATCATATCACCTTCTTGTCCACCCAATTTTGCCTACCTCTCCGACAAGAGGAGCTCAAGTAGGGCGGTCAGATTCCATTCATTAGGGGCATGTTCAAAAGTTTACATCAACTTGGGCAAGCTCAGGAGCCTGAGCTTATAACGGGCTGAAGAGAGATGTAGCACACATAGCGTTGGGCTGCCCTGTTACTTTTTGCCTAGGAAATTGCTGCCGCAATGCATGGCCACGGGCGATCGACTTTTGGCTCTGTTTGACAGATGAATAGGGGTGATCTTCGTGTGAACATTAAATTAGAGAGTGATGGAGATTAACGTAATGGCTGCGCTTTTTTCTATCTCCGTCGTCATGCTAACGTTGACTGACAAAGAAGTCCTACTTGTTCGTCTTAGCTCTGATCGCAGACGTTGCCCATAGGTAGTTGTGGCGCCGACCTGACCGACAGCTTGCATGCATTGAACCCATATATAGTTGTCCTCTTTCGCCTCCCGGATCCTATCTCAGTGTTATCCATGTCGCCGGTTACCTGGAGCCCGAAACCAAACCGAAGAATGCATCCATTAGCCGCGGAATTTTGCGTTATTCTCTGGAATAGACCGCCCTGCACCATCTGAGGGGCCAGTTCGGTCTCAAGAAAAAGGAGTGTCCAGGCCTGTTCAGATGCTAAAGAAGTCCTAGAGCAGAGGGCTGATCTCTTTAGGCTCACTTAGATGTTATTTTGACCGTTGAATCGATATTTTTCTACGGAGTTGTTGGCTGTATCAACCAAGTTTTGCGTCTCCTCGCTGTGCTCTCGTACCACTAGCTGTCTGGACCTGCTCCGAGCTCCATTCTGATCCAAATGCCGTATGAGACTTAGGTTCTGGTAAATACGGGTGTGGCAAATCAATATTCGGAACCCGTATCTTGGAACATTGTGTAATTTCCAAAAATGCTTTCGTGTAAATTACCATTGTGCTCCGAGTGGGTCACCCGAAGGCGTCTAGAAGCCAAGTTATCGACCTCCCTGAATGGACGAGGACTCTCAAGCGAACTTTCTGACGACAGAAGAATATATAAAGGAAGGAAACTTAGCAGAGTTTGACAATCCGATCCTACAGTTCCCTCGTGGTCTTGGTTTTTATCTTGAGACTCACCAGGATGTGTCTTCGGCTTCTCTTATTTGCGTTCACAGCGATATTCGTTGATGTTGCTGCAGCTGCAGCTGCAGCCCCTACTGTCGAGCTCGACGCAGCGACATTGACCGGCAATTCTGTCGGCAATGTCTCTGAGTTTCTAGGCATACCGTTCGCTCAGCCGCCGTGAGTGTTAGGTTCTGATCCTAATACGTCCCTTGTGCTCATATGTTATTTGCAGTCTTGGCAACTTACGCTTTCAGATTCCTCAGCCTATCGATGAATATAACCAATCTTTTTCTGCGACCAAGTTCGGACTATCGTGTCCTCAGCAGAAGATCAAGTTGCCTTCTCTCAAAGACGTTCCTCAGGATATTTCTACTGTGGCCAACACCTTTGGTGACGACCCTTCCGATGGTGAAGACTGTGAGTCAGATCGTGCATCTTGTAACATGGAGTCAATGTTGACCATGACGGTTTGGTAGGTCTTACGATCAATGTCGTTGCACCTGCTTCGGCTACATCTACATCTAATTTGCCAGTCTTGGTGGTATGTTTCAAAATATTTTTAATTGATTAATTGAAACATTTTCTCAATTCAACTCGTGATATCATAGTGGATTTACGGAGGTTCGTGGTTCGCACCTCTCTGACCTCAGTCGTGATCTTAACATAGACCTTTAGGAGGATTCGAAGGAGGTACCACTAAACAGTAAGTACTAGTTGTATTGAGGTGAAGTCATTGACGTACTTATCACTTATTGATTTTTAGGTTTAACGGGACAGCTGTTGTCGAGAAATCTATAGCCTTGGGCTCACCAGTCCTCTTTGTCAGCATGAACTATCGGTGAGTTTCTACTGAAAGTGCGGTCGAATTTGGGGATACTGACAAGAACAACAGAGTCACAGGTGAGATGATCCGATTACCGACATAGGTCTCTGTAACTTAATTGCCCAGCTTTCGGTTTCCTTGCTGGTAAGGAGGTCAAAGCTGCAGGTGTGGGTAATCTCGGCCTCCATGATCGTAAGTCTTTCTTTAAACTTTTTGTCGATAACGGCCTTGACTACCTCTCAAACAGAGAGAGAAGCCCTGCGATGGGTGCAGAAATATATTGCAGCTTTCGGAGGGGACCATACGAAAGTCACACTGTGAGTATTTGTAATATCTAACAGATACGCGATTCATTTCTTTACCCAAGCTGGGGAGTATCCGCCGGAGCTATATCGATAGCTCTTCAAATGGTGACTAATGGAGGTGATGCTGAAGGCCTGTTCCGTGGTGCTGTGATGCAATCTGGGGCTCCCATTCCAGTCGGCGATATTGAAAATGGTCAATTCTACTACGATAAGATCGTGAATGCTACCGATTGTTCGGAGGATCCCGATACTTTGCAATGCTTACGCAGAGTCAAATATGATACACTGAAGGCGGCAATTGATGATACTCCCAATATTTTCTCATATCAGGTAAATTTATGATCGTCTATGAAGGTACAGATGTTCTAAATGCCCTGTGACTGTTTGAAGTCATTAAACTTGGCTTGGCTCCCTAGGGCAGATGGTGTATTCTTGACAGATAATCCTCAACGCCTCGTTGAGGGTGATCAAATTGCTCGCGTGCCTTTCATTACCGGTAAGTTGATCCTCCGAGCACTTTACACTCTAAGCTAAGAAGATGAAACCACATTAGGCAGCTGCGATGATGAAGGAACCTTCTTTTCCTTTTCAAGTCTGAATTTGACGTATGCTCCTTAATTTTGTGTCGCCTACTGATTCACTGATTCCTCGAATTCTAGCAAAGACGCTGATGTGGCCGACTATCTCTTGAATACCTTCCTCCCCGGAACTACGCCTGAACAGATTTCTGAACTTCTTGAGTTGTATCCTCAAGATGTCTCAGCAGGATCGCCGTTTAACACGGGTTTATTGAATGCCTTGACCCCTCAATTTAAACGCATCGCCGCTATTCAAGGAGACGGAGTATTCCAGGCACCTCGTCGTTTCTTCCTCAATTATACCTCGGGACATCAGGATAGCTGGGTTTTCTGTGAGTGTGCATACATGATACAATGAGAAATAGATAACAACGATTCATCTTTGCATTAACTAGTGAGCAAAAGATATAAATTGCTCCCTTTCATTGGCTCGGTAAGATATTATGAAGTTCCGGGAAAACACTCAACATGCTCAATATGATTTTGCTAGATGCACGCCTCTGACTTGGTTAATTCATTCTTCAAGGGCCAAGAACTGCAAGATTATATTATTCGATTCACTGCCACGTTGAACCCCAACAAGGAGGATCTTTTCAGTTTCAAGTGGCCAAAGTATACGAAGAACAATCCGTGGCAGCTCATTTTCCTTGATGGTGTGATTCCTCAGGTCATTGGAAGAGATACTTATCGTAAGGAACAAATGGAGTACTTGACGCAACTTACCCTTGATGTACCTTTGTGAAAGTACTTGTTCTGGATGATTTTTCCACTACTTTCATGTGTTTGTTGTACCGGTTCACGAGAAAGGAATGTGATAATTTACGAGCATGTGATAAATGGAGCGTGCCTTAACTTTCGCAAGCTATTTTTGGCCTTCTCGGCCAGACATGCAGATTGGATGCAGATAGGATCTTAACCATCAGGATCTACGTCGAACCAGAAGAGGAAAATGGACGGTCTAGTTCTATCCAGTAGAGGCCGATCCATAGCTGTGGTCAAGAATATAGGTCGGAGCTACTCAGTCATAAAGCTGACTTTTTGCACAGGGTCGTGGTGTCGTGATGCATCACATGGACGAACAAATGTGCAACTAGGGAATTGATTGGGAACCTACTAATATAACATTTCCTGTCTCCAGATCCGCTGCTCACTCTATTGGGTACTTTGGGTGGCTGTATGCAGATGATGTTCATGGACCGGTAAAGTACTATGCTACTAGTAAGCACCGTGAGCGTGTTCAAGCCTAGAGAGGGCCGCTGGGCAAAACGTGGATGTAAGTGTGGTGGCTGTGTTTTTTCATCCTCATGATCACCATGCCATGTCTTGGTCCCAAAATAAGGTCCCCGTCTCGGACGCTGTCAAATATCCAGCCGATGGTCCTGAGAGCTTTTGCGCACAGTAAATGCTGTCTTGAGAGTAAGTATCTTCTTACGCCGCCTTTTCAGCATTGAACGCTGATAACCTTCCACATGGTATCAGCCTTCAAGCTCAAATTAGTAGTCACGGGCAGCGCTTTTTGCTGTATTCTTTGGAGATATCCTCCCTGGATGCCTCGGCGTTCTGTTTCTAAAGTCACGCGTCTCGCTTCTATTGACAGCTCCCATTCTCGACAAACATCCCGGAAGCCGAAAGGAGCTTCTGTATTACTTTTCTCATCTTAGAGTCATACGCGACTTTCATTCCAGTTACACAGAAAATCGTTCGATGACCTGAATTTCTCATTTGAACCTTGTTCGATTCAATCCCAATGCCTTCGCGTGGCGATTATTGCCCTGTCTCTCACCAGTCGAAGAGCCCCCATTTTGGTCGATGGCATTTTTAGAGGGCCAGGAAAGGTTATGAACCTCCCAAGATAGCCTGACAGTCTCAGGGAGAAAGTTCGGAACGCGATGCAATATATAATGGAACCCAATTCTTGGCTTCCTTTGTGGTCATTCGTGTTCGTCCCGGTGCCCATTAAGATGCTCTTCCAGCTTGTCACGTTTGCCCTTGCAGCGATACTCGCAAATGCTGCTGCTGCCGCAGCTCCCACAGTCAAGCTCGATGCGGCTACAGTAACCGGCAATTCTGTTGCCAATATCCATCAGTTTTTAGGTATACCGTTCGCTCAGCCACCGTAAATGTTTGATTCTTGCCCTGCCATACCCTTCGTGCTAACAGGCTATTTGCAGGGTCGGTGATTTACGCTTTCGTAGGCCGCTACCCATCGGAGCGTACAACAGCTCTTTCTCTGCTACTCGGTATGGACAAGCATGTCCTCAGCAAGAATTCTCGGTGCCTCTTCTCCAAGGCCTGCCTGCAGAGATCGTTTCTGACCTGATCAACACGGTTTACTCTGCCGTGTTTCCTGACGGCGAAGACTGTAAGTCACATCGCATCAATTGTAGCAGAGCCGATCATTGATTCTAATTTTGTTAGGCCTGACGATCAATATTATTAAGCCTGCATCAGCTACACCTACTTCCAAATTACCCGTCTTGGTGGTATGTTCAAAGGCATTGCCATATATGGCTTTGAACGATTGGCTGACGGGATTACCGATACTGTAGTGGATTTTTGGAGGTCCGTGATTAAAATCATCGCTGAATTCTAGGATCAACATAATTTCTAGGGGATTCGAATTTGGGGGTACTCAGATGTGAGAATATGATGTGCCGCACGGAGATTATTGCTGTACTCATTGCCTTTTGATATTCAGGTATGATGGGACAGCTATTGTCGAGAATTCTATATCCATGGGTTCACCAGTTGTTTTCGTAAGTATGAATTACCGGTGAGTTCCTGCTCAAGGCCCAAAATGTTCTTGGTACCGTAATTTCTTACTAGAATAACAGGGTCACAGGTGAGTCAGTCGGACCATTGGCATAGGACGTAGTGACCAAGGTATACAGCCTTCGGTTTTCTTGCAAGCAAAGAGGTTAGAGACGCAGGTGTCGGTAATCTCGGCCTCCATGATCGTAAGTCTTTTGTCTAGAAATCTTTCTACCAAGGTTGACAGCCACAAAAACAGAACGAGAGGCTATGCGATGGGTGCAAAAATACATCACAGCTTTCGGAGGGGATCCCACGAAAGTCACAATGTGAGTATTGGCCAGTGATATCCGGATGTATGTACTTCATTGCTTTGTTCAAGCTGGGGGGAATCTGCGGGAGCTATATCGGTATCTCTCCATATGTTGACCAACGGAGGTAATACAGAGGGCCTCTTTCGCGCCGCAGTGATGCAATCTGGGGCGCCAATACCAGTCGGTGGTGTTGAGAACGGCCAAATCTACTACGATGCGATCGTTGACGATACCGGATGTTCGGGGGCGACTGATACTTTGCAATGCCTACGCACAGTACCATATGCCAAATTGAAGGCAGCTGTCGACAATACTCCTAGCATTTTTGCATTCCAGGTGACTTTGGGATAGTACACTGACGTGTGGGTGCTTGACTGACGGACGAATGCTTATAGTCATTGCGTTTGGCTTGGCTTCCTAGGGCGGATGGTGTATTCTTGACTGATAATCCACAACGCCTTGTGCAAAAAGGCCAAATTGCTCGCGTACCCTTCATCACTGGTGAGCTGTACTCTCGATTACCGCACGTCCCGGGTCGCAAATGACTTACTTAAACCGTGGACAGGTAATTGTGACGACGAAGGAACTTTGTTTTCCTTTGCAAACGCAAACGTGACGTGTGCAGGTCCTCCTTTGCGTGACCTCCGGGATAATTGACACTCTAAATTATAGCACCGATGACCAAGCGGTGGACTACTTCTTGAATACCTTTCTCCCTGGAGCTTCGAGTTCGCAGGCCGCTGGCCTTTTGGATTTATATCCTGAAAACCTCTCGCAAGGATCACCATTCGACACTGGTATACTGAACGCTTTCACGCCTCAATTCAAACGCATTGCCGCCGTTCAGGGTGATGGAGTATTCCAGGCTCCTCGCCGTTTTTTCCTTAATTACACTTCTGGAAAACAAGATAGCTGGGTTTTTCGTGAGTGCATATTTGATCAAATGAAGCGACAGGTTACAATATCACATTGGATAGTGAGCAAACGGTTCAAAGCACTTCCTTTCGTCGGCTCGGTAAGATTTAGCGAAGTCAAGGGAGCACAACAATACGCTTACTACAAATTTACTAGTTACACGGCTCTGACCTCCTCAACTCGTTCTTTTTGGGACAAGAGTTGCAAGGCTCCATTATCCGGTTCACCAACACATTGGATCCCAATAGTCATGGATTTTTGAGTTTCAATTGGCCGAAATATACGACGCAGGACCCGAATCAACTTGTTTTTCTTGATGGCCTGGTGCCTCAAGTTGTTGGTGAGGATACGTATCGTAAAGAACAGATGGATTTCTTGATGCAACTTACTTTCGATGTACCTGTGTGAACATGCTCGTTCTAAATCATTTGAAGATGTTTATATATCCTTTACACATGAGAAGCGAAGTGGATTAACCTACACAGCTTGATCATTGGTGAGACGAGCTTTCGCTATTCACGGGCCTTGACCTTTCTGATCTTCCAAACCGAATATACATGATCCCCGATCATTAGGATCTCTTCATCGATTGGCCTCTTCGTCTGATCAGACTGAAAGCAAAGCCATGTTGGTTCCTTTCAGTGAGTCTGCATGTCAGCTGCCGGTTCCGTATACCCTCAAGCGGATATACATCGACTGAAAACAATGCGAAAATCGCGGCACAAGCACATTATCAGCAGATGTCCAACAGAGGATATTGGAATATTGAACTACCGAACTGACATGAGGTATCAAATTCGCATCTGGCCTTATAAAAGAATAGAAGGACCGCAGTTCAAGCTTCAAGCGCGAGTGACTAGCGGGGGAGGTGGGGGTGTCATCTAGCCATCAAGCCAACTTAATCACATACCCCCTCCCCCAAGCTTTTCTAATGGGGATTCTCCACTAGAGGATCTAGGCTTGTCGGAATAGTATTGAAATCAAACCGATGCCGCATCCTATGACGCCGTGAGCTTGAAAGCGATACGACTGTGAATGTAGACTTGAGATAAATGCCTTAGGAAGTAGAGGCCGCGCCAATAAGACATAGGTGGTAACTTGACCGATAATTGAGTTCAGGTCCTCAATTGTTCAAGCCTTCTGGAATCAGCGGTCATCTGATCTACCCACTAATAGATTACTGAGGTGATGGATCGGCTGGGCCATCACCGTCGGCTTCTGGTCGCCCTGCCAAGTTCTGCCATGATGATCGGGTCCTTTCTTTTCTAAAAGCCAACTAAACGCCCCAATTTTGATTGCACGTGCAAGACTGCAAGTTCGATATTCGGGCCCCTTGTTTCGGACATTGTCCAATTTTCCCAATGCATTCATGTGGTGGTTATCGCCGTCTAGCTAGCCAGATCGACACGCTCTTGAGGGCATCTGAGACCAGGGAGATGATCTTCCCGGGATGTACTGCGACTCTCAAGTGATAAATTAGACCAGAAAGGAGTTTATATAAGGGAAGGAGCTCGAAAACAGGTAGAGGAGCTGACCCTTTGTTTCATTGCTGGGACTTGGAATTAGCGTCTGGCCGATCAAGATGTTCTTTGGGCGTTTCGCGTTCCCCCTTGTGACAATCCTCGCACATGCTGCTGCTGCTCCTACGGTCAAGCTCGATGCGGCGACAGTGACCGGCAATTCTGTTGGTAATGTCCATAGGTTCTTAGGTATACCGTTCGCTCAGCCACCGTGAGTCTACAATATACTATACTCAGCTCTGATCCCAAGAAATTTTCTGTGCTAACATCTAATTTGTAGTGTTGGTGGTTTACGCTTCCATAGGCCCAAACCTATTGATGTATACAACGACTCGTTTTTAGCTACTCAGTATGGACAAGCATGCCCTCAACAAAAATTCTCCGTGCCTCTTCTCCAAGGCATTCCTGAGATTATCACTGCCGACTTGCTTAACACGGTTTACGCGGCCGTGGTTCCTGGCGGCGAGGACTGCAAGTTGCTCCGCATCTTCCAAAAACGATCATTGATGCCAGATTTTTGATAGGCCTTACAATTAATGTCATTAAGCCTGCTTCGGCTACACCTACTTCTAAATTACCCGTTTTGGTGGTACGCTCCAAAAATTATCGTTCACTGGTTGAACATTTAGTTGATCTGACTGCGGACATCTTAGTGGATCTATGGAGGTCCGTGATTATTATTTCGTTCATTTGAGTTTCTTTCCAATATTGTTTTCAGGAGGATTTGAAATTGGAGGTACTAGGATGTGAGAACATGACGTGTTGCGTCGAGGTCATTGTTATACTCATTCCTCATCGGTATCCAGATATGATGGGACAGCTATTGTCGAAAAATCTATGGCTTTGGGCTCACCTGTTCTCTTCGTAAGCATGAATTACCGGTGCGTTCCTGCCGAGGATGCAGTTGTCCTTGAGATATCTTACAAGAAAATAGGGTCACAGGTCGGTTGGTTGGACCACTCACACATGACACCCAGTGACCTAAGTATTTAGCCTTCGGTTTCCTCGCGAGCAAGGAGGTTAAAGCAGCAGGTGTGGGCAATCTCGGCCTCCACGATCGTAGGTCTCTTCTTAAAAGAATTTGTCTATCAAGGTTGAATGCTGTGAAAACAGAACGAGAAGCTTTGCGATGGGTGCAGAAATATATTGCAGCTTTCGGAGGAGATCGTACCAAAGTCACCATGTGAGCGTTCGTAATGTCTGATAGACACATGACTTATTTCTTTATCCAAGCTGGGGGGAATCTGCCGGAGCTGTATCGGTATCTCTCCATATGTTGACCAACGGAGGCAACACAGAAGGCCTGTTTCGCGCAGCAGTGATGCAATCTGGAGCTCCTATCCCTGTCGGCGATATTGAGAATGGTCAAATCTACTACGATGCAATAGTTGATGGTACCGGATGTTCGGGAGCAACTGACACTTTGCAATGCCTACGCACAGTACCATATGCCAAATTGAAGGCTGCTGTTGACGATACGCCGAATCTTGTTTCATACCAGGTAAATCTTTGATCGCTCCTTCAGTTGAGGTGTGAGTACTTGGCTCAGCCGGAAATGTTTATAGTCATTGCGTTTGGCTTGGCTTCCTAGGGCAGACGGTGTATTCTTGACTGATAATCCACAACGTCTCGTACAACAGGGACAAATTGCTCGTGTGCCCTTCATCACTGGTAAGCCGCCTTTTCGACCACCGAGCGTTCTTGGTCATAGAATGTTTAACTGAGACGTAAATAGGCAATTGTGACGATGAAGGGACATTGTTTTCCTTTGCAAATGCAAACGTGACGTATGCAGCTCGTTCTTTGCGCAGCCTCAGAAATAATTGACCTGTTGAGATATAGCGAAAATGACCAACTAATGGACTACATCTTGAATACCTTCCTCCCTGGAAGTTCGCGTCCACAGGTGGCTGGCCTTCTTAATTTGTATCCTGAAGACCCCTCGCAAGGATCACCATTCGACACTGGTATCCTGAATACTTTCACACCTCAATTTAAACGCATTGCAGCTGTTCTGGGTGATGGAGCACTTCAGGCTCCTCGTCGCCTCTTCCTGAATTATACCTCTGGAAAACAAGATAGCTGGATTTTTCGTGAGTGTAAATTTAGTAATGAAATGAAGTAACAAGTTACAATATCACATGCTGGACAGTGAGCAAACGATTTAAACTGGTTCCTTTTGTCGGCTCGGTGATGTTTCATGAAGTCCAGAAAAAAATACTCATACGCTTACTATAAATTTACTAGTTGCACGCCTCTGACCTCATTAACTCGTTCTTTTTGGGACAAGAATTGCAAGACTATATTATTCGGTTCACTACCACATTGGACCCCAATAGTCATGGATTGTTGAGTTTCAATTGGCCGAAATATACAACGCAGGACCCGAAGCAACTTATTTTTCTCGATGGTCTGGTACCTCAAGTTGTTGGTGAAGATACGTATCGTAAAGAACAGATGGAATACTTGATGCAACTTACCTTTGATGTACCTTTGTAAATACCTGTTTTAAATGCTTTAAACATCTCGTTGTTTTCTCTGTGTACGAGAGGCGAACTGCGATAACTTACATGGATGTGACAAGAGATATACGTTTCTAGGTTTATGAACTTTGGCCTTTCTGATCCTCCAGACCAAACAGGCACGACCCCCAATCACCGAGATCTTTGCTCGTTGCTTCTATAATTTATACCCAAAACTCTCATGTGAAAGTCCTAGTTTATCTTAGAGTTTCACAAGTACTTCTGGCCTAGATGCCCTCAAGTGGATATAGGTCGATTGAGAATTCTGCGATAATCGCGGCGCGGCGGATTTCGGGCAAGGGAACTGCATGTGCACGAGAACGGGTCCGATTTCCCAACACCGAAACTGGCACGAGGTATCAAAGTGGCCTATGACACTTTAAGGGATCAGAAGAATCGTGCTTCAGGCACTAAGCAGTAATGAGAGCAGTCAACTCCCGCCATAATAATCGGGATCCTCTTCTCAAAGTCGTTTGGTATTCGGGCTCTTTGCCTCGGGACATCTTCCAACTTACCAAATGTCTTCCTGTAACTGTCATCGCTGTGTTTTTAGTCGAATCAACATGCGCTTGAGGGAAAATAGAAGCCAGGTTATGATCCTCCTTAGATAAACCACTGTTTTCAGGTGGAACGTGCTACCGAGAAGAGAGATATATAGAGAAAGGGACCTCGGCTAGAGAACCGGAGTTTGTATTCCCTTCCGGGCCCAACTGAAGATTCTGGTGCCTAGGCTCACTAAGATGTTTTTCAACCTTAAGTGTTTGCACTTACAGTGATACTTGCTAATGCTGCGGCAGCTCCCACAGTGAAGCTCGACGCGGCAACATTGACCGGTAACTCTGTTGGTAATGTACATCAATTTTTAGGTATACCGGTTGCTCAGCCGCCGCGAGTATTCAGTTCTGGCCTTGATACTTCCCTTGCACTGACATTCCATGGCTTGTAGTGTCGATGATTTACGCTTTCGTAGGCCGTTACCCATCGGTGCATATAACGACTCTTTTTCTGCTACTCAGTACCGTCAAGCATGTCCTCAACAAAAGTTCTCGGTACCCATTCTCCAAGGCCTACCTGAAATCATTACTGCTGACTTGCTCAATACGGCCTACGCTGCCGTGTTTCCTGACGGTGAGGATTTAAGTCACCTCGCATTTTCTGTAGCAGAAGCAATCGTTGATCCATAAAACTCCATAGGCCTTACGAGAATGTGAAAGGAAGCGTGCCCTTAGTTCTCACGATCTTTTGGTCACTCGATATGGTCTTACTCCCCAGTCATCTGGACACCCTCAAGCCTCTTCATCCACCCACAAAGAAGCAAAGACCATGCCCAAACATAAGGATCAAGTCACGCTTACCAGGGGTAACTTTCATCTATATTTTTTACACAAGGATACTATAGCTGGTTGAAAATAGGACCTATAGTGAGTAAGTCTGTCACTCGCTACGCAGCCATTACGCGGGAGATTGGCCGTGCAAATGTTATAGCAAGTGCAATGAGTGTAAAGAAACCGCACTAAGCTGATCTTTCGGGTACTTACAGAATAGGAAGAATACGGAATATATCTAATCAGACAAACATGTGAAATTAGCCCCTATCATCCGGCTTTTGGTCCGACAGATTCCCCATTTTTTGTTTTATCGACCATGTTCGTCCGCGCGTCATCTTCTAGGCTCAATAGTCACCGGTCGCTACCCCCGCATCTTGTCTGGAAAAGGCGTACATGGTCCTCGATAACGCCTACTCAAACAGCGATAACCATCCATTCTCTGAACAATGCGACATTTCCATACATTTGGCTTCGCGACTCTTGTCAGTCACCACTAAGCATACACCCATCTACAAAGCAGAAGTTGCATAAAACGTCGGATATCTCCGACGATATCAGGCCTGTATCACTGGACCAGAGAGGAATTCGAGTTAATGAAAGTGGAGAGCTAGAGATCGATTGGATTGATGGACATCAATCAGTCTTCTCCCGTTCGTTTCTCGAGATTCACTCCGATGGGAAGAAACTACACCGATTTCATCGCGATATAACTCGAGCTATTTGGGACACAAAAACTATCCAACAAAGCGATCTGTTCATCCCATACGACTCAATCCGTACACCGAGTGGTCTATTGCTCGCAATAAATCAACTTGTAAGGTACGGGTTATTACTCGTGACAGGAGTGCCAAACCGGGAGACAGGGGATGAAAAGTGTGAATTGAGGAAGCTTGGGGAAACTTTTGGGGAATTGAGGTCAACGTTCTATGGAACGGTTTGGGACGTAGTGAATAAGAAGGACAGCAAGAATATCGCATACACGAATCTAGATCTGGGATTTCACATGGATCTACTGTAAGTGATCTGATGACCCTGAACGTTTTCTGACAAACGTCATGATATCCGTATTTCATAGATATTTCCAAAATCCGCCACGATACCAAATCCTCCATTGCTTAAGAAATAGAGTGGAAGGTGGCACATCTGTTTTCGTCGATGCCATAGCTGCAGCCGAAACTCTACGCCAAACTCATCCAGAATATTTTGATATCCTTACGAATTCACCAGTCGCTTTTCATTATATCAACGATGGCCATCATTTACATTATGAACATCCCACTATAGAACTCGCGTCGCTTCCTTCACCTTCCGGCGACTCTGCGCTCAACCACTCCCAAAGACAAATAAACCATATAAACTATTCACCACCTTTCCAAGCTCCACTCCCGCTATATACTCCGCGCACTTTTTTTCCTGCTCTCAAGCAATTCACAAAAATTCTCAATAGCGCGGAGAGGACTTATAAGTATACATTAAAAGAAGGTGACGCAGTACTCTTTGATAATCGACGAGTTTTGCATGCTCGAACAGCATTTCACGATAGAGGCAGTCGTGACGGGACTAGCGATGTTAAAGAGGGAGAACCAAATAGATGGCTGAAAGGATGTTATTTAGAGGCAGATGCAATCATGGACCGCAGGAGAGTGTTGGAAAGAAATAAAGACTTGTTGGCGTAATAATTTCATCGGACTACCGACGAAGTTTATCATTGTCCATATATACACGGATGATGTACCTTGTACTTCTTCTAACGGAAACCTACATTTTGGCCTGAGATGGTTTCCTAACATATGCAATTCCACCTCCGATACAGACCTTGGACAATGTCAGCCCCCGAATAAAAATGGAATTCTCAGTACTCACCTTCCCGCTAGTCAAGTTTTTGGTTATGAATGCTACCTCGGTGGTCCCTTCCGGACCAGAACCGACTTCCCAAGCCTGAGTCTCAAGCTTGTCGCCCGGTTTGACAGGACTAGTAAATCTCACACCAAAGAATTTCAAGCTCTTTGGATCATTCGCTCCAACAGATTTAATAATCGCTCTCGCAGCAAAACCGAAAGTTGACAACCCATGGAGAATGATACCTCCGAATCCAAGGCGTTCTCCGATTGCAGGATCGATATGTAGAGGGTTGTAATCTCCACTCAAACGGAAGACGAGGGCTTGTTCGGGGATGTGGTATCGGATACTGTGTAGTCAGGAGAACGTTTAGGAGTATGTTTTGCGTTGGGTGGGCTAGCTATGGATTGATTGAAACTTTTTCCAGTGGCCTTGGCGCCAATGTGGAATGACGAACTCTATCGGAGGGGACATTAAGGGGACATTAGAAAACGAAAGTGGTTGAGGGGAGAAGCATACGTAGAGTTTCGTGTAGACTTCACCGCTGGGGCTGACTAGCGTGTTCTCAACAGTGGTCACAATCCCAGACTCTTTTATAGGAAGAAACGTTAGCCAGAGTCAGCCTTCGTGTCTAACATGCAGAGATCTACTTACTGTTCTCGCTGACCCCTGTGTATCTGGATTTCCATAACCATCCCGGTCCAGAAACCAAAGGTATGTCCTTCAAAATCTGAATAGATTGCGAACCATGAACCTATGAAAAAAACTCCTATCAATAATCACGTAGTTTCGACTGACAATATGCAAACGGTAGTCACGTACCACACGATTCGGATCAAGACGAGGCATGCTAGGAACCGCTCTACCCTGAATCCGCTCAGAAAACAAGTTGATCTCTTGACTATCACCCTTCAATGGTAAAACTACAGGGTACGTGGGCATAGGAGCAAAGTTTTTGTCTTTCGGTCGAGTAGAATTTAAGCGCTCGGCACTTCGTGGAAGACGAAGGGGTTCTCACCGAGTTCTTGAAAAGGGACTTCAGACAGTAATAGCTAGCAAAACCTAAAAGTACTCACCATAGGCCAAGTTGAGTTCATCTTTCTTTGCACCAATGCCAGCGGCATATAATAATAAGTCGCGGGTGGTCCAAGAAACCTAGAAAACAATGTTTAATTGCCGGGCAACTCAAAAGGGCGAATTGTAAGCATACAGGCCTGTCAGGGAGAGGATAACCAACTACTTGAGATAGGTCTGCTGACATTGTGTGTATAGCTGAGTTGGATGGTTTGGTTTGAAGGAAAGGGGTGTATTCACAAGCAAGTAGGTCAGAACAAGTAGCTGATTCGGTAATACCGGCTTTGAGCGATCCGGTGGATAGGAGGAGTGCCGGTCACCGGTCAATTCGTATTTTAACATGCTACATGCTCACAAGTGAAGGAATGGCACTGGATTATTACGAAACGAACTCACGTTAATAATACAAGACCGTCAATAATCCTCGTGATAAGTTAAAGTTTTGTAGATCCTCATCCCGGACTAGGGTCACGTGTGGTGAACAATTGAAAGTCATCTTAAGCTAACTAATGTCAAACGGTGAATGTTGAACCTAGAATGTCCAGCGGCAATGAGGGTTATATTTGCTTGTTTCCTTCCGAGGTTCTGGTCATCATTATCTTGATTGAATCATCAGGTCAATTTAACTCATAATTCCGAGTTGTTACACTAAAACATACTGCGTTATACGTAGTAGTGAGTGTAGAAATGGGACGCGAAGAAGCTAGCCCCTGACTCCCGAGAGACTGGCGAATGTTTAACAGCGATTAACATGTTTCAAATCATCGATACTATATCTTGAACAAAATGACTGTCGAGAAACGATTTGAGTATTGTTGATTTCACTTGAACTTGTGAAATGATTCGCTACGATCAGTGTATGTCCGTGTCCATTATTCAATAGTCTGGCGATTAATTACCTGAAGAACACATAAGCTAGATTCAGATAGGTCGTATCATGAGGCTCGTTGAGCCACTGAGTAAACATCAGAATCCCAGTTCCAATTGGCGGATAAATTTATTATCAGCTGCATTATTGGCATACAATGATCTGACTGTCAGTAAAGATATCAGAAGTATTTTTACAAGACACACATGATCAGTCAGGTTGTCAGTTGCAAGAAGTGACAGCGGCCTCATGATCAAGATTCGTATCTTCGTACCTGACACTGACGGGGCGCCACACATGCATTGCAATCCCCCTTCTACCATGACTTCAGCCACTGAACATTCGAATGCAGCGGCAGAATTGCCTAGATACGCTGATGTTGTTGGAGACTCAAGCCCATTTTTGTTTCATTCCGAGTCTCCTAACAGGTCGCAGTTCAAGACGGGTCTTCAGGACAGCAAGGGATATGCCTGGTTGACGCTTCAAGTCGGTAGTCGATTACCAACAGCAACACGTCCGCCTTTATTCTTTGAAGGCGATACGATTACTGGGGTTGTGCATTTGGATGCAGACAAGACCGACTCTGTGAAAGCGGTTTATGTTGAGGTGCGAACAGACGATTGCACAGACTCGACTAATTTTTATATTAAATTTACTGAAAGGTTGTGGCCACGACAACCACAGTTGGACAAGAGCCTGAGATATTCCTGGCGTTGAAGGAAGTGTTGTGGTCGCACGAAAAGACTACCCATGCTTCCCCAAAGCTGATCCGGGGTAAACATGATTGGCCATTTGAATTCACACTACCGGGGAAGTTGAGGTTGTCGGCCCTCATAGGAAAAGAGGGCTGTATCGGCTTCCGCCCAGTTTCTCTGAACGAGCAAGTCCTGCATATCTCGACTATAGGATAATAGTGACTGTAAAACGAGGAGTGTTGAAGGCAGACCAAATGTACGTTTGACAAATTCGAGATAATGATGAAGAGAGCACCTAAACCCCGTTCAGATTGTCTACAACTATTGTTTATCAGCCTATAACTATACCAGATTCTGCTCCTACGTCCCTTCGAAGGCTGGCGTATACCGAAGGGAGCTCTATTCCTGGACCGAAGCAAGACCCAGAGGGATGGAAAGTGTTAGAGAAGCGCACCATAGAGGGGGTAATATTTGGCGAAAGAGATGTTAAAATACATGTTCAGGTTGGTAAACATCATGATAACTATAATTGCCTTTGATTTATCAATTTCGCAGTTGTCCCTCGCAAAACCAGTTCAATATGCCCTGGGTTCTCCGATCCCTCTGCATATGATGCTGGAGTCTGAAGATTCACAGGCACTGGACCTTCTCAGTAGTCCAACGGCAATGCGAGTTGAATTAATCAGGATTATAACAATGGGCAGCGAAGCCACGGCCGAAAACTCGGAAAGGAAGCCAAGCTCGAACCATGTTACCACCGTCGTGAGTAGGGCTTACTTTTGGAACGTAAATGAAGCAGGGGAGGGCCAAAATTGTAGAATTTTGCAGGGAGAAGTTGATTTGGAGATGACATTGAAGCCGACATTTATTTTCCCTCGACTCTCAATCGAAGTGAGTGCTTTCACCTATTTTTAGAATGCCCATCAAACACTATCGTATTTCATAGTATTCAATAAATTTGGAAGGATTTGAGGTTACCGGGTGGCATGCCAAACCACACAACCACGGAGTCAAGGGGCCATTATTGGAAGAGCGTGTCAAGATAACTTCAAGGCAGATAGCTGGTGTCTCAATGCAATCAGTTGCGCCACCGGGGTATCAAAGACCTGCAATCAATTATGGCAACGCTGTGAAATACTTGTTGAATGGCAAAGAACGCTTTTTGCCATTTTAGGAGCACCAAGTAACATAGTAGCTTTATCCCGGCTCAGAACGATTCAAGATATATTAGTATGTCCAATATAGGTTTGACCAATCTAGATAGTACGGATTGGATGGAGATGAGTCACGTCAGCATGTACAGATCAGTAATGTTCTAGTTAATCATCAATGCATAATGGCTGGCTGCTGACGGTCACTGGTTATCCAGTTGCTTGTGGTAGGAGGTATAAATAGCTAGAATTGGCATATATGGCAACCCGTAGATTAGTAATCATCAAAATTCATCCGGGTTTTGTTAGCTCATGGCCTACTTACACGGCGGGCATTTAAATGTCCAATCCCGATTTGGATGCAACTGTCAAGTGACCTGTCCAGTCGATCGTCACTTGAGTTGTCCAGTTGGTTATTGGTCACACTTGTGTGACAATTTCTCGATGTCGCAGTCGCAAGTCTGCCTCTTCTCATTTCTTGACTTGGATGATAGTACAGTTCACGAACTTGATCTCTAGGAGTACCTAGTCACAGTAATTGCACAAAGACTGAGACTATCAGCAAAAACAAGCCTCCGATCTGCAGGCACCAGACTCAGGAGGTTTAAATTGCAAAGGCGGAACGTGATTTTGCCTAGGTCACAGTTTGAAAATTACTTAAGCTGCCTTATCAACAAACAAGAGAGATATGGAACAGCTACTGACTACCTAACTAACAGAAGAACAGAGGCAGCCTAGACGTAGTTCAAGAGAGGAGATGAAAGTCACAGAATTTGAAACGCTCGTAATGAAAGGAGAGCACGAGAAAAGTAGTGGTGTCACACTAGTGTGACCGAGGTCCAATGGCCGACTTGACAGCTCAAGTGACGATCGACTGGACAGGTCACTTGACAGTTGCATCCAAATTGGGATTGGACATTTAAATGCCCGCCGTGTTATGATCTTTGCATGAGTGGGCTTATGTCGCACCTGTCTCGAGGCTGCAATGTAGTTTGAAGAGGCCTACCAGTGACCCTGTACTTTAATGCGCTACAACGTATACCAATGACCCCCGTGATAAAATGTATAGATCTAAACGCCGGAACAATTAAGGAATGCGTGTCTAATATATCATGTATGCAAATAGGCTGTTACTCCGGCTTTCGTTCCTTACCTTCGCCCGACTCTACCTCTTCCATTTGCACACGCTCGTATGGAACTTTGGGTGAATGACTTTGGGATGGAAGAGATTCCTTATGTTTGATCCAGGTATACCAGATGGAGCCGAGGAGAATGATGGCAATCGATGAGGCGCGTCCGCTAAGGTGGATAACGTTTAGGCACAAGAGGCATTGGTATCAAGTTAAGGACATACATTGTGATGATGTCTCCGAATATAGACATCCCCAACAGCGAAGCAGCGACTCCACGCACGGCAGACGAAACCATGTGGGTGATGGGCGAGGTCACCTTGATCGAAAGAAGACTGGCAATGCTCATGAGAAAACCGAAGACACCCTACAAATAGTATTTTGTTAGTAGCACGATGCAAGATATAACTTATAGACTCACAGTGATCATAGAGCCCCAAATGAAGGTCATCAATGGGCTCATGACGTTCTCGGGTTGTGAGAGCTCATCGAGATTGAAGAGAAGTTTGAATATCGCGGGAGTTTCACCGACCAATACGATGACAGGTATCAACACGATAGCGCTCAAAAGGTTGCTGTACCATGACAGCAAGAGAGCACTGCCATTTACAATACTGAGACTCTTCTTGATCACAACAGAGTGAACCGAGGCAATAGCCGAGCTGGCCACGCCAAAAGCGACACCAGTCAAGGATATAGGTGTGCCATCAAGGAAGACTCCAACGACGAAACCGATAGTTACAAATGAACACGCCAAGAGGATAAGGAGGGAGGGACGGGAGTGTAGCAAGATATAAGACGTTACGACAGTGAAGGGTAGCAAGAGGCCACGCGCAACCTGATAGAAGGAGGCATCGACATATTTCAAAGTATAGTTGCTGAAGCTGTACAAGGATTGTTGGCGATGACAAATTGATGGTATGCGGTAAAACGTACCTTAGACTTGCTACGTTGAGAAGAACAAGGGGAACAAGACCTTTACACACAGCAAGATCAAAAGATAGGTGGTCCGGAAGGAGGCGGAGTAGGCTCGAGAGTAGGAAAAGAAGGACAGCTATCATCAGCTGCGTCCAAAGGAAGAAAAGTGGTGCTTCCGTGGCATTAAGCACCCATTTATTGCTACAGATAACGTTAGGGCAAGGTTTGGAATCTGCCGGTGGAGAGTACTTACACCATGACCATCTGCGAGGGGAAGAAATTTTAGCCACTAGTAGATGTAAAACGCTGAGGAACGAACCGCTAGTGCTGCCACGAGATAGAATACGACGACGCCCGTCTACCCATACCAGAATCAGTGAATAGAGCGCAATCAGGATATAAAAGCAAAGACATACCACCATGAACCTGGACGGCGGCTTTTGCGGGTTCTGTTGTGCCATGGGGGAGAGAGAGAGAGGTAGATCGTGGGAAAACACTGGACTCCGGCCAATAATAGATTGGCTGCTCCTGCGCGCCCGCCATGTCCGACCACGAATCCTCTCCCCAGCCGACGCCCACTATCAAGCACGCCTGTAGGTTTCCTTCCAAGTCTCATTTCTGTCTGACACACGCTTTCAGCGCCGGATGACACCATTCGTATCCTCCTCGCCACAGACAACCACATCGGCTATAATGAACGCGACCCCATTCGCGGACAGGACTCCATTAATACCTTTGAAGAAATCCTGCAACTCGCCGTGAAAAATGATGTCTGTATCTCTATACTGAATGCAACAGAATTCTGATTGTCTCCAGGTCGACTTTATCCTTCTCGCCGGGGATCTGTTTCACGAAAACAAGCCATCACGAGAATGCCTATATAGAGTCACGGCGTTGTTGAGAGAGTATACCATGGGGGATAAACCAGTGCAGGTGGAATTATTAAGTGATCCGAATGAGGGCAAGGCCGACAGTTTCTCGTGCGTGGACAGTCCCGTTGTCGACGCGTTATTGATGTATACCGGTGCCTAGATTCCCCGCCGTAAATTACGAAGACCCAAACTTCAATGTTGGGATTCCCGTGTTCTCTATACACGGAAACCACGACGACCCTCAGGGTACAGGAGCCGATGGCGCTCTCTGTGCGCTCGATATCTTGTCTGTTTCAGGACTCCTCAATTACATGGGCAAGATAGATTTGCCCGTGTCAGACGCCACTGCTCAGAGCACGGGTATTGCTGTTCGCCCTGTTCTGTTACGCAAAGGCAACACACGTCTCGGTATGTATGGAATCGGCAACGTCAGGGACCAAAGGATGCATTTTGAGCTGCGAAGTAATCGTGTGAGGATGTATATGCCGAAGAACAAAGAGGACTGGTTCAATCTTTTATTATTACATCAGAACAGGTTAGTTCCTCGTATAGCTTGTGTTATTCCTTCGGTGTTGATCCATGTTGTAGAGTGAAGCACGGACCACAAGAGTTTGTTCCTGAGGGCATGTTTGATGACAGTATTGACCTTGTTGTATGGGGACATGAACATGATTGTCGTATCGTACCTGAGTCTGTTGCTGGAAAAAATTACTATATCACGCAGCCTGGTTCCTCTGTGGCAACATCCCTCGCTGATGGTGAGGCCATAGCAAAGTACGTTCCTTCCCTCACCATCAACACCGCGTATACTTACCTCGCCTAAAACAAATCAGACATGTAGCTCTCATCGAAATTCAACACAAAGAATTTCAACTTACACCTATCCCTTTACGTACCGTTCGACCATTCGTAATTGAAGAAATTCAGTTATTTTCTGCTTCCGAAGAAGAAGGGTTTGATATCACAGACAACGTTGAAATAGCCAAATTCCTCAAATCGCGCGTCAACGCATTGATTGAACGGGCCGAGGAACAATTTGCAGAACGTAATGAACAAGCAAAAGCTCAAGGTGAAGATGAAATAAAACCTATGTTACCTCTTATTCGACTTAAAGTAAGCGTTCTCTCCTTTTGATAACTCGTCAATTCTATATCTATAATTTAAAGGTCGATGCTACGGGTGTAACAGAAACATTCAACCCTATTCGATTCGGTCAAGAATTTCATGGACGCATAGCCAACCCTAGAGATGTCCTAACATTCCACCGCTCCAAAAAATCAGCAACAGGAAGTCGATCAGGAAAGGTCGCAATAGACCAACCGGAACTAAGCATAGATGACCCAGAATTGAGTGTCCAAGAAAAATTATCAAAAGTGAGGGTACAGACACTTGTGAAAGAGTATCTGGCTGCGCAAGAATTGCAGTTGTTGGGTGAGACTGGAATGTCGGACGCTATTCAGATGTTTGTGGAGAAGGATGATATACATGCTATCGAGACGTAAGTTTTGTTCTCCTGTCCTTTTTGTGTTTGTTAATCGAGACGATTACGTTTCAGACACGTCGAGAAGTCTTTACGTGCATTGAGGAAGGGTGTGGCTAACAAAGAAGATTTGGACGAGGATGATCTCGAAGATCTGGTATGTCCCTCTCCGCATTTATACTGGCCAAACTCTCTCAATCGTTTTCCATGTGTAGTTAGCGAAAGCAAAGGAACAACACGAACAACAATATATAGAACATACCAAAGCCAAACAAACTAAGGGCAAGGTCAATCCATCATCCCTTTTGTTTGTGTGCACGCGGACTATTGACATCAAGAAATAACCTCTAGGCCAAAGCTCCGGCAGAACAATCCCCTGAATCTGATGACTCTATGCGTATGGACGTTGCCGCGGATAGAGACGGGTCTGATTTCGACGAAGACTCGGACGGACCTCCTCCGCCTAAGAAACGCGGTGCTGCTGCTTCTCGAACCGCTACCACTACTGGAGCTGGGCGTGGCAAGAAAGCTACGACGACGACCACGAAAAAGGCTCCTGCAAAGAAACCTGCGGCTGGGAGAGGGAGAGGAAAGAAAGCTGTTGAGGTAAATCAATCAACTTGGAACTTATGGTTGTCAATTCTCATGGTATACAGAGTGACGACGATGACGATGATGTCATTGAAATACCAAACGATGATGAAGATGACTATGAAGAGCCTGAAGAGGCGGTATCGAAAAAGGCAAAAAGCAGAGCTGCTGTACTAAGGTTCGTTTCCCCTCTCCAACAATTTCTTTATATATATTTCCTAACCCCCTCATGCAGCCAACCAGCTACGAAAAGGGCACCTGCGAGGAAGAAGGCTGTAGCGGAGAGTGGTTCGAGACAGAGTCAGTTGACTTTTCAACCTGCTGCTAGGAGTTCGAGAGCGGCTGCGACGAAGGCTAGAGGAAGGATGGTGAGTCCTCTATTGTTCTTTCGAAAAGTGATTGCGGGCTGAATGTGTGATAGGTTGAGGATAGTGATTGAGTGAGTGCGAAGAGAAATGATTCAGGGCCTTTGGTTAGTGGATGATGATCGAGCTTCGGGCTAATTTATTGGGGAGGGTGCTGGGAAGGTGTATAGAATTTTTTTTGATATTAAATTCACCCTGTTGTACTGCATTTCACTGGTCACGCAAGAATTTTATTTGGTGGGTGGAGCCGAAACGTTGAGAGTGGTAAGTCGGCAAGATGTATGACCATCACCAGGAAGATAAGTAAAGCATTCACTCAGAGCCTGGATGTCCTAGAGTGGGACAAAATGGGTCAGGATCCGGCAGTATATCATGCTCGGAACTTACTGAACAACGATATGTATGTGTCGACATCTTCTCACATGCCCTAAATTGAGGTGAATGTTTTTCGCTGGATCAAAAGTAACGAAGCCTTCTGGGGTGAAGCTAGGTAAGCTTGCTTTATAGACTACAGCTTCTGTGAACTCAGCCTCATGACAGCCCTCATAGGTAGCTAGGGAGTTCAATAACTTTGGAGCCAAAGAATCATGCTCCTTGATCTTATAAGGTATTCAGTTGCTCTGGAAAAGTAACCCAACTATGCACTAACCAGTCAATTAGCATCAGGAAAATGTTTTGGTCCTTAGTAGTATGACTTAGGACAAAATGCCTTAGTCATGCCTGTTGATGAAATACCTCAAGTTATACACTCAGTATGACATGTATGAGCAACTACTGTGCACTATGCACTATGCCACACATTTTCAATCATTTTATGCATGTTTACTATGGACCTGTATTGAGTGTACTTTGACACCATTGTTAAGTTTTTTTTGTCTCATTCTATTTTTGCTTATGACTCTATTTTTGTATTCACTCCATTCCACTTTCCCACTTTTCATCTATACCAAAACCTTACTCCTATCACTATACAGTTCTACTTTCATTCCTGTACAGTTTTTCTTCATGCCGTTCTTCACCGAGTATTTATCTTTTCAGCCACCGATAAATTTCACCTCAGTGGTCAACTTCGACTTCGTTGATGCTGAGTTGAGTAGTTACATGTACTGAGGTGTTATACAGTGGGGGACAAAACTGTTCCAATGTTTTGTACCTTTGCAAAGAATGCTATATACCAGCACACATAAAATGTTTAAAATCTTGGAGATATTTATGGATATACCTTAGTATCTACACTACCATTGTGTGATGTTATGTGGCTGTACAGTTATTATTGGTCATTATATGATCCTTTTACATCAGAGTATCATTGGAACGGTTTTGTCCCTGTACATTGAAAATACAGATTTGGCTACTTATCAAGGCAGAGGATACTATTTTCTGGCTATCAAAGCTACAAATGGTAGATTTGGTATTGATGCCATCAATATCTGATCAAATGCTGCTGATAAGATATCAGAATCCATCTATATGCTGCTCTATAGATATAATAATCTATTAGGTAGAAATTCATTAACTTTTACCTCACTATTGATATTTATTTACTGTATTTTGGCAAAACTCATATTAAGAGGCTGGTTGAACTCAATCCATACTATTTTAAAGCTGATTTGCTACTATATCACATTTGTTAAGCTCGTACTTGATATATTCTACCTATAATACTCTAGGATTGAATCATGTGAAAATTCCAAAATACATCTGAAAAGATTAACATTCAATAATACTTCATGTTTAGTAGTTATTTGAGCTTGTGCCCATCATATGCAATCTCACAGTACAATTTTTTTCATTTATACACACTAACACTTTTTACCCTCTGCTTGTAAAGCTTTTACACTTCCATCAGCATATTGTTTTCAGTTACATATGATTATAATCTATTATTCTCAATATTCTGAGCCTATTTGTATCGTGATTAGTCATCAGAAACAAGCCCTGGTGCACTTTTACAGATACTCTCTAGAGTCTACTATATATTTATGTAAATATGGGCTTGTGGAGGAAGGTCAAAGCTTTTGTTTGCTCTTTGATTGATTGTTACATAAGCACTAACATTTATAGCATTAATTGGAACAATCAGCTTTCCAGCAAGTGGGTTGCTTGTGTGCAAAAAATAGATGAAAGTATATTTCTACCTAAGTATGATCATATTTATGTCAGCAAATAAGTCTTTAAATGGCATAAATTACATAATTCAGTATATTATTGTACTTAGATAACTGTTTTAATGTAAATTACATCACAAGCCTTGAAGACAATGTAATAATAAGCTAGAGATTAAAGATTTACTACTTAATAAAGTATCTAATCTTTATAGTAGCATATAGATGGATTCTGATATCTTATCAGCAGCATTTGATCAGATATTGATGGCATCAATACCAAATCTACCATTTGTAGCTTTGATAGCCAGAAAATAGTATCCTCTGCCTTGATAAGTAGCCAAATCTGTATTTTCAATGTACAGGGACAAAACCGTTCCAATGATACTCTGATGTAAAAGGATCATATAATGACCAATAATAACTGTACAGCCACATAAAATCACACAATGGTAGCTTAGATACTAAGGTATATTCATAAATATCCTCAAGATTTTGAATATTTTATGTGTACTGGTATATAGCATTCTTTGCAAAGGTACAAAACATTGGAACAGTTTTGTCCCCCACTGTACTTATTCTGACTCATAGTTAGACTTGTTTCTTTCTTTAGGTGAATAAAACAAGTGGTCAACTTTGACTTCATTGATGCTGAGACTTGTTTCTTTCTTTAACTTGTTCTGCAGACTCCTGTTTTACTTGTATGTTTCACAAATACCCTTTACAACTATGAGGTTCTCTGTTGAGTATATAATCCCTACATGTATTCCATAGAATATCAGTTCAGTTCCACTTCTCTCTTTACTCTTACAAGCCTAACCAGATCTACTCTACACTCTAACTGTTACAATCCTATGACCCAGGACCATATGTTACTTCCCCATTTGCATATCTTCTCCCATATGTTTACTCAGTGGTTTCCCATTGTTAGTCAGACACCTTGGGTATACTTACTCAGCCCATTTCTACTTCCCTTATTAGGTAGTTGACTCTTCATATAAGTAGCAAAGTAATACACTGTATTCCTTACGCTTTACCAACTCACTATTTTCCCTTATCACTCTCAAGTCTTTGCCTTAAGTTGCAACCTGAGCTAATCACTATAAGGTTGTAACATTTGGTAAAGAATCACACAGCTCACCTTGCAGAAAGACCTCTAGTCATTGAGGCAGGAAACTGCAAAGCTCAAGTTTATGAGCACAGATGAACTTGAACAATTCAGAATCAATTTTGAAACCCTATTCTATGAAGGGCATTGAAGTGGGAACAGATTTGAACCCCTCAGACACACAGACAACCACAAAACAGAACAGTCATCAGAAAACAAAGAACCAGAACCTGAAGAACTGGAACCAACTATAGTACCAAAGAACACACCACTCAACAAAGATATCAACCAACTAGCAAAGGAACTTGAAGAACTTGAACTAAAGGAAATGGCAAGCAACACTACTGAACCAAAAACAAACACCCAGATTGACCACAGGGTCTTCATGGACCCTGGATTTTTTGAAGGAGATAGGAGGAAATTCAATGACTGGTGGAGAGGAATTGAATTCTGTCTCACATTCCATAAATACCAAGATTCCGACTCCAAAATCCTTATAGCCTTCATGTCTAAATCCCTCACTGATGCTGAAAAGAACTACAAAATCTATGACAAAGAACTTCCTGCAATCATCAAAGCCATCAAGAACTGGAGACATTGTCTATTAGATGCCAAACAACAATTCAAAATCTGGACTGACCATGAAAACCTAAAATACTTCAGAGAACTGCAAAAACTAAATGCCCAACAAGCCAGATGGTATCTCATGCTGCAAGAATATGACTATCTTCTCTGACACATCCCTGGAAAAACCAATGTCAAAACAGACATCTTATCCAGACTTTTCCGACATGAAACCGAGGAAGAAAACCCCAAAATCAAAATGTTCAAAGACTGCATCTACAAACCTTAACTGAACTACCCATGACACTTGAACTAACCCTACTCCATAACCAAAACTTCAGTATATGTTATGATTATGAACAATGTTTTCTTTTACAGAAATGATTACTTATGTAATTGTTCCAATAATGCCTTTCTATTCTTGTACTTGTATTTCACTTCTTTGATTGTTATATTTCTGTACTGTCTTCTGTGCCTTGATTATGAATGAACTCTATATAAATAGTAAAGAAGTCTTACATATAGATAGAAGAATTTCTATCTAGATATCTTTAGTTTCATTAAGCTTCTATCTCAGTCCCAAGCCATGCTTCATGCCCTGAGGATCAGTTATTAAGGATAGAGCTTCTTAGGATCAAAGTTATTAATAGATAGAGTCATGTAGTATATAAGATGTTGACTTGGCAATGTAGAAACTTTCCAATGTTTCTACTTGGTTAGGTGGAGACTTGAATATAGAGCCTTTCTCTAACTAAAGCCTAGAAGTGAGTTAAGCCTTAATTGCTTTATATTTGTGATATTGCTCTCTAGCTCTAGTTGCTTTGCATATCTGGGTTACTCTGAGATATTGATCATCAAAGAGGATCCTTTGTTACACTTAGGTAATCTGAGCATTTCCTACAATGTAACATCCTAGCTTAAGACCAGGCCAGAGTCACTATAACATTAAGTAGAAATGTTCCTCTTCCATGATCTGGAAAGAGTAGTCAACTTGCCGAGATACCCATCAAGTGCTCATAATACTAGTTGAACTTGGGTTACCAAAGATAACACTAGACTGCCCAATAAACTACTAGTTGTTGTCCTAGGAAAAGGATCAACTGACACTGGTAACTAGTGGATTAGTTACAGATTGCCTCTACCAATCAGAGCAGATTCCATGCTCATTAAATAATATGGAAGCTTCAAGGAGCTAAGAAGGATTATATCCAACTAAATCCTTGGGTAGAGTTCTTGTCAACAAAGAATAATTTGTTGAAGTCAGTAAAAACTATAAAACTTGACCAATAGAGGGTCTGTACTCGAAACAGTCAGTAAAAACTATAAAACTTGACCAATAGAGGGTCTGTACTTGAAACAGTCAGTAAAGACTATAAAACTTGACCAATAGAGGGTCTGTACTTGAAAGAGTCTGTAAAGACTAAACTACAAACAATCAATACTGTTATATCCCGTTTCCAGAACTTTCCGATCATTCCCGACGTTTCCTTTTCTATCTAGAACGCTCCATTTCCATTTCCGGTATGTTCCAAGGTATCCTGCTGTCAAGTTTCCTTTCGATGGGATCCGCTCGGGACCGTTGTCTTTTGGGTTCCTTTAACTGGTAAGTCCGCTTCCCGGAACTGGTAGTGGTTGGCTGGTTATGCCGTAGTTCCCTTTCCAGAACTACGGTTGCGCTCCCGCGGTCGCTCTACGACCAACGCAACGTGGGCCGTAACTTTCCAACGGCCAATGCGACTGTATCCGGATCGGTACTCATTCCTAATGCGATGCGACTGCTATATCTCTATTCCGATTCCTATTTCTATTTTCTGGAACTATTCCTTTTCCGTAATTTACTCCTGTATACCTTCGTATATAGGTTCCGCAATCCTGTATCTATTCCTCAGTCTGAAATCGACTTAGATTCTATTCCCTCTCGATTCCTATCTTCCTGCTAAGTGTTCCGCAACTTGCGTTCTATTCCGCTATCACTCTCTAGGCATCTGGAACCCGCTGGAGGGCACAGTGCGCCTTCGTGTCGCTGAGGCCAACGCCTATCTCCAAATCGGAACCGCCTAGTTCCGACTCTGTGGTCGTAGTCTTAACAGTATTTCAGACTCCCGCTCCAGCTGGTTCCACACTTTGCTTTTGTATGAGTTGCACTTGCAGTGTTACTTTCGCATCTGGTACTCCTCCTGGCGACATTCCACTTCCCCCTGCTCGTCAACCTAAACCTTGCAGTTCCGCAAAAACCTCGGATTCTCATACCCCTGTTTCCGAAACCCCTGACATGTCTCACCGAGTTTCTGGTCCAGGTTCTCGCACCCCTCAAGACTGGGAAGGTTCTCAATTGGTACCCCCTGGTCGCTCTCAGGAGGGTACTCCTGTTTCTGACGTTCCCAGTACTCACCGGAACCCCGGAACTTACGATGGATCGGGTGGAAGGGAAAAGGGTAAGGGAAGAGATGGTGGTGGTGATGGTGACGACGGAGGTGGAGATGGAGGTGGAGATCTGGGAGATGAGGATGGAGATGGAGAAGAGGATGGAGATGACAATGAAGACGGTCAACACGTTCCGAATCACGTTTTAGCCAACCTCCTATCAACTATCTCAGATACACTCACTCGGAATTCTTCGCAACCTCCCGCCAAAACTCCTAAAGTCACAATCAAGGGACCGACTTCATTCAACGGCAAGGAACCTCACAAGCTCAACAAATTCATTTTTCAGTGCTGCCTCTACTTCGAGGCTAATCCGAATCAATTTCCATCGCAACACACAAAGGTTTCCTTCGCTCTTTCTTATCTTTCCGGTTCCGCTCAAACTTGGTTTCAAACGACTCTCGAGGAGAATCCGATATGGGAATTAGTTCCCTGGTATAACGACTGGGACTTGTTCGTCAATGAACTCGTCTCCAATTTTGGTTCCTTGGATCCGGTAAACGAGGCTGTGGAAGAGATTGAGCATCTTACCATGTCCGCTAACGACCACATCAACAAGTATAATGTCTCATTTGCTTGTCTCGCATTGCGTCTTCACTGGCCGGATTCCGTTTTGGTCCATCGCTATTATCGCGGTCTTCCCGATCGCATCCAGGACGTCCTTTCCTCACTTCCAACCGACAAACCCTCCACTCTTCGGGAATTACGGGACCTGGCTATGCGCATCGACAACCACCACTGGGAACGCCATCGCGAACGGAACCGTGCCAACAAGCAATCCACTTCGAAGGACTCCAACCCGCAACAAAAGCAGAAGAACAAACCCGCAAATTCCAGCAACAACAATTCGCAATCACAATCATCGTCCTCCGGTAACCAATCCAACAACAATGCTAAACCCGGAAAACCTGCAAACGCAAATTCGCAATCCGGTTCCTCTTCCTCTTCCTCGAATCCTCTCGCAAACGTCCTTGGTCGCAACGGCAAACTCACCCCTCAAGAACGCCAGCGTCAGAAGGACAAGAACTTGTGTATGTTCTGCGGAGGAGGTGGCCATACCGCTGAAAATTGCCCGAAGAAGAATACCAGCAAATCCGACAACTCTAACAAGCCAAAGGGCCGATCAGCTGTAGCTGAAGGTACTTCCGCAAGTTCCGCTCCTGCGAGCTCGGGAAACTAATCCGCGGTCCCCTTGACTCTGCACAGGCGGGGGATCGCGTTGACACCCTCTGTGCTTCGGAGAGAGTTCGTCTCAACGCTTCCGCTCTTTCCGATCCAAATTCCCTTCGTGTTTTTCTTTCTCCTACGGACATTTCTTCAATTTCCGACATTCCTGCGCTGGTGGACAGTGGTTCGACTCATTGTTTTATTTCAAATTCCTTTGTTTGTAAACATGGTATCCCGACAGTTCCAATTCCTCCTGTTAAGCTTCATCTCTTCGATGGGACTTCTAGCTCTTTTGTTTCCGAGGTTGCAAAATTTCCTGTATCTTTTCCTACCGGTGAATCTATGACACTTTCCCTCTATGTCACTTCACTGGATCCGCAGACTCTAGTGGTTCTTGGGCACGACTGGCTGTCCTGCTACAATCCGTTGATTGACTGGGTTACTGGCCACATCACTTTCCATTCCACTCCTGTCGAGATTCCACCTACCCTTCGCGCGCTGCCTTCCGATGACACTGTGCCACGAACATTGGTATCAGATTCCATCACGGAAGCAACTTCCGATTCACCCGCCAGAATAGACATTCGTCTAGTCAATGCCGCTGCCTTTGCGCAAGCATCCCAACTTCCTGGCTCTCATCGCTTCGCCCTCAACCTTCGCTCAGTTATCGCTGCAGCATCCTCTGTCAAGGAATCTCCTGTCGACCTTTCCGCTATTCCGGCGGAATACCATGATTTTGCAGATGTGTTCAGCAAGTCCCGTGCGGATACGCTACTGACACATCGACACTACAATCTTAAGATCGACTTAGAGGACGGTACCGCACCTCCTATAGGTCCGATCTATTCCCTGTCGCAAACGGAACTTCAAGCTCTTTGCGAATTCATTGACGAAAACCTCTCTATCGGTTTCATCCGACCCGCAACCTCTCCCCATGGCGCTCCTGTTCTTTTTGTGAAGAAGAAGGATGGTTCCCTTTGTCTTTGCGTCAATTTCCGTGGTCTCAATCAGATTACTCGGAAAGATCGCTACCCACTTCCCCTCATTTCGGATCTCCTTGACTCTCCTTGCAAAGCTCGCATCTATACGAAGATTGATCTTTGGCACGCATATCACCTCGTCCGTATAGCGGAAGGCGACGAGTGGAAAACAGCCTTCCGGACTCGTTACGGGTCCTTTGAATGGCTCGTCATGCCTTTCGGTCTTAGCAATGCTCCCGCCACATTCCAGCGGTTCATGAACGACATCTTCCAGGACTTGCTAGACGTATGCGTTACCATCTACCTCGACGACATCCTCATCTATTCCGACGATCCGACTCAACACTGGAAACATGTCAGAGATGTGCTGAAGAGACTTTGCGAACATGGTCTCTATGTGCGAGCTGACAAATGCGAATTCAATTCTGACACGGTGGAATATCTCGGGTATATCCTTTCGACTGACGGTCTCACTATGTCTGACGACAAGGTCAAGACTATCCAGGACTGGCCGGAACCCCGGAAAGTAAAGGACATCCAGTCCTTCTTAGGGTTTGCAAACTTTTATCGTCACTTCATCTATGGCTATTCCAACATCGTGGTTCCTTTAACTCGCCTTACTCGCAAAGGGATCCCTTGGAACTTTGGTTCTGATGCTCGGAATGCCTTCGAGACCCTCAAGAAGGCCTTCACTTCCGCTCCCGTCCTCACCCACTGGATTCCGGACTCGCAAATCATCGTGGAGACCGACGCTTCTGACTACGCTTTAGCCGCTATCCTTTCCATCGTATCCCCTGACGGTGACATTCATCCTATCGCATTCCATTCCCGCACTTTCTCGTCTCTGGAACTCAACTACGACACTCATGATAAAGAGCTTCTCGCTATCTTTGAGGCGTTCCGCATCTGGCGTCATTACCTAGAGGGGGCTTCCCTTCCAATCGATGTCGTTACCGACCACAAGAACTTGGAATATTTCGCAACTACCAAGCTCCTTACCCGTCGGCAGGTATGATGGTCGGAATACCTTTCGCAGTTTAACTTGGTCATCCGTTTCTGACCCAGTAAACTAGGAACAAAGCCGGATGCTTTGACAAGACGCTGGGACATCTACCTAAAAGGGGAGGATAAAGGCTACGCTTCGGTCAATCCGCACAACTTCTGTCCAGTATTTACTCAAGAACAACTCACTTCATCTCTCTGCGCCTCATCCCTCGCGACCCCTGTGTTCCGTGCCGCTACTATCATAGATCTTTCGCAACTCCATTCCAACATCCTTTCCGCACTTCCCGAAGATCCCATTGCTGCACAACACCTCGCGTCGCCCCAAGGGAGATGGTCTCTCACTTCCGATGGCTTCCTTAGGCTTGATGACCAGATCTATGTTCCCGACGCTAACACTTTACGACTTCACATCACGCAATATCACCACGACCATATCCTGGCTGGCCACTTCGGTCAGAATAAGACTCTGGAATTAATCTGAAGGAGTTATACGTGGCCCGGAATCCGCGACTTCGTCAAGCACTTCTGCAAGAGTTGCGTTACCTGCATGCGATCCAAACCTCAATGTCATCGACCCTACGGGACTCTCAAGCAGCTTCCGATCCCGGAACGTCCATCAGCAAAAGGTTTGGCTACTTGAAGCTACTTGAAGGTACTTGAGGGCTACTTGAAAATTCTCAAGTAGCTCTCAAGTACCTTCAAGTAGCTTCAAGTAGCCAGACCTTTTGCTGATGTCCCTGGCATTCTATCTCTATGGACTTTATCGAGAAACTTCCGCAATCCTCTGGATTCGATAGCATTCTAGTTATCGTGGACCGCCTCACGAAACAAGCCATATTCATTCCGACATACAATACCATTAATTCCGCTGAACTCGCTCGACTCTTCGTTATTCACGTATTCTCCAAGCACGGTGTTCCATCCCATGTTACTTCCGATCGTGGTTCCGAGTTTGTATCTCATTTCTTCCGCTCTCTTGGCCAAGCACTTGACATGAAACTCCATTTCACTTCCGGATATCATCCCAAAGGCGACGGTCAAACGGAACGGACGAATCAAACTCTGGAACAGTATCTCCGCATCTACTGTAACTATCAGCAAGACAACTGGTTGGAACTCCTCCCGCTTGCGGAATTCACATTCAATAACGCTCCCAGCGCTACTACCGGTATCTCACCTTTCTTCGCGAATAAAGGCTATCACCCATCCCTCGCTATCCATCCCGAACGCGACCTCGCATCCTCATGAGCTTGGGAATTCGCTATTGATCTCGACGAACTTCATGCTACTCTCAAATCCAAAATCGCATCCGCTCAACAACGCTACCAGGTATCCGCTGATGCTCATCGGTTACCAGCACCCGACTTCGGAATTGGTCAAAGAGTATTCGTCAAGGCAAAGTATTTCCGCACTACCCGACCGTCGAAGAAACTTTGCGAAAAGTATCTTGGTCCTTACAAAATTATTGCTCAGGCCGGAACCCATTCCTTCACTATCCGACTTCCAGATTCTATGCGTGCCATCCATCTGGTATTCCATGTCTCCATGCTCGAACCCACAACTACCAATCAAATTCCGGATCGTGTCCAACCTCCTCCAGATCCTGTTGACGTCGAAGGCGAACTGGAATACAAAATATCTCGCATTGTCAACTCCAAGATCGATCGCCGGAGGGCGTGCAAGTTATTGTACAAGGTATTGTGGATGGGCTATGAGGATACCGACGAGGAATTCTCTTGGCTTCCCGCAACGGAACTCAGCCACGCAATGGAATTGGTTTCTGATTTTCACGCTGCTTACCCCGCTAAGCCTAGTCCTCTCCCGCTTTAGTTTTCCGCTAATCCCTTTCCAATTCTCTTAAGTCCTTTCTGATTTCCTCAAGTTCATATCATTTCATTTTTTCTTATCATTCCAATTTCTTTCAAGTCATTCCATCGCATTCAATTCGGATTTCCAAGACAACCTCAACTACAAGTATCCTAAAAAGTTCAATGCTCAAGAAACAAATATACATTGGAGAGGCGCTGGAACCAATCACATCCGCCCTCCTGATCCTCCAGGGCTTCCGCCATACCTCGATCCCGATTCCCTGGCCCTATCTCCATAGTCCATCCACCTCTCCGACCTTTCCGTCCCATACCGACTCCGGCGACCTTCACCCTCACAACGCGCATCCGTGTTCAACCTCATTGCATCCACGAGTCCCCTCATCTCTCGTGTCTGCTCCTCCGCTGCCCTCCTTGCTCTTTCCTGCGCCTCCGTATTGCGCTCCAATGCCTCCAAGTTTTCCCGCCACGACTCCAAGCTTTGCCTCTTCAAGGCATTCACCTCCTCAACCGCTTTCCGGGACCTCGCGCTCTCATCCGCACTCCACACTGTTTCAATCCTTAACCTCTTCAGTTCCGACGCAACCCCATCCACGGAATACTGCGGAACTTCGATGTTGGGTTGCGGGTTAGACATGGAACGGGGGTGGGCGGGTGAGCGACGAGGGAGATCCTTTTCGGGATTGGGGGCGGGCGACGGTGATGACTCCGAAAGGAATAGTCGCGTTTTAGGAGTTGGCCTTGGAGCCACCGGAGGCTTCTTGTTGAAGGGAACAGTGGTGGTAAGGGGGGCGGGAGTGGGGACCGGAACGGAACTGCTAGGTGAAGTTCCGCTTGTCAGCAGCTGGCCGGTGATGGGATGGTATACGTGCCTGTCGGGTACTGGAACAGGTGTGGCGGTTTCCTTTTCCTTCCTCTTCTTAGTGGCAGGACCTTGTGAGGAGTGTGCGCATCCCTTCCGCTGCTTTGAACATTCCACACATGCGGTCCCGGCGGTATGGGTCCAGCAGACGAGGCTTCGATGGGCGCATGACTCGCATTTGGTTGAGTAAACGTGGGTGCCAGCCTGCGGAATCGTTCGTGAGTCGATCTCGACAATTGGGATCAGTTTGCGCACTGGGGGTACCTTGATGCTCGCCCACTCTCCCTCATCCACTTTTCCGCTACCTCACTTCGACAATCGGGTTGTCTTCACGATCGCGGTCGTGTCCTTCGCCTTCGCTTTTGCTTTCGGAACCTCCACGTTTTCCTCGGCACCCTTTCCACCCTCATCGGAACCCGACCTCTTGACTTCCACAACCTCTCCTTTGGCATCGACATCCATCGCATCTCCCGCGGCTGCTTTTTCTTTTGCGGCATCAGCGTCCCGCTTCACGGCCCATGCGGTAAACTCGGCTGCAGTCATTTTTGAGAAGTCGGGGGTGATGTTGGCGATTGGCTGGGACATTGCGGGAAGGATGGGGGAACTCAAATCGTTCCAAGTCCCTTCTTATAAGCATCCCGACACATTCCAATTCCGGATCTACTGCTTGTCATCGCAACGCGCTTTTAATTTCCATTGCCTCATTCCGTGCCACGCTGCCCTTAAGGTTCGGATCCTCAGCTTCTATTTTCGCTCCCGACGAAGTTCTATTTTTTATCCAGGCGCATTCCCTTATCGATGCGGCCTCGAGGCTCGGCCTTAAGGGGAGGATACTGTTATATCCCGTTTCCAGAACTTTCCGATCATTCCCGACGTTTCCTTTTCTATCTAGAACGCTCCATTTCCATTTCCGGTATGTTCCAAGGTATCCTGCTGTCAAGTTTCCTTTCGATGGGATCTGCTCGGGACCGTTGTCTTTCGGGTTCCTTTAACTGGTAAGTCCGCTTCCCGGAACCGGTAGTGGTTGGCCGGTTATGCCGTAGTTCCCTTTCCAGAACTACGGTTGCGCTCCCGCGGTCGCTCTACGACCAACGCAATGCGGGCCGTAACTTTCCAACGGCCAATGCGACTGTATCCGGATCGGTACTCATTCCTAATGCGATGCGACTGCTATACCTCTATTCCGATTCCTATTTCTATTTTCCGGAACTATTCCTTTTCCGTAATTTACTCCTGTATACCTTCGTATATAGGTTCCGCAATCCTGTATCTATTCCTCAGTCTGAAATCGACTTAGATTCTATTCCCTCTCGATTCCTATCTTCCCGCTAAGCATTCCGCAACTCGTGTTCTATTCCGCTATCACTCTCTAGGCATCCGGAACCCGCTGGAGGGCACAGTGCGCCTTCGTGTCGCTGAGGCCAACGCCTATCTCCAAATCGGAACTGCCTAGTTCCAACTCTGCGGTCATAGTCTTAACAAATACCAAGACTGTGGTCTGGTATTGACATAGTTTTAAAACTACAGCATCTACTACTGATATTACATTTGAAAGTAAGAAACAGGATAAAACAGTTTGGAAAGACAAAGGAGAAAGTAACTGGTACTATTATGACAAAGAAAAGGGACAGTCTTTTTATCTATTGAAGGAAGATAACAAGGAAGTACAAACAGAATATACTGAATACCCTTCAGAGAGTTACCAAGAATCAACACAACCTTTGAAAAGGAAGAAGATAAGAAAGAATCTGGAGGAATCACCTTTGGTGAAGCTATCAGACAACTTAGAGAAGAAATCTCTGCCTCAGTCTGGTCCATGGCATAAGATCCCACGGATGCTGAGCAGTAACAGCAATCTTCTTGATGTGCTCATCAAAGAAGGTATGCTTGGCAGCCCTGGTGACCCACCTAAAATTGGCATGGGACTCAGCAGATTTCTCCACCATGTGCCACACCTGTGCCTTGCTACATGCCCCATTCCACCAAGATTTGGAATGAGTTGTGATGACCTTCTCCTCTAAATGGGAAGCCTATGCAGAGAAGAAGCAATGGGAGATAGCACACACACACTCCTGTATTTGCCACTCTGCACCCAGGTCATCATGCCTAATGACCAAGAGCCCATTGAGGGGCTTAGCAAAGAATGCCCCTTCTTTGTCTGAACCCCATTCTATAACTCTCCTGGTGATCCTGAAATGTGTCTCAGTCACTGGGAGCCTGGTGAGGATTGGCACATGGTCTGAGGACTCTGTGGTGTCATGTAAGAGGAAAGGAGCTTTGCCCCCCTCAAAGTGAACCCCTGTGAAGATGAGATCAATCACAGAGGCATTAAGTTGGCAATCATGTGGGAAATGAGTGTCGCCATGATTAGAAGGCCTCCTCCGAAAGAGGCCTAGGTCAGAGGCAGTCTCAATGAGAGTCTGTGTAGGTCCCCAGTGATCCAAGACAGCAGGGTCCCACAACTCCGAGTGGCAGTTGAAATCCCCTCCCATAAAGGAGAGGTTTGGAAGGGTATCCACCAGCTGGGAGAGCCAGTAGATGGCAGAATGTGCACTATCAGAGTACACATTCATCAGATGAACCAGATGACCTCTCAGAAAAGAGAGAGATGACCTGGAAGTCAGGATCGCCAACCAGGTCGACACAATGCATCAGCCTGAGGGATTTAAGACAATGGTGCACATAAGGTGTAACATGCCCTGTCTTGTGAGGTTTTGGCCTGGGCTTGATAAGGAGCCAGTCCAGGTGGGTGGGAGGACCCTCCACCAGGTCCCCCAGTAGGGAGGTGGTGGAGTGAGTACATCTAATGAGCCACCTAGGAGGCTCTTGAATGAACCACACATCATAGTGACAAAATGTATTGAGAAGGTATTCCATATGTGACCAGCTACAGTTCACATCCTGGACAAGTATGCTAATCTCTCTCAATGGTGTACTAGGGGGGGCCCTAGACATTATGAGTGGGATCAGTGGGTTTGTTGTGAGAGTGCTTAGGCAGAAAGTGCACCTCAAAGTACTTCTTCTGGATCTACTCATGATCAAAGCAGTGTTTCCAGAAGGGGCATTTGCAGTCCACCACTGTGTGGGCACCCCTACAATTAGGGCACACAAGTGGGTGGGGGCAGGGTTCACCAGCTGGGGTAGCAGGAATGGGAGGGGTCGCTTTTGGATGGCCTTTGCAGCATCCAGCTGAAGTGCAGTGGTTAGCAGGCATGTGAGGCCCTAGGCAGCAGTCACAGTGAGCAAATTGCTCCCTGCAGACAGACAAAATGTGTCCCCATTTCCAGCAGCACTGGCACTGGGGAGTACTGGGGTTGGCCTTGGCCCTTGCAATGTGCAGGACAAGGTTACTGAAGTGAAACAGCTTCCCAGCAAGGTGCTTGAGAGCCACCCAGATTTAGAGTCCCAGACCACAAACTACACAGTGGAGGTATTGGAGGCCCTGGAATTAGATGCAAGCCTGACAGGGCCCACAAGGTTGAAGTAAGGTGCAAGCTGTGACACTCACATAGCCTCCTCAATGGCAGCAGGAGAGGTTGGAGTACCATCCCCAGCAAATTGGGGAACATCCAGGATCTTGCAATAAGACCTGGATGCTGGAGCAAAGAGGGAAAGGGGGGAATAACTTCTCCCTCCCTAGGAAGACCTTCATTGACAGCCTGCGCACACAGGTCGATGAGCTTGTCAGAGGTGATGGGCATGTTGGTGGCCATTGACCACCTCTGATACACCTTGGACATGGCTTCAACTTGCAGAGGCAAGCCTTTGGCCATGAGGAACTGGTTGACAACAGTTGTGCACCAGACTAAGTTGAGTTCCAAGGGGGAGTCCCTAGGAGCCTTGATGAGGATTTGGCACCTGGAGGGGCCAGAGGTGGTAGACTTCAGGGGGGGGGCACCCCTTGGTCTGAGGAGAGGATTGGCCAGACTCTGCCTGCTTATGTAGTTGCTTATGCAGGGCAACAATCTGGTCAGCAGACAGGTTCAGGAAGGTCTGGGCAAGAACAACCAGGCTATTCCCTTGGGGTTGGGGCCTCATGCCTCAAGGAGGAGGACAAACAGGCACCGGGGCAGTGGCCGCTGCTGCATAGCTGGGCTTAGCAGCAGGGGTGTTACGACCTTATAGCAATTAGCTCAGGTTGCAACTTAAGGCAAAGACTTGAGAGCGATAAGGGAATATAGCGAGTTGGTAAAGCGTAAGGAAATACAGAGTATAACTATGCTACTTATAGAGGAGTCAACTACCTAATAATAGAAGTAGAAAGCGGGCTGAGTAAGTCTGCCCGAGGGGTCTGACTAACGATGAGAACAAGTACACGAGGTAGGCAAGGCGAGCATATGGAAGTGGGGTAATAGCACATGGTCCTGGGTCAGGGGACGATAACGGAAATAGATCGTAACATCACCCTCCATTCAGGCTTCAGATTCCAATCGAAGCGAAATTAGACGTGTGCGAAGAGGTTGTTCAAGAGTTTCCTCTTGGTGTCGGCCATGATCCATTGGTCGGTTCTCTCATTGAATCTGATGAAGTGGGGGGCGTTATCTCTTCCTCCAATAATGATGCGCACAGGTAATCCCTTGAAGGTTTCGTCCTTTCCTTTCTTCATCAGCAAGACAGTGAGAATAACGTTCCAGTACGCGGTCCTTTCTCCGGGAGATTTGTATCGGTTATCGTTGTGGGCGAATGCATAGGTGGTGGGGGGTTTGATTTCAGCAGGTATAGAGGCGGGTGGAATGAAGTTCAGATAACGGTGGAGACAATCGGCTTCTTCGGCTAGTTCGGGGGAGTGGATATTGGAGATACGGTCCAAACCTGGGGGTTTGTTTCCCTTGTTGGAGTCTTCATCCATGGGGTTGTCTTCTTGCTTCGGAATAGGCAAGGGGGTGGGATCAGGGATGGGTATAGCTTCAGCTGGTGGAGTGTTGGGTCTGGTTTCGGGTTCCAGTCAATAGAGTTTACAGATTGCGTCTGCGGCGGCTAGTTCTTTGGCGGATCCAACTCGATCTAGGACATCGAGCATTCTGGCTGAGTGACAGGCGATAGAGTGGGCGTTGAATTTGATGTGGGTGCTGGTGATTTTGTTCAATTCGGAGAGGATTTTGTTGAAGTGTTCAGCTACGATTCCTTCGTCTCCTCCACACAACCTGATAGGAGAGATTACTGTTCCTGCGATGTTCTGAGCATTGTTGTTTAGTTGGATGATGGAAGCTCCTATTTCTCGGAGTTGTGCCATGGCGTGTAGGATTCTAAGGAGGTAGCGGCGTTGGGAGAGGGTAGAGTGTCTGCGTTGGATGTATTCGGAGTGCATGGCTTGGTCAACGGGGATGGCGATGGTGCGTAGGGTCGGGTTGGTACTGGGGTTCATGCTGGCTAGGAGTTCAAGCAGAGGAGCGTATTTAGCAGTGAGCGCAATGTTGGGCAGATATGGGATGAGAAAAGAAAAAGAGGGAAACGGTCTGGTTTTATATTATTCCTTCCTCCCTGTTAGGCAACTTCTACTGTTGCTGGTTGTTTTCTTCTGCCGGTGCTTCCCATCCGTCTCCCCATGTTCCATTCGCGGCCCATCCATGGGTATTCGGATTAATCTCCTCGGTGAGATCTTTCAACTCGTCCTCCATCATCTGCAACTTCCTTATGATCTTCTTGATCAGCTGCCTTTCCTTCCTCATGACCTTTACCATGTGGTCTTTTTCTTCCTCGTTCACTGGGTTTACTCCTTTCGGGCGATCGTAGATGAGTGGGATGTAGGTGTGGGCGTAACGGTTGTCCACGTCCGTTACCGCACTGTAGATTTCGATGAGCTCTCGTTTGGCGGAGCTCCGGAAAGAGTCGATGATGAGGTTGTGGTAGGCCTCTTGTTTGGGGGTAGAGAGGGTTTCGGCGGTGTTCTGGGTGCTCATGATGTCTTCTTCGAACCAATAGACGATGCTATACCGGTGGTAGTGTGGTTGTTTTCCTTTTATATTCACAGGAGGTTGTTGAGTTTCCTATATTCGGATAGAAGGTCCTGTGCGTTCTCAAGGTCGGCTGCGGATTGCCATGTGTCCTCGGAGTTGTCATAGCCTTTCCAGTGTACCAGGTATTGAGTTCCTCAGCCTTTCTTCCTATGTCCACGGATTTCTTCTACTTTGTATTCTTCTTCATTGTTAATAATATCTGGGGGGGGTGGAGGTGGAGTCTTTTGACAGTTGAACTTGGGTTCGTTGAATTTGGTGAGAAGAGAGGAATGGAAGACGTCGTGTATAGCCCAGGTTTCAGGTAATTTTAGATGGAAAGAGGTTTCTCCAATGGGTTCCAGAATTTCAAAGGGTCCGTATCGTTTGTTGTCGAATTTTTCAAAAGGGCGGTTTGATCGTATGTTGGTTGCTTCAAGGAAAACTAGGTCTCCTTTAGATAAGGGGTTTTTCTGCCGTTTCATATTTCCGCGTTCGGTCATGGTGGAGTTGTATTCTTCAAGAGCTGCTCATGCTTCATTTCGGGTTTTTTCTAATTCCGCAGAGAAGTCGTTGGCCAGGGGGTTATCCGAGTTAACGATTAGGTTTCCTTTCCATGGGTGAATACCGTAAGTGAGGAAGAACGGAGTTTGCTTTGTTGCGGCGTGGGTTTTGTCATTATATTGGAATTCCGCGGTGGGGAGCCATTTTGCCCAGTCATTTTGTTTGTAATTGACGAAGTTTCGTAGGTAGGATTTGACTTCTTGGTTAATCCTTTCGGTTTGACCGTCGGTTTGAGGATGATAGGCGGTAGATAGATTTCTTTCAATTCCTAGGGCGGAGCACAACTCTTTCATGAATTTGGAGGCGAACTGGGGGCCTCTGTCACTGATGATGCGTTTGGGTATTCCGTGTATGCGCCAGACATCTTTCTTGTAAATTTCGGCTAGTTGTCTTGACGTGAGGGTAATTTCGGTGGGAGTGAGGTGGATCATTTTGGAGAAGCGGTCAACAATTACGAGTATGGCATCGTGTTCCTCGGATTTGGGTAGAGGGCCAATCAAGTCAATGGATATTTCTTGCCATGGTGCTTCGGGGACAGGTAGGGGTTTGAGGGGTGTGTGACCAGGTTGTCGGTTGATCTTGTTTTTCTGGCATTCGGTACATCCTTTCACATATCTTTTGACGTCCGTTTTGATCGTGGGCCACCAGAAGGTTCATTTCACAAGTTCGAGCATGCAGTAGGAACCGGGGTGTCTGATATCAGGTGGGTTGTGGTGGTCCAAAAGTATGGATTCTCGAAGTTTGGGTTCATCTGGTATGTAGATTTTTCCATTTCGGTAGATTATGCCGTTCTCTTCCCAGAATTGGTTGGGTCTCTTGTTCTTTTCTTGGATGACACGGTTTTCTTGGTATTGGGAGTTACTAATCTGTTTTAGAATGTCGGGGTCGGCGAAGATTGAGAAGTTTTGATTTAGGAGCATGGTGGTCTCTAGTGAGGTGGGAATTTCAGATAGGGTTCTTAGGATTATGCGGTCTTTGAACATTTCGATTTGGGTTTCTTCTTCAGGGGTTTTGTGTTGGAAAAGTCTGGATAGAATGTCTGCCTTGACATTTGTTTTACTGGGGATATGTCGGAGTAGATAGTCGTATTCTTGGAGCATGAGATACCATCGGGCCTGACAGGCGTTCAGTTTTTGGGGTTCGTGGAAGTACTTGAGGTTTTCGTGGTCAGTCCAGATTTCAAATTGGTGTTTGGTGTCTAGCAGGTAGTGTCTCCAGTTCTTGATCGCTTTGACTATGGCGAGAAGTTCTTTGTCGTAGATTTCGTAGTTCTTTTCTGCGTTGGTGAGGGCCTTGGACATGAATGCGACCGGGTGCCATTTTCCTTCTTGTTCTTGGGATAAGACTGCTCTGATTCCTACGTTGGATGCGTCGGTTTCGAGTCTGAATTTTCCTTCATTGTCTGGTAAGGCTAGGACGGGTTCGTTGGTGATGGCGGTTTTGATGGCTTCAAAGGCGTTTTGTTCTTCGGTGGTCCATTTCCAGGGTTTTGGTGTCTTACCTCCCTTCAAGGCATTGAGCGGTGCAGCGAGAGTGCTGAAGTCCTGAATAAATCGTCGATAGAAATTTGCAAAACCGATGAATCGTTCGATGTCTTTTACACAGGTCGGGGTTTTCCAGTTTCGGACCGATTCGACTTTCTCAGTTTCCATGCTTGCTTGGCCGTCGCCAATGACTGTTCCGAGCATCGAGATCTTGGTTGCGTTGAACTCGCATTTGGTTCGTTTGAAACACAAGTTATTTTCGTCCGCTATTTTTAGGAATCATAGGGTTCGTTCTTCTAGTTCGGGTAAAGAGTCAGCGGGAATGGCGAAGTCGTCGATGTAGTTGACTAGTGAACCGTCTTGGATCATTTCCCGGAAGATGGTGGTCATCCAGCGAGAGAAGGTAGCTGGTGAGTTGCACATTCCGAAGAACATTACTGTTGGTTCGAAAAGTCCACGATTAGTGAGGATGGCACCTTTCCATTCGTCTCCTTCTTTGATTCGTACATTATTGTATCCCCAAATGATGTCAAGTTTATTGAAGTACTTGGCGTGTTTCAATTTTCCGATGACTTCACTGATTAGTGGCAAGGGGGTTTTATCCTTTATGGTGACCATGTTAAGTTTGCGATAATCCTGACATAGTCTCAGCGATCCATCTTTTTTGGGTACGAAGAAACAAGGGGCAGCGTAAGGACTTTTGGAAGGTCGGATGCGTTTGGTGGCGAGGTTTTCGTCCAGGAATTTGTTGAGTTCGATTTCTTCCTTTGGAGTCATCTCGTAAACTTTTGCGTTGATTTCGTTTGGGGCGTCCAGTAGTAGGTTGACCTCGTGATCCCATTGAGTTCGCTTTGGTAGTTTGTCGAAATTCTTTTTGTTGAAAAGGTGGGTGTATGGCCTCATGTATTCCGGTAGGTCGAGGGGGTTAGTCGGGTCAGGTTCTTTTTCTTCTTCGAAGTCTTCCCATTTGGTTTGGAGACGTCGCAGGTGTTCCGGGAGTGAGAAGTTGGTGTGTTTAATCGAACACTCAGGTGGACATCTTGAGAAGGTTACAGTTCCTCGGTTCCAGTCGATTTCTGGGTTGTGTTTGGTTAACCAGTCGTGTCCGATAAAAATATCTGCCGAGTCTAGTTCGGATACCACTGCGTTGATGGTTTCTTGGTGTCCTTCTATGTTTAGGTCCAGGTTGACGAATTTGGTGATGGGTTCTTTTCCGCTTGGAGTTCCGTCGGCGTTGGTTGCCAGAATGGGGTGGTCGAGTTTGTGGGTGGGAATTCTCTGTTTATGGATGGTTCATTTGTCGATGCAAGTGTGGGTGCATCCAGAGTCGAGCATGGTTTTGGCTTGGAACGTTTCTCCGTTGGGTTTGATGATTTTGGGTTTGAGTATTAACTCCTGCACTCCTAGTCGTTTCTGAGGACAAACATATCGATTTCTCATACGGCTAGATACATTGGTTCGCGAGTTCGTGCCTACTCCGAACCTTTGGGAAAATCCTGTTGGGTTTCTTCGGCAGTTCCTTCCTCTCCAGTGGTGATGGCCCTAATTTTGGTTTGTTTCTTGGGGCTTTGGCAGACCTTGGCGATGTGGCCTGGTTTGCCACAATTATAGCATTCGATGTTGGATCTAAATCCTTGGTTTCGACATTCCTTCTTTATGTGGCCAAACTTGCCGCATTTAAGGCATTTGGGCTTTCCGTTGGTGTCCCATTCTAGTTTCCTAGCTCTGATTTCCATGGGTTGTCCACTTCCTCCGTAAGTGACTCCGGTAGCAGTGCGGTGATTGTTTTGTCATCTTTCTGTGTCTTCCCATCCTCTCCCAACAGATCCGATGGCGGCGACCCATCCTTTGAGTGAGGTGGGGATGGCATTCGGGGGATATCCCAAGATGGTGTGGATTACATCTGATCTGGTGTGTTGTTTCAGGAGGTAGAGCGCATGGTCTTCGCTGGATCGGGATTGGCTGACCAGGGCAACGAATTTGACAAGGAAGTCATTGGTGTGGAGGTTTCCTTGTTTAAAGGACTCGATCTTGTCCTTAGCAATCTGCTGTTCGTTTCCAGGTGAAAATGCCTCTACGATTTCTTCGGCAAAGACTTTCCAGTCTGCGGTATCGTCTCCTTTGATGATCTTATCTTCCCATTTCTTGGCGAACCATCCTGGGATTTCTCCTCTCAGGCGGTTGGTGACAAGGAGTATCTTCGAATCTGCGTCGTTATATTTGCTGAATCTGAGGAAAATCTCCATTCCCCTCCACCAGTCATTAAACTTGTTCCTATCTCCATGGAAAAATCCTGGTTCCATGACATCCTTGTGGTTGATTTTGTTGGTGGACTTTGTTTCGGTGTTGCTTGCCATTTCTCTTAATTCTAGTTCTTCGAGTTCTTTTGCTAGTCGGTTTAGGTCTTCATCGAGTGGCGTGTTTTTGGGTATTTGTTCTGGGTCTGGTTCTTCTGATTCCTGTTCGTCCTTCTCGGATGGGGGTTCTGTTTCTTGGTCTTCCTCGTGTCTGAGGGCTTCAAATCTGTTTCCGTTTCAGTGTCCTTCAAAGAAAACTGTTTCAAAATCGATTCCGAATAGTTCTGTGTCGTCTGTGCTCATATACTGAGCTTGTCGCTGTTTCCTGCCTCAACGACTAGAGGTCTTTCTGCAAGGTGAGCTTTACGACGCTTTACCAAATGTTACGACCTTATAGCGATTAGCTCAGGTTGCAACTTAAGGCAAAGACTTGAGAGCGATAAGGGAATATAGCGAGTTGGTAAAGCGTAAGGAAATACAGAGTATAACTACACTACTTATAGAGGAGTCGACTACCTAATAATAGAAGTAGAAAGCAGGCTGAGTAAGTCTGCCCGAGGGGTCTGACTAACGATGAGAACAAGTACACGAGGTAGGCAAGGCGAGCATATGGAAGTGGGGTAATAGCACATGGTCCTGGGTCAGGGGACGATAACGGAAATAGATCGTAACAAGGGGTAGCCTTAGTCTTGCCCTTGCCGCCAGGCAGACCTGCAGACTGGGCATTGAAACACTTGGAACCCCTAGCAAACTGGGGCACCTTCTTTGGAGGGGGCTGGTGAGGCCCTTGCATGTCAGTGTTGACATCCTTGGCTGCCAGAGCAGGTATGCTAGCTGGAGGAGCAGGAGCAGGAGTTGAGGAAGGGGGAACCAGTGCTTGGAGGATGTCAAAAGGCATGATCCAAACACCATTATGTTCAAACTGGACCTGACCCCAAGGGTCACAGCCAGCAAAGTCAGCAACCATGGCAATACCATTGCCTAGGTCAGAAAGGAGGGTGGGATCAAAACTGTGGAGAGAGAGGCCACTGAAGGAGCTCAGAAACTCCCTCACAACCTTGAGCGATGCAGCCACAGTGGCCACATCTGAGCTACCTTTTCAATCAAGTAAATGTTTTTCAAATATTGGAAGTGGTTTGGAGTGACATAACAGGAGTGACATGTCACAGGATAGTGAAAACAACATGAGAATATCATTATGTAACACTAAGCAGCAACAAAACCTTTCCAATGGTCCTCAATCTTAAACCCTATTGAAAATGTACTTAAATTTAGAGCACAGCTACAAGATTGTACATACACATAAAAAAGATGCTGATATACCTTCCTGTATATTTTCATGATTTTACACAATGTATTTGGACTGCCATAGCATGTTCTTTGCAAGTGTACAAAACATTAGAAAGGTTTTGTTGCCCATTGTATATTATACATTTATGAGACAAAAACATAACAAAAAAACAGTAGCATATGACAGTGTCAGACTATACATAATTTGTGTTCACCTTCACCAAACTTGTATCTCCATACTCTATACTCTGTCCCCTGAGGATCAGAAGGTCAAAAGAAAAAAGTCTATACTTACTTTCTCTGCCTCATGTACTTCTTTGTTGGTAAGGAACAATACAGTATTTCCACCCCTCAACATTTCCAGGAATAATAGCAACTTGACCACCCAAAACTGCACCACACACAAGAACTTGTAGATAGGGTGATTCTTGTAAGAACAATTTTGTTGCATCATCAATAACCTTGTGAAGTCAAGAGAAAACAATGAATAACAAACTACAATTCATTGACTGATGTACTTACAGTCTGATTATATAGAAGAAAAATAGTGAGGCACAGACCACAAATTAGGGACTGATGTACTTACAGCCTAATCCACCAGATTTGTGGAAGAGAAATAGTCAATAACAGACCACACTTCACCAACTCATGTACCTACAATCTGATCCATAGAATTTGTGGAAGAGAAATTGTCAATGACAGACTACACTTCACCAACTGATGTACTTACAGGCTGATCCATCAAATTTGTGGAAGAGAAATAGTCAATGACAGACCACACTTCACTAATTAATGTGCTTACAAGCTGATCCATGAGATTTGTGGAAGAGAAATTGTCAATGACAGACTACACTTCACCAACTGATGTACTTACCCACTGATCCATGAGATTTGTGGAAGAGAAATAGTCAATGACAGACCACACTTTACCAACTGATGCACTTACACGCTGATCCATGAGATTTGTGGAAGAGAGATAGTCAATGACAGACCACACTTCACCAACTTATGTACTTACACGCTGATCCATGAGATTTGTGGAAGAGACATTGTCAATGACAGACCACACTTCACCAACTGATGTACTTACATTCTGATCCATCAGATTTGTGGAAGAGAAATAGTTAATGACAGACCACACTTCACTAACTGATGTACTTACACGCTGATCCATAAGATTTGTGGAAGAGAAATTGTCAATGACAGACTACACTTTACCAACTGATGCACTTACCCACTGATCCATGAGATTTGTGGAAGAGAAATTGTCAATGACAGACCACACTTCACCAACTGATGTACTTACTTGCTGATCCATCAGATTTGTGGAAGAGAAATTGTCAATGACAGACAACCAATCACCAACTGATGTACTTACTTCCTGATCCATGAGATTTGTGGAAGAGAAATTGTCAATGACAGATCACACCTCACCAACTGATGTACTTACCCTTTCAACCATGTAGATTCCATTATTATTCAAGTCAATATTTATATCCTTGTAGTAAACCTGTCGAAACATCCCCCTTTTACCAAGTTCACTTGGAAATTCCTGTAACAATAGTCAGACATTCCTATGTATGATACCAAGTCAGACACTACCTTCCACACCTCGAATGCCTTCTTAACAAACTCATATACAATGCGAGCACCATCATTGCCAGCCCACATACCATCGTTGAGGTTGCAAAGCCTGATCATGCTGATATTTAGGAGCGCATCGAAACACTCAATATCCTTTTGATCCAACTGTGACGAAAGTACTTCCTGAGGCTTATGCCTTTCCACTATCTCGGTTAGTAGTGTTTTGCCCATCTCCCGAAGAATACGTGTGGTAAATTCTACAGTTTCTTTTTCTTGGAGTTCTGCCATTCCAACGCTGATAAATTTGGCACCAGTGGCTGAAAGCCGTCATAAGCATTCCTCAAACACAATGATCATATACTCGAACGTACCTGATTCTTCGCCAGAATATTTATCCCACAACTTGACATAGCCCAGTAATACATCGCCCTTAACGCAATCAACGTCAATATAAAACTTCCCCGATCTTTTCGCATCCACCAGGTAGTCGGCAAAAGAAGCATGTAAGAATGTCAAAGGCATCTTATGTGCTTCCTCTCGAGGCGGTATCTTGAGTATTGAAATGCATTGGATGAGAGCGGGATGGACCTTATCTGGGTCTAGGTGGAGAATCAGAGCCATGCCTTTCAGAGTACCCGAACTCGACCAAGCATGGAGTCCAAAAATGTCTTTGCTGCGGAATGCCAATGCCAGCGCAAGCAAGCGTTTCGTTGTGGATAGCAACCCCGCTGGGATTCTCGAGAGAATCTCGGTGTAGAGGTTGTCGAGATTCCTGAAGGGCTGCTCCTCGCTCGGAACACCCTTCGAACGATCAATGACAGATAAGACAAGATCGAGGCGTGAAACAGGGTCAGGGTAATTAAGATCCCCAATGAACCGAAGCGCAGTTTGAGCGAAAATAAAGAGGCCAGATGAAGCGGCCACAAGCTTCGCGAGCTTTGCTTCCTCAGGCCATTTTGGGGGGATGAGGCCAGCAAACTCGCGTTGTATGCCATCGAAGCTGTCGGACAAGAAGTGGGCAACATCTTGGAGAGCCTCCGGATCGTCGATGGAGATGGTGTATGACTTGGAATGCCCTTGCATTGGCGACTCGTTGAACGTGTTGGTTATATGGAACTCTGGACGACTCGCAATGATCCAGGCAAGGGGCGCATTAGGATAATCATGTATAAATTTCCCAATGACCCGGATAATGCGCCGTTGCGCGTCTGCACCCTCGAGTTCGTCAAGCCCATCCAGCAATATAGCCAAGGGCGACCCGCCAACTCCAACATTCCTCACTACGAATGGCTCGACGATGAAGACTTGGAATTGAGTCAGCATGTCTTTCTTCAGGATGCTGGGGCTGGTAGCGACACGATCAACGATATAGTTTCGGTATGTTTCGATTTGATCAGCGAGTTGGTAACCAATAGTAGTGAAGACACGGTTTGGGTCATTACATTTATTCGGTCGTGAAATAAATACAGGAATGACGCGATGATCCGCCTTTTCCGTATAGCTCTGCATGATGGTGGATTTGCCAACGCCTGCAGGCCCAGTAAGGAGAAAAAGGGATTCGGAACGGGAAGGGTTTTTGAACCAAGCCAGGAGCCATTTGAGAATTGTTTCACGTGTACCGGGATGACACCCGAGGCGATATCCGCGGGCAGCATCGTTTGGTGCGGAACCGTCCATGACATGTGTTAAAAGTAATTCCATCACTGAGGGTAAGGCGAATGAGTTTACTTCGTGAAACAATGACATGACAATTCTTACTACGCCGTATTTTATCCTCTCCCTGGATTTCCGTGAAGTTGGCAGTGCCGATATTAAAGTGATGAGCTCCAGCGAAGTGGCTGCCTGCACCAGACGGAGCTGGGACGACCATGAACCCTGATTGTCATCATTCAAATACACACAAAGACATACCTTGAATATCCGGTAGAGACAAATCGCGATCTTCAGAACCGAACCTATGGATCATGGTGGTGATAGGCGTTGACTGGGCGGGTGCGAGAGAGACTGGGACAATCATAAATCCTGACTCTATCCTTGTACAAACACACACAACAACGCACCTTGGACATCCTGTAAAGACGAACCACGACTTTCAGCACTGGATTCATGGGCTATGGTGGCGATAGGTGTCAATTCGGCGGGTGTGACAGGGTCTGAGGAGGTCATGAACTCTGAGTGTGTTCTTATACGAAACACAGAAACACACCGCGTTTATTTTGTAAAGATAAAAGGCGACTCTCAGAGTTGGATTGATGGATGAAGGCGGTGGGCGCCGGCTGGGTGGGTGCAAGAGTAACTGAGGTGACCATGAACTCTGAGTGTGTTCCCATGCAAGAATACCAACAAGCATACCTGAGATTTCTGGTAGAGATGCAGAGAAGCCTCCAGACCCAGGCTGATCAACCGTGTTGCTATTACGCTTTCGTTTCAACCACTTGGGGATTTTGATTTTGAACTTCATGACTGAGAGTGCTACAAACAGAGGACAAAAGTTGCGTCAAGAGGACAGCTGCGAGGATTGAAAAGGTGTAACGTTCGAGGCACACCTCTTTGGGTTGGAGTAGCGTGAGCGGAGATTTGTGCGAACGAGGTTGGGTAGGTGGCAAAGAGGGATCAGAAAGAACCTCGTGCCTCCAACGGGCATGTGGTGATGTGGCATCTCACAAATGATCACGCTCGATCGCATTGCTGTGCTTGTGCTAATTATAAACTACAAGTCAACAACTGACATCCACATGCCTCACTCCAGGGCAACAGAGCACAGCATCGCAGGCGCAGAGAGAACGAAAGACTGGCTGGCAGCGGAAAAAATATACTGAGATAACATAGGGAAGAAACATAAACATGAGAACTACCGTGCTGGACGGTCATATATTCCAGCAATCATGCGGGCCGCACGCCAGAAGCCTCTGCAGTACAGGACTCGGGTAATTCAAATAACATTTGCTGTGAAAGATTCCTCAGAGAAGGAAAGATTAGCACGACTTTATCCAGTGGGGCTAGAGTGGAGATGAGGGGACTGCCTGTTCGAATCCGGGTATCAGCTGAGGAGCCTGCTAATGACTTCTACAAATGATACCCCAATCTCAAATCCACCAAAAATTGAAATGGAACGACGGATACAAGAATAATAATAGTACAATAATCGAGTGGAATATCTTTATTCACGGTACGATATTGGTTCCCGTCTTCATCTGTCTTGAAGAGAGCAAGTCGACATTGAGTTCTACCCCGCATATAAACACTGGTAGATCTGGCGATGGTTGGAAAAGCGTTTCGCCTCATCACGGCCTTCGTGGAACTAAAAGTTAGAAATACTTCAAAGGACAACTTTAGTTCACTGGCAGACGTACGCATCACTTGGTTCCCTTTACATACACTACCTTGTACCTTCCTTCTCGGAGTATTGTTTGAAGGAGCCTATCTAAGCAACCACCCATCGCCGCACTAACTTGCCATTTCAGTCATAATAGTCAGGAGGCCAAAACGAGGGAATCTCAGAGCGCAAGTGATCGAAGAGTTAGAGCGTGACAGAAATAGCTCGTGAACGATCATTGACTGATAGGGTGTGATTGAGTTCTGGTACAGGATTAGTATGATCGCTGTATGATCGAGTACTCTGCAATCTCACCAAAGGATAAGCAGACCGGATGCAGCAACGACGGGTCTTGCAAGCCGGTTTTTCTTGGACTTTTTTGTAGGGTGGTATCTGGAAATCAGGTCGAAATGTGTCGAATGTATTCCACAGGGAGTATTCTATATCCTGGCAAAAGCCTCTGTGAATTTGATGGGCATGAATTCGAGGTCGCAGTCTAGTTGATTGTAACCAGATTGTAACGGCCATATGCGGCTCCGGGCGACTGGCAATCATCCAGATCAGAGGTGCATCCTGTGCAAACGCGGTGATGAGTCAAATGTTCGCACCTTGAGCATCATCGTGTTTGTTCAGTGAAGAAAGAACGGGGATAGGGGCCGAAGACTTGCAAGGCCTTTGACAAATTTTGTCAAATTGGTCAACAACACCGTCAAAAAGAACGCACCCCGGATCTCGACTAGAGGAACAAAATCTGACCAGGGAATATTATCAGACTCCTACCCAGCCGACTCGACAAGTCCGCACGTTTGGCAAATAGGACCAAACACCGCGTAAAGAGGTGTGCTCCTTGTATAGCGTGTTTCATAGGTTCCTCGAGCAAGTTGGGCTGGCAGAGCGTTTACCTAGGTATCAAGACCCGGCCTGAGCCAAAACCTGGAGATATTGTTGGATGTCTCGCCAAGTGGCGAATCCAGTTGCACACGACCCGGGGGTAGGGAAGGAGAAAATAAGGAAGTAGTCTCGGTTCTAGTAAGCCCCAGAAGTCCTTCTGACAAATTTAGAGTCATAGTGTACTGAATTTAGTAAATCTGCTTTCGCAGGACCATGATGCGATTGCCTTGTTCATCCTCTACATGACCCTCTTCCACTTCCCTCATGTTTGATGGCCAGCAAGCTTCTCTCACGGGTCTGTCTATATGCTTTCTATCTACACGATACACAAGTAATTTCCGTGTTCTCCAGTTTTTTCGCAGGAGTACCATATGCCACTCGCCGGCCCGACCGAAGAGTCCCGCAGTTTGAACGAGGACTCTCCGTTAGCTGTCTCGGTGGACAGCTGGCAATGGAACAAATGGAACTGGTAATGTGCTGCCACACAGATCGCTTGCAAAGATACTTAAAACTCTACTTTTCCAAGACAAATGGGTTCGAAAACCGGGGTCCAACATGAACCTGTTTCTCGCATGTATCATCGGCATCACGATAAATGTCGCCTTAGCACAATTCAACTTCTCATTCCCTGACTGTACCAATGGCCCTTTGAAATCTACCGCCGTATGCGACACTACTAAGGAACCTGCCTTTCGAGCTCAGACCCTTATCCGAATGTTTACTGACGAGGAACTTACCCAAAACACCGATAATGTCTCTCCTGGTGTTCCTCGTCTCGGTGTACCCTCATATCAATGGTGGTCGGAAGCCTTAGTGAGTTTCGCTCTCTTCCTTGTCAAGAAGGATACTCACCTTCTTTAGCACGGCGTCGCTGGAAGTCCAGGAGTTACTTTTGCCCCTTCAGGTGACTTTAGCTCCGCTACCTCCTTCCCTCAGCCAATCGTACTGGGCGCAACTTTTGACCTTGCTCTGGTCAAAGCCGTAGCCACCGTGACCAGTACGGAAGCTCGTGCATTCAATAATTTCCACCGTGCGGGTCTCGACTTCTTCACTCCCAACATAAACCCTTTCAGGGATCCTCGCTGGGGTCGTGGCCAGGAGACTCCCGGAGAAGACCCATTCCTTGTGTCACAATACGTGTTCAATCTCATCCAAGGGCTTCAAGGCGGTATTGACCCTCGACCTTATTTCAAGGTTGCAGCGGATTGCAAACACTATGCCGCATATGACCTGGAAAATTGGGAGGGCATTGACCGAGTCCATTTTGACGCCAAAGTCTCTCTCCAGGACCTGAGCGAATATTACCTTCCATCGTTCCAGAGCTGTGTACGAGATGCTAAGGTAGCATCGGTAATGTGCAGCTTCAACTCTGTCAACGGCATCCCGTCTTGCGCAAACTCCTACCTTCTTCAGGACATCCTGCGGGACTTCTGGGGTTTCGACAATGATCGCTGGGTAGTAGCTGATTGCGATGCTATCGAGAATATCTTTACGACTCACAATTTCACCGACACGTTTGCACAAGCTGTTGCCGATGCATTGAAGGCTGGAACGGATGTAGATTGCGGAACATCATACTCAACCCATCTACCCGATGCCCTGAATCAATCTCTGATTACCAGAGATGATCTTGAACGATCGCTAGTTCGGCAATATACTTCTTTGATGAGGTGAGTTACCTTTCCCTCGTCTAATGATCAAAGATGACATTGTTTCACAGGCTAGGCTACTTTGATCCTCCCGAATCCCAGCCATACAGGCAACTTACCTGGTTAGATGTTAACAAACCTGATGCCCAGGCTCTTGCTCACACTGCTGCTGTGGAGGGGCTTGTTCTCCTGAAGAATGACGGCTTCCTTCCCGTGCCTCCGAAAGGGAAAACTGTCGCTATTATTGGCCCTTACACTAATGCTACAACGGATATGCAGGGTAACTACTTTGGGGCCGCTCCTTTCGTTGTGACCCCTTTTCAAGGTGCCATAAATGCTGGGTTTGACAAGGTTGTGTCAGCGGCTGGGACGTCAATTAGTGATACGTCCGATGCTGGCTTTGCCGCTGCCATCAATGCTGCAAATTCGTCTGACCTCATCATCTTCGCTGGAGGCATCAATCATTCGATCGAAGATGAGGCAAATGATCGCCTAACAATTGCGTGGACAGGTAACCAACTCGAGTTAATCAAACAACTTGCGTCGCTGGGGAAACCTGTCGTTGTGGTGCAGTTCGGAGGGGGACAACTTGATGATACCGATCTCCTTAAGAATGACGCCGTAAGTGATCTACTTCGAGAGACTTAAATGGGCGACTGATTGTGTACTCTAGGTTCGGGCAATCGTCTGGGCTGGTTATCCCGGACAGAGTGGCGGAGCCGCTATTTTCGAAGTGATTACTGGTGTTGTTGCACCTGCTGGACGCCTCACGCTTACCCAATATCCGGCGGACTTTGTCAACGAGGTCAGGATGACCGATATGTCACTTCGGCCGACCTCAACCAGTCCGGGCCGTACTTACAAATGGTATACCGGCAAGCCCGTTATAGAATTCGGGCATGGCCTTCATTTCACCACTTTCGACTTTTCGTGGCAAAGACGGCCCAATACACAGTACAATATCCAGCATCTACTACAAGTCGACAAGAAGCAACCTCTAGATCTCGCACCATTTGACACATTCCATGTCGACATTCGCAATACCGGAAACATCATTTCCGACTACGTCGCTCTCTTATTCCTTCAAAGTAATTCTGGCCCTGCTCCTCATCCCAAAAAATCACTCGTCTCTTTTGCACGGGCCCACAATATTAAAGCTAGATCTTCAGCTGCTTTGGAGCTCGGAGTCACCCTTGGCTCAGTAGCCCGTGCAGATGAAAATGGCGACTTTTGGCTCTACGCCGGCGATTATCGGCTCGTTCTCGACATTGGTGATGGTGTCTTATCTCATTCCTTTTCTTTGACTGGTAAATCTGCGCGCATTGTCCAATGGCCACGAGATTCATCTTTACAAAAGTAATGCGTTCTAAACACTTGTAACTTGTGTTTTGCAAATGTCAAGTCAGCCGCTATTCGTTAGTGATAATGCGAAATGTTAGCTGCCCAGTGGATGCGAGAGCTGTCGTTAGATAAGTGTTCCGAACAGATAGATCTACCTATTTGTCTGTTTGGTAAACCCGGGAACATGTGGCATGCTTCGATAGATCTCGGTCCACCTGACCAAGTATTCACTCCGTCGATTGCTTGCAAGAGGAACTATGTCACAAGATATAGTACATTCGTCAACGCAAGATTCTCCCATTAAAGATCATTTTTCCGATTAACACAAATAGTCGGTAATCTAAATTTAGCATTCCGTGAACCAAAATCTATTCTCATTAAAACTAGGATCGTATAACGAGTTGTACTTTGGAGAAGCAGGGACGAGCCCTCTTTGGCGTATAGCATTGGCCACCCATCATAAGTCAGCGCGTACAGCAAAGCACACGTGCGAGAGGTCAGAGCACAGGGTGTAGCCTGTGCGCCAGGATATAATCGGTACAGCCGGTGCGAAGTTAATGACTTATGCGTCGAGAAAAGGAAGACACTCTATCATGCATTCCGCCAGTGGCCTTGAAGTCTGTCTAAACTTAGACAGACTCCAACTATGGTGTTACCCAGGGGGCTGTCAGCCGAGCAATTCGCTAAATCAACTACCTGCAACGAGGTCCCCATTTTTTTCCTAATTCGGAGTTCTCACGGGGCCCTTGTAGATGTCTATCATCACGCTGAGAATCACGCTGAACATCACGCTGGGAAAATCTCAGTCACGGCGTCGGTGATATCAGAATGGTCTGATCACAGGCCTGGTGACGATAACGATTTAACAAATCTCGCCGACATTCTGCATGCCTGCCGGATGCGCTGCAAATTCTCGGTAAAACACAATTTGTAATAGATCTTACCATAATACACCTCGTCGTTACCACTCTCGCCATCGATGGGCTCACAATCGGAACACATTCTTGATGACACAACTATTATGCTCCAGGATGGGACACAGTTCCGCACTCGATATGAAGGGAAACGGCAAATTGTCACTTGTGATTTGTGCTTTGGTTTTGTCAAGCTTCCGCTAACGGCAAACCCAAAGACATTGGAGTCTCACCGTAAAGCATGCAAGGCTCGGCAGGAGAAACGAGCCTTTAAGCAATTTCGACTCTGAAGATTGCCTACAGTTTGGATTAGATGACGAAATTGGAGAAGTTATTGGAAAGCGGCAAAGATCGGAGACCCAGTCATCCTCAAAGCCACCATACAAGAAACATCATTTCTGATGTAGCGTAGATAAATACTATCAGCCCAATCTATATCAATTCTATATCTGCTCCGAAATGCAGCCGAAATGTGACCATGATGTGACCTAAGCGTTATTTTGAGTGACCAGGGTTTTCGTGAGAACTCCGAATTAGGAAAAAAATGGGGACCTCGTTGCAGGTAGTTGATTTAGCGAATTGCTCGGCTGACAGCCCCCTGGTGTTACCCCTCTCTAGGGGAAATCCGGCCCGTCTAGGTGCTGCGGTCTTTTGCCACCTGGCCGTAGATGTAATTTCACACTCTTCTGGGATACTATTCCATAAGTCCTGTGATTGTAGTATCGCGTGCTTTGTGTCTTTATGGGAAACAGGGTGTAAGTATTGTCGTCGTCGGGGCAGTTGCGCCATCCGGTTCTAACAAAAGCAGCAGCTTGTATCTTGCTAGGAAACTGTAGTCGTAGTTTGTCTCACTGATCTTGGGTAGCCCAAAGGACCATTGCATCCACGCCTTGGTTAGCAGAATATTGTTCCGCTGATTTGTGAAAGTGCGTCATTGTATCTCTTCACAATTAGTCTGATGCCCCTATTTTGTATCTAATATGCTCCCCATTCGAAGTTTCTTGCTGATTTCAACATTCAATGCCTTCCTTCAACCCTGTTGAAGAACATAACTAATGCATTCGTCCAATACTAACTGTCCTCTCAATTCTCTCTTCCTCTAACGAATAGATATATATATGTATCTGTCAGTAGATCAAAATTCTTCCAATCAACAGTCATCGCTAATACCATAGTGAGTTTATAGTCTGCCATGCAGCGACAAAATCTCACTCGTCCCATTCTTCAGACTCCGATTCACACTCTTGAAACATTTCAAAATCCCACGTCAAGGGATCCATAAAATTATGAGAGCTAAAGACGTCACTTTAATCAAGCAACAATTTTAGCTGCCATCCTCAAGAACTCAAAATAGATATGTCTACTCACTAATCTGAGTCTAATCTAAAATGTGGTACAAACGGATGAGGATTTAGTAGTAAACCAAGATTAAAACTTACATGACATTGAGATGTATATGTTGACACCTTGTCCCATGACCTAGGTTAAGGTGAATATTTCTTCGCATATCCGAACGTTTCTGGACGGTAAATTCCTCCGGTATAAACCCTGATAAGCTTGCCTCATTGATGACAGCTTCGATCCCGGATGTACTGCAAAATCTGTGGGTATCTAGTGAATTTATAAGCTTAGGAGTAGAAAGATTTCGCTCCTTGTAATAATAAGACATTCAATCGCTGTAAAAAGAATCAACTGTGTGCTTGCCTGTAGATTCAGCCACCCCAGGAACTCCCCAAATTTCACTGGCAATGGAATCTCTTCGTCCAGAACATTGAAATCGAATTCCTGAAATTTTTTGTACAAGGTGATTGCGTTATTTCCCTCAACGCGGCAGCTCGCTCGCCATAAGAACTCCAGAGATAGAGATTTGACATGCTCAAGGCAAGTTCGTTCATCTTCTGATGGTGAAATCCAAATGTCACCTGGTATGAAAGTGATGCACGTTGGATAGACACCCGAATGTCATAAGAGGGAGAAGTACCTTTTTGTTTATTGTCCCTCGATTCCATAAGCCGGTACAATGATGTAAGCGCAGTGTCGTAATGTATTGTAGCTGCGTCAAGAAAGAATTCACCGGAGCGCCCCTGGTCCCTAAGGAAATCACTGAAAGAAGCATGATAGAAGTCGATAGGGTCGTTGAATGCGTCTGACAAGCCAATGCGAAGTACCGAATGGAGCCGCTTCAACGCATGGTCAAAGGCTGTTTTTTTTATCCTCAGGAAATTCGCTTGGGTCCGGGCTGATAGAGAACCATCCTGAAGGGGGTAAAAAATGGACATTCCTATAATCCGCATCGTGGTTGGCAAGACCTTAGCAGGGACAGAGGCGAGTATATGTCGATAGAGAAGATCAAGGGTAAGATATGGATTTTCGCCGACCGAGACATTAGAGCCCTGAAGGATTGTCATGAATACTTGTAACTGACTTGATGGATCACCGGCATCAGCATCGCCCACAAAACGAGTGATAGTGGAAGCGAACGCAAACAGCCCTGAAGCAGCTCTGGCAATCCATATAATCTCATTCTCCGGTGGCCAATCGTCATCGAGGGAATTTTGATATTGTCGTCGTATGTTCTCGAATTAACTTCGAAGGTACTTTAATACATCCTCCTGGCCTTTCTCATCGTCAACCAATATCTCTTCTCGTCTGCAGGTAATCTGAAAGTCCACCTGCGAGAGCGCATATTTGAGATGAGACTCCGGCCGACTGCAGATCAACCACAGTAGGGGGAACTCAGGAAAAGAGCGGACATGGTCGCCGATGAGTTCGATGAGCTCGCATTGTGCTCCTTGACTAGCACACTCGTCCAAGCCGTCGATGATGATCAAAAGTGGTCTTTGGTAAGCTGAAGCGTCCTCAGTCATGATGATATGAAAAGGGTCAATGAGGAGTTCTTTGAACTGAATCCTTCTGGTTTTCTCCAAAATGGTGCGGTCGTGAGCAATCTTCTGTGATATGATCCGTTTGTAAACTTCGTGTTTGACAGCAAGCTGATACGCGAGGGTAGGAATGATGCCATCTGGGTCATCACGATGATTGGGCCTGGATATGAAGCAAGAAGCGCCAAGGTGACCAGATTCTTTGCAATTGTCAGCAACTGTCTGTGCAACAGCAGATTTTCCGACACCAGCAGGTCCAAGAACATAAAACATTCTCCAGCTACGCAGAGAGTTGTGAACCCAATTGGTAATATTTTCTCTCAGAGTTTGACGAGTCTCTGGATGGCATCTTGGGGAGGATAACGAGCGGAGGAGTCATGTTCGGCACCTCGAATTGTTTTACTTTCTAGCAGCTGCATCACTTAAGGGAGGTTAGACGTCAAATTATGAAATTGGCTCTTGACTGAGTACCTGCTCCTCCCATTCCAAAGGCGTCAGCACCAGAGACCATCGTCGGATTATTAAAAACATTGTCATGCGCATATGCCAGAAAACTGGCCTGAGGTATCGAGGGAGAATCAGGCATTTGATCTAATAGGTACTGAATATTCTGGCCTATAATTTAGTGTATGTACTTACATGAGTGTACTAGTGTCTGAGGGCTTGGTGGGTAGGAAGTCAAACCCTCGTTTGAAGGGGCGTTAGAAACCCGAGGAACTGCAGGTTGGACCTCCACTGGGCATGGGAAATCTTACAACAGGTGCGAGGACGGGTACTCGTCTAATCTCACCAGTAGGCGGAGGAACTGTTTTGATCACAGTTTCTCTTTGTGACCTGTTCCGCTTGAAGCGAGCAACCAAGGATTTGAATGTTTCTAAGAGCATTACTGAAGTGGAAGAGGATGGGATGGCTTGTCGAGTTATGTCAGGGTCACGAGCTTCAATTATATGACAGTGACATTGGTGACATACCCGATTAGGGAGTGTCCCGAATCTGCTGATAGTTCTGTGCGTATGAACGCCATGTGGCGCAAGTACATTCAACTTGACAAAAACCAGACGTGGCTCCTCAACCTAACATACGCAGAACCTCTTCCTTAGCCGGTACTTTTGGGGCATGACAAGGCGTAGCACGCAACTAGTAGCACCATCAGCCCAGCCCCACCCTACTAGTAGGAAAGAATGTCTTTGTTGAATTAAGATGTAAACAAACTGAATACAGGTAGTTCGACACTGAGTCATGACAAATCTCAACATACAGCGATGAGTTAGAAAGCAGCGGTGACGAAGAGCGCCAAGATATCTCGTCGGTGTTTTGCTCCTGCTTGTCTGCACTAAGCGTTAGAGATCTCTCTCCAACGTCGTCAGAGAGCCTATGAAGTGTAGTTAAAGGACTAGCGTTGTTGTTTTATCTTCCTTCGGCAAGTATTCTTCCTGGTATGTGTATGCTCTGTCGACGGTGCGTCGATAAAGCAGTGTTCCGATCGGTGACTGCTGATGGTTGGTAATGTTGTAGTATGGTCTATGCGTATAGTACCGAATTCTCAATCATCAACCATGCAGGTCGAGTATCGACGACTTCCGTTGAATCCACAAACCAAAGTCTCTGTCAATTTCAGTGGTCGCGCTGTAATTAAGTACCGATGTTAGTCGCCATGTCCAAATCACCAAATCAGTCACGTTAACTCACAATATCCTAGAATTTGGGTAAATAAGTCAAAGTTTGGCAGTACTTTGCGGTTAGAGCTCACCGAAGAACGATATGTATATGTTGACGTCTTCTTCCATTCCCTAGATTGAAGTGAAATTTTTTGGGCTCGTCAAGAGGTCCCCAAGCAACAAAGCCTGTTGGGATAAAGTCGGGTAACTTTGGCATATCGATGATAGTACTTGCAAATTCACTCTCATTGCATTCCTCGTAGGTATGTATAGAATTAAATAGTTTCGGAGCCGAAGAATTGCTCTCCTGGACGGTGTAAGACTTTTAATAGCTTCGAAGAGTGCTGAAAGATGCACTTGCCTGCAAATGAATCCAGTTCAGAAATTCACCAAATTGCCATTCTGTTGGAATCTCGGCACATAGACTACCGAAATCAAACTTCTGCAACTCTTGATACAACGCCGTAGAGTTTCTTCCCCGAACACGGGAGCACGCTTTCCATAAGACAGCGAGAGATAAAGTTTTGACATCTTCAAGGCATGTTTGTGCATCTTCTGACGGTGACGTCCAAATATCGTCTGACACAGAGGGGTTGAAGAAAGTAGACGTATGAATAAAAGCTGACTTTCAGTAAAACGAGAAATTGTTACCTTCTCGAATTTCGCGTCTTGAGCCCATAAGCCAGCTCAATGATGTAAGGGCAACATCATAGTGTATTGCAGCCTCGTTAAGACAAAATTCACCAGAACGGCCTGGGTCTCTAAGGAAATCACCGAAGGAAGCATGATAGAACTCGAGCGGGTCGTCAAATGTGTTTGATGAGGAGCCAATGCGAAGTACCGAATGGAGGTGCTTCAGTGCATGATCAAAAGCTGCCTTCCCTATCCGGAGAAAACTCGCTTGGGTCCGAGCAGATTGGTATCGATCACAAGGCGGGTACAACACCGACATTCCTACAATCCGCATTGTGGTAGGTAAGGTCTTCGGTGGAATAGAGGCAAGTATATGCCGATAGAGGAGGTCAAGAGTAAAGTACGGATTATTGACACCTGGCAGGTTAGAGCCGCCGAGAAATTGCATGCAGACTTGTAATTGGCTTGAAGGATCACCAGCATCAGCATCGCCTACAAAACGCGTGATAGTGGATGCAAATGCGAACAGTCCAGATGCAGCGGTCGCAATACGTCGAAGGTGAGCCGCCGGGGGCCAATTGTCACTGAGAGAATCTCTGTATTGGAGCCGAATGTTGCGGAACTCGCTTTGGAGATACAGCAAGACATCCTGTTTCCCGGCTTCATCGTCAACCAAGATCTCTTCTCGTCTACAGGCGACCCAGAAATCTGCCTGTGACATCGCGTACTTGATATGCCATTCCGGTCGACTACAAATCAACCACAACAAGGGGAATTCTGGAAAAGAACGGACACAATCGCCAATGAGTTCAATGAATTCGCATTGTGCTCCCTGACTGTCACACTCGTCCAACCCGTCGATAATAATCAAAAGTGGTCTTTGGATAGCCGAAACGTCCTGGGTCATGAGGGTATGAAATGGATCGATGAGAAGTTCTTTGAATTGTACCCTTCGAGTCTTCCTTAAGATAGTAGGGTCGTTGGTAAGTTTCTGTGAGATAATCCGTTTATAGGTGGAGTGTCTGACAGCAAGCTGATATGCAAGAGTAGGAATGATACCATCTGGGTCATTTCGGTGATTGGACCTAGATATAAAGCAGGAAGCGCCGAGGCAGTCTGCTTCCTTGCAGCCGTCAGCAACGGTCTGGGCCACAGCAGATTTTCCGACTCCAGCCGAGCCAAGAATGTAGAAAAGTCTCCAGCTACGTAGGGGGTTGGAAATCCAATCGAAAATATCTTCTCGCAGTCTTTGACGAGTCTCTGGGTGGCATTTTGGCGGCGGGTAGCGGGCGGAGGAGTCGTGTTCGGCACCTCGGATGGTTTTACTTTCCAGTAGCTGCATAACTAATAAAGCATCAGCTTTTAGATTAATAGGTAGCTTAGAACTGCATACTTGCTCCTCCCCCAGTTTCAAAGGTGTTTGAGACGGAGACCATCGTTGGATTATTGATGACATGGTGATGTGAGTTCGCAAAAAAAGCGGATGTTAGATGGTCAGGGACTTGATCTATGGTTACTGAGTACGTTCGCCTGCCAGTCACTACATAGACTCACCCGTAGGTGTTGAGATTGGAGACTGAGGGATCGCATGTTCGTTTAAGGCAGGTTCTGAATGAGTGGCAATGACGGGTTCGGTCACTAAGGTGGTCCGTGTCGTGGGCGCAAGGTCGCTTCCTTGACCCGTTGATGGATATTTTGGAGGTGTGGGTCGAACCACACTATTCCTGGAGGCATCATGCTTCTTGAAGCGGGTAACAAGCGACTTGAACGTTTCTAGGATCATTAGGATGGTAAGCGGCGGCAAATGATCCGATCAGCTCTCCTTGGATCAGACTGCCGCCCACACAGGTGATTTCCCACTTTCCGCTTTTCCATGTGGACAGCGCATGCCAAAAAACGAGTCGAACTCGAGCCGTTACTGAGTTATCATTAAAAGAACCAGCTTTTTGGTTAATGAAACCCATGTTGTGGACTGTGTTACATCGACTTTCGTGACAAGACTTTTCTCGGCACAGACTAGTTACTAACACAACTTTCACTATAGACGATGATGCGACAATAGTAATACTCCCTTGTAAGAATGTAGATTCATCTATTTTATGGTTTAATGTCATGTATACTGACCGATAATGAACCTCACAAGGTAATCATTAAGGTTGTTGCGGTGTAGTCTGAGATAAGGAAAAAGTCAGGTCGTTCAAGGAGAGCCAAACAAACGAGGGCTCAGATAAAGAGGTGAACTGGAACAATTGGCTGCTAGCACCTGCTGAAAGCATCAAAGTGTGTATCACAATGACCAAGGGTTACTTACGTTGCCAAATGGCCAAAGCAATGGGGAAAACAGATCCCACAATGAATGTCGTGTCTGCGGAACCTCTGAGCGAGGAAAACCTAGCAAACATCTTCTATGGGAGCGGCCAGCCTGGAGGACGTAGACATTAGCCCGTCATGGGATGCTGATGGTGTTGAAACATTCAATAACAAGCGTCATGGAGCCGGAACCAAAAAGTCAGGCGAGTAAAGTAGGCGTCCTTGTAGTCAGCTATGGACTGGACCAGTCGCTTTTGCTGATTTCTTGGACGCTCGCCATTGGTTACGTGACTCTTTGAATTCTGTCATAACCGGAACTACATCGATGGTAATGTTTCAAGAATTTGGAGAGACTGACCACTGTAGGTACCGTTGTGAGACCGGGTTGGTTCTCTTTAAGCAAACGTATCAGCTTCAGGGACGTGAAGTCAGGCACTTGGCTGCCAATTAGCTCCGCTCACCAGAAGAATCAGGCTCGGTCACATACCTCTTAAAACAAGCAGATAATTGCTTAAAGGAGAGAGTGATCGGTGCACAGTGATCGACGATCGAGCAGTGCATGGGTCCGGTGATCCCACTCTCGTGGGGTGGAGTCCGGCATTCATAAATGATGCCGGATATGAGCTGTAAATCCATCTCTTCCTACTCAGTCATACATGCGACAGATAAACTTTTGCAATCGATACCGCGTTGGCATTACCGCTAGTGCTAGGTAAGCCTGACTTTAATGATGTCGTTCATCAGAATGTACGCAAGGTTTCATAGACCTTCAGATACAACGATAAGATAACTACAAAGCCAACATTGACTATTCTTAAGTACGAATTCATGGACGTAGCATCTCATCACGTACGCCAGCAGTACAAGTCTCACAACCGTTCTTAAAGTATTCGTAGAACTCTTTCCAGAATAGACAATATCAGATTTGTTTATGGAGGAGAGGGAGGCCCAAACAAGCCTGGGCTCGAAGAGCGAGGTGGACTGGGAACAAAGCTAGGATCGGCTGCTGGAAGCATCAACAGAATGTGCATCATAACACCAAGCGTTTACTCACGTTGCCATGTAGCCCACGATTCCACTTGGCGTCGAGTGTCAATATGGTGGGTGGAAGGTGCTGAGTCTTGGAGGGGCGGGGACGGTGGAGCTGCCGCGGGCCTTTTTTTCCTCTTACTTCTGTTGACTTGGCGCCAGGCAGAAACGAATGATGGAGGAGGGTCCGGCGGTAGTTCTAGTGAGAGAATTAGAACATGGAAAGGAACAGTTGGGGAACAAACCTGGGCTAGGGACGCGTAGAGGAGTCGGATCAACTTCATTGTCAGATAGTCCATGAGAGAGGGGCAAATCAACTTTAAAAAGTCAATATAACACATTACAAACTCAAAGAGTCCCTCACGTCGCCATGTATCCCATGATGATGTTGATGGTGATAGGCCCGACCATAGCGGATGCCGAGTCTGTGGAATCTTCGATCAAGTAGAAAGAATGTTAATATAATTTCTAAGAAAACTAAATGATGATACTCACGATGAGTTTCAAGTGAGGCGCGAGCGGGTGAGTATCCAGTGACACAGTATGATCAGCACTTACAACAGTGATATGAACATGCCGACATTTCTTCCCATTTCCCAAATCGAAGTGATTTTTATTTGACATATGAAGTCCTCCAGGGGTGAAGCTAAATATGTTTTGCTGTGGAATGGTGACATTGGTGACTTCAGCTTCGCTACAATCCTTGTAGGTATGTAGAGAGTTTAATAGCTTCAGAGTCGTCGAAGAGTTACGTTCCTTCATATTATAAGATACTGAGTAACACGAAATAACCTTCGATTGCATACTCACCTGCAGATTAAGCCAGCTCAGAAATTCGCCGAAATCCCAACTGGTCGGAACCTGACTGCCTAGGATATTAAAATCAAGTTTCTGCAACTCCCGATGCAAGTTCATAGCATTCTGCCCCTTAACACGAGAGCACGCCTTCCACAAGACAGCGAGAGACAGAGATTTGATATTTGCACGGCAGGTCTGCGCATCCTCTGGCGGTGTGATCCAAAAATCACCTGGTAAACAAGAGGTTACAGAACAAACATGTAAGTATACTATGATTCGTACGATGAAGAAAAGACTACCTTCTTGTATCTCGTGCTCTGGACCTATGTGCCAGCCCAGTGCTGCAAGAGCGACATCATGATGTATTGCAGCCTCGTCAAGACAGAGTACACCGGAGCGCCTAGGGTCTCGGAGGAAATCACCGAAAGAAGCGTGATAGAACTCGATAGGGTGATTTAAAGCATCGAATGCAGGAGGAATGCGAAGGACGGAGTGCAGAGGCTTCAGTGCGTGGTTAAACGCAGATTTTGATATTCGGAGAAAGTTCGCTTGGATTTGTGCAGATTGAGAAGGGCCCTCAGCGTGGTGGGGATAATAGATGGACATTCCTAAGATTCGCATCGTGATCGGGAAGATTTTGGAGGGGATAGAGATAAGTATGTGTTGATATAGAAGGTCAAGGGTAAGATATGGATTGTCGACGCCTGGCATATTAAAGCCTGCGAGGGCTTGCATGCAGAGTTGCAGTTGACCGGCCGGATCACCAGCATCGGCGTCATCTATGAATCGAACAATAGTGGAAGCGAATGCGAATAATCCAGACGCAGCGGTAGTAATTCGTAGAAGTTGAACTTCAGATGGCCAATTGTAGTCGAGGGAATCGGAGTGTCTTAGCCGGATGTTACGAAATTCGCTTCGAAGATACCTTGAGACGTCCAGCCGGCCCTCGTCGTCGTCGACTAATATTTCTTCTCGTCTACAAGTGACTTGAAAGTCCACCTGCGACAATACATATTTGAGGTGCCATTCGGGCCGACTACAGATCAACCACAACAAGGGGAACTCTGGGAAATTGCGGACATGGTCGCTGATAAGCTCAATGAACTCGCATTGTGCCCGTTGATCCTTGCACTCGTCTAGACCATCGATGATGATCAGAAGTGGTCTCTGGATAGCGGAAACGTCCTGGGTCATGATAATGTGAAAAGGGTCAATGAGGAGTTCCTTGAACTGAACTCTACGGGTCTTCTTCAAGATAGTGGGGTCGTGAGCGAGTTTTTGTGAGATGATCCGTTTGTAGACGTCATGTCTGACAGCAAGTTGATATGCAAGGGTAGGAATAATACCATCCGGGTCATTTCGATGATTGGGTCTAGATATGAAGCAAGAAGCGCCGAGGCAATCAGCTTCCTTGCAATCATCAGCAACTGTCTGTGCAACGGCAGATTTTCCGACTCCAGCGGGGCCAAGAACGTAAAGCATCCTCCAACCACGTTTGGGGTTGTTAATCCAGTCGGAAATATCTCCTCTCAGACTTTGACGAGTTTCTGGATGGCATTTCGGGGGAGGATAACGAGCAGAGGAATCGTGCTCAGCACCTTCAATCGTTTTACTTTCCAGCAGCTGCATAACTAATGAAATGTCAGATATCAAATGAGGGAAATGGTGCTGCACAACGTACTTGCCCCTCCTCCAGTCTCAAATGTGTTTGAGACGGAAACCATTGTAGAATTGTTAATCATGTTCTGACATGAGTTTGCAAAGAAACCAGACGTCGGAGTAGGGTCGGTCACTTGATCCTTGGTTCAGAGTATAGTCGTGCCAGTTTTTATCCACACTCACCAGTAAGCGGAGAAGCCGAGACAGACGAGTTTAGCGGTTGACTTTGAGTCGCGGCAGATGACTCGATGAGAACGCCACCTGGGGGGTGATCGTCTAGAGGTGGAACATGTCGGCTGAGTGTAAGGTCAGGCTTTTGGCTAAGCTCACTCATCAAACGGTGATGTAAGAAAGCATGCTGGGTTACACTTTCTCCTCCAGCTGGCTTATGTTTCTTAAACCGAGCAACAAGGGATTTGAATGTTTCCAGGAGCATTGGAATAATCGGTTTGAGGAGAACAGGGCCGGCGCTTTGGTGATCGGTCGATCATCAATCGGATCAACGGTGTGAAGCCACGTGATCATAGAATCATTGTCTTCACCATTTCACCTGCGCATAAAGGCAAGTCTTGGTTCCCTTGCTGTGCCTCTTTATGTATCTCTTCTTATACAATAAATGATAGCTCATTGGCTCTTAGTCGCCTTTTCCTTTACCGGCTCACTCCCCATTTCTCTGCTGCCATCAACTCAAGATCTTAGCTCTACAGAGGTTCGTGGTAGGCCTCAACAGAATTCAGAATGAGAGGAAAGACGCGGGTACGAGGGCATCAGTGCATATTTAGAAGAAACTGATGGTTTTCTCTTCCCTGCTGCAGTCCCGTGCGAGATATATAAAGCGAGCGTTGGAGCTGCCTGATGTCGAATGTATTTTCTCTCCACATCTCACTCCCTCCTCCCGTACACCACGATCTCATGCACATACCCAAGTTCCTACGCTTTGGGCGTTCACGTTCAAAAACTCCAGCCTCGGCAGATTCTGAGGATGCCAGTCACGTCTCATCACCTCGCTCTCCTCCTGCCTCGCGTGCCTCATCCTCTCGTCTTCCCTCAACCCTTCAGACATCCCAACAAGGTATGTGTGTTTTCCGATTAGTACGCAGATTCAATGTTCACCATTCCAGGTGATCCTATTGCTTTCCCTGCCATTGGTACAACGGCGGGGTACTCAGCTAGCCAGCTCGATCACGCACCACTACAAACCAAATCACCAACGATACCCGGGAATCCACGTACCACACCAACCCCTAGCCCCGGCGGCTCGCAGGCTCAACCCCCTACCAGTGTTTCACCAGGGACGGAGCTCTCATCCGGACGATGCGATCTATTAGTCGTCCCTCAGCATTATCCAGTGCTTGTGACAGGATTTCAACAATCTTCAACTTCCCCACCAGTGACGGTCGGCTTCCCTTATACTTGATTCATGAATGACAGCGCTGATGCGCCTCCCTCCCCTTGACAGAACGCGTTGGACAATCATTCTGGCACACTATACGGCGTTCAGAACACTATTGACTCAAGAAATGTATCTGTCAGCGGAAACATGAATACGGGTGAAATTCTCCATGACATACTTGACACACAACCGCTAACTATATCTGTAGTCAATTATGTTGGCGGCGGGAACAATGATTGTAGGTTGTTGTCTTTGACATATCATTTTCCCTGACGGTATTATCTGCTAGTTTTGAAAACACTTTTCCAAGAGACAATACCTGGGGCAGCATTCGATTCTTCCGTCCGTGACCCTCCGCCACGGTGCCACCCCGGGACCCGTCTGACCATCCTGGATCGATGCGTAACTTTCATTCTCACTTGTCATGATGAAAGGAAGATGCGCTGGGTAGTTGGTGCAGCTGGGGTTGGAAAGTCGGCCATCTTGCAAAGCGTCGCCGAGCGCCCACTCCCTCCAGGAGCTTTGCGCGCATCGATATTCTTTTTCGTCCATGGCCGCAGCGATGGATCCAAGGCCATCATAACACTCGCGTATCAACTCGCAGTTCAGTGCAAGCCTTATCGTGTACTTATTGAGCGTGAGCTCGATGATGATCCATCTCTCTTGCAAAAGGCGATGTCGGTCCAATTCAACAAGTTGATCGTCGAACCCTTCATCCATCACCCACCGCTAAGATCCATCGGCCGCATCTTAATCATAATCGACGGCCTCGATGAATGTGACAACCAGCGTACCCAGGAGGAGCTTCTCCGCCTGATCTCAAATCTCTGTATCACCATCCCGTCCTCTCCCCTTGTATGGTTAATCGCTAGTCGCCCTGAACCCCACATCACATCCTTCTTCAATCGAGATAACGTCAAATCAGCCTACGAGAAGGAGGAAATCCCGGTCGATTCTGACCAAGCTCGGGAAGATGTAGAAAGATTTCTTCGTAGTGAACTGGCGAGGATACAAACCGACTTTGGATTCAATCTACGAGTTCGATGGCCCTCCGAGCAAGACTTTTGGAAACTCGCTAAAGCGTCAGGCGGCCTGTTCGTGTATGCGCAGACGGTCACCAAATACATAGGAGACCCTCATACTGGGAATCCGAAATCGCAGCTCGATGACGTACTGAAAGTCATTGATGCTCATCCACTTCTTCATGGTTCGCGAGAGCACCCGATGGCGCTACTCGATGCCTTGTATGCTCAGATCCTGTCCAAAGTCCCTCTGGAAGCCAAGTCAAACATGCGGAAGCTGCTGCTGGCCTTAGTTGTATTCTGGGAAAATATTTACCAGAAGGACGCGAGGAATTTCGTTATGCTATGTAATTGGTTGGGTATAACCTCCGATGATGCATATGCTGCTCTTCGACATCTTTTCTCCGTTTTGAAGGTTCCTCGGCGTGATGAAGCTCACGAGAAAAAACTCGAATATTTCCATAAATCATTCATCGACTACATTCGCGACTTCACTCGATCTGGGTTTTCGCCTGACATTGAACAAGAAGCCCAACAACTTAATACTGAATGTGCATTCAGGGTACTCAACCAGGCTCCTGATACTATTCATTTTGGTTGCATTGATGCTGATGTTTGGAGTTCACATCCGATAGGAAGACTAGTGGTTGGTACTGGGTCAGGGTGCAACATTGAGGTCACCTGGTCAGTGGGCGACGGAATGACCTGGGATGACGATAAAACGAGGGTGTGCATGTATAAAATGGCTATTGCAAGCGTCGTAGAAGGCATTAGGAATCAACAAAAAGCATTCTATAACAAGTTCTGCATTCGTCTCTTAGTCACGCGCTTTAAGAAATACTTTGACAGTCGTGTTGAAAACTTGCACCAAGTTGTGTTTGTGAGTACTTATGGTCCTCTCTGGGTGCGATGCTGAGATTATGCATTAGGACAAATCGCGTTGTCCTGAATTCATGGAACAAGGCTTCGTCAAGCGGGTACCGCTCAAATTCCCGAAATTTTCGGATCTTCGATGGAAGGTCAAGTTGTGGTTCAACCGCCCCATGACGTCCTCGATCAATCTACCTGACCCATGGGATTCATCTTGTGACGTGAGTGAAACTTGTTCTTGCTGTAGCCTATTGACGCTACATTATGTAGCATGAACGAGAAGGCGAATGGGGACAAGACAAGCCTCAAGCCTGGACAACTCAATTCTATGTCAAAAGCAACGATGACGATGAAGATGCCGACGGAGATGAAGATGACGATGGAGATGATGATGATGATGGAGATGATGATGATGATGATGATGATGATGGAGATGAAGGTGACGATGGAGATGAAGATGACGATGAAAATGAAGACGACGATGGAGATGAAGAGGACAATGAAGAGGAAGATGACGATGACGATAAAGGTTACTGCAATTGTTATAAACGGTTAAAACAGCAATTGCAAAATTGGCAGACCAAAGTTCCGGATTACTCGGCCCTGGTTCTGTTCACCTCGACTGGACAATGTTTTTTAGAACTCAAATTTGTTGATGAGGAAGATGGCGTCTCGGAGTGGACGTATTGGCTTGTGCATAAATTTACGGAGGTGAAGCGGAAAGAGTTGGGAAGTAATGTATAATGTTAGTATTATGATTCTCAATCTACTTTCGTGACACTTGAACGCGAGGAGTGGTTTTGTTTTTTTTGTCCGTTTCATTTGAGCCGCGGGTCTCAGTCAGTCGATGTTACTTGTGTGTCTGATGAATAGCAATATGAAAAACATGCCCAGAGTGATGATAGGAAGGCTACTTCTAGGAGCGGCAAGCCGAGGTAAGCCATGCAGTACGTCAGTCACAATCGCATCTGAATTATTGCGAACATGAGAACGATGTTAGACCAGGACTGAAATTGAAATCCTGGCCCTAAGACCGTTCGGCTTCGATCGGCACTTTATGGTCCCGATTTTATCAAACGCATGCCAATTACTAGGAAAATGAAACTCGAAAAAAACAATTCTCCGGTGATATACCTTGTTACAAAGTATATTCAATCCAAAACCAACTTGCGCGTGTATCAGAGATGGCTGATAGTTGCCATTACTGTATGATTCAAGTATAGAACGAATACTATTATCATTCATGTCGCGCGACGCGCAGCAACGAGGATTGGGGTGGGTGATGGTGGTCACGTGGTGGGTGGCTGCGCACTGACGAGCTACTACCAAGAACCTCAGAGGAAATTTAGATCAAATGATTGGCATATCTGAATCGCTAATATCACTAGGTGAGGGTGTCATCAGGAGGTTTATAAACTCTTGCAAAGTGCGCCGGATTCAAAGTTTCCGTGACTCTTGTTATATACGCTATCAGAAAGTAAGGGTTCATAAAGTGCTCATCGAGATCGTCGCCAAATAAGAAAAAATAAGTCTGTTGACAAGGGGGCAAGGCTAAACAAGCCAGGGTTCAGAGAGTGTAGTCGACAGGGAGTAAATCCAGGATCGGTTGCTGAACAAGTTAATAGTGTGTATGTAAACGTCAAAAAGTTACTCACATCGCCACATAGTCCACTTGACGTCAGGGAACAACAAAGTGAACAGAAGATGCTCGAACCTGAGCAGGGGCGATTGAGCAACCGCCTCCCTTTTTCATGCCTTACGTTTACCAAATCGAGGGCGCCATTTCGACAAACGTTGGCGCCACCCAGACTTAACAGCTGGCGGGATAGAGCCTCGCAGCACTTCTGGTGGAGGAGAATCGTGCGGCACCTCTGGTGGCGAAGAACCCCGCAGCACCTCCGGCGAGGAAGAATCCCGCGACTCCCCTGTTGAGGGAGGATCCCGCAGCGTCTCCGGCGAGAGGTGTTCCTCCAGCTCGTCTGTTATATTACTAAGACCTAGTGGAAAACTTAGACTGCGATGGATAGCAAATGACAAAAACCAACTTTCGCTCGGGGTCCCAAGATTTTGGCCTATGGCTGGCAAGGGTCAATAAAACGCATCACGGCATTGGGAGGTTCTTACAATATGCTGTGTAGAACGAGCTTGCTGTATCAGATCGAATCTGCGGTGTCTTCGATCACATAAAAGCTTTAGTTATCATCTCCATAATCCCAAACGGCGATGCCTACTTACCGTATCATATTTTAGTAGCCGGAGTTAGAGGCGAGATAGTCAGCAACCGGTTGTGTTTATGGTCACAACTTACGATAGTGATATGTATATGCCGACGTTTGCTGCCATTACCCAAGTCAAGATGATTATTTTGTGACACCTGGAGTTCTCCGGGGTTGAAGTTGACGATAGTGTCATCCGAGACGGTGACATGCGTGACATTAACTTCATGACAAGCATTGTAGGTACACAAAGAGTTTAATAGCCTCGGATTCGGAGTCGAAGAAGCGCGGTCCTTAGGGGCATAGCACATAAATAATGTTAAGAACAGCGCTTGATTATGCACTCACCTGCAAATTGAGCCAGCTCAGAAAACGACCGAATTCCCATTCAATTGGGATATTACTGTGCAGAACGTTGAAATCGAAGTTCTGCAATTTTTGATACAAGCAGATGGCATTCTCTCCTCGGATACGAGAGCATGCATCCCACAAGACAACCAGAGACTGGAGTTTGGCATTTTCAAGGCAAATTTGCGCATTTTCTCCTGAAGAGAGCCAAATATCACCTGATAACGAATGAGGATAGAACGAACACTTGATTGAATACAATACGTTTAGTATATCAAAGAAATAAATGCTGACCTTGGAAGTCATGCATTGAACTCGTATGCCAGTTCAACGCTGTAAGGGCAACGTCGTGATGTATCACATCTTCATTTAAGCAGTATTCACGAGAGCGCCATGGGTCTTTGAGAAAATCACCAAATGATGCATGATAGAACTCGATAGGGTCTTCGAATGCGTCAGATGATGAGCCAATGCGAAGCACAGAATGTAGCTGCTTTAGTGCATGATCGAAGGCGGTTTGTCCTATTCGGAGGAAATTCGCTTGGCTCCGAGCAGATTGGGAGGGGCCATTTGCGTGATGCGGATAATAGATAGACATTCCTAAGATCCGCTTCGTGGTGCGAAGGAATTTAGAAGGAATGGATGCAAGTATATGCCGATAAAGGAAGTCGAGTGTAAGATACGGATTTCCGGCGGCCGCCATATTAGAACCCTCAAGGACCCGCATACATACATTCAGTTGACTCGATGGATCACCCGCATAAGCGTCATCCACGAAACGAACGATAGTAGAAGCGAATGCGAATAGTCCAGATGCAGCAGTAGCAATCCGTAGAAGCTGAACATCCGGAGGCCAATTGGAGGAAAGAGAACTTGGGTGCCTCAGCCGGATGTTACGGAATTCATTTCGAAGATATAGCAAGACATCCCGCCGTCCTTCCTCGTCGTCGGCTGATATTTCTTCCCGTCTACAGGTAACTTGAAAGTCAGCCTGTGACAATACGTGTTTGAGGTGCCATTCCGGTCGGCTACAGATCAACCACAACAAAGGAAAGACAGGGGAAGAGCGAACGTGGTTGCCTATAAGCTCAATGAACTCGCATTGTGCTCTTTCACTTTCACACTCGTCCAATCCGTCAATGATGATCAAAAATGGCTTCTGGATAGCGGAAGGGTCTTGAGCCATGATGATGCGAAAGGGATCGATGAGGAATTCTCTGAACTGAACTCTTCTGGTCTTTCTCAAGATGGTAGGGTCATGACCAATCTTCTGTGTAATGATCCGTTTGTAGACATCACATTTGACAGCGAGCTGGTATGCAAGAGTAGGAATAACACCGTCTGGATCATTTCGGCCATTGGGTCTAGAAATGAAACAGGAAGCGCCGAGGTAGTCAGCTTCTTCGAATTCGTCAGCAATTGTCTGAGCGACAGCGGATTTTCCGACTCCTGCAGGACCGAGAACATAAAACATTCTCCAGCTTCGCATGGGATCGGTGACCCAGTTTGAAATCTCTTCCCTCAGAGTTTTGCGAGTCTCTGGGTGACATTTTGGAGGAGGATAGCGAGCGGAGGAGTCGTGTTCGGCACCTTGGATCGTTTTACTTTCTAAAAGTTGCATAACTGGCAAAAGCTTCAGCATCAAACCAGGAAAATAGCTGTAGATTACGTACTTGCACCTCCTCCAGTTTCAAACGTGTTTGATACAGAGACCATAGTTGAGTGACTTATGACATTATGATGCGAATTTGCAAAAAGACCGGATGTCGGCGTAGGATCAGGTACTGGATCCATAGGTACAGAGTTTTCTCCGGCCAATCCCAAGATAGGCTCGCCTATAAGCGGAGGATTTGACGAGGGTGACGTCAGATGTTGGCTAGGAGTCGCGGCAGATAGTTGAGTGACAGTCGCTGCTGCAGGTTGCGGGTGCGAGAACATGTCCATAGGTAGCGTGGTCAATGTACTGCTGTAGATCAGTCGATCGTGTAGCGGATGATCCGCTCAAACTCCCACGGACTCAATTCACATGTTGCGTCATTCGCTGGACAACAACCAGGTTTACTCCTTACCACACCCGCCGCCACGATGGGCAAGGCCTCGACCATCAACGCTAGTCAGCATGGTCATTCTCATAATCTCCGCTACTTGGTCCTCGACGAGGAAGAAGAACGACTCGAGTCACTACTGGACGTTCTTGATCAACTGGTCGGTTCATCCTCGGGCATCATCTGAATCTCTGGCAATGGAATCTTATGGGTATATATTTACGCAAGAAATATATGATATATTTTGCAAGGACGACAAGGTCTACGTTATGCACGTACAGTCTCTCCCTTAACGCGAGAACAAGCTTCCCATAAGACAGTCAGAGACTGTACTTTGACGTTTGGAGGGCAGGTTTGGACATCTTGTGTTGGTGAGAGCCAGATATCACCTGATATGAAAGGAATAACAGAACAAACATGTGGATGAATACTTTATTTTTGATAAAATGAGAAAGCAGTACCTTCCCCGAGTTCATGACTAGAGTTCACATGCCAGCTCAGCGCTGTAGTAGCGACATCATAGTGTACGGCACCCCAATTTAGACACTATTCACCAGAACGCCCCGGGTCTTTGAGAAAATCACCGAATGATGTATGACAGAACTCGATCGGATTTCCGAACGTGTCAGATGAGGAGTCAATGTGAGGTACCGAGTGTAGCTGCTTAAGTGCATGACCGAAAGCGGCTTGTCCCATTCGGAGAAATTTCCTTGGTTACGTGCTGATTGGCAAGGACTATTCGAATGGTACGGATAATAGATTGACATCCCTAAGATTCGCATCGTGGTGGGGAGGAACTTCGAAGCAATAGAAGCGAGTATATGTCGATAGAGAAAATCGAGAGTGGGATAGGGATTTCCAGCACCTGCCATGTTGAAACCCTCAAGGATCTGCATGCAGACTTGCATTTGGCTCGACGGGTCACCAGCATCGGCACAGCATCCACAAACGAACGATAGTGGAAGCAAATGCGAATAATCCAAAAGCAGCAGCGACAATCGTAGAAGCTGAACTTTTGGTGTCCAATTATAGCAAAGAGAGCTTGAGTGTTTTAGTCGAATGCTGCGAAACTCGCCCCGAAGATATAGCAAGTCATCGCACCGCCCTTCTTCGTCATCGACCGATATCTCTTCCCGTTTGCAGGTGACCTGACTTCAGCCTGTGACATTGCATGCTTTATGTGCCATTCCGGTCGACTACGGATCAACCATAGTAAGCGAAACTGAGGGAAAGGGCGGACGTGGCTGCCAATGAGCTCAATGAACTCGCATTGCGCTCCCTGACTTTCGCACTCGTCGAGCCCATCTATGATGATTAAAAGTGGTTTCTGAATAGCCGAAGGATCCTGAGTCACAATGATGCGGAAGGGGTCAATGAGGAGCTCTTTGAACTGAACTCTGCGAGTCTTCCTCAAGATAGTAGGATCGTGAGCAATTTTCTGTAATATAAGTTGTTTGTAGGCTTGGTGTTTGACTGCAAGCTGATATGCAAGAGTAGGAATAACACCATCTGGGTCGCTTTGGTGATTAGGTCTGGATATGAAGCATGAAGCGCCGAGAATGCCTCCTTCCTTGCAATCGTCAGCAATGGTCTGGGCGACAGCAGATTTTCCGACCCCCGCCGGGCCGAGAATATAGAACATTCTCCAGCTGCGCACGGGATTGGCGACCCAGTCTAAAATCTCTTCCCTTAGAGATTTGCGAGTATCTGGATGACATTTTGGGGGAGGATAGCGAGCGGAGGAGTCATGTTCAGCGCCTTGAATTGTTTTGCTGTCTAGCAGTTGGATAACTAGGAGCGAAGTGTGAGATATCGACATAGGGCAGTTGTGCTGGGCCGCGTATTTGCTCCTCCTCCAGTTTCAAAGATATTTGAGACGGATACCATCGTAGAGTTATTGATCACATTCTGGCGTGAGTTGGCAAAAAAGCTGGATGTCGGGGTAGGATCGGGCACTTGATTCATGACTTGCAATTGGGCGCCTATGGGCAGAGGGTTCGAGCTAGGCAGAGTCGCGGTAGATAAGTAGAGGAGAACGCCGGCCACGGGTTGGTACAGAGAATGTTGGCTTGGCACGTTGTTGGTCGGTTACTCCCATCTGACTCCCATCAAACGGTAAATAGTGACGTAAGAAAGCATGCTGGGTGATACTTTGTCCGCCAGTTGGCTCATATTCCTCAAACCGAGCAACAAGAGACTTCAATGTTTCCAGGAGCATTGGGGTAGTCGGTTTGAGGAGAACAGGGTTGGCGTTTTGGTGATCGATCCGATCAAACACTGGTACTCATGAAGCCACATGATCATTAGTAGAATCGAGAGAATTATTACTCAAGCTACTACAAGGAATTTTGTATCAAATAGCTGGCATTGTCTGATCTGCTAATATTGCTAGGTGATGGTGTCATCTTGAGGTTGTAACCTGTTGCAAAGTGCGCCGGATTCAAAGTCTCCGTGATTCTTATTATATACGCTACCAGAAAACAAGTTTTACAATGGCTCATGAAGTAGTCATCGAGGTCGTTGCCAAACAATTGAAAAAAAAGGAAAAGGAAAATAAAAATCAAGTCTGTTGACGAAGGGAATAAGGTAAAATAAGCTAGGGCTCGGAGATTCGAGAGTGAAGTCAACAGGGAGTAAACTTAGGATTAGTTGCTGAACAAGTTAGTCGTGTGTATCCTGACGTCAAAAAAATACTCACATCGTCATATAACCCACAAACCACTTGACGTCAGGGAACAATGAGGTGGGTGGAAGGTGGTCGAACTTGAGAGAGCGGGGGCGAGCTGCCACCCTCCCTCATGCCTCGCGTTTGCCAAATCGGGAGCCCCAGTTCGATAAACGTTGGCGCAGTCTAGACGTAAAAGTTGATTTGGAAAGATGCACAAGCTTGTGTTTAATGGATCTACTCCGATCTAGTGCAAAAATTTAGACTTTAAAATGCGTCGCAGTCTCGGGGCTCCTTACGTGAGAGCGATCTGACCTGCGGTGTCTTCGATCACATAAAAGCTTTAGCTACCAACTCCAATATCTAACGGTTGTGCTTACTCACCAAATCGTAGTTTAGCAAACGGAATTAGGGTGAAATGGTCAATGATCGGGTATGTTTTATGGTCACAACTTACGACAGTGATATGCATATGCCGACGTTTGCTGCCATTCCCTAGGTCAAGGTGATTGTTTACTAACACCTGGAGTTCTCCGGGGTTAAAGTCAGTGATAGTGTCCTCCGAGACGGTAACATGGGTGACATTGACTTCGTCACAAACATCATAGGTACATGAAGAGTTTAATAACTTCGGGTCGAAGAAGCACGGTCCTTGGGAACGTAAGATATACAATGTTTTGAGTAGCGCTTGATTTTGCACTCACCTGCAAATTGAGCCAGCTCAGAAAACGACCGAAATCCCATTCGATCGGAATATCATGGTGCAGAACATTGAAATCAAAGTTCTGCAACTTTTGATGCAAGTGGATGGCGTTCTCTTCTTGGAGGCGAGAGCATGCGTCCCACAAGACAACCAGAGACTGGAGTTTGACATTTTCACGGGAGATTTGCGCATTTTCCTCTGATGAGAGCCAGACATCACCTGATAGCAAAGGAGAATATAACGAACATTTGATTGAATACGTCATGTTCAATAATATATCAAAGGAGATACTTACCTTCTTGATATTCATGGGCTAAAGTCGTATGCCAGCTCAACGCTGTAAGGGCAACATCATGATGTATCGTATCTTCATTTAGACAGTATTCACCAGAACGCTGTGGGTCTTTGAGAAAGTCACCAAACGATGCATGATAGAACTCGATAGGGTGTTCGAATGTGTCTGGTGAGGAATCAATGCGAAGTACTGAATGTAGCTGCTTTAGTGCATGATCGAAAGCGGCACGTCCTATGCGGAGGAAATTCGCTAGGCTCCGGGCAGATTGGCAAGGACCATTCAGACGTTCCGGATAATAGATAGACATCCCTAAGATCCGCTTCGTGGTAATGAGAAGTTTGGAAGGAATGGATGCAAGTATATGTCGATAGAGGAAGTCGAGGGTAGAATACGGATTCCCGGCATCTGCCATATTAGAACCATCGAGGATCCGCATGCAGATCTGCAGTTGACTCGATGGATCACCAGCATCGGCGTCGGCCACGAAACGAACAATAGTAGAAGCGAATGCGAATAGACCGGATGCAGCAGTAGCAATCCGTAGAAGCTGAACCTCCGGAGGCCAATTGGAGGAAAGAGAACTCGAGTGTTTCAACCGGATGTTGCGGAATTCACTTCGAAGATATAGCAAGACATCATGCCGCCCTTCTTCATTATCTGCTGATATTTCTTCCCGTCTACAGGTAACTTGAAAGTCAGCTTGTGACAACGTGTATTTGAGGTGCCATTCCGGTCGGCTACAGATCAACCACAACAAAGGGAAGACAGGGAAAGAGCAAGCATGGTTGCCGATAAGCTCGATGAATTCGCACTGCGCATCCTGACTTGCGCACTCGTCCAACCCATCAATGATGAGCAGGAAGGGTTTCGGGATAGCTGAAGGGTCTTGAGTCATGATGATGCGAAAGGGATCGATGAGGAGTTCTCTGAACTGAACTCTTCTGGTCTTTCTCAAGATGGTAGGGTCGTGAGCAATCTTCTGTGAGATGATCCGTTTGTAGACACCACATTTGACGGCGAGCTGGTACGCAAGAGTAGGAATAATGCCGTCCGGATCATTTCGGCCATTGGGTCTAGAGATGAAACAGGAAGCGCCGAGGCAGTCAGCATCTTCGCATTCGTCAGCAATTGTCTGAGCGACAGCGGATTTTCCGACTCCTGCAGGACCAAGAACATAAAACATTCTCCAGCTTCGCATGGGATCGGTGGCCCAGTTTGAAATCTCTTCCCTCAGAGTTTTGCGCGTCTCTGGGTGACATTTTGGAGGAGGATAGCGAGCGGAGGAGTCGTGTTCGGCACCTTGGATCGTTTTACTTTCTAGAAGTTGCATAACTGGCAAAAGCTTCAGCACCAAGCCGGGAAAATAGCTATATATTGCGTACTTGCTCCTCCTCCAGTTTCAAACGTGTTGGACACAGAAAGCATGGTTGAGTTGTTGATGACATTATGATGCGAATTTGCAAAAAAACCGGCTGTCGCCGTAGGATCAGGTACTCGATCCATAGGTACAGAATATTCTCCGGCCAATCCCAAGATAGGTTCGCCTATAAGCGGAGGATTTGAAGAGAGCGAAGTCAGATGTTGGTTAGGAATCGCGGCAGATGACTCAGCGACAGTGGTTGCCGCAGATTGCTGGTGCGAGAACATGCCTGTAGGTAACATGGTCAACGCACTGCCGATAGATCAATCGATGGCGGATGATCCGGGGCGGCGGGGATCCCAGTGTTGAGTCGTTGACAACCCTATTGGCACGTGCTTGCTCACCATGTCCGTTCTAACTCCCGTTGACCCGTTGTTGCGTCATTCGCTGGACTCACAACAACCGGGCTTGTTCCTTACCACACCCGCTGTCACAATGGGCAGGGTCTCGTCCATCAACGCTAGTCAACATGATCACTCTCATAGCCTCCGCTACTTGGTCCTCGGCGAGGAAGAAGAACGGCTCGAGTCACTACTGGACGTTCTTGATCGACTGGTCGGTTCAGCAACGCTTCCCCAGGCATCATCTGAATCTCTGGCAATGGAATCTTATGGGCATACATTTACGCAAGAAATATATGATATCTTTTGCAAGGACGACAAAGTCTACGTTATGCACGTATGTCCTTCCTCTTGACCTGGAGCACAAAATAACTCATAGCATATGTTAGAGCTATCACCCTAGGGCACTCTGCGACAATTCGATCATAGATTGGTTTTGCCTACAAGATTCTCTATCGAGCTCAGCATCATCAACGTGTTATCTAGATCCTGATGGAACTTTTCAACGGCATACAGAACGCATATACGAGGACATTCTGCTCTCCCTTAGACTCCTTTCAGCTGAACTAACTCTGGGCTTGTTATATCTTCATGATCGCGGCATTGTACATCTGGCTATTAACCCAGGAAATGTTTCTGTAACTCCTACTGGCCATGTTCAAATATGCAACTTTACAACGGCGGTGGCATTACCGAATCTCTTACCGACGCAACCTGATCCTGACCTTTCAGATCTAGGCAGTATGAACAGCCGTTCCAATGCCATTCTTGACTTGTTATCCGACTCCAACTGTGAACTCGGTCGTTTTGGAACAATGACACTGGATTCAAAGGCGATTGTGACGAGCAAGTATGCAGCTCCTGAATTGGTAGAACCTGACGACCAAGGAAGAATCGTTTTTGACACTAGGGCCGACTGGTGGAGTCTAGGTTTCCTGCTTCTGGAGCTAGCATATGGCACTGAAGATTACAACATGGTGCCCGATGAAGGCGATTTTACTGAATTCCTTCATCAGGTACGGTTGTCTTGAAGTTATTTCCCTCTTCTCCTGATGCGAATGTCATATTTAGACATTATCAAAAGATCCTCAAAAGCGTCTGTCAGGCTCTGTTGCTCGGTCTCATCGTTTTTTCGATTTCAATGCAGACGCTTGGAATGAAATATTGGACTTACACCATCCTCCTTGCCCCGGTCTTCCTGAAGCTCCATCATTTGATATACCCGGCGACAAAGACGTCTCTGAGTCTTGTCACGAAAGTCTAACAGACTGTGGCTCCTTGCATCAAACCAGCCAAGGCCATGGGCTCACTTTGGATATTGAACTTGGCGAGGAGAACGAGCGAAGCGATATACAACCGTTCCCTTCAACAGCTTCCTTGTATCAGCTAGGCGTTACTAAGCTGGGTGCGAATGAATTCAAGTATGATTCTGATTCCCAGTCTCTCGGTAATTTCGGACCTGGATTGGAGGACTCTGTTTCATCCCTTGTCTGTGACCCTGAATCTGATGAAGATGACTCGATCATAGTTATCCGGGCGCCATGCTACGACTCGAATTGCTCCCGACTTTCTTGTGCTATCTGCAATATGGACTGGAAGGAGCAATTAAAGGATGAAAAAACCACGCTGCCCCGAGTTGGAGACGACATAAACCTAAAGGTGGACGAGCGCGCTAACTCACGAGGACATAAGCGTTTCAGCAGGAAGCGACTTGCCCGAAACATTGCAAAATCCTCCGAACGAGTTGTCAACCGCATTTCAAGATATTTATTCACACCTTTTAGATGTTAATCTATCAATTCTGTATTATCTTGAACCTAGTTTTTGTATCTCTAGCGAATGTGTGTATCGATAGAATTGTATAATGTTTTCGAATGTGGTATGAACGGCTGATGTGGCATCTGATTGATTATACGCGTATAATGTCGTAAATAGTGTCGTTGTAACTTTAAGTTGAACAAGATAGGCTGGATAGTCTGCGGGCGCATGAACGTTTCAATGATGCAGGCGATTTGCCCGGACCACGGTGCTTTCGGTATGTTCACGTCATACATGCCCTCATAGCTTGTGTGACTAATGTAGATTAGTGTACCTATATGAAATCATCCATCGATGACTCCCGACATCTCCCGCAACTCCCCGTCTACCATGATTTAAGGACTCCAATAACTGCCCATATACTGCTATCAACTGTATACCATTATTCTCATGCAGGGATTTCTCAAACATTCAACTGGTCTCAGTGCTTCGTCTCTTCGCGTCAGTCATTCTTGCGTCGTGCGACAGTTCGGTTCAACAGCAGTAAGAGGCAAACAACGGGTCGTAATCCTAGGTTCTGGATGGGGCGGCTACGGACTGCTTCGAGGTATTGATAAGAAGCGATATGGTATGTTTTTTTGACGTCATCATACATTCGGCTGATTATATGCGGCTAGACGTTGTTGTAATTTCGCCAACGACGTATTTTAACTTCACGCCCCTCCTCGCAAGCACTGCTGTTGGGACTCTTGAGTTTCGGACTGCCATTGAACCAGTCAGTGTTTCGGTTTATGGACGGAGAACAGGGTCAAGCTGACAAACCCTCAGGTTCGAAGATATGTCCCTGCCGCGGTGCGTTAATTGACATTCGCATGCGTTCTTTTTGACTGAAATTGTGGATAGAAATATTATCAAGCGTGGTGCGATGACATTGGTATGTCTTGCTTTACCTTGCCTTCCTTTTGACTTGGTTTGAACTCTGGAATAGACTTTGGTCGGAAGACCTTGACATGCGTGCGTACCCCTGCTGAAATACCTGCATTCATACGAACAGTTCTGTCGCTATAGATGCCTGCGACACGACCGATAACGAGTGAATCGGCGGATCCAACCAAAGTTGATGATCCCAATCACCGAGCTCTGGCCAACATTCCGTTCACTGCGCGATACGACAAACTCATCATCGCTGTTGGTGCTTACTCCCAAAGTCAGTATTTTTCATTCACATTGATGAAAGTTACTCATGTACTTCAGCCTTCAATATTCCTGGAGTGAAGGAGCACGCTTACTTCCTCAAAGACGTCAAAGATGCTAGGCGAATTCGCAGTCGAATCCTTGAATGTGCGTTTGAAGTTAGCCGCGCATACACGAGTTAAGTTAATTACTTTTGAAGGTTTCGAACAGGCAAACCAACCTACAATATCTGACGTCGACCGTCGCAACCTGCTCAATTTCTGTGTAGTCGGTATGCATTCCTCTTTTTCTAAAGCAGCGGTGTATTGACCCTGTCTTCTAAAGGTGGAGGTCCAACAGGCGTTGAGTTTTCGGCTGAATTACACGATTTACTGCAGACAGAAGTCCGAACTCAATATCCAGATCTCGCGAGATTTGCAAATATCACGCTTTACGATGTTGCCGACAGTATTTTGAGTAATTTTGATCGATCACTTGTGAAGTGCGTATAGTCCTTTGTCATTTTAACGCATCGCTGACCCTATGGTCAAAGATATACAGAGAAAATGTTTTCCCGGGAGGGTGTTCATATTCTCACAAATCACCACGTAGAGCGTGTCGAAGCGGTATAACTGTCGTTTTCTTATCATGAAAATATGATGCTCAACAGCTCGAAAGGGAAAACTGTTTGTGAAGGAAAAGGGTGAAGGTACGTATACCTTTTGTATCTTCGTTATACGTCATTGATCTTGGTGACAGTGCCCTTTGGGCTTCTTGTCTGGTCTACGGGCCTTGCGCCAAACCCACTTGTCTCAGCGCTGAGAGGGGTTAAGAAGAATCCAAAGACGCAAAGGTGTGTCTATGAGTGGTCATCAAACTGCAACGTTTTAATCTGGTGGATATTAGCGTCATTACCAATGATCAGCTCAACGTTAAGATGCAAGACACGAACGAACCCAATCCGGACGTCTGGGCGATCGGTGATGCATCGACTATTGAGGAGGCACCCTTACCCGCTACGGCTCAAGGTATGCGCTTTTTAGTGATTGGTTGACTACCCTCACTCAGCCTTATACCAGTCGCTTCCCAGAAAGCGCGTTACTTGACCACTAAACTCAACACTCTCGCGAAGGATCAAGATCATTCTAAACCCTTCGAATTCCATAATCAGGGTAGTCTGGCGTACATTGGCAATTGGTTAGTCAACCACTCTCTTATGATGCACGGACGGAGCTGATGGATGTATCCAGGAATGCGATCTATGATCGCCCTACGGCGGAGGGACAAAAAGATACATTCTTGTCGAAAGAAACAGGACGAGTGGCCTGGTTACTATGGCGTTCCGCATACTTTACTATGACTCTCAGTTGGAGGAACAAGTTGGGTTTCTGGTTTCAATGGTATATATTGCATACTCAACGCTTCGTTCCAGGATCCTTGTTCCAACTTACTGGTTTTTGAATTGTGAGTCCGTTGGTGATTTGACATTGAGGCCTCTTCTAACAGACCGATTCAGGGATATTCGGGAGGGACATGACTCGATTCTAGATGTTCAAAGCCCGATTTTCACGTACTTTTGCTCCTAATATCAAAGCTCACCACCGTTACAGTCGTCTCCCATTCAATATTTCCGTGTTCTGTTTCTAGACCAATAATTTTATGACAACTTGTACAGAACTATAGCAACACTATAGCAACCAAGAATGACGAGACCCTAAGAGTCCGACCTCCTGAATACATACAACTAATTTTTCATTCAAGCTACAATCAGCCTGCCAATCGCTTGTTTCCTGTTTCGCCGCTACCATCATCGTCGTCCTCGTCGCCATCATTTTATCTCCACTGGCCTGTTGCTACCTTTTAAATTTATCAACCGATGGGACCTAGAATTGCTTGGAAACAACGCTGAGCGTACCATTATTATTATTATTCGTCTGGTTAAACCCGATATGGGTCAACTGTTGAAACGCGGTAACGGTAACCGAAGAGGGAGCTGCGCTAGTGGGAAGTGGAGGAGCAGGGGAGGGGTTTCTCGATTTTTTGTTGGATCTGAGGCTGAAGGACCGAGAAAGACTTAGGTTCATAGTTTTAGTCGCTGTGGAATAGAAAGTTGAGAAACCGGTTTTTTTTTTCGGTGAGTTTTTGAAGTGGTGGAGGAAAGGGAAATTAACTTACGCGGTGATGGTATAGATTCAGTTGCTCCAATGACCCTAGAAGTTACTTCGTGCAAGAAGATATTGGCTTCTCTGTCATCATCGAACAAGAAACCATATTTCCGACTCTAAAAAAAGCATTCAATTGAGTTTCCAAAACCAAAAAAAAAAAAAAGAGCAACACTCACACTTCCTTGAAAAACATGGAAAAAGGGTCTATCAAATTCATAACTGAATTTCCTACTCGCATTCCCCGCCGCCGCCGTCGCTAGAGGTGGGATTTTGAACCTCCAAACCACTTTTGCAGTCTCATCATCGACAAGTTGGAACCAATGATCGCCTCTCGGTTCAACCTCATCCCGACTAAAAGAAGACGAAGCAGTAGTAGTACTAGAACTGCTAGTACTAGCACTACTCCCAGTAGCGTTGACCCTAACCCGCCCAAAAGCCATCATATCCTCTTCATCACCCAACAAACCCGGCGAAGACGAAACCCGACGGATATCCTGTCCAAACACCAACGTCCCCTTCAAATGCGAATACACCCATTGACTTTTATCTTTCTTCTCCCCCTTCGCCGCACCACCCCAATTCCCACTCCAATTCCTCTTCTTCTTCATCCCAAAATTGAGCAGAGAACTATCATCGCTTTTTTGTGTTATTGAAGTTTGTTGGGTGTTGTGGTATATCCGTGCGGAGGCGACGGCGTAGGTGATATGTGTACCTGGTGGTACACCGGGTATCGAATATTGCGAAGAGGGAATCAAGTTTGTGGTAGAAGAGGAAAAGGTAGAGGTAGTAAAATGGAGGTCTGGCGTACTCGCTTTCCCGAGTGTCTCTAGCTTTTTCCTCGATAGAGCTCCATATGGATCTCTATAACCACCACCGCCAGTACCACCGCTAAGCAGTGAACTTTTAGATGGAGAGGGATGCAAAAGAGTTGTGGAAGAGGCAGAGGGATACATCTGAAGAACGGTAAGTAGTGCAAAAAGAGGGAAGCTTGACGTTTAGGAACAAAGGGGAGGGGGGAAGGGGAGGGGGAAATAAGTAGGGGAGAGGGAGAGGTTAAAAAAGCACTAAGCTTAAGAGAAGTATCCTACCCCCCTCAATTAAAGCACATCAATGAAATAGGACCCCCGCGCCTTCCTTTATCCAGCACACGCTAACGAAACACCAACACCGCACGGACCGCGCAATGCAAAATGAAACTTCGGTTCATATGAATTTAACGCCAAAATCAAAAATCAGAATCGTGCTTTCCGTGAGGCCTGAACACGCGTAAAGGTGGGTGGGCTGACCACTGCCACCACCCTCATATCGAAGTCCCGTCTCAAATTGTAGACTTGCATGCATAACGCATTGCTCTTCTGATGCTCCCTTCCAATTCCTGGTGATAGAAACCGGCACTTGTGAAGGGAAAACCCACAAGTTCCAGGAATCTGGTGAACGTGGAAGTAACATGGTGACGATGGATGCAACGCGTATCATCTTACACGGAGTCGTCATCATGACATCGCCGGATGGAGAGCAGGGCTATGAAAGGGCTCAACATTGAGGTGTTGCGATTGATCAGTTTCACGTATCCTCCTTCGCTTCTAGCTCAAATCTTGCACGGGAAGGGGGATTTGCGACATAGTCACAGGAATGAATCCAAGGAAAAGCAATGAATTCCAGATAGATCATCCATAAAACCCAGAGAGATAGTGTAAATTACCCAGACGTGACACTACAAAGGCCCCCACTGCGTGCCGGCCTGCCCTGGGAACCCGCTTTGCATATACTGTCCCTGAACAAATTGACCGCCCATAGTCATAGGTTGCAATGGCTGCGCAAGCCCAGGGGTAAAGGTCCCCACCGGCTGTACACCCATGCCCGATATTTGTGTCTGTCCGGGCATAGCGGTCATCAGCGGCTGCGGACTGGGATTCATGTAGCTCTGGCCAACGCCACCCGCAGGACTATAGCTGACCGGCGGTTGGAAGGAAGGATGTGACATCGTTGCTTGCAACTGTGGACTGGGAGACGGCATGAATTGGGCACCGGGACTGGGGGCGAGGAACTGCGGATTCGGACTGGATGACACAAATTGGTTATGAGATTGAGGATTTAGGGAAGACGATAAGGGCTGAGGTTGGTGGAATGGTACACCAGTGGGTTGCGGTTGCATTTGAGGAAGAAACGCAGGGGTAGTTTGGTTTAAGCCTGTAGAAACAGTCATCTGAAAGGAGGTCAGAGCGAGGGTTATTTATGCAAACGCACCTGTTGCGAAGGGTTGCTGGGAGAATAGATTCGTTCCCATTGAAAGCCCAGCAGGAGACATGTTCATAGATGCGCCAGGTAAGCCCATAGACATCGCGTTGCCGGTAGCAAGTCCACTAAAGGCCGGATTGCTGGCTTGGTATTGTAATGGAAGGGAAGCATTGGTACCAGGCCCTTGAAGCGATACAAGGTCTGCCCAAACACCCTCTGGCTTCGCTGCTTGCGCCGACGGAGCTACTGCGTTTGGTGATATGGCGGGCTGCGAGACCGACCGAGTGGGTTGGGTTTGCGTTGGGTGTGGCCGAAGTTCAGCATTCGCTGTTGAGAACATATTTGCGGCAAACTCAGTAGCAGTGGCGGCGACCTTTGGCTCTGTATGTGGCTGTGCAGGTCGAGCTGGTAGACTAGGTGTGGAGTTGGCGGTCGGGAGAGTCGAAGCAGATCTGGATGGTCCTAATTTTGATGTAACGAGAGCCTTTTTGTCCAGAAACCGTCGATACTCATATTTAGCTATCAAAATCAAAACTGATGAGAGAAACTGCCTTGGCAAAACAGGAATAACATACACCTGATATACTGCTCCAGTTCATGGTCTCGGGTCGAATCATCCAGTTTCGGCGGGGAGGATTTCGGACTTCGTTTGGGTTGTAGATGGCGTTGGAATTGAGGTTGCCCATTTCCTTCATTCTCTGGATTATTTTTAGTCACGAACGCGTTGAAAGGGGGGAGGGAGAACGCACATCGACCTGTTCCTTTGTCCACGAGTCTAGAGTGAGACTCTTGCTGCATTGGAATGAGACTCAAATATTCCAGACGCGTAGAGGCGACTGCTACTTACACTTTGCTTATGTGGGTCCCGATCTTGCGATGGATACTCGCACAGCCGACACTCGGGACAATGTCAGTATATGCGTGCGGATAGCCATGAATGAAGTGAAATACCAAATGAAAATTCCGAGGTTATGCGACGCCCAGCGGGGGTTCCGGGTCTTGCAGTCGGCGCATACATCTGCGAGTGGTGATCCAATCAGAGGGTGATAGGGTGGTGGAGAGAAGAGGCTTACCGTTGCCTGGTTTGGAGACAAGCTCGAGGAGGAGACGCTGGTTGCGCTCTACGGTGAGCTTGTTCGCGGCGGAGGACATTGCGGTGGATGGCAGGGACGAGCATGCCGAGTGGGTCTGGTGTTTGGCGTGGGCCCCGGGACCAAACAAGGCATGGCGCGCCAGACGAGCGTTGGACAGCCAGATGCAGCGATGGCCCAGCCTCGCCCGGCTCAGCAGGCCCCCGCTGTACTCCCATGTCCATGTCGGTGCGTTTTCTTTTTTCCGAGTTTACCGTCTGACGCTCTTCGCAGGTCTGCCATCCCAGCCCGGGCTCTCCCAGCGACCTCTTTGTGCACAAAATCGGTCCCGGTGTCCTTGACCCTTCCCATCCCGCGGCACGAATGCCCGCTAGAGCATTCCCCTCTGCAAAAACAGAGTTCTTCCGCTTTTCTGCGTTTCCGAGCGCACTGCTCGTCCCCAACTCTGAGTCCATAGGCACTCCCGCGCGGCCAACTATCGACACTTGGGCCAACAGAATCCGTCGGGCAGCTGAAACTTCTCCTGCGCTCGAACCATCGGGGGCGGTTGCTCCGCCCGTACTTTTGCCGCATCCCCGCCAGTCGATACCGATGCTTTTGTACTTTGCTATCAGCAAGGCAAAAACACACAAGCATGCCGTCAAACGTCGCAGACTGCGTACCAAGTTGAATGGAGCGATAAATCTCATTGTGACACGAGGAGCCCATACAACCCAACTTGAATCCGGCGTCCCGCAACTCGAGTTCAATGACGACGAAGTTCACGAACGAGGCGACAAGTGGATTCTGCCTAGTAAGGGCCCTACTTCCCATCTACATACAAACCTCTAAACACAATTTGCGTCTCAGACTGGGCGTACATCTGTTATCCAACCTCCGCCTTGTACCTGGCGCCTTACACGAAGCTCGTCACGCAACTTCGCTCTTCCCTCCACGAAATCTGGGTCGCTGGCATGCGCCTAGAGAACCGCTGGGCGGAAAACGAATTGAGAAAGCAATCAGGTCGACCCCTCCTGGCCTCTACTTCCGAAGTTAAAAGGCGATCTGCTTACAATCGCCAGCCTCACTCGCGGCCGACCGGACAAAACACCAGAACCAAACTTTAGAAACGCATATACAGCCTCATTGCATTTCATCTCCAACTAGTGCAAAATTATGATACCCAACCGTCTTGTATAATGAGATAATCATTTAATTTATATTTTTCCACGTTCACAACGCAGCCCAACGAGTTGCTGTTCTTCCAGAACGATCAGAGACAAGAACCACTCCCGAAACATAAAAGCATACCCATCAAAGTTCATCCCCTCTCTTCGACCTCTGCTTCGGCGGCTGTACAATATCAACTCTAACCACACCCTCTCGTTCTCTAATACCCTTCAACACCTCATCCTGGATATTACTCCAATTCGGCTGTCCGCGGGGGACGCTGTACAACTGGACATCGGACAACGAGCCCACCTGACCCTGATAAGTGAGCAAAGAATGGCCAGCAGACAGAGCAGATGGACTCGAGAACAGCGACGACGACCGAGAAAGCGTCACCGAGAGATAAATATTCGCCGCGTGGTCAAGCACCTGAGGCATCGCAATAGTCAAAGTATAAACTAACCACGCATCACAAACCGATCAAGCGACCGTGTGACCGCCGAGCTTCCCTCCCCCAATCTGTATCTCCCCACTCCAGAAACAGATGACCGCCCCCTTTTCAGATCTCCACATCAGATCGCTTTCAGCCCAAGTCGGCGGTCACGCAGGCATACTCACCACCGAAGACAACGAGCTCCTCATTAAATCCGCTCTCCCACGCGAGCTCGAATTCTACCAACTCCTCCAAGCCAACGAGTCTCTCTCGCCCCTTCGTCCCTATATACCCAAATTCTTCGGTACATTGACATTGGAAGGTGAACTGGACAATGACAAGACAAGTGACCAGGGAGTGATCGCTGTCAAACCCAACTCGGTTTCGGAAAGGAAAGATAAGTATTACTTTTTCTTGAGAACGATAAGACTTCTTCGGCTGATAATCGGTGGTTTTCTCCCTTCTCTACAGTCGATAGTTTTAGAAAACATAACCTATCGATTTACGAAACCTAATATCCTGGATATCAAGCTCGGTACTATCTTCTACGACGATCTCGCCTCGCCCGAAAAAGTAGCGCGCATGATACAAACAGCAAAGAACACCACCTCTCTTGAAACCGGGCTGCGCCTCACGGGGTTTCAGGCACGTAAATAATTCAATTTATATATATATCCATACACTCAACAAATTAAAACCTCAACCAGGTTTACGATAATGTTACAGGACAACCAGTCAATACACCCAAATCCTACGGCAAAGCGATCAAAGTATCCGAACTCCTAGAGGGAATCACCAGATTCTTCCCAGAAGGAATAGAAGGCATCACCGAAGCATCTTCTCAAGGCTCGAGTGGCCTCCCACGTGCTATACTACGTTCGGTCTTGGAAGGCATTATCGAGGAAGTCAAAGAGATCAGGGATACTTTTGCGGAAATGGAAATGCGGGTTGTGGGCGGAAGTTTGTTAGTTGTGTATGAGGCCGATTGGGACAAGGCGAAAGAGGGTCTTCAGAATTTTGATAAGGAGGATGAGGAGATGGTGGATGAAGAGGGCGATGAAAGCGACGAGGACGACAAAGGGCTTCCATTTGCAGTCAAACTCATTGACTTTGCACACACAAAGGTCGTCCCTGGGCAGGGGCCAGACGAGGGTGTGCTGTTGGGATTTAACAGCACCATCAAATTGCTCAACGAACGACTATCACAACTTGTATAACACAAACGAGAGTACTAGTAGGACAAATAATAAAATACCCCCAAGGAGACACAAAAAGGTTTGAGCAGAGCGCGAGCCATTGCGCGACTGACGACATGCCCTGATCTCCGAAGACTAACTCGGCAAGTCCTGCGGGTTGCGGAATTAGCTTCCCTGGCCCGTCAAGGACAAATTATTCCAAGTCCGGATCACCCCTTACGGGGCGAGGGTCTGTGGAAACCAAGTTTTCTGGAGGGGACAGTCTTGAACCAGCGCACTGATGGCTTAACCCGCTGAGAGGAACCCCACTCATTCCGGATTGGGCCGCTACAGCCGTTGAGCTAACTGAGCCATTGAAACCTTTCACCCCATCATCTGTTATAATACACTCGAGTCACATGGCTTTCTAGCTGGTGATCACTCCGTCGCGCGTATTTTGTGTCATCCCGCAATGGATACACTCAGTGGCCTCCGCCAAGCCATATCCTCAAAAACTCCCATCTCTTTCAAGAACCACCAAGGCCCATGTACAACTCTCGCATCTGCAACACACATCATTCTTCCCAGCGGTAGTGTCCCAAAATCCACGCCAACGCGTTACCGCAAACCCGGAACGTCAGGATCTTCTCCACAAGATTTCTATTCCATCGAAGCTTTGTATCTCGCATGGCACCTCCGTGATGCTGCCGCTACAGAATATATGAAACAGACTCGAGAGAATGGTCTTACTGTTGGGTTTGTTAGTGTCACTGAGAGAAAGAAGGTGGTGGATGTGTTGGAAGCTGAACATGATACTGTGGTACCCGCTACTGAAGGTAAGTGTTTTTTGATCATAACTTTCAATAAGGGCGGTGTTTTGTTAATACCTGGATTAAGTAGAGTCGACGACACCCCCTGGCTCACCTCCACGACATCTTCGTTCTCGGTCGACTACAACACCCAAGTCATCATCAGCAGTGGAACCTACGTCATCTCCTACAAAACGACGATATGTCCCTGACCATCATGATGCTGAAGTCGTCAAAAAGATTAAGAATAGTGAAGTAGAGCTCAGGGACAGAAGTACGGTTCTACGAGGTAATAAACCAAATGTGCGTTGTTTTTTCTTGGGTTGCTCGAGTGATGAAGTTTTTGATTATTGTTTTTAGAACTTTGCTAGCATACGAACTACGTATGCTGATAAATTGAAAAAACTGCGGGAAGCTGCTCGTTCTGGGACTGTTCAACCTGTTGCGACGCCAGGTGCGTATTCGCTTATAGTTCTGGTTGAACAGTCTGATGACGATGTTATTCTACATACTCAGATCCTAAACTCCAAGCAAAGAAAGCTCGTCAGTACTTTACTTGAATATCAATCCCAACCTCATACTCACCCACTTTTGTTCCTATAGGCAACTTCCAACCTATCATCATCATCTCATCCTCTCCGACCGCTCTCATCACAATGTACAACGTCAAACGCTTCCTCCAAGAATCCACGTAAGTCACCGAACCCCCTGATTCACTCAGCACATCTAAACCGTCTAAACGATCCACAGCTTCGAACCACCACAAGAAGCACGAGCACGCGCCACAGCAGAAGGTAACACTCGACCTGAAGATCTCATAGCCGTCTACCGTCGTCGTACACACATCGATTCAGGTGGAAAGGAAACTGAATCTCAAGCGAAATATTATATCGTTGATAGTGTTGAAGCTTTGGCTAAATTTGGTGCTGATGCTTGGGATAGAGTGGTTTGTGTTATGACTACGGGTCAGGCTTGGCAATTTCGACCGTATAAGTGGAATGAACCGAGGCAGCTGTTCCATCATGGTATGGTTTTTTTTTTAATTGCTTGAATTTTATACGCTAAATGTTGCTTTGCTTTTTTTTCTGTAGTCAAGGGGATTTACGTGACTTGGTCGAACGATCCTCCAAATCCGAAAATTAAAGATTGGAATGTGACAGAGTTGAAGGTACGGGAGGATTTTTTGGTGTTATCGTGTAACATAACCTTCAAATTGACTTCTCAACCCTTTTTTAGATTGATCCGCATCGACGACATGTTGATAAAGCTGTCGTGGCTCAATTCTGGAAAATTCTTGACGCTTGGATCGTGTCGAACAAACCTTGGTTAATGAAAGCTTAAGCCTCACACTCTCGTATATTTCTATTGTTCTTCTTTTTGTAATATTACTTCATGCTTAATTGATCATGAAAACACGATCCGATCTGATCACTTTGCTAAACACTTGGAATTAGCTTCCATGGCTCAGTTGGTTAGAGCGCCGGTCTCATGAGTTCACAGTTATGAGTGGCTTGAGGGGTCATTTAATCTGGAGATCACCAGTTCGACCCTAGTTGGGAGCATTAACTGGACGTGCTGCTCTCTGCTTTTTTTTTCTCTCAATCAAAAAGCATGTAAGAGGTATTGATGTCGTTGTTTTCATCCGGTAGTAGTCAAAATTAATCACATTATCAAAAAAACAAAAAAAAAAAAACCTTGGAAGTTAGCTTCCATGGCTCAGTTGGTTAGAGCGCCGGTCTCATAAGTTCGTTATGAGTGGCTTGAGAGTCATTTAATCCGGAGATCACCAGTTCGACCCTGGTTGGGAGCATAAATGCACTGTGTGACCCTTTTTTTTTTCGGTTTAGTCGAAAAGTGTGCAAGAGCTATTGGTGTTGTTTGACTGTCAGTCAATGAGTTTTTTTTTTTTTTTTTTTGCCTCTCATAAGTGAGAGAGCTGAAATTTTATGTGTGCCCATACTTATATGACGTCCCGGTATTTCATGCTTGAAGTTGAACCAGTGATCCCTTCGCGAGCCTTAGTCGTACTACAAGTAGTACATTCGTACAGATTAGATAATCAACCTATCAACACTCTTCTCCTCATTATCTCATGTCATCAGATAATCCAGTCACACAACAAGCATCGCTGGAGCAATTTATGGTTTATCCATTCGACACAGACCAGACGTACCAGGTGACAAAATCTTCGCCACATATACACACACAAACCAACTTATCTTGTAAAGCAAGGTCTTGCAAGTATCTTAACTGGAAACGCTCCCTCTACCGACTCAAATTCGTCGTCTACACATGAACAAGAGGAATTGTTATTGCGCATTAAAGTGTTTTATTTTAACAAGTTTGGTGGTTGTCTATTTTATATTGCGAAGAGTGTTGAACGTCTTTTGTGTTCTTCTTAAAGGGCGACTGGAAGCTCGATAACCGTTGATGAGGTCAAGTCATACGAACAGGCTCTTACTCAACAACTAGGTTCATTGGCTTCGACCGCACCCGTGGAGCCAGCCACTAGTACTCCCACCACCACCACCACCGATAATAATACTACCAACCCGCAAATTCTCTCATTCGCCGAAATCAAAGAACTCATCGAAACCGGCCGTTTAGACGAAATACCCAACAACAAAATCATCCCAAACATCATCAATGTTCGTGTACCTCCCCCCTTTCCGTCGCCTCATTCTCACCCCAGGAGATCAACTAACTTCGAGGTTTAATAGGAAGAAACACCAAGCGAGTCAGTAGCACCAGCTCGCAAGAAACCTTGGGAGACCGCTTCTGAGGACGTGCAGTCCCAAACTCAAGTTTGACTTCAATACTTAGGTGAGTGATTGTAACAAGCGTTGTGTCTTTCAATGCAAGAGAAAATCTTACAGCCGCTCTTTAGTGAACATGATAATACCTTTTCTTCTAGTCAACGAAAACAAAAAAAAAAAAATAATACATATGGACAAAACTTCTTTTTTTTGTGGTTTTCGCTAGAAATTTGGCATACGACGAGTGAATTGTGGGGATTAAGGAGGGAGAGAGAAAGGGAGAGGAAAGAGGAGAGAGGACGAGAAGTAATTTGATGGCAAGACCGCATAAGATACTATCAAAAATACAAAAGGAGAGAGAGACTTTAAAAACTAGACGTCGAAGCCACTGTCACGTTTCATAGTTGGGACACAAATACATCGCCATAGCGAAATAATGTGTCGTCCGGAAAGTACTAAGTAAAAAAAATGCCAAAACCCAACTCCAAAACCAGACATGCGCTGATAAAAGAAGAGGAAATGACCTGATTTACAAGTTTCCATTCAAACGTTAGGGCGCGTCGGATGCAGATGGGAGGAAAATAAGAAGGAAACATCTCTTCTCGTGATACAAAGTCACGAGAAGATTGTTCTGTATAACATTTCCCCGAGGAACCTGCCACGACGTGCGACGAGAAATGGTCCGATTTGGGATCAAAAACAAATCACCCCACATATACTATCATCTACCATGTTTGCTGCAAAGACGCAAACGATTGGCCCGGCACTGGTGGCTGAGACGCATAAAACTGCTGTGGTGAATGAGCTTGGCCATAGGACGCTTGTCTTGTGTGACCCAGACTCTCAACTGGGTTTCCGATTGGAATAGAAACGTGAGAATGACCGAGGCCATTGTTCATAAATGTACTATTCATAGTAGTCCTGGGAGGTGAGAACGATGAAGTCGGCAGGTTCTCGCTGAACGCTGGGTTTGAGAATGGTAGCTGTTGTGGTGTCTGAGTAAGATGAGAGTAAGGCAGCGAGTCGAGTGGTACAGTTGGGTAGGATGTAAGGGAGGATGAGAAAGCAGAAGAAGAGAGTGAGGGTATGCGTCGATGGTGATATTGATTGTTCAGCCTGGAGGTCGACAGGACCTGGGAAGGCTGAGCGAGGGGTTGTACAGGTTGAAGCGATCCAACGCCATTGGGCTGTACCAAGTGCGAGCCGCCGGCACCATAAGATGCCCAGGGTGAGGACAAATCATTATGGTATTGCCGAGGTAACTGATACGTGCTCTTGGGGGAGCTACCAGTAGCGAACTTGAGAGATTGTTCATCTGAAGAGGCGGCCCATATGCTGTGGTTAAATCGACTAGGTGACGGATCATTCGAAGCACCGGACATCACATCGTTCAATAGATCTTCTGCGGTTTTCTGCGGTATATGAGGAGCAGGTGGTGGTGGATGAGTTTGCTTGGGAACATTGATAGGCGACTTGGGGACGAGTTCACTGGGGCTAGGGAGAGATTTAGCTGGTAGGGCGGGCGGTAGCCTTGAGATAGGTGATAGCGCGGGTGGCGAGAATGATGATGGCCTGTTGCACAGTAAGTGACATGACAGAGTAGATGGCGAACGACATACTGCATATAGACAATCTCCTCTTCCTCTTCATCGTCAAAATCTCGATCCAATAGTCCGTTATCGTGCGCCTCGATAGCTTCCCTCAGCACGTCCGCCTCCGTTGATGATGCGTTTTCAATGATTTCACTGTGAACGTCCGGAAGCTCGGCATGCGTGGGCGGTTGTGCTCTGTCTATCATGCTTTCATCAAGTACGATTCTGCGACCTACAAACTTAACGGGAGAATGCTCCAGTTTCCTTAGTTGGAACTGTCACGGCAGTGGGTCAAGGAAAACTTACCGGTAGTTCCGAAACCCGCCTCGCATCTTCTAGCAAATCGTGTATTCTCATGAGCTGCTCGGCGTTGGGATGCGGCTTCTCTCTCGCTTGACCGGAGCCCGGACTACTTTGCTCACTGTCCCCTCCCATAAGATTCTTCAATGGAAGGAACCCGCGCATATCCAAGTCTTCATCCAGAGGGGAGGCGAGAGCGGGTAAATTGCTCTTCGGGAAGGCTTCCATGAGCGCTCGAATGAATTCAATGTAGCTGTCCCAGAATTTCATCGTCTGGACAGAATATCCGCTAATCTTTTCAGGAGATTCCTTCGATATGTGGATTCCTTTGGTTTGTTCCTGATCTTTCAGCGCAGCGAATTCTGGATCCAACCCGAGTGTTCTATAATTGGCTAAGATCCATTTGCTAGCGATTCTAAGCCCAGGTAGCGTCCTCCTGAAAACGGCAGTAATTTTCAGCGCGAGGCTATTCTCGCCACCATTCACATCAGAAGGGGGTGGTACAGCGAGCTCAGCTGTTCCAACGTCCAGCAGAGTAGAATGAAGATCGAATATATGTCGTATAATGCGCCAGTCGAGTAGAATGAATGTGCTCGCAGGTAACTGGCGGTCTGTCTTGGGACGAATCATACGATTTATGCAAAACGCACTTTCCGACAAGACGATCACTTGAGAGATAACGTCAGACAAAAGGTGCCGTTGGGAGACCAGAAGGTTGAAATCATGTTGAACTAGTTGGTCAAGTTTGCGAGAGATCGAATCCATTCTACTAATGCATCAGAACCGATCTATCAGGTGGGAGCGTATGGCTACCTTTCGATCCCTTGTTCAGCCCCAATACGCCACAAGGCATGGAGGACGATGATCCGCTCCCTAAAGGTCTCGAAAACCACGTGTGGGAGGGTCCCTTTTTCAAGTGGCTTCTCTCGTTCCTGCCGGCTTCGTCTCTTCCAGGTGTCCAATGCCCGGCTCACTAATAGATTCAGGTTGTCCAGTGCCGTATCGTACGGCAGCTTCACACAAAGTGCCCGATAGTGCTTGACGACGGAGGAAAAGGTATCTTTCTGATAGGAGGAAAGGATTGCTAGCTGATGCCATGGATTTCCCTCGTTCGGTACAAGTGCTCGCGCCTTCTCGTAACATTTTTGCGCTCTGTCGTAGTTTCGAGCTCGCAGGGGTATCTCTTGTCCTCTCCGATTCTTCTTCTTCGAAGGAGCCATCGACTCATGTCCAGCTCTCGGACGTCCATTAGAATCATTATACAACTCTCGATAACGCGCAATATCGCCTAAGCAGACAAGCGCTTTACTGAAGATAGTCAATCGACCACCTCGGTCCTCGGGGCGCGGTTTAAAGGCATCTGGATCTGGGTTTTCGGGAGGGAATTGGTAATGGTTACGCCCGTTTGGGAATCGACCGCGATTGGGATGAGTTGAATCACCTGTTTCGGAATTGGGGTGGCTTGTGGCTGCGGCACCGTCCTGTGACTCAGAGTAGAGCCCAAGTTCGACGAGTGCTGGTTGAGCTTCAGTGAGATCAAAGGTTCGGTACATCCGCTGAATTAGTAACGTCCAGAACTTTTCTTCTTCTGCTAGAAATTGCCGGAAACGGGAGATGCGTTTCCTGTATTCGACTACGCCATGCGGATTAGATTGTTGGGGTGCTTGTGCTTGAGCATGGGAGTAATCCTGCGGCCGCGGTTGGTGTTCGTCCGCGTGGCGTTGTCGCTGTTGTCCTTGCTGCTGCTGCTGCTGTTGATGTTGCCGAGCACTTCCCGTAAGTTCCTTGTCAAGCTTGGCGATGCTTGACTTTGAGGAAGCAATAAATTGATATGACGTTTGCATCCACAGATGATTCTCGACATCCTTAGACTCCTTTGCGTATGGATGAACGAGCAACAAATTCAGATATAGTCTCCGAAGGCTTGATTGATGTTGTCAGCGTGGTGAAATAGCGGAATCAATGGTAGAACTCGCTTCTTTCGTTGTAAATCGACATCTCTGTCGAAAGTGTCTCTTGTAGTGAGGAGTTCCTTGAGACTGTGGTGTATGCTCTTTGCCTCTCTGGGGAGTGGAGTAGGTACCCGGAGGCAGCACATAAAAAACTGGGGTCCACGTACTGGGCAATAGCGGCGGGTGATTCTGTCATGGTGGCAGGCATGATTCACGACAACACCATGGTATTTAAGAAGATTAGGATTGAAACATTGAGGTGTTGAATCAGCAATGACAAGAAATGATCATAGCCCAGACGACGTGGGAACTAAATTCGCCGTGATCCGCGGCGCAGTCTCGCTTCATTCTATTACAATGGTATCCTCTAGATTCTACTAGCACTCAAATATTCTACCATTCACCATCATCGTCCCGGCGGAACAATGCAAGCAAGTCGTCCATGCCTAGCTTCATACCCTTTAGCTTGTCACCACTCAAAGCAGCCAGCGCCAGCGCTCGCTTCTTCTCCTGAAGCTGTAATAGCTCATCAGCTTTACTGTAACAGCTCGTGAAAAAACAGAATAGCCATACCAGGAGAATACGCTCTTCTACTGTCTCATCTATCTTAAGCTTGAATATATTTACATCGCGTGTCTGCCCGTAACGATGAGCTCGGTCAAAGGCCTGCTCCTAAATTAATCGGCTCAGTTGGTCAATTTTGTTCTCGAAACGCGTAGACCTTGCTCACCTCAAGTGCGGGGTTCCACCAAAGGTCGACCAAGATGACATTGTTACATGCGGTCAGGTTGAGTCCTTCACATGCTCAATGAGTCAGATTAACATTTTCTCCACCGAGATGCTTACCTGTATTGCCGGACTTGAATGAAATCAGAATAACCCTTATGGCAGCATTATTCTTGATTTTGGCCAGTGCGGCTTCACGATCGGCAGGGGCCATTGAACCATCATCTAGGGCTCTGTCAGTGTGTACATCAAACAACCAATCAGGTGTTAACTCACATCGGACAAACCGAATACCTTTCTCCTTCAAGAACGGCTCTATCAGATCAAGCATAGACGTGAATTGTGAGAATATGATGGTCTTCTCTGTACTTTCAGAACGCTGGTCAATGTCCCTCAATAATTTGAGTATCATCCGGATCTTAGCAGACGACGGGTGTTCACTTTCGGCGAGCAGTGCTTGTTCAGCAAGTGGAATGCACATTTTACAGTAGCCACTCCATTTGCCCTCTCCAGCATTGTGAGGACCGATCCTGTCGAACGGAGTCAGTGCGCCTCCGCTTTTTTTAATTTAAAATACACTTACTCCATTGTACATATCTGACACTTCCGTGTAAGACCCATTTGGCTGAAAGCCGCAAGGAGATCACTGGGGTCGGTTTCTGAGCCCTTGTTGGATGCCTGTGAATCAACAGCATCTAAATCCTTTTTATAATCTTTAGTCACAAGAAGTGGATGGTTGCAAGCTGACCAAGCCAGGGTTAGTCAATAAAATCCCAAAAGCTGAAAGCTTTGTCATACCTTGCCGCAGGCGGAGTAAAAGCAATAGCACAGACATATATGTATTCCCTTTTTCTCGAATCATAAGCTTCTCCAGAGCTTCATCCATCTGTGCCTCCAAGACGGAATAGAACTTCTGTTCGGAAGAATCGAAGGGACATGAGACAATTTCAACGGTGCGCTTAGGCAGCTCAATTAGCTTCTTGCCGTTGAGTTCGTCATCCTTTCGGCGCCGTAGCATGATTTGCTTGAGAATAACCTGAGGCCAATTCAGTCTGAGTCATGGACAAGCCCGACAATCACGCGGTGTACCTGTAATTTCCCCATCGCACGACCTGCTCCCTTTCCGCTCTGGATAGGTTGAGCGAAAGTTCTTTTGAAAGTTTCCAATTCGTGATAGGGGCGGATACCTAGAAACTTGAAGAGAGGGTAGAGCTCAAGAATGTTATTCTGACTGAGAACGCCGATGAGATTGGCAGCCATACTCAGATATCGATAACCTACAGCGGTGTTCCTGTCAAGCACCATTGATACTTGCTTTGCAGTGCGCAGCAGGCGATGGCACCCTTAGTGGTATGATTTTTGATGTTGTGCGCCTCGTCTAAAAAATGATGACAAGTTAGATTTTGTGCCCTTACCAAAGAAAAAAAAAATCTTACCCAGGACGACACGGAACCACTTGACTTGAAATATAGCATCCTTCACTTTTGATTTTCTGACAGGTTTAGCTATTACCCGACCAAAGTGTTCGGCTTCCTCAGAGTCGGAGTCAGAGTCGCCTGGCACCTGGTCATGCTTCTTGGACTTGGACTGTTTGCTCTTAGACTCGTCCTTCGCTTCCGGTATAAAGACACCATATTCAGACTTGACAGTGTCATACGTAGTGACAACAACATCATGTCGACGCAAAGCAAGAGGATCCGTTGTCCTAGTGGTTCCTTGGTGCTTGAGGACGGTTAAATTGGTCATCTTCTTTATCTCATCGGCCCATTGCCCAACTAGAGCAAGCGGGCATACAACCCTTGAGAGAAAGTTCTTTCAAAAATAGTTTGTAACATAAGAAGATTTCTACGCACAAGGTCGACCAGCTCCAGCCATCAGCACTATCGTCTTTTGTCGCTCTGTTGCTCACGATCGTCGTCAAAGTCTGTATCGTCTTTCCCAAACTAAACGAATTCATGATCAAACTCATATTTGTTAGGGTGAAACGAAACCTACCCCATGTCGTCCGCCAAGATACCGCCGTGTTTCTTCGCCTTAATGTCTTCTCTTTCGGCCATCCATTTCTTCCCAATGACTTGATGATCCATCAACGTGATCCCATTCTTGAAACCTTTAACAATCTTTTCATCCGCATCAATCACCTGTTCCGTTTCTTCATTCATGTTGCCCGAGATGAGGTCCTTCAAAACCTTCTCAGCCTCCGCCGTACTCATAGAGTCATTACCTCCAGAAGAATATCCAGCCCCGGATATATGGATCGCCTGGTTTGCCATTGAGGGGGGTATACCGTTGTAGCGATCATAGTCGAATGCTCTCATTGATGCTCCTGAATGGGGTAGATCCTTGTTGGACGGTATATGAATGGGGTTCGCGGGCAACCTTTGGGGATTAGAGGGAACTTTATATGGGACCTGGCCCCTAGGCGCCGGTCGTGCCTCATTATGGGGTGGTGATAACCCGATTCCTCGTGTAGTATTAGTCGGTGGAGTCGTTGTTTTAGTAATAGTACTGCAAGAAAGTGAGATCGAAAATCACAGGGTTGTAAAATAAAGTTGAAACTTACGTGTGTTTAGGCGAGGGGCGCGGTTTAGTAACTGGTGGGTTGGGTAAAATTTCAATCTCGCTGTCGCTCTGAGCGTCTTGATATTCTTCCTCCGCCTGCTCATCCTCTTCGTCTGAAGAAAGTATGATTGGACGCGTCTTCCGACCATATGCAAGCGAGGAGGCGATTGGGGCCACTGAAGAAGTTGAGGCAGTTGAGGCATTTGATATAGCAGCCTATGACAAATGATTTGAGGGTTCAGAAGTACTCAAACGTTTACTAGGGCCTCACAGGCTGGTCTCCACCCTTTGGTTTTGACCTGGCCGACTGCTGAGTTCGACCAAGGGGGAAAAAGATCTCAGCCTCAGGCATGTATTTGTCGCGGCTGTAGCCACCGTAAGCATTATAAACATGTATTAGAATAGATAATCGTACAATCTCTCGATGGGCATGTTGTCTTTGAAAGAACTATGTAGGATGTGAAAGACAAAGCAAACCGAACTGTCGTGATAAATGAGGTCGCGTCAGGCGTGCCTAGGGCACGTGCCAAGTCACGCCTTCCAAATTAGAAACACTCCTATCCCGGGCCACCGACGTCCACCCACCAATTCCACCGAGAGCACTCTTCTTCTTCCAATCGAAATATATACATTTGTTTACGCTCTCAGAGCATATTACATTATCTTTATCTAAATCAAGCAAAAGACTGGTCCCGCAGGCGAGCCCTATGCTTTCGATACGGCGCCCCGACCACATCGTTCTAAGCAGTCATCTTTCAACATATAAGCGGGTAGATATCGTGATGTCGTCTGAATGTGTATCGTCTTTGCTTCTCGAGTACCATTAATAGTGGTTGCGTTCGCCATGAATGTGGATAAGGTAGAGGTAGGAGAGAATGCGTCTGCTTTGTGCATTTTAGACATCACATCCGTCAGAGCATTGGCCGGAGATATCAGTGATGAGGCCGTCAGCGGACTCATGGGGTCCAGATGTAGTTCTCGGGCCGTGAATTCGGAGATTAGAAGAGCCGGGTTTGGCGATGTATTGAAGGTTGAGCCAAGAGATGTATACCTGTCAAAGGCCGGTTAACAAAGGACAGATAGGTTTGGTTTACACATACCCTTGGTCATATAAACAGCAGTAGGGAACATTGAGACAACGAAGGAATGTCCAAACATCGGCATAAGACCAATTAATGATTGGGTTCACGCGCTCGAATTGGGGCCAACCGGGATCAGTCATGGCACGGTGAGAGAGTCTCGCTGGAAACACCGTCTTAAACAATTATTGATTCGGATGTTAGAAGGACTTACCACCATGTGGATCAGCACGCCGGGTTCCAATCAGGATAGCTGATATCTGTGGGAAGCGGTCTTTGTACATCTGCAGCCCTCACGCATGGATAGGCTACTTTTGAGATTATTCTGCCGGAGATAATGGGAGGCCTTGTTGTTCGCATCACCCTTTGTGTTTGCTGCAGGCGAAGACGCAGGGCTCTGACAGGAGTACAGATCAAGATTGTAGAGTTTGACCGCTTTTTCGACGAACAATTCGAGATCAGCAAATGGAGAGGCGTCCGGAATGTTTAGGGAAGAGATGGGCTTCGTAAGGCCTTCACGGGGAAACCTGCGAGCGAGGGCACCTGCAAACAGGTGCAGCAGGACAGTACCTGGAATAGTGTCAAACGTCGCGCCATAAGCTTAAAGTGGTCTAAGGGAGTCAAACGTACAATCTTTCCCTCCGTTGAAACTCAGAGTCGTGGCATCTGGACTGCAAAGAGTAAGGCATGTGAAGTGCAGCGCTGTAATCCCTCACTCACCCATGGGTATCTAAGCATTGGTCGATGACGTCCAACGCTTCCTTGACCAACGGGGCAATCTGGTGGTCGGACTGGGCGAGGTTGTAGACTTGCTCGGCGACTCTCCTGCGATCCATGATGCGGTTGGGTGGGGGATGCTGCGGTGCGAAACGGCGGTGCTTAAGAACCTCTTCCCAGTTGTCATATCAATCCGGAAGCGGACGTCACGTGGGGTGTCACAGCAATGACTACATAGCTTCCATTTTTGGCGGCAATATCTGTCCGTCCCGTCATGTCAAAAGCCGTCGTACTGGTCACCGGAGGAACAGGCCTAGTTGGACAGGCGATCAAGCACATCATCGAATCCGAGCCAGAGGGATCTCGCTTCGGAAAGCTGCCCGGAGAAAGATGGATATTCGCAAGTTCATCGGAAGGGGATCTCAGGTGGGTTAGAATGAGCACGGCCCCGCGATACACGTTTCATTCGATCACCGACAGGAATGCCGCCCAGACCCGTCAACTGTTTGAAAAATACAAGCCCACTCACGTCATCCACCTTGCTGCTCTCGGTATGTATCCGGTCGCGACCGTCCGTGCCCTGACCCTGATCGAGTGGCACAGTCGGTGGGCTCTTCAAAAACATGAAATACAAGGTCGACCCTTCTGTCAATTAAGGTTATCAGTGACGGCTGACGGCTATGATATCATTTTAGCTGACTTTTCTCCGCGATAACATTCTGATCAACGACAACGTTCTCCATGCTTCGTATGAATCCAAGGTCCAGAAACTAATCTCCTGTCTTTCTACTTGCGTGTTCCCGGACAAGGTCGAGTACCCCCTGGATGAGTACAAGATACACAGCGGGCCCCCACACGAGAGCAACTTCGGCTATGCTCACGCCAAGCGTCTGGTTGACGTGCAAAATCAGTACGCGAGCTGATCCGCACTGCGCTCATCCACCTAACAGAGGATTAGCGCTTACAAAGAGGAATTTGGTTGCAATTTTACCTCTGCAATCCCGACGAATGTGTTCGGCCCCACGATAACTTGTCAGCTTCATGACTCGTTCCTTGATTTGATACTGATGTGGATGCAGTGATCTAGAAGATTCGCATGTTATCCCAGGCTTGGTCCACAAATGCTATCTAGCCAAAAGTATGCGTCTATCATCACATCTCCGGGAAATAAACTAACCATAATGCAGAAAATAATACCCCGTTCGTTGTCGCTGGCACAGGGAAACCCTTGCGCCAGTTTATTTTCTCTTGGGACCTTGCAAAACTATTCATTTGGATGCTCCGGGAATACAACGACGTAGAGCCAGTCATCCTCTCGGGTACGAACTATAGTCATACTCATCTTTCTCTTATCACTTATCCAACGTGTCTAGTGGGCGAGGAAGAGGAAGTCAGCATCAGAGCAGTTGCTGATGCGATCGTCAAGGCTGTCGGCTTCCAGGGTGACTACACAGTACGTTGCGTACGCCATGTATCTTTGACCCTGACTCATTCATTGTTCAGTTTGATACTACGCGAGCCGACGGCCAATACCGTAAACCCGCATCAAACAAGAAACTCTTAGGACTGATGGGTGGGTTCGAATTCACTCCATTCGACAAAGGTGCGATCTGCGTTTCGTTCACTGTATGCGTTGCCTTATCGCCTTCTATAGCACTGGATATTACGGTTAAATGGTTCCTCGCCAACTACGAATCAGCAAGGACGAGTAATACAAAACACGCTTAATCAATCCCACGACTGTCTTTGAATTGTTGTCGTCGACCCTTTCTCGTATTCCATGTTAGACAAGGAGAAGCAGAATTCCTGATTACCCCGAGTGAAGTAGCTACTAGTTGACAATCAGTCATGATGTCCAATAAGATTAAAATTCTGGTAGAAATCCAGAACATAGAATATTTGAGCAGGCATGGTTTTGAAATCTCGGAAAAATGGATCGCTTCATCTGCCAATCAAAGGTGCCTCCAGCCGACGTCGCCAAACGCAAATGCTTTTCGCACTTACCCAAAGAAGTACGAAAGGGCAGGCACAAAGTGGGTACCAGATCGCTTTCCGAGATGGGGCGCGAAACCATCGTATCATTCACGGTGGGGAAGTCGAAAAGGTGGGTCGAAGTAATGAATCCTGAATGACATACTGTCATACATAGACGTTAATATCCACTGGTCGTATAATTGGACCTTTCTTTTTTCACTTTCCAGACTACAATGGTGATCCGTGATGAATAACTTTCAATACTGTCGACTGACGTCAGACACATGGAGAACTGCATACATTTTAGACCTGACTGACTTGTTACCTTTAGTTCGGGTTTGGGGTACATGATCAAAGAAGTATGATGGTTTGATTTATGGTAGGGATAGTGCCGGAGCCGATGGAGAAACGTTCGGGCTTTTGACAATACATTTTGATACTACTTCGCTTAACCATTTTCCCGTGTTCACTTGTTAACACAACGGTAACATCAAACATATCTTCCCCGCAGTGCGTTATGACAACGACTGGAGATCTCGGTTGACCGCCAATTCATCCATTGTTTTATCATGATTGGGGGTTGTACAGTGGGGGAAGATCTTGAGCGAATTCAGAGCCCGGCCGAAACTCTATGGTCACCTTGATGGCTTTTCGGCATAACCGTGGAGGCCGACAGCATACTGTCACTTAATTAATTAGCTTCCCCGCAACGTCATACACGTCGTCCTCGGTAACATTGACGCTGGGCGCAGTTCTTCCACGATTGCGCAGAGAATTCTATTCCGGGCGATCTTCGAGTGGCTCCCAATGTTGACATTCTTTCATACCAGTGACTATGTAAAGATGACCTTTACTGGTCATGTCCCTCTAACCAAAGTGTGGAGGGCCTCCGTATCACGGTCTTGAAAATGATGATAGGTTCCAAACCCTTGGTGATCGTAATGTTCTGACAACAAATTAGGACAGAGGTGCGGACTACATGGAGACTACCAGTAAACCTTATCATTTCAAGTCCATAATTTCCCTGGTATGTCCCTCCGCCATGACAGGAAAATTGCTCCTATGCAGTACCTGGAACGATGCATCTGATTTTGCTGATTATTTGGTGCTCATAAGTTCGGAGATAGAAAGGCATTTCCGTGGCGACCGGTACTACAAACACAAAACAGAAACTGTTTACTGCTCGGGAGATGTTCTCGGAAGAGGGGCCCATGAAACCCAATATCGGGCTCAGCGGGAGTTTTGTACGGTCATCAACTGCCGCCTTTTTGAATTGCCGTATGGCTGCGCAGCATACTTTGTGCCTTTCCGCGGTCTTATAGGAAGTCTCTTGCTACCTATGATGCTGTCGCAGCATTTATTTTTATCCCATCTATCTTTGACGGGTAACAAAACCTGAACACCGAAAAATGTCAAAATGTCCCGTTCTGATTTATCACGGGCAGGGGTGACTGCCATTGAAAGCTCGAAGTTTCCGAGTCGGTGGCCCTGCAACTTGATCTCTCCTGAAAACGGGATAAAGCGTTTCTCATTTCGGCGCTTCTCGGACACCTTGCATTGGAATGTGTTGAACGGGCTGTGAACGGGTGACAGTATGATAGGGTCGATGTTGATAGGAGATTAGTACAGTAGTGAATTCATTACAATTTGGTAAAAGGATCGCAAATGATCATGATTATGTACACATGTGTTACTACGATTGATCATATAATGCTTGATCACTGATCTTGTCGCCTCCTGATCTAGAAAGTAGAATTTGATGAAATGTGCGAAGACTCATAATCCAGTAACTATATGCCTACGAACTTGATAGCATCATGATAACGTCACGGAAAATGGGGTGGAACTGTTCTGTAGGCAACGAGGCTGCCGAATAAATGGCGCGTGCCGCAGCTTCGACCCTGATATAAGACTTTTGGTTTTCCAGAGAAGACTTCCAGTCTTTAACAAGCTCCACCGTGACCAACTCCCCCACCATGTCTGTCCCAGAAGCCCCTCCAGCCTTTATAAAACTCGACCTCCCAGCCCAGAAGAATATAGAAAGCGCAAAGTCGCGTTGATTTCTGGTACAGTACACAGACACGCGAAGCGTGGCATCGAATAGCTGATTACGCGTAGGGATCACCGGTCAGGATGGCTCTTATCTGTATGTGGCTAGCAACACCATCCTTCAGTCTTTTCATTGACCACCTTCAGTACTGAGCTCCTATTGGAAAAGGGCTATCAAGTCCATGGTATCATTCGACGATCGTCGAGCTTCAACACTGGTCGGCTGCACCACTTGTACGAGGACCAACATGAACGTATGCCGTTCGTATGTGACGCGCGCATTCCAGCCACTGACCATAGTCGGGCTACAGGGCCTAATAAATTTCACCTCCATTACGGTGATTTGAGCGATAGTACCAACCTCGTCTACATCATCGCCCAAGTCCAACCTACAGAGATCTACAACCTCGGTGCTCAATCTCACGTCAAAGTCTCGTTTGAAATGGCTGAATACACCGGCGATGTCGATGGGCTCGGCACACTACGCCTCTTGGACGCGATTCGAACTTGCGGCCTCGAGAAACATGTGCGATTCTATCAAGCATCAACTTCCGAACTTTATGGAAAGGTGGTTGAGACTCCACAAAGCGAGACGACGCCATTTTATCCTCGTTCGCCATACGGATGTGCGAAACTCTACGGATTCTGGATCACCGTTAATTATCGAGAATCCTATGGGATGTACACTTGTAACGGGATATTGTTCAATCACGAGAGCCCTCGACGAGGAAGGACCTTCGTTACAAGGAAGATTACACGTGCCGCTGCGGATATTTCGTTGGGGAAACAGGGATGCTTGTATCTTGGAAATATAGACTCGTTACGTGATTGGGGCCACGGCACGTTGTTCCACATGTTTTCGCGACACATAAAATTGACGTCTTAATTCTATTTTAAAGCCCGAGATTACGTCGAAGGGATGTGGTTGATGTTACAGCAACCTACACCGAACGATTTCGTCCTCGCTACTGGAGAAATGCACTCTGTGCGAGAGTTTACAGAGAAATCATTCAAGGAGGTTGGGATGGAGCTCGAGTGAGATGATCACTTTCAGTACATATTCGCTGATCTCACTGGATATCCTCTTATCAAGGTGGTCCGGTAAGGGAGAACAAGAACACGCCATTGACAAAAAGTCAGGAAGGACTGTCGTTAAGGTCGATGCTAAATACTTCCGTCCTGCCGAAGTAGAGTGCGTAACCTTCCATACCTCTAAGGAAGGCAGTTTACTCACCCACCGTGTAGCCTTCTTTTGGGCAATCCTGCTAAAGCTGAAAGACTGCTTGGTTGGAAGCGAAAAGTCTCTTTCGACAGCCTCGTCAAAGAGATGGTCGCTGCTGATCTTAAAGCAGCTGGTAGTCTGATCGAAGACCAAAACTAAGCGTTTCTTTCGAAAAAGTTGTGATCAAAACAAATCGTCTGTCTGTTGAAAGTCATTATCTGGGGAAATACTTTTTGTTCGATTTTGTTGTCTCTGTACTTTCGTCTTTACAATCATACTATTCTGGGTCTCGTGATGAATGATAACTTGAATTTTAAGATTGTGGGTGAAATGGGACGATATTGGGAATCTGGTTGATTGGCTACAGCCTTGGGATACCATTGGCCTGAAATCCTCATAATACCGGTGCTGAACAAGATGGGTGGAACCGATTGACGGATGCTCCTGCTCTTCTCATAATTTCAAAAACTATGCATACATTTTTAGGCAAGGTGGATTTTGGTTTATAACACGGGGTATCCGGAGTGCCCTCTGAGTCCCGTACTTGCAACCGTAATCGTACACATTCAATACGGAGTCATATAGAGAGTTCAATGTCGTAGTACCGCAAACCTCACTTTAACTCGTGGGTGTTGATCCCGTGTATGCATGTATCGTCTCGTCGGCACAACCAGCAGGGGTTTGGTAAGAGTAAGGACCCAAGTTGATATACAAGTCCTTGTTGCCGTTGGCATCAGGGCAGACCAACCAAGCCTATACGAAACAGTAAGCATTGAAACAAGCTTGAGGGAAACGAGGGATAAGACTCACGTTGTTTTGTGGCCGAGGAACACTGGGATTGTCCCAAATGACAGTATCACCGCTCCAGGCAAAGGTACCGGAAGTGGCTTTGGATTCAGACCAGGAAACCTGGAGTTTCACTTGGCCGCTACCTGTGTATGGTTCGACGACAGCGTAGAGGGGGGTACCGTTGGCATTTTGGATCAGTTGTCCGCCTGTGATTTGGAATTGGGCGGCATCTACTGGTTCACCGAGGACGGCAACTGAGGCAGAATTGATGACTTGTGAACGAAGGTACTTGTGGAAGTTGGGATCTTCCTATAGAGATATGAGTACGATAACTTGCGAGATGGCTAGTGGAGTGGATCGGACGTACCACAGCTCGGATGAAGGAATAGCCCGAAACCAAAGTTGGCGTTACACCAGGAGCACTTGAGGTGGTGGTAGAAGGGGGCGTGGTGCCGGGAGGAGTGGTACTATTGAAGACATCAGAAGGAGTATCTCCTCAAACAATTAACACCTAACCTTCCTGGAGTTGAGCTAGATGGTGGGGACGTTCCTCCAGGAAGACATTGAGAGTAATAGTCATTGAGTACTTGGCAAGACCAGCCGCTGGGACAAAGAGTAGGACCACTCCAGCCAACACCCCCACACTACAAAACGACATTGCACCCAGTGAGTAAGAGGTAAAGCACAGTAGAGGCTTGAGTCTACCGACCTGGCCGTATTGAGTTTGAGTCTGGGCGGAGGCTATCCCAGCAAGAAGTACGGTACTAGCGACGAGTGGAATATAGTTGATCATAGTCACTGAACGAAAACCCGAAGTTTGAAGGAGTCAATTTATAAGTATCAGCTGAAAATGCTAGGCCGAGTTTTGGCCATTATCTCGGGATATGAGTTGTGAGTGTTGAACAGAATCCCGCAGAAGCCGTACACGGGACAACTTCGGGGTGCGGCCGTCGCTGTATTCCAACCCACATGATGCCTTCAATCAATAAGTGCGAGGAGCATGGGCCTTGCCAAAACAACTCACAGAGGGGATGAGGTTAGAGTAATCCCGGGTAGCGTGGGACACCAGTCTTTGGGTTGCTTAGACGATAACATGGAAGTCTCATACCACCAAGATAATCCGAAATCGAGTTGATGTTGAAAAGTGTGGAGAAGAGTGATCGTGTTATGTATGTCTGTTTTTGTGACTTGCCGAAGAAGCATGACCACAAGTGATAGTGTGATGATCATTCTCACGCGTGCTGTTCCACTTCCCTCATGCCCCTATCTTCCCCTCTACCTCCCGAGCTCCTGCTCGAAATCCTGACCCTGGTTCACGCTGACTACAACCCGCTGGATATTCTCCTCGTCTCCTCCAGCTTCTACCATTTGTATTCTGATTTATTCTATGGCCATCTGAAATTCCGAAGAATCAATCAACTGACGCGATTTGTGGACACCTTCAGTTCGACTATTTCTATCCCTCGGCCGATTCGTAATATCACTGTAGACGTGGACAATGGTTTGCGATTGGGGCTATACGCTCATATCAAAGCCTTGTTTTCCCTTTGTGCAACTGCACCAGAAGCTGAGATTGATGAACATTCGCGTCTGGTCCTTGAAAACATCAACTTCCGGTTTTACACTCACTCCCGAGGTGAAGATTTGTTTGTCATTTACGAAGCTTTGACTCTCGTAAAGTAAGTCGTTCTTCGATTGTAAGCCCATTGTACTTATTTCATGCAGTCCTCGTTCGTTCACTTGGGTGGGACCTGACCCACCTCATCATTTTTCTGCTGCAGTAAGTAAACCAATACTACTTGCGACGAGCAGGATGATCTCACGAATGTCTCAGATAGTACCTCAGGCGCTCTCATATGTGCTACGAGCGTTGTCAACACACTCCAACCTCACTCATCTCACTCTTTCTCATGTCAAATTCCCCGATAATGGCGAAATACTCCCACTACCCAATTTCCCATCACTCAAATCCTTGACACTTTCTCAAGTGATTTTCTTGCGCCCTGACACTGTCGCAGAATATGTTATGAATTCTGGTATGGTTCTTCTTCGCCCCTCTCCTCAGCTGATCTTCGCGTTCTAAACTTGAAGGCTCAGAACTTGAATGCGTCAAGCTTATTGATGCTTACCAACACAGTATCTGGGGACCTCGACTACGGAGGTCGCACATTGAGGATGCTGCTACGAGGCGTATTCGCCTTGAAACTCCCGATAACGATGGTTTACCTCATGCCGACCAAGCAGACCCTGAAGTGGTGCTGAAAATTAGGCGCATTGTCCTGTGTCAGGGGAAGTTTGAGCGTATCATTGGAGGAGATCGTGTCATAAAGGATAGCATTCTGGTTTAACAGTATCGCATGCGCTTATATGTCAGTCGAGATGTGTGTTCTTCTCAGCTGCATTATATAACGTAGTTGTGACTCTGCTAGGTCAATACCTTCAACATGCCTTTAAAAGAATTGTCTGCAGCAACATGGAACAACTTCAATGGGGTTGTGCAATCGTTTGAAGACCTATTATAAACATCTCCATACGATTCCTTTGCTAGTCCCTTGACCTTCGAGGTTACACATTTCGAAGCAACACAACCCGCTGGCTCATTAGTTTCTCCCTAGTTCTCAGTCCAGATTCTGCTGCCTGGCGCTTATGATAAGATCACACCACTGACCTTCGAAGCGCATATGGCCGAAGGGTCGTGACTCATGGGTTCGTTCATTGCTTCACGATCGATTATCGATTGATCCTCTTCGATTCACTTCCACTTCAACGATGCCCTTCCGAGATTTCTTTTCCTGTCTAAGACGCAAAGCATCCGGGACCCGCATGACCCCTCCGGATCATCTACCTCGTGATGGATATAGTCCAGGGCTCGCCTTTGTTCCTGCGTCAGGACCCTCCCCTGTGGTGGCCCAATCTGCGGTTGACGCTCCCTCCGTACCTGCAGACACAACGCCAAACGAACATTTGACTCTGCGTCCGGCACATTCACAGGCCCCATCACATACAGGTGAGCCTATGTGCGTTTATTTAGATATCAGAATAGCCGACCACTGTAGAATCAGTATTTGACGCTACTCCGACATCTCATTTCCTTGAAAATTCGCATCATAATGTCTTCAATCATCCAACAATTGTCTCTGTCTCAAACACTTTTGACTCTGGGGGAGGGGCAAGTACGCAGTTTCAAATTATCAGCGCCGTCCCGTTTCTAATACCTACCTAGTAATGCGGCTGCTTGAAAGTAAGACCATTCGAGGTGCTGCGCACGATTCAGCCGCCCGATACCCTCCGCCAAGGTGTCACCCAGAGACTCGCATAACTCTGAAAGGAGAGATTGTTCATTGGGTTGCCAATCCCAGGCGAGGTTGGAGAATGTTCTACGTTCTCGGCCCGGCAGGAGTCGGGAAATCTGCTGTTGCTCAAACAGTCGCAGACGAGACTGACTACCTCGGCGCTTCTTGCTTCATATCTCGACCAAATGGCCGAAATGATCCGGATGGAGTTATTCCTACTCTTGCATATCAGCTCGCTGTCAAACATACTGCCTACAAACAAATCATTTCGTCAAAAATCGCTCACGATCCCACCATCTTGGGAAAGACCCGAAGGGTTCAGTTCAAAGAGCTCCTCGTTGACCCTTTTCATATCATCATGACCCAAGATATTCCAAGTGCCTTCAAACCACTTTTAATGATCATCGACGGACTAGACGAGTGCGAGGATGAAGGGGCACAATGCGAGTTCATCGAACTCATCGGCAACCACGTCCGCTCTTTTCCCCAGTTCCCCTTGCTGTGGCTGATCTGTAGTCGGCCGGAGCCGCACCTCAAATACACGTTGTCCCAAGCAGACTTTCAGATCACCTGTAGAAGGGAAGATATGTTGGTTGACAACGAGGAAGGTCGTCAGGATGTCTTATTATATCTCCGGGAGGAGTTTAGGAACATTCAGTTAAGACATCAAGACTCCCTCGATCACAATTGGCCTCCAGAAGCTTTCCTTCTGCGTATTGCAAATGCTGCATCCGGGCTGTTTGCCTTCGCTTCTACCGTTGTTCGCTTCGTAGGTGATGCCAAAACGGGCGATCCGTCAAGTCAGCTACGAATTTGCCTCAAGGCTCTTGGAGGTTCTCGTACATCAGCCGGCCGAAATCCATATCTTACCCTTGACCTTCTCTATCAACATATACTTTCCTCTATCCCTTCTGAGACTCTCCAAACCACGATGAGAATCTTGGGAATGTCTATTTTATATCCCGATAGGGGTCCCTCTCGATCTGTCCAGACATTAGCGAATTTCTTCCTCATAGGAAAGGCCGCTTTCTATCATGCATTAAAGCAACTACACTCGATAGTCCGCATTCCCTCCTCATCCGACGCTTTCACAAAGGGTATCGAGTTTTATCATGCTTCTTTCGCCGATTTCCTCCGGGACCCAGCGCGTTCAGGTAAATTTTACCTTGACGAGGCTGCGGTACATTACGATATCGCCTTACGGGGCTTCGTTGGCACACGAGTTTATGGCGCGAGTTGCAAGAAGGTAGAAATCCTTTCTCATTCCTGCCGAACATGCGCACTCTCACACACGTGTTATCTTTTTTTTATATTAGATGATATCTGGGTTTCTCCGTTAGAAGATGTACAAGAGTGTTTTAAAACAACCAAATCTCAGTCCCTGACTGTCTTGTGGGTGGCCTGCTCCCGTGTTCGCGGGGAGAAAGCTGCCAATGTGTACCAGGAATTACAGAGCTTTGACTTCAATGTTCTGGGTCTTGAAATTCCGTCTGAATGGGAATTCGGTGAATTCCTGATCTGGCTTGATCGACAAGTGAGTGTATAATTAGAAACAAACTTGATTACAGTTGCTGAAAGCCTGATCAATATATCAGGAAGTAAAATCTTGGACCTGGAAGCTATTCAGTTCTCGGAGTAACTACGTGGATTGTAGTACTGAACAGTTCACCCAGGCCAGTATCCCGAGGCAAACATTACCCTACCTTACTCGAGAAAGGTTTGCCTCCGCAAGCGGGATTCACTTTGACCTAGGAACTGGGAAAATGCGTCGACACATACATATTCGTACGGCTCAGTCAGCTCGGAGTATGATCTCGCACACAGTCGTACCCCCTTCGTATCTGTGAGTGGCTATGCTTATCAGATTTCTTGTAGATGGCGTTAACCGTACCACTTGATGGAAGCCTACAGGAACTTAAGACGGAACCGCCGAGGGCCATCCTGCCTCTCTTCTAGTTTTGATACAGTCAGAAAAGTAAATATAACTAGTAAATATGTTGGCGGCGACGACATAGTCATATTCCCTTGGTACTTTCCATCACTCTATGGTCAAGAGAGCTTGTTAGTAGTGGACAGGTAACGGAATGTCCACACACGAGAAACTTCTCATCGTCTCTTTGAAGAATATCACTTGTAATAATTCATCAAATTTCACAAAGAAATCCATTACCCTATGAGAAGGATGAAGCTGGTTTAGAGAGGACTACCTCGGCAAGCATCGGGCAACAAAATGAATCCTTGTATAGGCGTGGTTGCCATCAGGTACGAAAACACGAAGGAAACAATCATTTTGGGCAGTGGGACCGCATTCCCTTGCCTGTTTCGAGTCAACAACGCCTGTATACACTCCTTAGCCATACCATTGCGGAACTAAGAATCATTCGTACCTGCGACACCATTTTTTGTAGCTTATTCGAGCTTGGGGACTTAGGTTGCACGTAGTCTGGGGGATCACTTGCGGTCGTTGATCGACCGCTCCTCGTCAGCGATGCTTTTCAAATCGATGTTTACTCACTGAATAATTGTTTTCCCTGTAAATATGCATAGTATGGTGTTCAACAGTCCGAATGATAAATATTCCAGGCAAAAAATGAAGCAAGTTAGAACAGAGGATCGTTTCAGCAATGCAAAGGTGTGAAGATGGTTATTATTAGCACGTGCGATGATCGAAGGCCCAGTCAAGGGAAGATCATTACGCGACTGCTTGGTTGATCCTTTTCGACCCCGGATTCGCTTCCGAGACAGCGAACGACACTCCTTGTGAGGTGAGTGGTTCTGCAACATATACCCGCCCTTTACTTACTTGTGTCATGTAGCCCTCGTTCATTCACACTGATTGGCCCTGACCCACATCCCCACTTTCCGCCGCAATAAGTAAACCAACACTACTTGCCACGAGCAAGACCAGTCCACAAAAATCCTGGTTAGAAACACACACCTTCCTCACTCACTTCACTCTTCATGGCAAATCCCTCGATAATGGCGAAACATTTCCATTACCTAATTGCCTACCACTCAAATCCTTGACACCTTCTCAAGTAATTTTCTTGCGCCCTGACACTGTTGCAGAATATGTCATGAAGTTTGGTACGGTTCTCCTCTTCGCCTCTCTCCCTAGCTGATCTTCGCCTTTGAAATTTGAAGGTTCAGGATTTGAATGTATTGGACCTGTTGATGCTTACCAACAATCTCTGGGGACCTCGATTGTGGAGGCTGCACATTGAGACGCCGCTGCGAAGCGTGTTCACTTGGAGGACCCTAATAACGATATTCCACTTGATGTTGACCACGCTGAGTCTGAAGTGTTGCAGAACATCAAACGAAATGGTTTATGCTAGGGAAAGTTTGGGCGTATCATTGGAGGAAATCGTGTCATCGAGGATGGCATTCTGATTTAACAGGATTCGCTACACCTCAATGTAAGTCGAGATTCTATGTGTATCTCATGTACAATCTAAAGCACAATTTCGATTGCCTCAGGTCGACTTGTTCAACTTGTTCACTCTTCAGCTTGCCTTCAGCGTGCCTTTAGGAACGAAAATTTGCAGCTCAGCACATCATTATGCATCAGCAGTATCATATAATCGTCAGAAGACATGGTGTCAAGTGGGTCTTCGTACAATCGCTTCACTGCTCCGATGAACAATAACGCTACAGAATCTATATCATATATCGAGGCCTGTGTTGGCGTTGCATAACAGGGCGAGTCGTATGGTAATCTCGTTGTTATGTTGCTTGGCATCAGGTACGAGTATATCTTAGCCATGTAGTCGAGGAGCCCCAGACTAATTCGAACATAGATGGCGCCAGCAACTGCTATTGGTTTCGTGGATGGAGAAACCAGAGGATCCAGTGAAGTTTGTGTTTACACAACTTGTGGTAGGGGCGCCGCGCGGCGAGGCGTGTCATTAGCGGGGAGGCAATGTACTTGTCGATGCATGAAGAACTTGTCGTTGTACCGCTCAACAGCTCTATATCTACTCGTACTGGTTCGTAAAACAGGGAAACTACGAAGGGATGAATCATTATATTGATGAAACCCTTGTCCCCTTCAAAATAACAACGATACCCGTAGCGTCCGCAGATGCATCGTTCTATGAGAACCACAACCACACCGCGCTGGTGTCTCAATGCTTTCAGTGTCACGGTGCTTCTGAGTGCACGTGGCCAAAGGCACGAGGGTCACTCGCTGTCACGAATAGTCCTTCCTACCCAATCAATCGATTGACTTCACTGCGGCGATGTCCTTGAAATCGTTATTTCGCCGCTCCAAAAAACCCTCGGCAGCGTCGGTGACCCAGTCTGGCCCCTCAGATCATTCATCAACAGACGTACCCAGCCGAGCACCCAGCCCCGGACCCATATCAGGATCTTACCCTATAGGGACTCGATCTACCCCTGCCATATCCACCACATCCATTGTCGCACCTCTAAACGAACATTTGGCTGCACATGTGTCAAGTTCGCCACCTGCAGGTGAGTTCATATTGCATGTGCTCAGTGAGTTAGAGTAATAAGTTGCCGTAGGACAGTCCAAGGAACCCAAGGCAACGTTGATGATTCAGCCTGCCCCCTCATTTCATCCATCAACAGATGGACCCAGCCAAGCATCTGGCATCGGACCCATACCAGGATCTTCCGCTTTAGAAACACGATCTACGCTTGTCGCGCCCGCCCCATCCTTCGTTGCAACCACAAATGAACATTTGACTCCACATGTATCAGGTTCTCCAATCCCACCTTCCATGGGTGAGTCCATATACTTGCGTTCAGCAACTCGGAGTAATTAGTAACCCAGTAGGAGTAACTGGCCTTGCTCCGCCGCCTCGTTTCTTTGAAAATGCACAAAACTTTGCCATTAATAATCCTACGATGATCGCTGAGATGAATATCTTCAACTCTGTAGGAGGAGCAGGTAAGCAGCCCAATGATACTGTCATTGTTAACCGGCTAATACTTCATTAGCTATCCAACTGCTAGAAAATAAAATAATTCGAGGTGCCGGACATGACTCATCCGCTCGATACCCTCCGCCAAAGTGTCATCCAGGGACACGCAAAAGTTTGAAAAAAGAAATCATTTCTTGGGCTGCTAATCCCCGGCGTAGCTGGAGAATGTTCTATGTTCTTGGTCCTGCAGGAGTTGGAAAATCAGCCGTGGCTCAGTCAGTCGCAGATGAAATTGACTGCCTCGGTGCTTCTTGCTTCATATCTCGACCGAACCGACGAAATGATCCTGATGGTGTTATTCCTACTCTTGCATATCAGCTCGCTGTCAACCATACTGCCTACAAGCGTATCATCTCGGAGAAACTTGCTGATGATTCTATGATATTGGAAAAGACTCGGAGGGTTCAGTTCAAAGAACTCCTTGTTGACCCTTTTCGTATCATGATGACCCAAGACGTTCCAGCCGTTCCAAAACCCCTTTTGATTATCATTGACGGCTTAGATGAGTGCGAAAATCAAGAGGCGCAATGCGAGTTCATTGAGCTCATCGGTGATCACGTCCGCTCTTTCCCCGAGTTTCCCTTGTTGTGGTTGATCTGCAGTCGGCCGGAATCGCATATCAAAAATGTATTATTCCATGCGGATCCTCCGGTTCCCTGTAAGCGGGTAGAGATATCTGTCGATGACGATGAAGCCCGTCAGGATGTTTCACTATTTCTTCGAGAAGAGTTTCGCAAGATTCGATCGAAACACCGAGATTCTCTCGACTACGACTGGCCACCGGAGACTGAACTCTTGAAGACTTCTACTGCTGCATCTGGCCTGTTTGCTTTTGCTTCCACTGTTGTACGCTTTGTAGGTGATGCCGAGACCGGTGATCCATCAACGCAACTACGGATATGCATAAAGGTGCTTGAAGGGTTTCGTACACCGATCGCTCAGAATCCGTATCTCACCCTTGACCTTCTCTATCGACATATACTTCTTTCTGTTCATTCCGCGATCCGGTCAAAGACGATGCGGATCTTGGGAATGATCATCTTTTGTCCAAAGGATGGTCCTACCCAAACTGTCCAGGCACTAGCGAATTTTCTCTGTATAGGAAAGGCTGCTTTTTATCATGCACTGAAGCCGCTACACTCGGTACTCCGCATTCCATCTTCATCCGACGCTTTCACAAACAGTATCGAGTTTTATCATGCTTCATTCTCTGATTTCCTCAAGGACCCCGCGCGGTCAGGTGAATTTCACCTTGACGAGGCCGCGGTGCATTATGATGTTGCCCTTACAGCACTTCGCTGGCATACGGATTTAGGACATGAAGGACAAGAAGGTATTCTGTACCCATTCTATTAATTATGTCTCTATTCACGTACTCGTTCATTCGCCTTGCCCTATTAGATGATAACTGGATCTCACCATCAGAAAATGCACAAACATGCCTTAAAGGTGTCAGATCTCAATCTCTGGAAGTCTTATGGATAGCGTGCCCCCGCGTCAAGGGGGAGAAGGCTATCAGCGTGCATCGAGAGCTGCAGAAGTTCGATTTCAATGTTATAGGTCCCGACGTTCCGACTAAATGGCATTTTGTCGATTTTTTGAAATGGCTTAGCCAACAGGTGAGCATATAAATGAATACAATGCTGTTCATTGCCATTCAATACCCCATATTAGGAAGCGACCTCCGAGACTCAGAGACTACTGAGCTCTCCGCAGACCTGCAAGGGTTGTAATTTGATGAATATCACTCGACTCGATCTTCCTCTAACGGAAACCCCTGCTGGCTTTTTTACCGAACGCAAAAGCGAAGTCAAAAGCCACTGGAAAAAGCCATTCGACATTTTCAAGAGAGGCAATATTCGCTGGGGAAGCCGAAGCCGAGTCATATCTCTTGAAGAATCTACCGAAATCCACTTTGACCTAGGGAACGGGGACAAGTGCCGACATATACATATTGAGTAAGTAACGACTATGAAGCGTGCTCAAGTACTGACCTATTTGCATCTAATTTACCTCTAAATTATACCGTGTTCAGTCAGTGTAAGCAAAATACGTCTTTGATCACCGTCACTGATCTTTACTGATCGCGATCTCTGACAGTCATGGCGAAACTTTGGAAGGAAACGATCCTTGCAGCTACATCTGATTCTTCAGATTGCGATCCACCTCCGCCATGTCATCCTGGAACCCGTTTGGGCATCATTGAGCGGTGCCTACGCTTCATTGCAAATCGCGAGGATGAGAAGAAAATACTCTTCATGACTGGCCCGGCTGGAGTCGGAAAGTCGGCTATCATGCGGAGTATTACCGAGTCGCCGGAGCTCCAAGTGAGCTACCACGCGTCTGTCTTCATTTCAACCATTTGTGACGGCAATGTATACAAAGCCATCATCGCAACCATTGCCTACCAGTTTGCGACTAAATATGAACTCTATCGGAAGCTCATTGAAGAAGAATTCGCCAAGAATCCATCACTCCTCCAACTCTCGGAAGCAAAGCTGTTCAACAAGTTAATCGTTGAACCCTTCATCAAAAGCCCGCTACTGAAACCTGGCGATCGTGTGCTGGTAATCATCGATGGCCTTGAAGAATGCTTCCGCTCCTCCTACTGCGACCTCTTTCAGCTGATGATTAATCTCTGCCATGAGAATCCTTCCTCACCCTTGGTGTGGCTCGTTACTAGTCACTCTGAGTCATTCATAGCTAGGCACTTCTCCAGAGAAGCTGATTCAATATATGGGAAGGAAGATATCTCTATTGATTCGGACGAAGCTCACGCTGACGTTGGACGATTCCTTCGTCATGAGTTGACCGTGATCAAGGAGGCTTCAGATATATCCGATTCACGATGGCCTGAGGGCGGGGATATTCGGAGACTCGCCAATGCTGCCGGTGGTTTTTTTGCCTATGCACAATCGGTCATCAAATATATTGGTGACTCGAGAGTTGGAAATCCAATATCTCGGTTTCATCGCGTAATGCGCGTCATTGATGGACTCCCGATAACTGACCTGTCGCAAGAGGAGGAACACCCGATGGCCCTATTGGATGCATTGTATGGGCGGATTCTATCTCAAGTTCCTCTCAAGTCCATGGGAGGCACCCGGAAATTTTTATTGCTGTTGGGGTCTCGTGATTGGGACCCAGCCCTCAAGAATCATGACGCCTTCAAAAACTTCCTTTTATTGTGGAATTGGTTAGGTGTAGCATTTCGTGAAGCCCGTCCTGCTTTCTACGATCTCGCTTCTGTCATCAGCTTTTCCTCAGATAACAAAGTCAATGCAGGCTTGCCAGGTCTACGAGCTTTACCCAGAGCATATCATCAATCATTCATCGACTATATACATGACCCTACCCGGTCTGGGTTCTCTCGCGATATCCAAGAGGAAGCTCGACAGCTCCGGGCCCAATGTGCGCTCAGAATCTTAGAGGAGGCTCCCGATGGCATAGATTTGGGCGATCTGAATTATGAATTTCACTATGGCATCTTGGCTCGTGGCCCCGGGACTGGAGGCACGATATCGCTCACGAGCCTGACTATGGGAGGAGATGACTGGAATGAGAATGTGATGAGATTGGGGATGTATCAATTGGCAATTGGAAGCGTTGTAGCTGGGATACGTCTTGGAGATCCGAACTTCAAGACCAAGCTTTTCGTTTGTGTCTTGATAATGCGGTTCCAGGCGTATAATAACAATATTCCGTATCATCGGTTGTGTGACTGGGTGTTTGTGAGTCCCCCACAATTTGCTCTTCTGTGTCTGTATTACTGAGACTACACATGAGGATGAACCTTTACGTCCTGCTATCATCGCGCGAGGTCTACTCAAGCAAATTCCTGTCGATGTCATCGCTGTTTCCGAATCAGATCATTTTCCCGATGTCAAGCTACAGTTTCATCGTCCTGTTGCAATAGTAACAAAGCTATCTGATCCGTGGCACTCCACTTGCAAAGTGAGTGAAGTATTCGTATTTGCGACATGTATTGAACTAGTGTCGTGTAGCATGAACGGGAAGGCAATTGGGAGAAAGGGAATGATGAGAGCTGGATGACCGTGTTTGATCGACGACATTGCGATGTCTGTTTTGAGCGATTGAGACACCAGGTGGAGAATTTGAAGATGCGATCCCCTGACCTAGCTGTCTGGGTCTTGTTCACTTCCACTGGAAGCTGTTGTGTAGAACTCCGGTATGTTGATCCGGAGGATGGTGTGTCGGAGTGGGCATATTGGTTTTGGTGTGAGATCCCGTTGGAGGAGCGTAGAAAGTATGGGAGTCCTGTATAATCATGTACAACTAAATATGTTGTTATTTACAATACCCGACATTCGTTGGCATGATCTGCAGATAATTAACGGCCTATGAATTCTGGATATGCTTAAAGTGTGATCAAGGAGGTTAGTTGCTGGGCCCTTGACAATTGCTCGAGGTGCGGCTCCTAGATCAATCGATCAAGCTTTATTGGACCCGCAGAGTTTCATCTGACCCTCATCAATATAATCTAGTATTGTGTTAAACTGTATCATATATTCGCGAGCGCAAATTTGACATTTGTGCTGGATAGCTTCCTCAGGCTCGGAACACAGGATGTCATCACAAACAAGTGGATTCCGTGGCCATGCCACCTAAGAAAACACCCTGACTCTCATTACTGCCGCTGAACGCAAGGACAACGGGTGAAAAGAGAAAAAGCTGTTACATTAGCGGTGTAAGCATGAGCTAGTTATATCTAAGATATCCTGCTATGTCCCTTTTGGTGTAACGGTCATTTGACCATAAGGAACATTTTCAGCAATTGTCTGCATGATTGCCGACTTTTCAACTCCAGCGGTTCCAGCCACCCAGCGCAACCCTCCTGAGTCATGGCATTCCATAATGAAGTCCAGGCATCATTGTATAGTTGCTAAGCAGATGCAGGGTGAAGCCGAGGGGGAGGGTTGTGGTCGGAAAAGTTGAACACTCGGCTTTAATTATGGTCTCTTGCAAAAACTCCTTCGTGACTGGTAGAAATGACAGTAATTATGGATATTACGATGTAAGTGACTCTTACAGTTGTCTGTGCTGTAGTAATCTTGAATCATAAAGTTCTCAATTGTAACATTGTGAGCTCTATGGAACGTATGCTGGAATAGACATCAAAAAGGGAGGTTTCAAATTTGACGCTGCACTCAAACCTGATGCTTGGGAATTTGCTGCTTGCCCTCGGAGAGGGTAAAGTAGAGGAGGGTGCTTGAGATGCGTAGATGAGTGGTTTTTGTATGCTGAGCTCTCCGATCGATGAGTCAAGTACAGTAGACTGGGAGAGCATATGAGATTCGTAGTATCAGTGCAAGCACTTGAAGCCGAAGGGCGAGAGGCATTGACAGAGAGGTAGCGAACGTCTGTATGATTGGTAGGTATGTTAAGTCTCTTGGTGTTATTGTCGTGCAAAAGAGAATGCTGTCAAGAAGGACCAGAAAAGGAGGAAGTGAAAACCGTGACCAAGGATTTTCCCGATATTTCTGAACACAAGAAACTTCTCATCGTCTCGCTCACTGAACTCACTTGCAGCGGCAGCTTTATTTTCCTATAAGAAAGATGAAGTTGGTCTAGAGAGTACTAACTTGGCGATTGCAAATAATGGTCCTGGCATAAGCGTCTTCCAAAGGGGTGGATACCAGTGGGCTGTCTTATTCACCAATGAAGTCGTTTCCAATGCAGCTGATATGAACGACTTAGCCAAGACAACAAGTGTGATTCAGGCAACAAGCGGTGTTGGGCGGCAGAGCGAATCCTTGTAAAGGCGCACTTCCATCAGATATGAAAATGCGGAGGGTACAGTGATTTTGAGCAGTGGGGCCGTGTTCGCTTGCCGGTTTTAAAACAACAACGCCTATGTACACTCTGTAGCGGTGCCATCGTGGAACTCGTAATCATTGGTACTCGCGGCGCTTTTTTCTGCAGCAGATCCGAACTTTGCGACTTCGGATTGCACATAGTTTGGGGCGATCATTCACGGTCGTCAATTAACCGTTACCCATCAACGATGCCCTTGAAATCCGTACTTACTCGCTTGAAAAAAATACGAGAGATATGTGGCCAAACCCATTCCTCCAAATCGTCCTTCAGCGCATGGATTTAGATAAGCGTTCGCCTTCGCTCCCACAGCAGATTTTTTCGCCGTAGACACTCGGATTGCGCTTACCATGCCCCCTGTATTAGCCGCGAGCAGATACTTGACGTTGGATCCTTCACCTTGTCAAATACTCACCACCTCTAGGTGATCCCGTGTGTATTTAGCGAGCTAGAGTAACCAATAAACGCAGAATAAGGACCCGGGGTTGTTTTGAGGAATGGTTGTTGATTGCTTCAGTGATTGCAGACAATCGCTGCAGTGTTTTTTCAAAGGCGTGATATTATTAGCACGTGTGATGATCGAAGACACTACGTCGGTTGATCGCTAGTTGATCGTCTCCGCTTCCACTTTAGCGACGCTACCAGTGGTTCTGCAACACTTTCCCTTCCTTTACTTACTTATGCCATGTAGTCCTCGTTGGGTCTGACCCACCTCACTATTTTCCGCCGCAGGAAGTAAACCAACATAACTTGCAACGAGCAGTACCAGCCCACATAAACTCTGGTCAGCAGCACACACCCACCTCACCCACCTCACCCGCCTCACTCTTTCTATAGAAAATCCCCCGATAATAGCGAAATGTTTCTACTGTCCAGTTTCCCATAACTCAAATCCTTGACACTTTCTCAAGCAATTTTCTTGCGCCCTGACACTGTCGCAGAATATGTCATGAAGTCTGGTACGGTTCTCCTCTTCGCCCCTCTCCCCAGCTGATATTCGCCCTTGAAACTTGAAGGTTCCGGACTTGGATGTGTTAAGCTTGTTGATGCTTACCAACACAGTTTCTGGGGACCTCGATTACGGAGGTCGCACATTGAAGACGCCACTGCGAAGCGTGTTCACCTGGAGGACCCTAATGACGATATTCCACCCGATGCTGAACATGCCGAGTCTGAAGTGTTGCAAAAAATCAGGCGGGTTGTTCTATATTTGAGGAAGTCTGGGCGTATCATTGGAGGAAATCGTGTCATCGAGGATAGTATCTTGATTTAACAAGACCCCCTATATTATACCTCATGTAAGTTGAGATTCTGTGTGCATCTCACGTACAATCTAAAGCATGATTGTGACTTCCTCAGGTCAACTTGTTCACTCTGCAGCATGCCTTTAGCATGCCTTTAGGAACTAATTCTTGCAGCTCAGCGCATCATCATGAATTAACGGTATCATATAATCGTCAGAAGACGCGGCCTCAAGCGAATCTTCGTATGACCACTCCATTGCTCCTATGGACCATGACGCTACAGAACTCATATAAATCGAGGCCTGTGTTGCCATTGTTCAACAAGGCGGGTCGCACACCAACCTCGTTGTTATGTCTCTTGGCATCAGGTACGGGCATATCTTACCCATGTAGTCAAGGAGCCCCCGAACTGATTCGAACATAGATGGCGCCAGCAATTGCTATTGTCTCCGTGGATAGAGAAATCCGTAGATCCAATGAAGTTTGGGTTTTCGCAACTTGTAGGAGGAGTGCCGTGCAGTAAGGCATGACTTTAGCGTGGAGGCAATGGGCTTATCAATGCACGAGGAACTTCTCATGTATCGCTTAACAACTATAGATCTGCTCATGCTGGTCCGTAAAACACGGAAGCTACGAAGGAGTGAATCATTATATTGATGAAACCCTTATTCCCTTCGAAATAACAACGCGCGATACCCGTAGCGTCCGTAGATGCATCGTCTTACGAGAATCACAACGCGCTGGTCTCTCAGGTGCTCAAGCGCTCAATGCTCTCTCTGAGCGCACGTGGTCAAAAGCTCATGAGGGTGACTCGCCGTCACTCATGATCCTTCCTACACTATCGATTGATTGGCTTCGCTGCAACGATGTCTTTGAAATCATTGTTTCGCCGCTCCAAAAAACCCAAGGCTGCGTCTGTGACACAACCCGCTCCCTCAAATCATTCATCAACAAGCGGACCCAGCCAGGCACCCGACCCCGGACCCATATTAGGATCTTCCCTTTTAGAAACTCGATCTACCGCTGCCACATCCGCCACATCCATTGTCGCAACCCTCAACGAAAATTTGACACCACATGTGTCAAGTTCGCCACCTGCAGGTGAGTTCGTATCATATGTTCAGTGAATTAGAGTAATGAGTTGTAGTAGAACACTCTAAAAAACGCAAGGCAGCATTGGTGAACCAGCCTGTCCCCTCATATTATCCATCAACAGACGGACCCAGCCGAGCACCCAGCCCCGGACCCATATCAGGATCTTCCCTTTTAGAGACTCGATCTACCCCTGCCGCACCCGCCCCATGCTTCGTCATAACTACAAATCAATATTTGACTTCACACGTGTCAAGTTCTCCAATCCCACCTCCCGAAGGGCAACTCAGAGTAATTGGTAACCCAGGAGGAGTACCTGGCCTTGCTCCGTCATTTCGTTTCTTTGAAAGTGCCCAAAATTTCGCCATTAATAATTGTACGATAATCGCTGAGACGAAGATTTTCAACTCTGTAGGAGGAGCAGGTACGCAGTCCAATGATACTGTCATTGTTCACCGTCTTAGACTTTATTAGCTATCCAACTGCTAGAAAGTAAAATGATTCGAGGTGCTGGACATGACTCATCCGCTCGATACCCTCCGCCGAAGTGTCATCCAGGGACACGCAAAAGTTTGAAAAAAGAAATCATTTCTTGGGCTGTTGATCCTCAGCGTAGCTGGAGAATGTTCTATGTTCTTGGCCCTGCAGGAGTTGGAAAATCTGCTGTTGCACAGTCAGTTGCAGATGAAATTGACTGCCTCAGTGCTTCTTGCTTCATATCTCGACCGAATCGACGAAATGATCCGGATGGTGTTATTCCTACTCTCGCACATCAGCTTGCTGTCAAACACACTGCCTACAAACGTATCATATTGGAGAAACTTGCCGATGATTCCACGATATTGGAAAAGACTCGGAGGGTTCAGTTCAAAGAACTCCTTGTTGACCCTTTTCGTATCATGATGACCCAAGACGTTCCAGCTGTTCGAAAACCCCTTTTGATCATCATTGACGGCCTAGACGAGTGCGAGAATGAAGAGGCACAATGCGAGTTCATTGAGCTCATCGGTGATCACGTCCGCTCGTTCTCCGAGTTTCCCTTGTTGTGGTTGATCTGCAGTCGGCCGGAATCGCATATCAAAAATGCATTATCCCATGCGGATCCTCCGGTTCCCTGTAAGCGGGTAGAGATATCTGTCGATGACGATGAAGCCCGTCAGGATGTTTTACTATTTCTTCGAGAAGAGTTTCGCAGGATTCAATCGAAACACCGAGATTCTCTCGACTACGACTGGCCACCGGAGTCTGAACTCTTGAAGATTTCTACTGCTGCATCTGGCCTGTTTGCTTTTGCTTCCACCGCTGTTCGCTTTGTAGGTGATGCCAAGACCGGTGATCCATCAACGCAACTACGGATATGCATAAAGGTACTTGAAGGATTTCATAGACCGATCGCTCAGAATCCGTATCTCACCCTTGACCTTCTCTATCGACATATACTTTCTTCTGTTCCTTCTGCGACCCGGTCAACCACGATGCGGATCTTGGGAATGTCCATCTTCTATCCAGATGATGGCTTTACCCAAACTGTCCAGGCGCTAGCGAATTTTCTCTGTATAGAAAAGGCTGCTTTTTACCATGCACTGAAGCCGCTACATTCAGTACTCCGGATTCCATCTTCATCCGACGCTTTGACAAAGAGTATCGAATATTATCACGCTTCATTCGCTGATTTCCTCAAGGACCCCGCGCGTTCAGGTGAATTCCACCTTGACGAGGCTGGGGTGCATTATGATGTTGCCCTTACAGCGCTTCGCTGGCACACGAACTTGGGACACAAAGTACACGAAGGTATTTTGTACTCATTCTATAAGTTATATCTTTATTCACGTACTCATTTATTCGCCTCGCCTTATTAGACCATATCTGGGTTTCACCATCAGAAAATGCACAAACATGCCTTAAAGGTGTCAAATCTCAATCTCTGGAAGTCTTATGGATAGCGTGCCCCCGCGTCAAGGGAGAGAAGGCTGTCAGGGTGCATCAAGAGCTGCAGAAGTTCAATTTCAATGTTCTAGGCAACGACGTTCCGACTGAATGGCAGTTTGTTGATTTTTTAAAATGGCTTAATCAACAGGTGAGCATATAAATGAACACAATGCTGTTCATTACCATTGAATACCCCATATCAGGAAGCGACCTTCGAGACTCAGAAACTACTGAGCTCTCAGCAGACCTGCAAGAGTTGTAAAGTGATGAATATCACTCGAGTCGACCTTCCTCTAACGGAAACCCCTGCTGGCCTTTTTACTGAAGGCAAAAGCGATAGCAAAAGCCACTGGAAAAAACCATCCGACATTTTCAAGAGAGGCCGAAGCCGAGTCATGTCTCTTGAAGAATCTACCAAAATTCACTTTGACCTAGGGAACGGGGACAAGTGTCGACATATACATATTGAGTAAGTGGCGACTATGAAGCGTCTCCAAGTACTGACCGGTTTGCATCCAATCTACCTCTAAAATATACCGTGTTCAGTCAGTGTAAGCAAAATACGCCTTTGATCACCCTTACTGATCTTTACTGATTGCCATCTCTGACAGTCATGGCGAAGCTTTGGAAGGAAACGATCCCTGGAACTACATCTGATTCTTCAGATTGCGAACCACCTCCGCGATGTCATCCTGGAACCCGGTTGGGAATCATTGAGCGGTGCCTACACTTCATTGCAAACCGCGACGGCGAGCGGAAAATACTCTTGTTGGTTGGCGCGGCTGGAGCCGGCAAGTCAGCTATCATGCGGAGTGTTGCCGAGTCACCAGAGCTTCAAGTGAGCTATGACGCATCTGTCTTTTTTCCAACCAACTGGCCCAGCGACGGACACAAAGCCATCACAACCATTGCCTACCAGTTGGCAACTAAATGTGAACTCTATCGGAAGCTCATTGAAAGAAAACTCACCAAGAATCCATCACTCTTCCAACTCTCGATGGCAAATCAATTCAACAAGTTAATCGTTGAACCCTTCATCCATAGTCCGCTACTGAAACATGGCGGTCGCGTGCTGGTAATCATCGATGGCCTTGACGAATGCCGTCGCTCCCAAATCGATCTCCTTCAGCTTATCTGTGATCTCTGCATCAAGTACCCTTCCTTGCCCCTGGTGTGGCTCATTACTAGTCGCCTTGAGCCACCCATCCTTTTCTTCTTCTCTAGAGCGGACATCATTCCAATATATAAGAGAGAAGAGATCTCTATCGATTCTGATGAAGCTCGCGCTGGCGTTGAACGATTCCTTCGCCATGAGTTGACGGTGATCAAGGAGGCTTCAGGTGTATCCCACTCACGATGGCCTGAAGACCGGGACATTTGGAAACTCGCCAATGCTGCCGGTGGACTTTTTTCCTATGCAAAAACAGTCATCAGATATATTGGTGACTCGAGAGTTGGAAATCCAATCTCTCAGTTTCAGCGCATAATGCACGCCATTGATGGACTCCCGATAGCTGATCTGTTACAAGAGGAGGAACACCCGATGGCCCTACTGGATGCATCATATAGGCGGGTTCTATCCAAGGTTCCTTCCCGAGTCATGGTCGACACGCGGAAGTTTTTATTGCTGTTAGGGTCCCGTGATCGGGATTTAGCCTTCAGGTATTCGACTGGCACAGAAGGGAATTTTGTTGTACTGTGCAATTGGTTAGGCATGACAGTTTCTAAAGCTTATGATGCCCTCCGTTCTCTTCATTCTGTTTTCTACGTTCCCCCTCGCTGCAAGGCCAATGAAAATCTGCCCAGAGCATATCATCAATCATTCATCGATTACATACACGATCCTACCCGGTCTGGGTTTTCTCGGGATATTCAAGAGGAAGTTCGACGACTCGGGGCCCAATGTGCGCTCAGAATCTTAGAGGAGGCTCCCGATGGCATAGATTTAGGCGATCTGGATTATAAATGTCTCTATGGTATCCTGGCTCGTGGCCCTGGAACTGGAGACGGAATTTCACTCACTTGGCTGGCTGAGGAAGAAAACGGCCTGGATGACAACAAAATGAAGTTGAGGATGTATCAATTGGCAATCGAAAGCGTTGTAACCGGGATACGTCTTGGAGATCCGAACTTCAAAAACGAGCTCTTCGTTCGTCTCTTGATAACGCGGTTCCAAGCGTATGATTCCAATATTCCGTATCATCGGTTGCGTGACTGGGTGTTGGTGAGCCCTCCACAATTTGTCCTTCTGTGCCTGTATCACTGAGACTAAACACGAGGATGGGTCCTTACGTCCTGCTATCATGACGCGAGGTCTACTGAAGAAAATGCCTCTCGATGTCATTGCTATTCCAGAATCGGATCATTTTCCCGATGTCAAGCTGCAGTTTCATCGTCCCGCTACGATAGTAACAAACTTATCTGATCCGTGGCAATACACTTGCAAAGTGAGTGAAGTATTTGTTTTTGCGGCACGCATTGAACTAGTGTCGTGTAGCATGAATGGGAGGGCGATTGGGAGAAAGGGAATGATGAGAACTGGATGACCGTGTTTGATCGACGACATTGTGATGTCTGTTTTGAGCGATTGAGACGCCAGGTGGAGAATTTGAAGATGCGGTCCCCTGGACAAACTGTCTGGGTCTTGTTCACTTCCACCGGAAGCTGTTGTGTAGAACTCCGGTTTGTTGATCCGGAGGATGGTGTGTCGGAGTGGACATACTGGTTTTGGTGTGAAATCCCGTTGGAGGAGCGTAGAAAGTATGGAAGTCCTGTATGATCATGTACTACTCAGTACGTTATCATCTACCATATTCGTTAACATGATCTGTAGATTATTAACGGCATATGAATTCTGGGTATACTTAAAGTGTGATCAAGGCGGTTAGCTACTGGGCCTTTGACAATTGCTCATGGCGGCTCCCAGATCAAGCTTTATTGGACCTGCAGAGTTTCATCTGACCCTCATCAATGTACTGTGTTGTCTGTGTTGTGTTAAACTGTGACATATATTCATGAGCGCAAAGTCGACATCTATGCTGGAGATATGCTGGAGACCTTCCTCGGGACATGGGATGACGTCACAAACATGTGGATTCCGTGGCTATGCCACGTAAGAAAAGCCCCCTGGCTCTCATTACTGCCGTTGAACACAAGGACAACGGAGAAAAAGCTGTTACATCAAAGAGTTGGACATACACACGTGATGTTGATGGATCGATCCTGCAGGTCTGATCACCGACGACCACAGCGATGCTCGGAGAAGTCTTCAAAACATTCGTTGCCCGCTTCAGAAAACACGAGGCACTTAACACCCAGCCGACGTGTGCAAATTGTCCTCCGACGATTGGAGCTAGCCCATCACACGACTTCGCATCTGTATCAGAATCTACACACCTAGGGATCCTCCCCGCACTAGCCACTCCAACCACAGCGACTTCACATCCGCCCCTCGCAGGTAAGTTCATACGTGTGTTTGATGAGTGAGAGTAGTCGGTGACAGCAGAATAAGCACCTGGCCCTGCTTCGACACCTGGCATGCTTGAAAATGCGCATGATATTGTCATCAACAACTCAACGATAGTATCCGTCTCGAACACTTTCAAATCTGAAAGAGGATTCAGTACGCAGACCAATACTATTATCTTTGTTCCCATCTAAAAACCGATCAGTTATGCAGCTGCTAGAAAGTAAAACGATTCGCGGTGCAGAACACGACTCATCCGCTCGCTATCCTCCTCCAAAGTGCCATCCAGAGACTCGCAAAACTCTGAGAGGAGAGATTGTCCATTGGGCTGCCAATCCCAACCGTGGCTGGAGAATGTTCTACGTTCTCGGTCCGGCCGGAGTAGGGAAGTCCGCTGTTGCGCAGATAGTTGCAGACGAAATTAACTGCCTCGGTGCTTCTTGCTTCATATCTCGGCCCGATGGACGAAATGATCCAGATGGCATTATTCCTACCCTTGCATATCAGCTCGCCGTCAAACACGCTGCTTACAAGCAGATCATTTCACATAAAATCACTCACGATCCCACCATTCTGACAAAGACCCGAAAGGTTCAATTCAGGGAACTCCTCATCAACCCATTTCGTACCATCATGGCTCAGGATGTTTCAGCCCCCAAAGAACCAGTATTGATCATCATTGATGGTCTAGACGAGTGCAAGGATGAAGAGGCGCAATGTGAGTTCATTGAACTCATTGGGGATCACGTTCGCTCTTTCCCTGAGTTCCCCTTGTTGTGGTTGATCTTCAGTCGGCCGGAATCACATCTCAAATATGCATTATCCCAGGCGGATTTTCAGGTTCCCTGTAGACGGGAAGAGATATCCGTTGATGGCAACGAAGGCCGTCAGGATGTTTTGCTGTATCTTCAAGACGAGTTTCGCAAGATTCGATCGAAACACCGGGATTCTCTCGACTACAACTGGCCACCTGAAACTGACCTTCTCCGGATCGCAACTGTTGCATCTGGGTTATTTGCCTTTGCCTCCACCATTACTCGTTTCGTTGGTGATGTTGAAGTTAGTGATCCATCAAATTAACTACGAATCTGCATGAAGGCTTTTAGAGGTTCCCGTACGTCAGTTGGTCAAAATCCATATCTCTCCCTTGATCTTCTCTATCAACATATACTTTCTTCTGTTCATTCCGCGATTCTGCCAACTACGATGAGGATCTTAGGAATGTCTATATCATATCTAGAGGTTGACGGTCCCTCCCAATCTGCCCAAGCGCTGGCGAACTTTTTCCTCACAGGAAAGGCTGCTTTTTACCGTGCACTGAAGCCGCTACATTCAGTACTCCGCATTCCCTCCTCAGCCGACGCTTCTACAAAGAGAGTCGTGATTTATCATGCTTCATTCGCTGATTTCCTCCAGGACCCAGAGCGTTCGGGTGAATTCCACCTCAATGAAGCTGCGATACACCATGATGTTGCCCTTACGGGGCTCCACTGGGTTAAGATTCAGAGCATGAAATACGAGAAGGTATTCTTCCCTCACAATATCAAACCTGTATTTATTTGTTCATTTGTCCTTCCTCGCCAGATGATATCTGGGCCTCACCAACGGAGGATGCACAAACACATCTCAACAACATCAAATCTCAGTCTCTTTCTATCCTGTGGAAAGCCTGCTCTCGCGTCGAAGGAGACAATGCCATTAACTTGTACCAAGAACTGTGCAACTTTGATTTCAATATTTTGGGCACTGGCCTTTACGTTGTTGACACATGGCTGTTCGAGGATTTTCTCGAGTGGCTTAAAAATCTACAGGTGGGTATATAGTTGGAAACAGTGTTTTTCATTGTTGTTGAATACTCAATATTAGGAAGCAAATTCTTCCAACACCGACCAGAAACTGTTGAATTCTCTAGATGCTTATGATAGTTGCGATCAAATTGATATCACCCAATTTTATATTCCCCGGTACCGCTTAGCCGACTTTGCTAATGGGAGTTTTGATAAGGCAACCCGACTTCACCTTGATTTAGGGATTGGGAAAAATCGTCGACATATTCATATCGAGATTGAGTGAGTTGTGAGTATGGAGAATTGCCAGATAGGATACTGACATGCTCCCAATCCACTTGTTTGAAAAGTTGTGAGTGTCTATCATCGTAATTTTTTTAGAGAAGGCTGCTAATGTCATTACCCGCTTGAAGCTAGGAGATCGTTATTTGAGGATGCCCAAAAATTTGAGATAACAGGGGGGCAATTTGGGCGAGTTCCACCGGGCTTATGAACCCACTTTCCGAGATGATAGACCAAAGTCTGCCAATAACTCCGTTGGTCACTCGGTCATCATGGAACACTTTTGGAAACGAAGCCAATGAATATGGGTTCCTTCGAAAACTTAGTACGTATGTATCAATTATTTGATAGATATATATACTTAGGCCTACGATATATAGTGTGCCTGAGCCACATATTATAAACGTGTCATTCGCAAGTCCGCTCCAAACATCTAAACATCGTTCTTCTGGTGTCTACCTGTCGCAACACCGCGACAGATCAAGCTGTGGTCGGCCTATTCAGCGATCCGCCAAAAGATGTTTGTGGCTGATAATGATATTTATTTATCAGGGAATAACTTCCCACGATTTCTTTACCTGTTCCCGCTCAACTCAAACACGGCGACCTCCAGCACTATTCACAGCACCGACCCAAAAGGCAACCAGTCTCGAGGACTGGGAGAGAAAGCGCCCATGGGTAACCTCAAGCTCAGAAGTATCAACGCCTCGAAAATTGCTAACGAGGAAACACCACTACCCTTGCATGTACGTCCTTGGTCTACATCATATCTTGTCATTGCTCAATTCAAGTAGTTCAATACCCAAGAAGAGTTTGGGATGTGCAACTCTTGTCTGGGTACTCTGTTGTCCCACCTCAGATTACCGGCATCAGCTTCGCCTTCGCGTCCAACCACGCCTAAAATAATGCCACGGGGCTCTCAGACTCATGCACTGCATCCAAAAGTGCCTGTTCATTCGCCAGAATACTTCTATGATTACTTTGCGTTGATTAATTAGCCAGTCATGCATAGCCCAGAAGCACAGTTCCGTGAACATGCTGGATCCCTCGTGAACCATTCAGAAGTCTGAGGGTCTCGTCAACCAGATATCGGGAGTAGATGGGCTGGGAAATAAGATGTATGACGAATGGTGAACGGTAGAGAATGGTCGAGTCGTGAAGGAAAACTGAAAGAGTAATTGAGGAACGGGTATGTGATCTTCGTCCTATATAATCAGTTTATTGACTCGGCACCCCGGAATAGATTATTAGAGACCGTAGAAGACATTAGCGAACATTTGGAATACTTTGAAGAACTGGAAGAAGCGACGAGGGATGTTGTACCATCCTGTCGAAGCTCTCATCTTTGAACCCGACTTTTTGTACATGGTAGAACGGGTGGATGTGTGCATCAGCTTTCTCAAAACACACGGTGTGTAGCCTGGTGCTTGTTGTTGCAAAAATCCTAACAAACCACGATAAGGCACTATCGCGGAGCCGACATCTATCTTCTCCGATCCCAGCAATACACCCATGACGTTGACCAAGGCGTCTTTTGTTGGCTCCTTGAGGACCCTCACTGCTGATATCTCCAGATATCTATCCGAGAAGGTATACCACACAGTACCCGAATTTTTCGCATTTATCTTAACAGCATCCAGCAGGATATATCTAAAACCGCACAATACCACCCCCTCTATACCTGAACTCTATCTGCCATTCCTAAAGTTTACCCTTTGCTCATCCCTTGACCTTCGACGTTACGTATTTCAAAGCATCACAACCCGCTGGCTCATTAGTATTTTAGTTCTCAGTCCAGATCCTGCTACCTGGCGCTTATTATAAGATCACAACACTGATTTCCGAAGCGCATATGGCCGAAGGGTCGTGACTCGTGGGTTCGTTCACTACTTCACGATCGATTATCGATTGATCCTCTTCGATTCACTTCCACTTCAGCGATGCCTTTCCGAGATATCTTTTCCTGTCTAAGAAAACGCAAAACATCTGGGACCCACATGACCCCACCGGATCATCTACCTCATGATGAACCTAGTCCAGGGCTCGTCTTTGTTCCTGCGTCAGGACCCTCCCCTGTGGTGGCCCAATCTGCGGTTGACGCTCCCTCCGTACCTGCAGACACAACGCCAAATGAACATTTGACTCTACGTCCGGCACACTCACAGGCCCCATCACATACAGGTGAGCCCATGTGCGTTTATTTAGATATCAGAGTAGCCGATCACTGTAGAACAAGTATCTGACGCCACTCCGACGTCTCATATCCTTGAAAATGCACATGATTTTGTTATTTATAATCCAACGATGATCTCGAACACCTTCAACTCTGAGGGAGGGGCAAGTACGCAGTTCCAAGTTATCATCATCATCCAGTTTCTAATACCTACTTAGTAATGCGGCTGCTTGAAAGTAAGACGATTCGAGGAACTGCACATGATTCAGCTGCTCGATACCCTCCGCCAAGGTGCCATCCAGAGACTCGCAAAACTCTGAGAGGAGAGATTGTCCATTGGGTTGGTAATCCCAGCCATGGCTGGAGAATGTTCTACGTTCTCGGCCCTGTAGGAGTCGGAAAATCCGCTGTTGCACAGGCAGTTGCAGACGAAATTGATTGCCTTGGTGCTTCTTGCTTCATATCTCGACCGAATGGCCGAAATAATCCAGATGGCATTATTCCTACTCTTGTATACCAGCTTGCTGTCAGACACGATGCCTATAAACGGATCATCTCACAGAAGATTGCTCATAATCCTACCGTCTTGAGAAAGACCCGAAGAGTTCAGTTCAGAGAACTCCTCGTCGACCCTTTTCATATCATCATGACCCAGGATATTTCAAGTGTCCGTAAACCACTCTTAATAATCATTGACGGACTAGACGAGTGCGAGGATGAAGGGGCACAATGCGAGTTCATTGAACTCATCGGCAACCACGTCCGCTCTTTTCCCGAGTTCCCCTTGTTGTGGCTGATCTGTAGTCGGCCGGAGCCGCACCTCAAATACGTACTGTCACAAACAGACTTTCAGATCACTTGTAGAAGGGAAGAGATGTCAGTTGATGACGAGGAAGGTCGCAGGGATGTCTTACTATATCTCCGGGAGGAGTTTAGGGACATTCAGTTAAGACATCGAGACTCTCTCGATTATAACTGGCCTCCAGAAGTTTTCCTTCTGCGTATTGCAACTGCTGCATCCGGGCTACTTGCCTTCGCTTCCACCGTTGTTCGCTTTGTAGGCGACGCCAAAGCAGGCAATCCATCAGGTCGGCTACAAATTTTCCTCAAGGCACTTGGAGGTTCTCGTACATCAGCTGGCCAAAATCCCTATCTTACCCTTGACCTTCTCTATCAACATATACTTTCCTCTATCCCTTCTGAAATCCTCCAAACCACGATGAGAATCTTGGGAACGACTATGTTATATCCCGATAGGGGTCCCTCTCGGTCTGTCCAGACGCTAGCAAATTTTTTACTCCTAGGAAAAGCTGCTTTCTATCATGCATTGAAGCAACTACACTCGATAGGTCGCATTCCCTCCTCATCCGATGCTTTCACAATGGGCATCGAATTTTATCATGCTTCTTTCGCCGACTTCCTCCAGGACCCAGTGCGTTCAGGTAAATTTTACCTCGACGAGGCTGGGGTACATTACGATATTGCCCTTACTGGGCTTCGTTGGCATAGGAGCTCATGGCATGAATCGCAAGAAGGTATGGATCGTTTTTCATTCCTGCCGAACATGTGTTTATTCATGTGCATGTGTTATTTTTCCTTTTCATCAGATAATATCTGGGTATCGCCATCAGAAGATGTGCAAACATGCTTCAAAACGACGAAGTCTCATTCCCTAACTGTCTTGTGGCTAGCCTGTTCCCATGTTTCTGGGGAGAAAGCTGCCAATCTGTACCAAGAATTACAGAGCTTTGATTTCAATGTTCTGGGTCTTGAGATCCCGTCTGAATGGGAATTTGGTGAATTCCTGATCTGGCTTCATCAACAGGTGAGCGCATAATTTGAAACATTGTTGATCATTGTCGTTGAAAGCTTGATTAATATATCAGGAGGCGAAATTTTGCTGGAGGCTATTGAGTTCTCTGAGTAACTACGTGGATTGTAGTATTGAACAGTTCGCCCAGGCCAGTGTCCTAAGGCCAACATTAGCCGTCCTTGCTGGAGAAAGTCTTGATCCTGCAACCAGGATTCACTTTGACCTAGGAAATGGGGAAATGTGCCAACATATACATATCCGTGCGGCTTAATCAGCTCTGCATATAACCTCACACCCGCTCAACCTCTTTAACATATCGTAAGTGGCTATAGTTTTTCGGGAGATATTGTTGAATATGTCATTTGATGAAGGCTACACATAAAGTATAGAGCGGCCGAAGAGCAGACTGCTGAGACAGCGAGTTTGTACGGATATTGTAAACAAGGGTGCCTCTCTTGACAATTTGAATAGTACAATCAGAGAAGTGAATATGACTGGTAAAATGTGTTAGCGGCGGCGACGTAGTCATGCTACCTTGTTAGTTTTCATCACTCTCTGGCCAAGAGGACTCGTTAGTAGTGGACAGGCAATAGGTTGTTCACACACGAGAAACTTCTCATCGTCTTGATCAAGAACATCACTTGCAACATTTGGTTTGTTTTCATAGAGAAATCCACTGTTCTATAAGAGAAATGGAGCTGGCTTAGAGAGGACAATCTTCATAAGCATCGGGCAGCAAAGTGAATCCTTGTAAAAACATGCTTGCCATTTAAAGTATGGAGATGTGAAGGAGATAGTCATGATTTTCGATAGGACATTCCCTTGCATATTTCATTGTAAGATGAGAGTTTAATATGAACACACGCGGCGCTATTTTCTGCAGCTTATCCGGACTTGGCGACTTTGGATTGCACGTGGTTTGGGGCAATTACTCGCGATTGTCGATCGGCCACTCATCGTGAATGACATTCTTCAAATCCGTGTTTACCTGCCTAAAATAATATGAAGCATATATAACCAAGTTCACTCCTCCGAATTATCCTTCAACGCATGGATTTAGCCAAGTGTTTGCCTTCGCACCTACACCAGAAGTTTTTATTTTAGAGACTGGGGTTGCGCTTACCACACCCCCTGTATCAGCCTCGAGTGAACACTTGGCATTGGATCATTTACCTTGTCCAATATCACCACCTCTAGCTGAAACCGTATGTATGTATCTAGCGAGCCAGAGTAGCCAATAACCACAGGATAAGGATCCGGGCTTGTTTCTAGGGATGATTGTTTTTCTTTAAAAAAAAAAAAAAAGAAAAATTCGCATCATATGGTGTTTGATGGTCCTAATAGTAAATATTCCGGGGGATAAGAAGCAGGTTAGGACAGAGGATCACCTCAGCGCCGGTGGTTGCAGACAATCGCTGCAGTGTTTTTTTTCAAAGGCGTGATGGTGGCTATTATTAGCACGTGTGATGATCGGGAGGTCAAGGGAGAATCACTACGCGACTGCTTGGTTGGTCCTTTCCGGACCAGGCTCTGCTTCCACTTCAGCGATGCCCCTTGTGAAGTGAGTGGTTCTGCAATATCTACTTGTCCTCTACTTATTTATGTCATGTAGTCCTCGTTCACCCACATGGGTTGGGCCTGACCCACCTCACTATTTTTCCACCGCAACTGACACTACTCGCAACGAGCAAGACCAATCTACGTGAATTCTGGTTGACAACACACACCAACCTCATCCACCTCACTCTTTCTCATGGAAAATCCCCCGATAATGGCGAAATATTTTCACTACCCGATTGCCCACCACTCAAATCCTTGACACTTTCTCAAGCGATTTTCTTGCGCCCCGACACTGTTGCAGAATGTGTCATGAAGTCTGGTACGGTTCTCCTCTTTGTCCCTCTCCCTAGCTGATCTTTGCCTTTGAAACTTGAAGGTTCAGGACTTGAATGTGTTAAGCCTGTTGATGTTTACCAACACAGTCTCTGGGGACGTTGATTACGGAGGTCGCACATTGGATGACACCGCTACGAAGCGCGTTCCCTGGAGGACCTTAATGACGATATTCCACCTAATGTTTACCGCGCCGATTCCGAAGTGTTGCAGAAAATCAAGCGGGTTGTTTTATGTTAGGGAAAGTTTAGGTGTATCATGGGAGGGGATTGTGTCATCGAGGATAGTATTCTGATTCAACAGGATTCGCTACACCTCAACGTAAGTCGAGATTCTATATGCATCTCATGTACAATCTAAAGTATGATTTCGATTGCCTCAGGTCAAAATGTTCAACTTGTTCACTCTTCAGCGTGCCCCCAGGGACGAATTCTTGCAGTTCAGCGCATCATCATGCATCAGCAGTATCATATAATCGTCAGAAGACATAGTGTCAAGCGAGTCTTTGTATGGTCGCTTCACTGCTGCTATGGACAATGACGCTACAGAATCTGTATATATCGGGGCCTGTGTTGCTATTGCATAATAGGGCAAGTCGCGCAGTGATCTTGTTGTCATGTCGCTTGACATTGCGCGCAGGAGTATCTTACCCATGTAGTCGGAGAGCCCCCGAATCAATTTGAACATAGAGGACGCTAGCAATTGCAATTGTCTCCGTGGATAGAGAAACCCGAGGATCCAACGAAGTTTGGGTTTTCGCAATTTGTGGGAGGAGCGCCGTGCAGCAAGGCATGACATTAGCGTGGAGGCAATAGGCATGTCAATGCATGATGGACATCCCATTGTATCGCCTAACAAGTCTAGGTGCACTTGTGCTGGTTCGTAAAACAGGGAAATTACGAAGGGGTGAATCATTTTGTTGATGAAACCCTTATCCCTTCGAAATAACAACGAACGATACCTGTCGCGTCCGTAGATACATCGTCTTATGAGAATCACAATGTACTGGTCTCTCAAGTGCTCAAGCGCTCGATGCTTGCAGTGTCGCTGTGCTTCTAGTGCACGTGGTTAAAAGCTCATGAAGGTCACTCGCTGTCACCACTGATCCTTCCTACACTATTGCTCGATCGACTTCACTGCAACGATGTCCTTGGAATCATCGTTCTGCCACTCCGAAGATCCCAAAACCGTGTCGGTGACCCAGTCTGGCCCCGCAGATCACTCATCAGCAGGTGGATCCATATTAGGACCTTCCCCTTTAGAGACTCGATATACGCCTGCCACACCCGCCACATCCATTGTTGCAACCCTCAACGAACATTTGGCCCCACATGTGTCAAGTTCGCCACCTGCAGGTGAGTTCATATCATGGGTTTAGTGAGTTATAGTAATAAGTTGCCGTAGAACGCTCCAAAGAACGCAAGGCAGCGCCGGTGAACCGGCCTGTCCACTTATGTTATCCACCAACAGATGGACCCAGCCGAGTACCCGGCCCCGGACCCATATCAGGTCCTTCCCCTCCAGAGACTCGATCTGCGCTTGGCGTCGCAACCACAAATCAACATTTGACTCCACACGTGTCAGGTTCTCCAATCCCACCTCCCATAGGTGAGCCCATATGCTTGTGTTCAGCAACCCAGAGTAATTGGTAACCCAGGAGGAGTACCTGGCCTTGCTCCGTCGCCTCGTTTCTTCGAGAATGCCCAAAATTTTGCCATTAATAATTCTACGATGATCGCTGAGACGAATATTTTCAACGCTGTAGGAGGAGCAGGTACGCAGTCCAATGATGCTGTCGTTGTTCAGCGTCTTAGACTTCATTAGCTATCCACTTGCTAGAAAGTAAAATGATTCGAGGTGCTGGACATGACTCATCCGCTCGATACCCTCCGCCAAAGTGTCATCCAGGCACTCGCAAAAGTTTGAAAAAAGAAATCATTTATTGGGCTGCCAATCCCCAGCGTAGCTGGAGAATGTTCTATGTTCTTGGCCCCGCAGGAGTTGGAAAATCAGCCGTGGCTCAGTCGGTTGCAGATGAAATTGACTGCCTCGGTGCTTCTTGCTTCATATCTCGACCGAATCGACGAAATGATCCTGATGGTGTTATTCCTACTCTTGCATATCAGCTTGCTGTCAAACACACTGCCTACAAGCGTATTATCTCGGAGAAACTTGCTGATGATTCCACGATATTGGAAAAGACTCGGAGGGTTCAGTTCAAAGAACTCCTTGTTGACCCTTTTCGTATCATGATGACCCAAGACGTTCCAGCTGTTCGAAAACCCCTTTTGATTATCATTGATGGCTTAGACGAGTGCGAGAATCAAAGGGCGCAATGCGAGTTCATTGAGCTCATCGGTGATCACGTCCGCTCTTTCCCCGAGTTCCCCTTGTTGTGGTTGATCTGCAGTCGGCCGGAATCGCACCTCAAGTACACACTGTCAAGGGTAGACTTCCAGGTCACCTGTAAACGAGAAGAAATATCTGTCAATGACGACGAAGGGCGGCAGGATGTTTTACTATATCTCCGAAACGAGTTTCGGGACATCCGGTCAAGACATCAGGATTCTCTCGACGACAGCTGGCCACCGGAAGCTCACCTTTTGAAGATTGCTACTGCTGCATCTGGCCTGTTTGCTTTCGCTTCCACCATTGTTCGCTTTGTAGGTGATGCCGAGACCGGTGATCCATCAACCCAACTACGGATATGCATGGAGGTGCTTGCAGGGTTTCGTACATCGATTGGTCAGAATCCGTATCTCATCCTAGACCTTCTCTATCGACATACACTTTCTTCTGTTCATTCTGCGACCCTGCCAACCACGATGCGGATCTTGGGAATGACCATTTTTTGTCCAGATGATGGCCCTACACAGACTATCCAGGCGCTAGCGAATTTTTTGTGTATAGGAAAGGCTGCTTTTTACCATGCACTGAAGCCGCTACATTCAGTACTCCGCATTCCATCTTCATCCGACGCTTTGACAAACAGGATCGAGTTTTATCACGCTTCATTCCCTGATTTCCTCAAGGACCCCGCGCGTTCAAGTGAATTCTACCTTGATGAGGCTGCGGTGCATTATGATGTGGCCATTACGGCGCTTCGCTGGCACACAAATTTAGGACGCGAGGTACATGAAGGTACTCTGCACTCATTCTATTAATTATGTCTTTATTCACGCACTCATTTATTTTCCTCTCCTTATTAGACGATATTTGGGTCTTACCATCAGAAAATACACGGTCATGCCTTAAAAATGTCAAATCTCAGGCTCTGGAAGTCTTATGGATAGCATGCTCCCGTATCAAGGGAGAGAATGTTGTCAGCGTGCACCAAGAGCTGCAGAAGTTTGATTTCAATGTTCTAGGCAACGACGTTCCGACTAAATGGCCGTTTGTTGATTTTTTGAAATGGCTTAATCAACAAGTGAGTGTATAAATGAACGCAATATTGTTCATCACCATTGAATGCCCCATATCAGGAAGCGACCTCAAGGACTCAGAAACTACTGGGCTCCCCGCAGACCTGGAAGAATTGTAAAGTGACGAATATCACTCGACTCTATCTCCCTCAAACGGAAACCTCTGCTGGCCTTTTCACAGAAGGAAAAAGCCACTGGACAAACCCATTCGACATTTTCCAGACAGGCAATATTTGCTGGGGAGGCGGAGGCCAAGTCATGTCACCTAAAGAATCTACCGAAATTCACTTTGACCTAGGGAATGGGGACAAGCGTCGACATATACATATCGAGTAAGTGGCGACTATGAAGCGTCTCCGGATACTGACCTGTATGCATCTAATCTACCTCTAAAATATACCGTGTTCAGTCAGTGTAAGCAAAATACGTCTTTGATCACCCTGATCTTTACTGATCGCTATCTCTGACAGTCATGGCGAAGCTTTGGAAGAAAACGATCCTTGGAGCTACATCGGATTCTTCAACTTGCGAACCACCTCCACGATGTCATCCCGGAACCCGGTTGGGCATCATTGAGCGGTGCCTACGCTTCATTGCGAATTGCGAGGATGAGAAGAAAATACTGTTGGTGACTGGCCCGGCTGGAGTCGGAAAGTCGGCCATCATGCGGAGTGTTGCCGAGTCACCAGAGCTTCAAGTGAGCTACCACGCGTCTGTCTTCATTCCAACCAACTTGGACGACAATGGACACCAAGCCATCATCGCAACCATTGCCTACCAGTTGGCAACTAAATATGAACTCTATCGAGAGCTCATTGAAGGAGTGTTCACCAAGAATCCATTACTCTTCCATTTCTCAGAAGAGACTCTGTTCAACGATCTAATTGTTGAACCTTTTATCGATAGCCCGCTACTGAAACCTGGCGGTCGCGTGCTGGTAATCATCGATGGCTTTGATGAATACTGCTACCAATCCCGTATCAAGCTCCTTCAGCTGATCTGTAATCTTTGCAGCAATTGTTCTTCCTCTCCCTTGGTGTGGCTCATTGTTAGTAACACTGATCCATTCATCGATCTCTACTTCTTTGCACCGGACATCATTCCAATGTATGAGAGAGAAAAGATCTCTATTGATTCGGACGAAGCTCGTGCTGACGTTGAACGCTTCCTTCGTCATGAGCTGATGGTGATCAAGCAGGTTTCAGATATATCTGATTCACGATGGCCTGAGGACCGTGACATTCGGAAACTCGCCAATGCCGCCGGTGGATTTTTTGCCTATGCACAATCGGTCATCAAATATATTGGTGACTCGAAAGTTGGAAATCCAATATCTCGGTTTCATCGCGTAATGCGCGCCATTGATGGACTCCCGATAGCTGACCCGTCGCATGAGGAGGAACACCCGATGGCCCTACTGGATGCATTGTATGGGCGGGTTCTATCCAAACTTCCTCTCAAGCCCATGGGAGGCACCCGGGAAGTTTTATTGCTGTTGGGGCCTCATGATTGGGATTTCGCCTTCAAGAATCATGGCACCTTCACAGACTTCACTTTATTGTGCAATTGGTTAGGCGTAACATCTATTGGAGCCGATCCTACTTTCTGCAGTCTCACTTCTGTCATCAGCTTTTCCTCCGCTGACAAAGACAATGCTGGTTTACCAGGTCTACCAGGTTCACCCAGGGCATATCATCAATCATTCATCGACTATATACGTGATCCTACCCGGTCCGGGTTCTCTCGCGATATCCAAGAGGAAGCTCAACAGCTCCAGGCCCAATGTGCGCTCAGAATCTTAAAGCAGGCTCCCGATGGCGTAGATTTAGGCGATCTGGATTATGAATCTCACTATGGTATCCTGGTCCGTGGCCCCGGGACTGGAAGCAAAATATCGCTCACTTCGAAGGCTCGGGAAGGAGATGACTGGAATGATAGTGAAATGAGGTTGAGGTTGTATCAATTAGCAATTGGAAGCGTTGTAACTGGGATATATCTTGGAAATCCGAACTTCAAAAACGAGCTCTTTGTTTGTGTCTTGATAACGCGGTTCCAGACGTATAATTCCAATATTCCATATCATCGGTTGTGCGACTGGGCGTTTGTGAGTCCTCCATTACTTGTCCTGTTATGTCTGTATTACTGAGACTATACATGAGGATGAACCTTTACGTCCTGCTATCATGGCGCGAGGTCTACTCAGGCAAATGCCTCTCGATGTCATTGCTGTTCCCAAATCAGATCTTTTCCCCGATGTCAAGTTGCAGTTTCATCGTCCCTCTGCGATGGTAACAAACCTATCTAATCCGTGGCAATCCACCTGCAAAGTGAGTGACATATTTGTTTTTGCGGCACGTATTGAACTAGTGTCGTGTAGCATGAACGGGAGGGTGATTGGGAGAAAGGGAAGGCTGAGAGCTGGGTGACCGTGTTCGATCGACGACATTGCAATGTCTGTTTTGAGCGATTGAGATGTCAGGTGGAGAATTTGAAGATGCGATCCCCTGACCCAACTGTCTGGGTCTTGTTCACTTCCACTGGAAGCTGTTGTGTAGAGCTCCAGTTTGTTGATCCGGAGGATGGTGTGTCGGAGTGGGCATATTGGTTTTGGTGTGAGATCCCATTGGAGGAGCGTAGAAAGCATGGGAGCCCTGTTTGATGTACGATTAAATACATTACCAGGATCCACTAAACTAGAGACTGTCTGCGCTTACTACTCAAGCTCTGGGTGCCTTCGCAAATTATCTGATAGATATGCATACTTGGGCCTAAGAGATATGCTTGAGCACCGTGTAATAAACGTATCGTTCGCGAGTGCGGCCCAAACATATAAGCATCATTACTTACGGTGTCTACGATAAAACTACGGCGGATCAAGCTGCGGTCAGCCGATCCGCCGAATGAGGGCGGGTTGATGATCATATTTATTTGTTGGGAAATAATTTCTCACGATGTCTTTACCCGACCCATGACTTCTTCCCGCTCAACTCAGGCATGGCGACCTCCAGCTCTATTCACAGGACCAACATAGTCTTGAGGAATGGGAGGAGAAAGCGTCTCTGGCTGATCTCGAGCTCAGAAGCATCAACGCGTTCAAAATTGCTAATGAGAAAATACACCTGCCCTTGCGCGTTCGTCTGTGAGGGTCTTGCCAACCGAATATCGGAGGTAGATGGACTGTTTTTAAGAAGATGGATGACGTATGGTAGATGATAGAAGAGAAACGTTGAGTTGTGCAGGAAAACCGTGGAAGGGTAATTGAGGAATGGGTATGTGATCTTTGTCCCATATAATCGATTTACTGACTCGGCACCTCAGAATAGGTTGTTAGACACTATAAATGGAAAAGACAATGAGATTGTTGGATCATCCTGGCAAATTCCTCATTTCTGAACCCGACCTTTCGTGTATGGTAAAACGAATGGACGTGTGCATCAGCTTTCTCAAAACACGCGTGTGTGGCCTAGTGCTTGTTGCTGCAAAGATCCTAACAAACTATGACAGAGGTACTATTGCGAAACCGACATCTATGTTCTCCGATTCCAGCGGTGCATGATCCGTGCCATGACGTTGACCAAGACGCTTTTGTCGGCTCCTTGAGGGCCCTCACTGCTGATATCTTCAGATTCCATCCCAGAAGGTATAACACACAGTATACGTATTTCTCGCATTTATCTTAACAACATACAACAGGATGTTTCCCGAACCGCACAATACCACTCCCCCTATACCTAAATCTATCCGTCATTCCTAAAGTTCCCCCTTGGTTGCAAGAGTGCGAACACCAAGCTGTGGCATATCCTCAACATCTCTTCTCCGCAAAGCAAATGATCTATAGTAAGCCTTGTCGCGCGGCGAAGCCTCTTGACTAGCTGGGTCCAAGAAGAAACCAAAGGGCTGAGTGTCGTACGAGGGTAGCTGGTAGAACTTGTGAGTGACTTTACACGTCATTCCGACAAGGCATCTTGACCCGCCCGGCACCTTGACAGACCGAGCCGACGGTGGTCCCCTCAAACAAATGTGTACCGACGAGTTAAACCTCTATCAATCTTACTTCAATACATTCGAAGAAGAACTATAGTGAGCGCTGCCACTCATCCACGAATTTTCTCGTTTACTGATGAGGCTCAAGTCAGTGATTGGACAAACTGTGGGACCTCCTATATGATGATCTCCGCCCTCAGATCCTTCATGGGTCATGCCTCCTGCCGTGATGCCTCAGCTTTCATCGGTTCCTCAGACTCAACGACTGCCTCGGATTCGGATGGTTCCAGTGATGAAAACGACGACGCCCTTACTGTTGACCTTGACTCTACCAAATCGCAACAAGGCTAAGTCAAAGGAAAGGGAAAGCTGGGAAGATTGGATATCAGCAGGTTGTAGGTGATGGTTTTGTCGGATGCACCCAAAAGGTCATTTCTCAAGGCTTAATCAATGATTCAAAGTGAAGTTCGGTAACATGTGCCTTAAAGCCGAACATTTGAGGTGGCCTGAATTGCTCATAGGTGCGATTTTAGTTTCGTCCTTGTTAAGGGATTTTGATGGAACTTAACATAACATTTATAGAAGCTCAAAAAGCGAACGCGAAATACAGACTCAGTATAATCTTGATGAAAAAGCAAGGGTCAGTAAAGCCGTACTCGTGAGGTTACCTGAGAGGAGATAGCTGGTTCATGGGTGTTGGAACAGTTAAGAGGTTTTGTCCAGGTACGGATCCTTTATTGTCTCATTGAGGTATAATTCTGGTTGCTCACCTCCCTAGCCCGCGACACCTGACGATACGGCTCGGGGTGCGATAACATCAAAGCGTGGAGGCGTTTGATTGGGACGCTTGATGCCGACCTATTCATGTTGCGGCGTATTCTCATTTTGAAGGAAGTGATAGTGAATTTTAAGATTGTGGTAGCGGTGCTGCCGTTGTTGGAGGTTTGGGTGACCTGAGCCTCGGTAGTGGCGTCGCTGGTATGTTCCCGGGTCAGTGGAAATGCAATAAAGGCTAACGACCGCGTATGATAGATATACTCGCACAGTTGCTCAGTCGCACATCGAGTTTATTACCGCTCTCAGAGGGGACCCTCGGTATTCTCGGTATCAACATTCAAAGCGAATGGGGGGATTTACATCAAGTATGTTCAATGCTTCTTCACGTAGTAGCCAACTAAGCAGACTTCTGAAGGAAATTCAGAAAATCGATCAAGCACTGAAAAAGGCTTGTGAAAGTATAATATTCGAATCCCCACAAGTTGCATGTCGAGTTCTCTTGGCCGTGGCTTCACCCCCCTCTTCTATGTTCGTTTCGTCATCATCCACCGAAGCAACCGCAGTGGTGACAACAAGCACGGGTTCATCTTTAACCGCGACCCCTCCCCCCGAAATGAACCGACCGAATGTTTTATGAATCGTGTACGCGTGATCTTCGAAATGCGTTTGCGAAGATACGTTGATACGGGGATTGTGATGGGATAAATCGTGGTGGTAATGGATATGGTGCGGCTGTCGGGGTATCGATACATCATATGAGGGAATAGGTTGTTGAGGCTCATCAGGAGTTTTTGAATGGTGCTTCGAATGCGTCTGTAGTGGAGGGGAGGCTAGGAGGAGACACAGGTGAGTTGATGAGAATGGTGAAGTTAGGCGTAGTCTCGGGTGAGGTGTTTTATGAAGTTGAAGATGGCAGGAAGATGTTGGTTGTATACGTTGAAAGTCATTAGCATAGAACAATTTTACCATGTCATAATATTCTTAATATCTAATTTTTCATATCTCTGACCAAGTTTTCACAACTTTCATTTTATTATTCAATGATGATAGAAAAGCAAGAGAAATTTGATTATAACAGGATATTGATTACAAACAATTATAACACATTCAACAATCATTAAGCACAGATGATCCAACCTCCCACCCCTCCTCACCAATGTAGTCACATAAAACTACTAGAGTACTATGACATCAATGTCATAGGTCCAGAAAGCTGGTGACACATCACTCCTAAGCTAAGTCAGTGACAAATGACCAGACGGGTAGGATAACCGTCTCATCAATTTGTACTAACCATAGTCTTGAGGTAAGAATCTTGATTAATATTTTGATGAAGCGGTCAAGATCAAGATAGGCACCGAAGCATGATAGAAAGACAAGAAATCTTGATGGTCAAAAGAGAACTCAATAGAAGGCTTCGAAGTAGGGGTCCCAAGATTCTTGTGTGGCATCATAGCGAACAAACTCAGTAAAGGCCAGAAGAACGATCCAGGGCCAGAAAAGGACTCTAGAAATCTTGATAGTACCAGGTAGTATCCAAGGCGTGTTGATGAAAAGCTTTGACCCAGATCACAATAAGCACAAAGAGATAGAGAACTACGCAAGTTCTAGCAACCACAGTGCATCGTCTTCACCACCAAATCATCCGCTCGGCACATCGAGGGGGTCATAGAGGCCCGAGTTGCTCTTGCATACCAAAGGCATGGCGGTCGACACCAAGAGGGCCAGTGGGAGGAGAGAGAGGTGAGGAGGCAGCAGGCGTGGGGTAGGGAAGGAAGAAAGGAAGCGGAGCGAGTTGTGAATACCTGTTCGACCATAAATTGCCCTTTAAATACCCATTTTCCTTTCTGCTTCTCTTGCATTATTATTAATAGACACCGGGCACGAGACCTAATTTCGCGAAAATAATTGCAAATCAAATCCCCGTTTGAGACCATCACCGGTGTTGACCAAGCCGTGCCCACACGCACATACATGCATCGCCATTGATTTCTTGGCGTCCGGAAATTCTACGCTAACTCCGTGTCCATGCATAATTTGTTTTTGAGAGGATTTGAAAACCCACTGGGACTGTTTATACTTTTCCACCTCCCTCCCCCTCCCTTCATCCCTAATCGAGTACAACAACCCGCGAAAGGCAGAGAGGATCATGACCCCAAAAAAAATCGAAGGCGCCCATGTATCTTCTGATATATGTCAGAAACTACCCTGAGGAAGCACCCAAATCCCTGACGCCACACTGCACCATACGAGGCTATGATAGTTATCAGAAATTCTGACGCCAATTCAGTTCTTGACCACTTACGTACAAAAGAAGCAAATTATATATACATAATCCCGTAAAGATAGAATATATCACAAGAACGTGCTTGTCACATCGACATCGTTACTCTCCAAGGCTCGTAGTGAATTGCACTCAATACATACTAAAAAGAAGAAAAAAAATACCGAAAAATCATGGCGATGAGGGCGGAAAGCCGAATAAGGGTCAACGCAACGCAAAATAAACACCATGTGCTTGTCAATGGTCAGACGTAAAAAAATCGGAAGCTATTACAGACGAAATTGACTGCCTCAGTGGTACTAGACCCAGTGGACGAAATGTTCCAGATGATGTTATTCCTGCTCTTGCATATCAACTTGCCGTTAAACATGCTGTCTACGGGCAAATCATCAAATTACTTACGATCCACCATTTTGACAAGACCTGAAGGATTCAGTTCAGGCAACCGTGATTGGTGTCACAAGTTGGTCACAAGTTATCCGACTTTCCGAGCTGACACCGACTACTGTCGTCAAGGCGCCGACTAGCACACCTCCGACGTGGTCAAACGGTCAATGGATCGATCCTCCTGTTCCTCGAGTAACATTATGATCCACTCCAGCAATGCTTGGAGTAATATATTGATGAACCTTCGCGTCCGATTCTTGAAAACATCAACTTTCTGTTTCGCACCCCCTTTCGTGGTGACGGTTTGTGTGTTGTTTACAAGGCTTTGACTCTCGTAAAGTAAGTCATTCTTCAATTATATACCTATCTTCTACTTATTTCATGCAGTCCTAGTTCATTCACCTGGGTAGGACCTGTCCCACCTCACCATTTTTCTGCTGCAGTAAGCAATCCGTACTACTTGAAACGAGCAAAATTAATTCAGATTGTACCACAGGCGCATATGTGCTATGAGCGTTACCTACACACACCAACCTCACTCAGCTCGCTCTTTCTCATGTCAAATCTCTCGATGATGGCGAAATACTCTCGCTACCCAATATCCCATCACTCAACTCCTTGACCCTTTCTCAAGTGATTGTCTTGCACCCTGACACTGTTGCAGAGTCATGAAGTCGGGTATGATTCCCCTCTTTGCCTATCTCTCTAGCTGATCTTCGCCTTTGAAAGTCGAAGTTTCAGAAACCCGAACGCGTCAAGCTTATTGACGCTTACCAGCACAGTATCTGGGGACCACGATTAAGGAGGTCGCACATTGAAGGTGCTGCCACAAGGCACATTCTCCTGGAGGGCCCAACGATGATAGTCCGCCTCATGCTGACTACGCCGAGCCTGAAGTGTTGTAGAAAATTACGCGGGTTGTTTTATGTCGGGGAAAGTTTGAGCGCATCATCGAAGGAGATCGTGTCATGAAGGATGGTAGCTTGATTTAATAGGTTTCCCCTGTATCTCAATGTAAGTCGAGATTCAACGTACATCTCACGTTCAACTGAAAGCATGACTATGACCTCTTCAGGTCAAGTTGTTCATTGTCCTCATTCTTCAGCGCGCCTTAGGAACGAATCGGCAGCTCAGCGCGTCATCATGCATTAGCGTTATCATATAACTATCAGAAGATTTGGTGTACACATCTTCCTACGATCACTTCTCGCTACGGAATCTGCATACATCAAGGCCTCTAGTGCCATTGTACAACAGGATGGGCCGTACAGCAGCATCTTCGTTATGCCGCTTGACACCACATATGGGCATATCTTGTCCATGTACTTGAAGAACCCCCAAGACCGATGCAACTTTGTCTCTGCGGATAGAGAAACCGGGGTTCCAATGAAATCTGGATTTTCGCAAGTTGTCGTATGAGCACCGTGCAACAGGGCATGCTATTGGCTCGGAGGCAATGGGACTGTCGATACACGAGGAACCTCCCATCATACGGCCTAACAACAGCGTGCCTGTGCTAGTCGGTCCAATCTCTCAATCAAGGGAGCAAGGCGACCTGTGAAAGGAGTGCAGCTGGCATAGAGAAAATGAAGTGCTGGACCTTGTTAACAGCGTCCGCAAATTCTTGTTTGTGGATTGGGGTCGTATTCAATGTTTTGTCTTGGTTCTCATTGTCCGACCTTAAGACACAAGGGGATGAGCCATTACATTAGTCGAGCCCTTAGCCCCTTTGAAATAACAGTGATATCTATGATATCTGTGTAGCGTCTCTGGCAAGTCGCGCTGACTGCTCAATGCTAAAGCTCAGTGCCGCTGGCCCGCTATGCTTCAGGGTGCACGTGGTTAAAAACCCGTGAGGATACTCATGATCGATCGACCCTCTTCACTACAGCGATGTCCTTGAAATCATCGCCCTCCCACTTCAAGGCAGCGTCGGTGAATCCGCCTGGTCCCCCGAACCATCCATCAAAAGATGGTCCCAGCCAAGCAACCGGCTTCGATTCCGTATCAAGATCTTCCCCTTTAGGGACCAAATCCGCACCTACCATACCCACCATATCCTCTGTCGTCATCCCGAATGAACACTTGAATCCATGTGTGTCAAGCTTCCCAATCTCGTCACCTGCAGGTGAGTTCGTATTCAACAAGTCAATTCAGTTGGTGACTGCGAAATAAGCATTCGGTCCTGCTCTGGCAACTGGCATTCTTGAAAATGCGCGTATCAATAACTCAACGATAGTCTCAAACACATTTAACTCTGCAGGAGGAGCCAGTACGCAGACCAATCCTACTATTTTTGTTCCCATCTAAGCGTTGACTAGTTACACATTCTTCAATCCCACCAGCTATGGGTGAGTCCATATTCGTGCATTTTGCGAGTCAATCGGTAACCCAGGACAAGCACACGGTCCTACCTCAACAACTGGCATTCTTGAAAATGCGCGTGATTTTGTCATTAATAATGCAACGATGATCTCGAACACCTTCGACTCTGGAGGAGGACCCAGTACGCAGACCGATCCTATTATCTTTGCCTCTGTCTCAACATGGACTAGTTATGCAGCTGTTGGAAAGTAAGACGATTCGTGGTGCAGAACACGACTCATCCGCCCGCTATCCTCCTCCAACTTGCCATCCAGAGACTCGCAAAACTCTGAGAGGAGAGATTGTCCATTGGGTTGTCAACCCAAAGCGCGACTGGAGGATGTTCTACGTTCTCGGCCCGGCAGGCGTCGGAAAATCCTCTGTGGCTCAATCGGTTGCTGAGGAGATAGACTGCCTCGGTGCTTCTTGCTTCATATCTAGACCCAGTGGACGAGATGATCCTGATCGTGTTATTCCTACTCTTGCCTTTCAGCTTGCTGTCAAGCATGCTATTTACAAACGTATTATCACGGAGAAACTCGGTCACGATCACACCATTTTGACAAAGACCCGAAGGGTTCAGTTCAGGGAACTCCTCGTCGACCCATTTCGTACCATCATGGCCCTGGACATCTCAGCCCTCCAAAAACCCTTATTGATCATCATCGATGGACTAGACGAGTGCAAAGATAAGGAGGCGCAATGCGAGTTCATTGAACTCATTGGGGATCACATTCGCTCTTTTCCTGAGTTCCCCTTGCTGTGGTTGATCTGCAGTCGGCCGGAATCACATCTCAAATATGCACTGTCCCGGGCAGACTTTCAGGTTCCCTGTAAGCGAGAGGAGATATCTGCTGATGACAATGAAGGTCGTCAGGATGTTTCACTATATCTTCGACATGAGTTTCGCAAGATTCGATCAAAACACCGAGATTCTCTAGACGATGATTGGCCACCGGAAACTGATCTTCTGAAAATTGCCACTGCTTCATCTGGGCTGTTTGCCTTCGCTTCCACCGTTGTCCGCTTTGTCAATGAGGCCAGGACCGGTGATCCATCAAGCGAACTACAAGTTTGTATAAGGGCCATTGAAAGCTCTCGTACATTCATCGGCCGAAATCCATATCATACCCTTGACAGTCTCTATCGATCTATACTGTCCTCCGCTAATTCTAATCCTGCGATCCAGCGAGACACGATGCTAATTTTGGGAATGTGTACTTTCTATTCACGTAGCGGTCCCTCTAAATCCGTCCAAGCTCTGGCGAACTTTTTACGCATAACCAAGGCCGCTTTCTATCATGCACTGTTGCCACTACACTCAGTACTTCGCATTCCCCCCTCCGATGCTCTCACAAACAGTATCGAGTTTTATCACGCTTCATTCCCCGATTTCCTACGGGACCCCGAGCGTTCAGGTGAATTCTACCTTGACGAGGCTACAGTGCATTATGGTGTGGCTCTTAAAGCGCTTTGCTGGCATACTGATTTAGAGCGTGACATACAAAAAGGTATCCTCCCCTTGTCCTGCTAAACTTGTATCTATTCACGTACTCATTCCCTATTAGACAATATCTGGGTCTCACCATTAGAAAATTCACAAACATGCCTTAAAAATATCAAATCTCAGTCTCTGGAAGTCTTATGGATAGCGTGCCCTCGTATCAAGGGAGAGAAGGCCATCAGCGTGCATCAAGAGCTGCAAAAGTTTGATTTCAATGTTCTAGGCCGCGACGTTCCGACTGAATGGCAGTTTGTCGATTTTTTGAAATGGCTTAATCAACAAGTGAGTATATAATTGACCACAATGTTGTTCATTGCCATTGAATACTCCATATCAGGAAGCGGCCTCCGAGATTCAGCAACTACTGAGCTCTCCGCAGACTTGCAAGAGTTGTAAATTGATGAATATCACTCTAGTTGATCTCCCACTACCGGAAACCCCTTCTGGCCTTTTCACCGAAGGCAAAACAGAAGGGAAAAGCCACTGGAAGAACCCATTCGACTTTTTCATGAGAGGCAATACTCGCTGGGGAGGCCGAGACCGAGTCATGTTTCTAGAAGAATCCACCGAAATTCACTTTGACCTAGGAAACGGGGATAAGCGTCGACATATACATATTGAGTAAGTGGCAGCTATGAAGTGTCTCCAGATGCTGATCTGTTTGCATCTAATGTACCTCTCAATTATACCGTGTTCAGTCGGTGTAAGCAAAATACATCTTTCATCACCGTTACTGATCTTTACTAATCGCCATCTCTGACAGTCATGGCGAAACTTTGGAAGGAAACGATCCTTGCAGCTACATCTGATTCTTCAGATTGCGATCCACCTCCGCCATGTCATCCTGGAACCCGTTTGGGCATCATTGAGCGGTGCCTACGCTTCATTGCAAATCGCGAGGATGAGAAGAAAATACTCTTCATGACTGGCCCGGCTGGAGTCGGAAAGTCGGCTATCATGCGGAGTATTACCGAGTCGCCGGAGCTCCAAGTGAGCTACCACGCGTCTGTCTTCATTTCAACCATTTGTGACGGCAATGTATACAAAGCCATCATCGCAACCATTGCCTACCAGTTTGCAACTAAATGTGAACTCTATCGGAAGCTCATTGAACGAGAATTCACCAAGAATCCATTACTCTTCCAACTCTCGGAAGCAACTCTGTTCAACAAGTTAATCGTTAAACCGTTTATCGATAGCCCGCTACTGAAACTTGGTGGTCGCGTGTTGGTAATCCTCGATGGCCTTGATGGATGCGGCGTCCAATCCCGTATCAAGCTCCTTGAGCTGATCGGTAATCTCTGCATCAAGTATCCTTCCTTGCCCTTGGTGTGGCTCATTGCTAGTCACACTAATCTACGCCTCGATTTCCTCTTCTTCTCTACAGCGGACAAAATTCCAATATATGAGAGGGAAGAGATTTCTGTTGATTCAAACGAATCTCGTGCTGACGTTGAACTATTCCTTCGTCATGAGTTAACGGTGATCAAAAAGGCTTCAGATATATCCGATTCACAATGGCCTAAGGACCGGGACATTCGGAGGCTCGCCAATGCTGCTGGTGGACTTTTTGCCTATGCACAATCGGTCATCAGATGTATCAGCGACTCGAGAGTTGGAAATCCAATCTCTCGGTTCCAGCGCGTAATGCGTGCCATTGATGGACTCCCGATAGCTGACTTGTCGCAAGAGGCGGAACACCCGATGGCCCTATTGTATGCATCGTATTGGCGGGTTCTATCCAAAATTCCTTCTCGATTCATGGCCAACGTCCGAAGACTTTTATTGCTGTTGGGGTCTCGTGATTGGGATTTAACCATCAGACGTCGTGGCGCTGGAGGAAACTTTGTTTTACTGTGCAATTGGTTAGGTGTAACAACCTATGAAGCTTTTCTTGCCTTCCGTTATCTCTATTCTGTTTTCTACGTTCCTCCCCACAACAAGGCCCATGAAGATCTGCCTAGAGCATATCATCAATCATTCCTCGACTATATACATGACTCTACCTGGTCTAGATTCTCTCGGAATATCCAAGAGGAAGCTCGACAGCTCGGGGCACAATGTGCGCTTAGAATCCTAAGGAAGGCTCCCGATGGCATAGATGTAGGCGATCTGGATTATGAATTTCACTATGGCATCCTGGCTCGTGGCCCTGGGACTGGAGACGAGATATCACTCAGCTGTCCGGCTAAGGAAGTTAGCAACTTCGATGATAATGAAATGAGGTTGAGGATGTATCAATTGGCAGTCGGAAGTGTTGTAACTGGGATACGTCTTGGAGATCCGAAGTTCAAGAACGAGCTTTTCGTTTGTCTCTTGATAACGCGATTCGAGGCGTACAATCCCAATATTCCGTATCATCGGTTGCGTGACTGGGTGTTCGTGAGTCCTCCACAATTATTCTTCTGTGTCTGTATTACTGAGACTATACATGAGGATGAACCTTTACGTTCTGCTATCGTGACGCAAGGTCTACTAAAGAAAATGCCTCTCGATGCCATTTCTGTTCCCGAATCACATCATGTTCCCGATGTCAAGCTGCAGTTTCATCGTCCTGCTACGATAGTAACAAACTTATTTGGTCTGTGGCCCAAAGCAGATCATTTTCCCGATGTCAAGCTGCAGTTTCACCGTCCCGCTACGATAGCAACAAACTTATCTGATCCATGGCAACCCACTTGCAAAGTGAGTGAAGTAGTTGTTTTTGCGGCATATATTGAACTAGTGTCTTGTAGCATGAACGGGAGGGCAATTGGGAGAAAGGACAAGACGAGAGCTGGACGACCGTGTTTGATCGACGACATTGCAATGTCTGTTTTGAGCGGTTGAGACGCCAGGTGAAGAGGATGCGATCCCTTGACCAAACTGTCTGGGTCTTGTTCACTTCCACCGGAAGGTGTTGTGTAGAACTCAAGCTTGTTGACCCAGAAGATGGTGTGTCGGAGTGGGCATATTGGTTTTGGTGTGAGATCCCGTTGGAGGAGCGTAGAAAGTATGGGAGTCCTGTATGATTATGTACGACTAAATACGTTATCATCTACCATAGCCGACATTCGTTAACATGATCTGCAAATAAGATGATTAAGGGCCTATGAATTCGGGATATACTTAGTCACTGGGCCTTTGACAACTGTTCAAGGCGCAGCTCCTAGATCAAGCTTTATTAGATCTGCAGAGTTTCATCTGACCCTCATCTAGTATTGAGTTAAACTGTGTCATATATTTGCAAGCGCAAAGTCGACATTTATTCTGGACAGCGTCCTCGGAACATAGGATGACATCACAAACAAGTGGGTTCTGTGGCCATGCCACTTAAGAAAACCCCCCTGGCTCCCATTACTGCCGCTGGACACAAGGACAACGGGTACAACTTGAGACAAAGCTGTTACATGAACGGCAGGGTTGGACACTCGCACGTGATGTTGATGGATCGATCCTGCACTGCAACCCTGATCGAGACCATCGACAGCCACAGCAATGCTCGGAGAAGTCTTCAAAACATTCCTTGCCCGCTTCCAAAAGCACAAGAGACTCAAGCAGCCGACACCTGCAAATTGTTCTTCATTAATCGGAGCTAGCCCATCGCACGACTTCGCACCTGTACCAGAATCCACTACCACAGCGACTTCACATCCGTCAATCCTGCCCCCCACAGGTAAGTTCATACGTATGTTGAGTGACACAGAGTAGTCTGTAACAGCAGAATAAGCACCTGGCCCTGCTTCGACACCTAGCATTCTTCAAAACGCCCATGATCTTGTCATCAATAACTCAACGATGGTCTCCGTCTCGAACACCTTCGACTCTGGAGGAGGACCCAGTACGTAGACCAACCCTATTATTTTGATTCCCATCTAAAAATCGACCAGTTATGCAGCTGCTAGAAAGTAAAACGATTCGTGGTGCAGAACATGACTCATCCGCTCGCTATCCTCCTCCAAAGTGCCATCCAGAGACTCGAAAAACTCTGAGAGGAGAGATAGTCCATTGGGTTGCCAATCCCAACCGTGGCTGGAGAATGTTCTACGTTCTCGGTCCGGCCGGAGTAGGGAAGTCCGCCGTTGCGCAGACAGTTGCAGACGAAATTGATTGCCTTGGTGCTTCTTGCTTCATATCTAGACCCAATGGACGAAATGATCCAGATGGAATTATTCCTACTCTTGCATATCAGCTCGCCGTCAGACACGCTGGGTACAAGCAGATCATTTCACATAAAATCGCTCACGATCGCACCATTCTGAGAAAGACGCGAAAGGTTCAGTTCAGGGAACTTCTTGTCGACCCATTTCGTACCATCATGACTCAGGACATATCAGCCCTCCACCAACCACTATTGGTCATCATTGATGGTCTAGACGAGTGCAAGGATGAAAAGGCACAATGCGAGTTCATTGAGTTCATTGGGGATACCGTCCGCTCTTTCCCCGAGTTCCCCTTGTTGTGGTTGATTTGCAGTCGACCGGAATTACACATCAAATATGCACTGGCCCAGGTGGACTTTGAGGTTACCTGTAGGCGAGAGGAGATATCCGTTGATGACGATGAAGGCCGTCAGGATGTTTTGTTGTATCTCCGGGACGAGTTTCGCAAGATTCGATTGAAACACCGAGATTCTCTCGACTACGACTGGCCACCGGAAACTGACCTTCTCCGGATTGCAACTGCTGCATCTGGGCTATTTGCGTTTGCCTCCACCATCACTCGTTTTGTTGATGATGAAGTGGGTAATCCGGTAAAGCAACTACGAATCTGCATGGAGGCTCTTAGAGGTTCTCGTACGCTAGTGGGTCGAAATCCATACCACACCCTTGATCTTCTCTATCGATATATACTCTCTTCCGTTCATCACACAATCCGGCCGACTACGATGAAAATCTTAGGAATGTCTATATCATATCCAGAGGCAGACGGTCCTTCCCAATCCGCCCAAGCGCTGGCGAATTTTGCCCTCATAGAAAATTCTGATTTTTACCTTGCACTGAAGCCTCTACATTCAGTACTCCGTGTTCCCTCCTCATCCGACGCTTCCACAGAGAGAGTCGTGATTTATCATGCTTCATTCGCTGATTTCCTCCGGGACCCAGAGCGTTCAGGTGAATTCCACCTCGACGAAGCTGCGATACACCATGATGTTGCCCTTATGGGGCTCTACTGGTTTACGAATGTAAAGCATGAAATGGAAGAAGGTATTCTTTCCGTATAAACTAAACCTGTATCTATTTGCTTATTTGTCCTTCCACGCCAGATGATATCTGGGACTCACCAACAGCGCAAGCATACCTCAAGAACATCAAATCTCAGTCTCTTTCTATCCTGTGGAAAGCCTGCTCTCGCGTCAAAGGAGACAACGCCATCAATCTGTACCAAGAGTTGCACAACGTTGATTTCAATATTTTAGGCGAACGCATTCCTGGCAATTGGCTGTTTGAGGATTTTCTCAAGTGGCTTAAAAATCTACAGGTGGGTATGGGGTTGGAGACAGTGTTTCTCATCGCCGTTGAATACTCAATACAATATCAGGAAGCAAATTCTTTCATCATCGATCAGAAACTGTTAAATTCTCTAGATGCTTATGATAGTTGCGATCAAATTGATATCACCCAATTTGATGTTCCCCGGTATCGCTTAGTTGGCTTTGCTCACGGGAGCCTTGGCAGGACATCTAAACTTCACCTTGATCTAGGGATCGGGAAAAAACGTCGACATATTCATATCAAAGTGTAAGTTCCAAGTATGGAGAATCACTAGATAAGATACTGACATGCTCCCAATCGACTTGTTTGAAAAGTTGTGAGTGTCTATCATCGTGATTTTTCCTAGAGAAGGCTGTTAATACCATTATCCGATCGAAGCAAGAGGCGGATTTTTTGAGGATGCCCACCATTTTGAGATAACCGGAGGGTCATTTAAGTAAGTCCCAAGTATGGAGAATTACCAGATAAGATACTGACATGTACTCCCAATCCACTTGTTAGCGATGTTGTGAGTGTCTATCATTGTGATTTCCTTAGAGAAGGCTGCTAATACCATTATATGATTGAAGCAAGGAGCTGCCCATAATTATGGGATAAGAGGGCAATTTGCGTAAGTTTCAAGTATGGAGAATTGCCAGATAAAATACTGACATGCTCGGGTCAACACTGGCCGCCAGTGGACCTAGCATGCTGACCTCGTCTGCGCTGCCAGCTCCTAGCTCCACCAAAAAGAAAAAGAAAAAAAAAAAAAGACGCTAACATGCTCCGAATCCCCTTGTTAGAAATGTTGTGAGTGCCTATTATTATGGTTTTTCTAGAAATGCTGCTAATACCATTATCTGATTAAATCAGGGAGATCACTTTTTGAGAATGCCCAGAATTTTGAGATAAACGGAGGGTGGTAGACTTGAATACTCTACTATTGAATCACCGTGTAAAGCATAAATATCCTTTTCATATAAAGGTTCGAGTAGTAGGACTGGAAGAAGGTATCATACAACGATTATTTATCTACGTTGAAACTTATCGCTAAATCCCGAACTTTTTACTGCATTTCGCCACCATCACTGTGCCAATAGTTATAACGATGGTTGTTTCGCTTGGGCTAGGAAGTAGCAGGACGACGGTTGCTTTGGCCATGATTCCTATGCTGATTCAAGTCAGGGATATGCGAGCTCATGTGATGATCCCAGAGTATTCTACTTGGGTTGCTCATGATACCTCCGGTCAAGCTTTTACATTTGTATTGATGATCCATCAAGTACTCAAAACAAGAACTTTTATGAATGTGTATATGAGGAGCATCCGAGTTACGCTAGACACAAGCGCTTGTCAACCTACTTCCGGGATGTTAGACCAAAGTCTGTCAATAACTCCGTTGGCCACTCGGCCATCATGGAGCACTTTTGGAAACAAAAGCAATGAGATATTGGTCCCCTCGCAAACTTAGTATGTACGTATGAATTATCTGATAGATATGCATTCTTTGCCAGGTTCGTTCGCTTTTTTGAGGGCCAAATGTAAGATATTCGATTCAATACGATGGACAACGTGAGAGAGAGAGAACGAGTGAGAGGACTAGCAAATGTACAGGTATGATAAGTGAATGGAAAATATAGCGTGGACATAGCAGGGCAGGTGTGCGTGAATGGGTGAAAGCTCTCCAGATTGGCTTCGCTGAGGCAGGCTGCGAAGGGCGGGTGGGCCCAGTTGCGGCGCGTGAGTCCCAGCAAGCGCGACGATTGGTTGAGCGGGACTGTGTCAAGTGAGGTGAATGGAAAAGGGCATGGCTGGGCGGGCGAAAGAGAATGGCTAGGAGACCCGCTGGATGGGCCGAGCGGCGAGCGGGGTAGAGAGGAAAAAGGGGCGTTGGTCTCGTGACCGCGCCTTGCCTGCAAAGACCAATGCCTGCTTATGGCGTGTCCTGCGTTACGCTCGCTGCAGGCTATCAAACTTGGGCCTACAAGACATGTAATCGAAGCGTCGTGAGCCTGCCCCAAACATCTAAATCCCATTTCTTCTATGTTTACCTGCCGTAACACCTGACCAAGCTGTGGTCGGCCTATTCAGCAATCCGCCGAAGAGATGTTCGTTATATTTGGCGATAATTTCCCACGATTTCTTCACCTGTTCCCGCTCAATTCAAGCACGGCGACCCTTAATACATCCACAGCACCAACCCAAAGTCAACCAGTCTCAAGGAATGGGAGGAGAAAGCGCCCCTGGGTAATCTCAAGCTCAGAAGCATCACCGCCTTGAAGATTGCTAATGAAAAAATATCACTGCCCTTGCGTGTACGTCCTTGGACTACATCATATTTTGTCATTGCTCAATTCAGGTAGTTCAATACTCAAGAAGAACCTGTGACGTGCAATTCTCGTCCGAGTACCCCATTGTCCCACCCCAGACCACCGGCATCTACTTCGCTTTCATCGCATCCGACTATACCTATTATAATGCCAAGGAGGTCTCAGACTCATGCGCTACATCCAAGAGTGCCTGTCCAGTCACCAGAACAGTTCTGTGACTGGTTTGCGTTGATTGATTAGTCGGTCACGCATAACCAGGAAGCGCATTTCCGTGAACATGCTGCCTCCCTCGTGAACCATTCAGAAGTCTGAGGGTCTCGTCAACCGGATATCGGGAGTAGATAGGCTGTGAAATAAGATGTATGACAAATGGTGAATGGTAGAGGAGAATAGTCGCGTTGTGAAGGAAAACTGTGAAAGAGTAATTGAGGAATGGGTATGTGATCTTTGTCCTATATAATCAATTTACTGACTCGGTACCTCAGAATAGATTGGTAGAGACCATAGAGGACATTAGCAAACATCCGGAATACTTTAAAAAACTGGAAAAAGCGACGAGAATATTAAACCATCTTGGCGAATCTCTCATTCTTGAACCCGACTTTTTATACATGGTAGAATGGGTAGGTATGTGCATCAGCTTTCTCAAAACACGCATGTGTCGCCTGGTGCTTGTTGCCGCAAAGATCTTGACAAATTATGACAGGTACCATCGCGGAGCCAACATCTGTAATTCCAGCAATGCATGACCTGTGCCATGACGTTAATCAAGACGTGTTTTGTCGACTCTTTGAGAGTCCCCACTGCCGAATCTCCAGGCGTCTATCCAAGAAGGTATACCACACAGTACACATGTTTCTTGCATTTATTTTAACAGTATCCGACAGGATATATTCCAAACTGCACAATACCACTTCCTCTATACTCGGACCCTATCCGTCGCTCCTCAACTTCACTGTTTACTGCACCTAGCTGTGGCATATCCTTAAGATCTCTCTTCCTCGCTAGGTGAATGTTCTACAGTGCACTTTGTCGTGTGGTGAAGTCTCTTGACTGGGTGGGTCCAAGAAGAAATCAAAGGGCTGAGCATTGTGCAAGGGGAGCTAGTAGCAATTGTGAGTGGCTTTACATGACATTCCGACAAGACATCTTGACCTGCGCGATACCTTAACAGGTAAGCGCCGATTGTAGTTCCTTCAAATGACTGGGTACCGACGAATTTAATCCCTACTAATCTTCAACACATCCAAAGAACTCTAGTGAGTGGTGCCACTCATCCGCGGGTTTTTTTGTTTACTGATGGGGCTCACGTCAGTACATAGAAGGACCGTGCGACCTTCTATACAACGATCTTCACCCTCAGATCCTTCATGAGCCACATCTCACCGCATTATGCGAGGTCTGCACTGTGCTTCAAGCCTCGTGGTTCTCGATCCCTCGGCCTTCATCGGCTCCTCAGACTCAATGACTCCCCCAGATTTGGACGGTTCCGGTGAAGAAAACAATGTCGTCCTTACAGTTGATCTTGACGTCGCCAAACCGCCGCAAAGTAAAGTTAAAGGAAAGGGAAAGTTGAGAGGATTGCATATCAAAAGGTTGTTGCGGATGATTTTTCCGGATGCGCAGACGAGATTGTTTTTCAGGCCCAATCAATGATTCAAAGTGGGTTTGGCAATATGTGCCTAAAAGCTGAAGGTTGAGGTGGCCTGAATTGCTCATAGGTGCAATTTGAGTTTCGTCCTCGGTAAGGGATTTTCATGGAACTTATTGTGTATTTATAGAAGCTCGAAAGCAAACGCAAAACACAAACTCAGTATAATCTTAATGAGAAAGCAAGCGTCAGTAATACCGTACTCGAGGGGTTACCCAAAGGGAGCAACCAAGACAGTTGGTTCCCTACGGACAGGAAGATGGTATGAATGTTGTTGGAGTAGTGAAGAGAATTTGTTCAGGTGCGGATCTTTTGGTGTCTCATTGAGGTATTGTTTCTGATTGCCCACCTCCCTAGCCCGCAACATTTGATGATATGGCTCAGGATGCGATAGCAACAAAGCGCAGAGGCGCTCAACCGGGACGCTTGATGCCGACGTATATATGTTGCGGCATCTTCCCATTTTGAAGGAGGTAATAGTGAATTTCGAGATTGGTTGTAGTGGTACTGCCGTTGTCAGAGGTTTGGGTGGCCCGAGTCTCGGTAGTGGCCTTCGCTCCCACATCAGAATTTTCCACTGTAGAGACTCGGATTGTGTTTACCATGCCCCCCCTATTAGCCGCGAGCGGACACTTGACATTGAGTCCTTCACCTTGGCTGATACCACCACCTCTAGGTGATCCCGTATGTATGTATTTAGCGAGCCAGAGTAGCCAATAACCGCAGAATAGGGATCTGCGTTTCTGCAGAGGAATGGGTTTTTTTTTCGCAATTCGCATTATATGGTTCTAAATAATCCTTATGACTAGGACGGAGAATCGCTGCAGTGTTTTTCCAAAGGTGTGATGGATGATAGTTATTATTAGCACGTGTGATGATCCAAGGCACTGCTTGGTTGATTCTTTTTGACCTCGGATCCGCTTCCACTTTGGCGATGCTACCTGTGAAGTGAGTGGTTCTGCAACATATTCTCCCATCCTCTACTTACTTATGTCATGTAGTCCTCGCTGGGTCTAACCCACCTCACGACTTTCTGGCGCAGGAAGTAAACCAACATTATTTGCAACGAGCAATACCTGTCTACATAAATTCTGGTCAGCAGCACACACCCACCCACTCTTTTTCATGGCAAATCCTCTCGATGATGGCGAAATATCTCCACTACCCAATCTTCCGTAACTCAAGTCCTTGACACTTTCTCAAGTAACTTTCTTGCGCCCTGACGCTGTTGCAGAAAATGTCATGAAACTTGGTATGGTTCTACTCTTCGCTCCTCTCCCTGGCTGACCTTCGTTTTTGAAATTGAATGTGTTAAGCCAGTTAATGCTATCGACAGTCTCTGGGGATCTCAATTACAGAGGTCACACATTGAAGACACCGCTACAAGACGCGTTGCCCTGGAGAAACTTAATGAAGGTATTCCACCTGATGCTGACCACGCGGAGTCTAAAGTGTTGCATCAAATCAAGCAGGTTGTTTTATGCTAGGGAAAGTTTGGGTGTATCATTGGAGGACATCGTGTCATCAAGGATGGCATTCTGATTTAACAGGATTTGCAACACTTCAACGTAAGTCGAGATTCTATGTGCATCTCATGTACAATCTAAAGCATGATTTTCATTGCCTTAGGTCAACTTATTCAGCTTGTTCTCTCTTCAGCACGCCTTTAGGAATGAATTCTTGCAGCTTAGTGCATCATTATGCATCAGCGGTATCATATAATCGTCAGAAGACATGGTGTCAAGCGAATCTTCGTATGATCGCTTCACTGCTGCTGTGTACAATAACGCTGCAGAATCTGTATATATCGTGGCCTGTGTTGCCACTGCATAACAGGGTGAGTCGCGCAGTAATCTCATATTAGGCGCAGGAATATCTTACCCATGTAGTCGAAGAGCCTCCGAATCAATTCGAACATAGAGGACGCTAGCAATTGCAATTGTCTCCATGGATAGAGAAACCTGAGGATCAAATGAAGTTTGGGTTTTTGCAACTTGTGGCAGGGGCGCCATGCGACAAGGCATGTCAATAGCGTGGAGGCAATGAGCTTTTCGATGCACAAAGAAATTCTCCTTGTATCGCTTAACAGCTGTAGATCTGCTCGTGCTGGTTCGTAAAGCATGGAAGCTACGAAGGGATGAATCATCATATTGATGGTTCCCTTCGAAATAACAACGAGCGATACCCGTAGCGTCCGTAGATGCATCGTCTTATGAGAATGGCAACGTGCTGGTCTCTCAAGCGCTCAATGCTTCTTCTGAGCGCACGTGGTTAAAAGCTCATGAAGGTCACTCGCTGTCACGATTGATCCTTCCTACACTATCGATCGATTGACTTTGCTGCAGCGATGTCCTTGAAAGCGTTGTTTCGCCGCTCCAAAAAACCCAAGGCAGCGTCCGTGACCCAGTCTGGCCCCCCAGATCATTCATCAACAGGCGGACCCAGCCAGGCACCCGGCCCCGGACCCATATCAGGATCTTCCCCTTTAGAGACTCGATCTACGCCTGACGCACCCGCCACATCCGCTGTCGCAGCCCTCAACGAACATTTGACCCCACATGTGTCAATTTCACCACCTGCAGGTGAGTCCATAAGCACGTGTTCAGTGAGTTAGAGTAATGAGCTACCGTAGAACACTTTAAAGAACCTAAGGCAGCGTCGATGAACCGGCCTGTCCCCTCATACTATCCATCCACAGATGCACCCAGCCAAGCACCCGACCCCGGACCCATACCAGGGTCTTCCCCTTTAGAGACCCGATCTACGCCAGCCGTACCCGCCGCATCCTTTGTCGCAACCACAAATCAACATTTGACTTCACACGTGTCAAGTTCTCCAATCCCACCTCCCATAGGTGAGCCCATATACTTGCATTCACCAACTCAAAGTGATTGGTGACCCAGGAGTAGTACCTGGCCTTGTTCCGTCGCCTCGTTTCTTTGAAAATCCCCAAAATTTTGCCATTAATAATTCTACGATGATCGCTGAGACGAATATCTTCAGCTCTGTAGGAGGAGCAGGTACGCAGTCCAATGATACCGTCATTGTTCACCGTCTCAGACTTCATTAGCTATCCAACTGCTAGAAAATAAAATGATTCGAGGTGCCGGGCATGACTCACTCGCTCGGTACCCTCCGCCAAAGTGTCATCCAGGGACTCGCGACAGTTTGAAAAGAGAAATCTTTTCTTGGGCTGCTAATCCCCAACGTAGCTGGAGAATGTTCTATGTCCTTGGTCCTGCAGGAGTAGGAAAATCTGCTGTTGCACAGTCGGTTGCAGATGAGATCGACTGCCTCGGTGCTTCTTGCTTCATATCTCGACCGAATCGACGAAACGATCCTAATGGTGTTATTGCGACTCTTGCACATCAGCTTGCTGTCAAACACGCTGCCTACAAACGTATTATCTCGGAAAAACTTGCTGATGATTCTACGATATTGGAAAAGACTCGGAGGGTTCAGTTCAAAGAACTCCTCGTTGACCCTTTCCAAACTATCATGACCCAGGACGTTACAGTTGCCCAAAAACCCATCTTAATCATCATTGATGGCCTAGACGAGTGCGAGGATCCGAAAGCGCAATGCGAGTTCATTGAGCTTATTGGCAACCACGTCCGCTCTTTCCCCAACTTTCCCCTGTTATGGTTGATCTGTAGCCGGCCAGAATGGCACCTCAAACGCACACTGTCACAAGTAGATTCTCAGGTCACTTGTAGGCGGGAGGAGATATCAGTTGATGACGAGGAAGGTCGCCAGGATGTCTTACTATATCTTCGGGACGAGTTTCGGGATATTCGAGACCAAAATTATCTTGACTGCGACTGGCCTTCGGAAACCCATCTTCTACAGATCGCTACTGCTGCATCTGGGTTATTTGCCTTCGCTGCCACTATAGCTCGTTTTGTCGGTGATACTGAGACGGGCGATCCAGAAAGACGATTGAAGGTCTGCATGGATGCGTTGAAAAGTTCTCGAGCACCGTCTGGCCAAAATCCATACCTCACTCTTGACTTTCTCTATCATTATATACTGTCCTCCGTTCATCCCTCGACGCGGCCAACTACGATGAAAATCTTGGGAATGTGTATTCTATACCCAAATGGTGGTCCCTGTCAATCTGCCCAGGCGCTGGCAAATTTTTTTAGTCTCCGAAAGGCTGCTTTCTATCATGCACTGAAGCCGCTACATTCGGTACTCCTCATTCCGAGTCCTTCTTCATCCGACGCTTTTACAACGAGTATCGAGTTTTATCACGCTTCATTTGCCGATTTCCTCACAGACCCTGCGCGCTCCGGTGAATTCTGCCTTGACAAGGCAGTACATTTTGATATTGCCCGCACAGCGCTTCTTTGGCACACGGGCGTAGAGCAAAAATCGCAAGGTATTTGTCCTTGGTCATGTCAAACATGAGTTTTTTTACGTACTTGTTTTATGCCTCCTTTCCTTATTAGGTGATATATGGCTTCCACCATCGGGAGATGCACAAGGATGCATCAAACGCACCCAATCCCATTCTCTGACTGTCTTGTGGGAAGCTTGCTCCCGTGTTGAAGGAGAGAACGCTGTCGGTTTGTACCAAGAGCTGCAGAACTTCGATTTCAAAGTTCTAGACGGCTCCATTCCAGTTGAATGGCGATTCGGTGATTTTCTGAACTGGCTTGATATCCTTGTGAGTGCATGCTTAGAAGTGACGTTTTTCATCGATCTTGACTACTTGATACCAGGACGCGGATTCTTCAACTCAGAAACTGTTAAACCCTCTGATTACAGGTGACATCTGTTATAAAAACAACACCACCACCCAAAAAAATACCACCACCCAAGTCTATGTTCCGAGGGAGAAGTTACCTGACTCCGTCACTCGAAGGCCTTGCTACGTAATCAGAGATCACTTTGACCTAGGTCAAGACAATACCTCCCAAATCCTAGGTCAAGACAATACCTCCCAAATCTTTTTTCTACCGCTAACAGGGTTTGCTAACAATACCCGGATTCACTTTGACCTAGGGAACGGGAAAAAATCTCAACATATACATATCGAGTATGTGCCGAGTATAAAGCACCGCCAGACACTGACTGATTTGTGTCCAATCTACCTCTCTAAAATATATCACGACCAGTGAATGTAAGCGCAATATCTTTTCCATCACCTTTACTGATCACCAATTCTCCTAGTCATGGCGACATTACTCAAGGAAACAATCATAGGAGCCGAATTTGATTCCTCGGCTCGCGATCCACCACCTCGATGTTATCCCGGAACACGTCTGGCTATCCTCGACCGGTGTCTATATTTCATTGCCAACTGTGACGGCGCGAAAAAGATGCGCTGGGTGGTTGGCGCGGCTGGAGTCGGAAAATCGGCCATCATGCAGAGTGTTGCAGAGTCTCCAGAGCTCCAAGAGATCTATCATGCGTCTGTCTTTTTTTCAATCAATGGACGCGACGAAGGAACGAAAGCCATCATAACCATTTCCTACCAAATTGCAGCCAAATCCGAGGCGTATAGACAGGTCATTGAACGAGAGATTGCCCACGATCCGTCCCTCCTTCGATCGTCAATGGCAAGACAGTTCGAGGGGCTAATCGTTGACCCGTTCATCCACAACACGCAACTGAAACCCGCTGGTCGCGCACTGGTCATCATCGATGGCCTTGATGAATGCAGCAGCTCTCACTCCCAATTGGAGCTCCTTCGTCTCATTTCTGATTTCTGTATAACATATCCTTCTTCTCCACTTGTATGGCTCGTTGCTAGTCGCCCTGAGCCACACATCACTTCCTTCTTCTCCCGACGGAATGTCATACCGTCGTATGAGAAGGAGGAAATTCCAGTAGATTCTGAAGAGGGTCGCGCTGATGTTGAGCTGTTCCTTCGTATCAAATTGACGGAGATCGGCAGGACATCGGATTTTATCGATCCACAGTGGCCCGAGGAACAGGATTTTTGGAAACTCGCCAACGCTGCCGGTGCACGTTTTGCGTATGCACAATCACTAATCAAGTATATCGGTGACCCAAATATTGGAGATCCAGTCGGGCAGTTTCGTGACGTGATGGACGCCATTGTTGAACGAGGGGAACGCCCAGTGGATCTACCTGATGCATCATATCCAAAGATTCTATCCTAAACCCTTCCCAAAACCTTGGTCAACGCTCCGAAAATATTATTGACTCTGGAATCTCGTGATTAGGACTTAGCTTTTGGACGACCTGGCGCTGGAGGAAACTTTGTTTTATTGCGTAGTTGGTTAGGAATGTCAATCGATGAGGTTTATGCCGCCCTCCATCATCTCTATTTTGTTTTCTGTATTCCCCCGTGACAAAGCCCACGTGGAGTTGCCCAGAGTATACCGTCAATCATTGATTCGCTACATACACCGGTCCGGGTTATTCTCCGATTTTCAGCAGGAAGCTCGACAGCTCGGGGCTGAGGGGCTCGCTGTTTGCTTAAAGGAAGCTCACGATGGCATAGATAGATTCAGGCAATCTAGATTATGGATTCCTCTATGGCATCCTGCATCATGGCCCCGGGACTGGAAGCAGGATGTCACTCACTTGGCCGGCTGAAGTAAGTGGTTGGGATGATAATGAAACGAGGTTGAAGATGTATCGATTGGCAATCGGAAGTGTTGCCGCTGGGATGTCTTGGAGATCCGAACTCTGAGAATCAGTTTTTCGTTCGCTTCTTAATAACGTGGTTTCAAGCGTATAACAACAATGCTCCGTTTCATCAGTAGTGTGAGTGGGTGTCCGTGAGTCCTCCGTAATTCGTCTTCCCGTGTCTGTATTGCTAAAACTGGACATGAGGATAAGCCTTTACGCCCTGCGTTCATGGCGCACGGCCTACTTAAGCAAATACCTCTCAGTATTATTGTTGTTCCTGAATCAGATCATTTTCCCGATGTCAAACTGCAGTTCCATCGTGCCGCTGCAATGGTAACAAACTTATCTGATCCGTGGCAACCCACTTGCAAAGTGAGTGAAGTGTTTGTTTTTGCGGCACGTATTGAACTAGTGTCGTGTAGCATGAACGGGTAGGCAAATGGGGGAAAGGACAAGACGAGAGCTGGATGACCGTTTTTGATCGACGACATTGCGATATATGTTTTAAGCGATTGAGACGCCAGGTGGAGAGGATGCGATCCCTTGACCAAACCGTCTGGGTTTTGTTCACTTCCACCGGAAGCTGTTGTGTAGAACTACGGTTTGTTGATCTGGAGGATGGTGTGTCGGAGTGGGCATATTGGTTTTGGTGTGAGATCCCGTTGGAACAGCGTAAAAAAATGGAAGTCCTGTTTAATGTATGACTAAATACGTTACCAGGATCCACTAGACTGGGGACTGCCTGCGCTTACCACTCCAGCTCTAAACTGCGTCCCTCCGCAAACTCAGTATGTATACATCATTTGTCTGGTAGTAGATATGCATACTTGGGCCTACGAGATATGCTTGAGTACTGTGTAATAGACGTGTTGTTCGCGAGTGCGGCCCAAACATCTAAACATCATCACTCACGTCGTCTACGATAACACTGCGGCAGATCAAGCTGTGGTCAGCGCAGCGATCCGCCGAAAGAGGGCGAGTTGGTGATCATATTTATTTGTCGGGAAATAATTTCTCACGATGTCTTAACCCGACCCATGACTTCCCGCTCAACTCAGGCACGGCGACCCCCAGCTCTATTCACAGCACCAGCACAAAATTCAACCAGTCTTGAGGAACGGGACAAGAAAGCGTCTCTGGGTGGCCTCGAGCTCAGAAGCATCAACGCCTTGAAAATTGCTCATGAGAAAATACCTCTGCCCTTGCGCGTACGTCTGTGAGGGTCTTGCCAACCGGATATCGGAGGTAGATGGGTTGTTTTGGATAAGATGTACGGTGTTATGGTAGATGATAGAATAGAGAGGTTGGGCTGTGAAGGAAAACCGTGAAAGGGTAATTGAGGAACGGGTATGTGATCTTTGTTCCATATAATCGGTTTACTGACTTGGCACCTCAGAATAGACCATAGATGAAAAAGACGACGAGATTGTTAAATCATCCTGGCGAATTCCTCAATTCTGAACCCGACTATTCGTATATGGTAAAACGCGTGGACGTGTGCATCAGCTTTCTCAGAACATGCGTGTGTAGCCTAGTGCTTGTCGCTGCAAAGATCCTAACAAACTATGACGGGGGCACTATTGCGAAGCCGACATCTATCTTCTCCGATTGCAGCAATGCACGACCGGTGCCACGACGTCGACCAAAACGTCTTTTGTCGGCTCTTTGAGGGCCCTCACTGTTGATATCTTCAAACGTCTATCCGAGAAGGTATACCACACAATACATGTGTTTCTCTCGGTTATTCTGATAGCGTCCAACAGGATATATCCCAAACCGCACAATACCACTCCCTCTATACATGAATTCTATCTGTCATTCCTAAAATCACCCTTGACTGCAAAAACTCGAACGCCGAGCTGTTACATATCCTCTTCTCTACTTGCGCTTCTTGACTAGCTGGGTCCAAGAAGAAATCAAAGGGCTGAGTCTCGTACGAGGGGAACTGGTAGAACTTGTGAGTGATTTTATATGTCATTTTTATATGTCATTCCGACAAGACATCTTGACCCGCGCGATACCTTGACAGACAAGGACCAGTTGTGTACCGATGATTTTGACCTCTATCGATCTTTCTTCAACATATTCGGAGAACTCTAGTGAGCACACTGCCAGTCATCCGCGGATTTTTTCGTTTACTGATGGGGCTCAAGTCAATACCTAGAAGAACTGTGCGACCTCCTCTACGACGATCTTCGCCCTCGGATCCTTCATGAGCCATGTCTCACTGCCTCATGCGAGGTCTGCACTGTGCTTCACGCCCTTGTGGTCCTCGATGCCTCAGCCCTCATCGCCCCTCAGATTCAATGACTTCCTCAGATTCGGATGATTCTGGTGATAAAGTGAGTCCGCTATAGGACGTACGCACGTGAGCGAGCTGGGTAGGAGCCTGGACACCGACTACTGTCGTCAAAGCGCCGACTAGCACACCTCTGACGTGATCAAACAGTCGATGGATCGATCCTCCTGGTCTTCGAATAACATTATGTACTCCAGCAATGCTCGGAGTAATCTATTGATGAACATTCGCGTCCGATTCTTGAAAACATCAACTTTCTGTTTTGCACTCCCTCTCATGGTGACGGTTTGTGTGTTGCCTACAAAGCTTTGACTCTCGTAAAGTAAGTCATTCTTCGATTGTATACCCATATTCTACTTATCTCATGCAGTCCTAGTTCATTCACCTGGGTAGGACCTGACCCACCTCACCATTTTTCTGCTGCAGTAAGCAACCCGTACTACTTGAAACGAGCAAAATTAAATTCAGATTGTACTGCAGGCGCATATGTGCTATGAGCGTTACCAATACACACCAACCTCACTCATCTCGCTCTTTCTCATGTCAAATCGTTCGATAATGGCGAAATACTCTCGCTACCCAATATCCCATCACTCAACTCCTTGACCCTTTCTCAAGTGATTGTCTTGCACGCTGACACTGTTGCAGAGTCATGAAGTTTGGTATGGTTCTCCTCTTTGCCTATCTCTCTAGCTGATTTTTGCCTTTGAAAGTTGAAGTTTCGGAAACCCGAACACGTCAAGCTTATTGATGCTTACCAGCACAGTATCTGGGGACCTCGATTAAGGAGGTCGCACATTGAAGATGCTGCCACAAGGCGCGTTCTCCTGGAGGGCCCAATGATGATAGTCTGCCTCATACTGACTATGCCGACCCTGAAGTGTTGTAGAAAATTACGCGGGTTGTTTTATGTCGGGGAAAGTTTGAGTGCATCATTGAAGGAGATTGCGTCATGAAGGATAGTAGCTTGATTTAATAGGTTTCCCCTATATCTCAATGTAAGTCGAGATTCTATGTACATCTCACGTTCGACTGAAAGCATGACTACGACCTCTTCAGGTCAAGTTGTTCATTGTCCTCATTCTTCAGCATACCTTAGGAGCGAATTGGCAGCTCAGCGCGTTATCATGCATTATCATATAATCATCAGAAGATGTGGTGTACACATCTTCCTACGATCACTTCTCGCTACGGAATCTGCATACATCAAGGCTTCCAGTGCCATTGCACAACAGGATGGGCCGTACAGCAGCATCTTCGTTATGCCGCTTGACACCACATATGGGCATATCTTGTCCATGTACTTGAAGAACCTCCAAGACCGATGCAACTGTGTCACCACGGATAGAGAAACTGGGGTTCCAATGATGTCTGGATTTTCGCAACTTGTCGTAGGAACACCGTGTAACAGGGCATGCTATTAGCTTGGAGGCAATGGGACTGTCGATACACGAGGAACCTCCCATCCTACGGCTTAAGAACAGTGTGCCTGTGCTAGTCGGTCCAATCTCTCAATGAAGGGGGCAAGGAGACCTGTGAAAGGAGTACGGCTGGCGTAGGGAGAATGAAGGCAACTGGATCTTGTTAACAGCGTCTGCGAGTTCTTGTTCGTGATTGGAGTCGTATTCGATGTGTTGTCTTGGTTTTCATTGTCCAACCTACACACACGAAGGGATGGGCCATTACACCAGTCGAGCCTTTAGCCCCTTCGAAATAACAATGATATCTATGATATCTATGTAGCGTCTTTGGTGAGTCGCGCTGACTATGTTCAATGCTAATGCTTAGTGTTGCTATGCTTCAGAGTACACGTGGTTGAAAACCGTGGGGAATGGGATACTCATGATCGATCACTCCTGTACAATCGATCGACCATCTTCACTTCAGCGATGCCTTTGAAAACACTGCTTTCCCGCTTCAAAAAGCACAAGGCGGCATCGGTGAATCCGCCTGGTCCCCCGAATCACCCATCAACAGATGGACCCAGCCAAGCACCCGGCCTCGGTTCCGTATCAGGATCTCCCCCCTTAGAGACCCAATCTGCACCTACTGTACCTGCTGCATCCATTGTCGCCATCTCAGATGAACATTTGAATCCACATACGTCGAGTTCTCCAATCTCGTCACCCGCAGGTGAGTTCATATACATGTGTTCAGTGACTCAGTCCAGTTGGTAACTGCAAAATAAGCACTCGGTAATGCTTCGACGTCTGGTATTCTTGAAAATGCGCATGATTTTGTCATCAATAACCCAACGATAGTTTCCGTCTCGAACACCTTCAACTCTGGAAGAGGACAAAGTACGCAGACCGATCCTATTATCTTTGTTCCCATCTAAAAATCGATCAGTTATGCAGCTGCTAGAAAGTAAAACGATTCGCGGTGCAGAACATGACTCATCTGCTCGCTATCCTCCTCCAAAGTGTCATCCAGAGACTCGCAAGACTCTGAGAAGAAAGATTGTCCATTGGGTCGTCAATCCCAAGCGTGACTGGAGAATGTTCTACGTTCTCGGTCCGGCCGGAGTAGGGAAGTCCGCTGTTGCGCAGACAGTTGCAGAAGAAATCGACTGCCTCGGTGCTTCTTGCTTCATATCTCGACCTAATGGACGAAATGATCCAGATGGGGTTATTCCTACTCTTGCATATCAGCTTGCCGTCAAACACGCTCGCTACAAGCACATCATTTCATATAAAATTGCTCACGATCCCACCATTCTGACAAAGACCCGAAGGGTTCAGTTCAAGGAACTCCTCGTCGACCCATTTCGTACCATCATGGCTCAGGACACTTCAGCTCTCCAAAAACCACTCTTAATCATCATTGACGGATTAGACGAGTGCCAGGATGAGGTGGCGCAGTGCGAGTTCATTGAACTCATCGGTGATCACGTCCGCTCTTTCCCCGAGTTCCCTTTGTTGTGGTTGATCTGCAGTCGACCGGAGTCACATCTCAAAGTCACATTGTCCCAGGTGGATTATCAGGTTACCTGTCGACGAGAAGAAATGTTAGTTGATGGCAAGGAAGATCGTCAGGATGTCTTACTATATCTCCGAGGCGCGTTTCGGGACATCCAGTCAAAACACCCTGATTCTCTCGACGATGATTGGCCACCCGAGGCTGACCTTCAATCGATTGCCACTGCTGCATCCGGGCTGTTCGCATTCGCCCACACAATTGCTTGCTTCATAGGTGATGCCAAGGGTGGCGATCCGTCAAGTAAGCTGCAAATCTACATGAAGGCTCTTAGGAGTTCTCGCTCGACACCTGGTCCAAATCCATACTCCGCCCTTGACGTTCTTTATAAATATGTACTGTCTTCCGTCCCTTCTGGATCCCTCCAAACTACTTTGAGGATCTTAGGAACGCTTGTTATGTATCCGCATGGCGGTCCTTCCCAGTCCGCCCAAGCGTTAGCAAATTTTTCCTGTATAGGAAAAGCTGCTTTTTACTATGCACTGAAACCTCTACACTCAGTACTCCGCATTCCATCTTCATCCGACGCTTTCACAAAGAAAATCGAGTTTTATCACGCTTCTTTCGCGGAATTCCTCACGATCCCTAAGCGGTCAGGTGAATTCTTCCTTGACGAAGCTGCGATACACTACGATGTTGCTCTTACCGCGCTTCGTTGGCATACCACCTTGAGCTCAAATATACAAAAAGGTATCCGTTCCTTGACATATCAGACATATGTTTGTTTACATATTTGTTTTACTCTCCCTTCCTTATCAGAGGACATCTGGGTCCGACCATCGGAAGATCTACAGACCTGTCTTCAACGCATCAAATCTCAGTCTTTAGACGTACTATGGAAATCGTGTTGTCGTATCAAAGGAAAGAACGCCATCAACGTGCACCAAGAATTGCAGAACTTCGATTTCAAAGTCCTAGGCATGGTCGTCCCAGCTAAATGGCAATTTGACGATTTCTTTGAGTGGCTTGATCTACAGGTGAGTACAGAGCTAGAAACAATGTTGTTCATCGTAGTTGAGTGCGTCATATAGGAGGCGAGCTCTCCAGCCCAAAAACTATTGAATTCTCTAGATATTTGTGACGAGTGTGATGAACTTGATTTCACTGTAGTTCGTTTCCCAGTAGAAGGTGTATTGCCCTTTATCAGTCGAGGCCTTGAAAATGCTTCCAAGGTTCACCTTGACCTAGGAATTGGGCGAAGGCGTCGACACATACATGTAGAAATGAAGTAAGTCATGCGTATGAGGCATCAACGGTCACTGACTTACTCGGGCCTAATCTATATGTTATCTGATTGTAGAGGAGGATCAAGTACGTTGACCGGGCATATAACCATCGTTCCCCAACTCAGATTTCATTAGTCATGCAGCTGCTAGAAAGTAGAACGATTCGTGGCGCGGAACATGACTCATCTGCTCGCTATCCTCCTCCAAAGTGTCATCCAGAGACTCTCAAGACTCTGAGAAGAAATATTGTCCACTGGGTCGTCAATCCCAAGCGTGGCTGGAGAATGTTCTACGTTCTCGGTCCGGCCGGAGTAGGGAAGTCCGCTGTGGCTCAGTCGGTTGCAGACGAAATTGACTGCCTCGGTGCTTCTTGCTTCATATCTAGACCCAATGGACGAAATGATCCAGATGGTGTCATTCCTACTCTTGCATATCAGCTCGCCGTCAAACACGCTGCTTACAAGCAGATCATTTCAGATAAAATTGCTCACGATCCCACTATCCTGAGAAAGACTCGCCGAGCTCAGTTCAAAGAGCTCCTCGTCGACCCATTTCATATCATGATGACCTATGCCCACCCGGCTACCTGGAAACCACCTTTGATCATTATTGACGGGCTGGACGAGTGCGAGAACCTGGGGGCACAGTGCGAATTCATTGAACTCATTGGGGATCACGTTCGCTCTTTCCCTGAGTTCCCCTTGTTGTGGTTGATCTTCAGTCGGCCGGAATCACATCTCAAATATGCATTATCCCAGGCAGATTTTCAGGTTCCCTGTAGACGGGAAGAGATATCCGTTGATGACAATGAAGGCCGTCAGGATGTTTTCCTGTATCTTCGAGACGAGTTTCGCAAGATTCGATCGAAACACCGGGATTCTCTCGACTACAACTGGCCACCGGAAACTGACCTTATCCGGATTGCAACGGTTGCATCTGGACTATTTGCCTTTGCCTCCACCGTCACTCGTTTCGTTGATGATGTTGAAGTGAGCGATCCATCAAACCAACTACGAATCTGCGTGAAGGCTCTTGGAGGTTCTCGTACGTCAGTTGGTCAAAATCCATATCTCTCCCTTGATCTTCTCTATCAGCATATACTTTCTTCTGTTCATTCTGCGATTCGGCCAACTACGATGAGGATCTTAGGAATGTCTATATTATATCCAGAGATTGGCGATCCTTCCCAAACTGTTCAAGCGCTGGCGAACTTTTCTCTCATAGGAAAAGCTGCTTTTTACCGCGCACTGAAGCCCCTACATTCAGTGCTCCGCGTTCCCTCCTCATCTGACGCTTCCACAGAGAGAGTCGTGATTTATCATGCTTCATTCGCTGATTTCCTCCGGGACCCAGAGCGTTCGGGTGAATTCCACCTCGACGAAGCTACGATACACCATGATGTTGCCCTTACAGGGCTTCACTGGTTTACGAATTTAGAGCGTGAAATACAAGAAGGTATTCTTTCCTCACAATATTAAACCTGTAATTATTCGCTCATTTGTCCTTCCTCGCCAGACGATATCTGGGCCTTACCAACGGAGGATGCACAAGGACACCTCAAGAACATCAAATCTCAGTCTCTTTCTATCCTGTGGAAAGCCTGCTCTCGCGTCAAAGGAGACAACGCCATCAATCTGTACCAAGAGTTGCACAACTTTGATTTCAATATTTTAGGCGAACGCATTCCTGACAATTGGCTGTTTGAGGATTTTCTCCAGTGGCTTAAAAATCTACAGGTGGGTATGGGATTGAAAACAGTATTGTTCATCGCCGTTGAATACTCAATATCAGGAAGCAAATTCTTCCAACACCGACCAGAAATTGTTAAATTCTCTGGATGCCTATGATAGTTGCGATCAAATTGATATCACCCAATTTGATATTTCCCGGCACCACCTAGCCAACTTTGCTAACGGAAGCCTTGGCCAGGCAACCAAACTTCACCTTGATCTGGGGATTGGGAAAAAACGTCGACATATTCATATCGAGTTCACGTAAGCTCAAAGTATGAAGAATTCCCAGATAAGATACTGACATACTCCCAACCCACCTGTTTGAAAAGTCGTGAGTGTCTATCATCATGATTTTTTCTAGACAAGGTGTAAACCGTCAACGGTGGACGATTTCACTGGGAGTGCGCACACGCAATCAACAGGTACGGGGATGGTATTCAAAGGAGGAAAAAATTCTGTCTACTCTCGTTCGCCCTCGTAGTTTTTGTAACTTTTTACCTAATTCTTGTATCGAGCCATTCTCCTGTACCTTCTCTCTATATACCTCCTTTTCCCTTACTCGCCGTTCTTCTCTTCTCTCACCACCTTTTCCTTATCTCTCAGTTGGGGAGACGTACGTCTCCTTACACAAGGCTGCTAATACCATTACCCGATTGAAGCAAGGAGAGTCCGTTTCCCATCCTGAAGACCCTCCCGGAAGCGTTAGCCTGTGCACAGTTCTGAGTATGAAGTAAACTCAGACGCTGACATGCGCACACCCAGCCCATATCTCTCAGAAATTGTGAGCGGCTTTCATTGTCAGGTTTCTTTGAGAGCTTGCAGCCAAAAGCATTCCTTGATCCAAGATAGCCGCGATCACTTTAGAGCATTCAATTTTTCGATTGAAGACCTCTAGTTACCGGACGGGCCGGGTACAACAAACGGAGGCCCCATAGCAGAGGAACAGGGCGGCCACCCCGATAGTGACCGGTGATTGAGGCGATCACTCTGTCGGTATGCAAGACTTTTGCGCCAATGCCGTACACGAGGATGCATGGCATGTAAATGATCCCTCTATACGAGTAGCGAGGTAGATATAAAGTAACACTTACTTGGCCTTACACCATCTATTTTGAATTAGCGACAACATTCATGTACATCAAGTACTGAATCAATGTAAAACATATGATAACGTCAAGAACATACACAGTCTATCAGAGCCCGAATTTCGCAGCACTTCCAAACGACGGACAACAAATCTCAGCTTATGCTATAATATCAGAATCAGCCTCTACTTCCTCCTTCGTATACACGCTTTTGACTTCGGGCTTTTCAAAGAATGATTTGATGTGTGGAACTGGGCGACTGGCGATAATCCATGCGATAGGAGAGGTAGGGTGTGTGATGCAGAAATCTACGATCAACTCGAGGAGTTTTTGCTGAGTGAAAGGGTTATCGCAATGGTCGAGACCATCAATGACCATCAAGAACCGACAGGAGGACTCGAAGAGGCGTCTGATCATGAAAGGCTCAACGATAAACCTGTCGAACTGTACTGATAGTGGTTTTCGAAGGAGAGATGGGTCAAGATTAATTTGATCACGGATGAATTGATGATAGGGTGGACATTTGGTAGCCAGTTGATAGGCAATGGTAACGATAGTCTTGCTTCCATCCCTATGCCCACTGGCGGGAAAGAAGATCGAGGCAAAGATGACGCCGTAGGGAACCTTTTCAGTGACCATTTGTATGATGGCCGATTTTCCAACTCTAGCGGGTCCAACCACCCAGCGCAGCTTTCCTTCGTCATGATGCTGCACAATGAAGTCCAGGCATCGTTGTATGATCGCTAGGTGGGTGCCAGGGTGACATCGTGGGACACATTCGCGGCCGGACGAGTTGAATTCCGCTCCAATTATCGTCTCTTGTAAAAACTCCTCCATGACTGACGGAAACAACAGTAAGTATAAACATTACGATGTGGATGGCTCTTACAGTTGTCCATGCTATAATCGTGAAATACACCGTTGTTAATTGTAAGATTTTTAGCTCCACTGAATCCTTGAAATCTAGGTTCGTTAGTTGTAGTATGTCGAGCTCCACTATATTCGTAAAATACAGGGTTGTTAAGTGTGAGATGTTGAGCTCCACTAAACCCATGCTGACAGGGATATTGTAAGGAAATGTCTCGAATCCAACGCTACACTCACATTTGATCCCTGAGAAACTGATGCCTGTCCTTGGAGAAAAGGAGATAGAGGAGGAGGTGTAAGAAATGTGGATGAATAGTTTTCGTGCGTTGAACTCTCCGAACGATGGCTCCAAGAAAGGGAACTAGGAGAGGGTATAGAGTTTGGAGTATTATGAGCGGAAGCACTTGAAGCCGGAGGGGGAGGGACAGTGTCGGAAGGTGGGTGAATATCTGTAGAATCGACAGGTATGTTAAGACTTTCGGTATTATCGTCGTGCAAAAGAGAATCCTGTCGAGAAGGCGAACCAGGAGAGGAGGGAGAGAAGACTAAGGGTTTTCTTGATATCTCTGAAGACGGATAGATTTGAAGCTTTTTCAACTCGTCACGGAGATACCGTTGAACTTCTTCGTGCGCTTCGTTGGAATCGATCGTAATCTCCTCCTTTGTGCAAATCCGTTTGGTTTCGTCCTTCTCAAAGAATGACGTAATGTGAGGCTCAGGGCGACTGGCAATGGTCCATACTATGGGGGATGTACGATGGTGGATGCAAAATTCCGATATCAGCTCGAGGAGGGTTTGTTGAGTGGAAGGGTTATCGCACTGGTCAAGGCCATCAATGATCACCAGAAACCGACGGGAAGGCTCAAAGAGGCGTTGGAGCACAAATGGTTCAACAATAAACTTATTGAACTGTACTGACAGTGGCTTTTGGAGGAGAAATGAGTCAAGGTTTATTTGTTCACGGATGAATCGGTGATAGGGCGGGCACTTGACAGCAAGCTGATAGGCAATGGTAACTAGAGTCTTGCTTCCATTCCTGCGTCCATTGACGGAAAAGAAGATCGAGGTGAAGGTGACACTATCGGGAACTTTTTCTGTGACCGTTTGCATGATTGCAGATTTTCCAGCCCCAGCGGGTCCAACCACCCAGTGCAGCTTTCCTTCGTCATTACACTGCATAATGAAGTCCAGGCATCGTTGTATGATCGATAGGCGGGTACCAGGGTGACATCGAGGGGGAGGGTCACGATCGGAAGAGTCAAACTCTGCTCCGATTATTGTCTCTTGCAAAAGCTCCTTCATAACTAATGAAAATGGCAGTAAGCGTGGGCGTTACGATGTAGATGACTCTTACAATTGTCCGTGCTGTATTCTTGAAACACAGCGTTATTAAATACAAAATCGTGGGCTCCACTAAAAATTCGCTGGTATAGATGTGAGTGTTGAATATTCCAACCTGAATGTATTACTCACACTTGATTCGCCTAGTCTTCCCGTATTATCACCGGGCGAACGGGAGTGTGTGCGAGGAGCCAGAGAGGGAGAAGAAGGTATCGACAAAGCACGCTTCTGGAAGCGAGAAAACCAAGACGATATACGATTTTTGAAGGTAGGAGAGGACTTTTCTGACATCCTTGTGGACCGAGGGCGAGAGGAAAGAAAAAATGATTAGATTGTCACGGCTACGCTCCGAATTCGTATGACATGTTACATTGAAAGAGACCTGGCGTGATCATCGTTTTTGCCTGCCCTTACATGATTGGACATCTGGTGGTTGACACCACCAGCCAGTGTCAAACAAAGCTGCCGCTCATCCCGCAGAAGGCCATGTTGGTAAGGCTGATACGAGGTGATAAGCTGCTCGCTTCACAGCCCGGGCTGGAATGACGGCATCTTCGTATCAAGAAATGATGGGTTGACCAGTATCTATCGTATGTTAAGAAAAATTGTGCAATGATAAGGGAGCAGGTCAATTCTTACCGGATAAGCATTCAGATTGTCTGTAGCCTTGCAACTTTTGTTTATGGTGACTGACCCGCAATACAACACTACAAGCACAGTACACTCACTCTCCGTGCGGACTTATTTGTGATCGGATATAGGTGGAAGGATAACTGTGCGATGACAGAGGGATTGTCGCTCGACATCTGAAATATGAATGCTTCTTACACGGTGTAAAGGCCGTTTGTAATCTTAATTCGATGATGAAAACTCAGAGGCATAAGCATTTGTTCAACATATGACGTCAATGCGTTTTGAGATTTGAAAAACACTCGATTGTACCTATACAGGACTCCCGTGCTTTTTACGCTCCTCCAACGGGATCTCACACCAAAACCAGTACGCCCACTCTGATACACCATCCTCATGATCAACAAATCGGATTTCTACACAACACCTGCCGGTTGAAGTGAACAAGACCAAGGCAGTGTGGTCAGGGGATCGTGTCTTCAGTTTCTCCACCTGGCGCTCAAATCGCTCAAAACAAGATTCGCAATTGCGCTGATGAAACAAGGTCATCCAGCTCTCATCTTTTCCCTTCTCCCAACTGCCTTCCCGTTTATGCTACACAACACCGTCAATACGTGGTTGCAAATGCGAATACTTCACTCACTTTGCAAGAGGATTGCCACGGACTAGGTAAATGTGTTTCTGTGGTAACGGGACGATGGAACTGTAACTTGACATCGGGAAAACCATCTAATTTAGGAATGGCGACGACCTCGAGTGACATTTGCTTGAGTATACCGTGCGTCATGAAAGCAGAACGTAAAGGTTCATCCTCGTATATAGTTTCAGCGAGATGAACGCATGGGAGAATGGATTAAGGAAGACTCACAAGTACCCAGTCACACAACCGATGATAAGGAATATTATGATACGCCCGGAACCGCGTTATCATGAGGCGAACATAGAACTCACTCTTGAAGGTTGGATCTCCAAGATGTATCCCCGTTGCGACGGCTCCAATTGCCAGTTGATACATCCTCAATCTCGTTTCATTATCATTCCAGCTACTTACTTCCCCAGCCGGCCAAGTGAGTGACATCTTTCTTCCAGTTCCAGGGCCACGAGCCAGGATGCCATATGCAAATCCATAATCCAGATCGCCTAAATCTATGCCATCTGGAACCTCCTTTAGGATCCTAGATGCACATTGAACCCCGAGCTGTCGAGCTTCCTCTTGGATATCGCGGGAAAACTGGGATCGTGTATGATCGCATATGTAGTCGATGAATGATTTATGGAATGCCCTGGGCAGATCCTCGTGAGCCTTTTCCCCTGGTGGGATATGGAAAACAGAACGGAGGTGGTTTAAGGCCGCGTAAGCATCATCGGGTTTCATACCCAGCCAGTTACACAGCGTAATAAAGTTCCCTCCAGCACTGGGCCGCCTGAAAGGTACGTCCCAATTACGAGAACCCAAGACCAATAGTATTTTTCGGGTGTTGACCATAATTTTGGGAGGGACTTTGGAGAGAATCCGGTCATACAATGCATCAAGTAAGGCCATCGGGTGTTCCTCTCGCGACAGACCAGCCACTGGGAGTGCATCGATGGCGTGCATCACGTCATCAAACTGCGAGACTGGACTTCCAACCCTCGGATCACCAATATATCTGATAACTGTTTGCGCATACGCAAACAGTCCACCGGCAGCATTGGCAAGTTTCCATATATCCCGCTCTTCAGGCCATCGTGGATCGAATATATTTGATGCCTCTTTGATCTCCGTCAGTTTCGCGCGAAGCAATAGCTCCACATCAGCACGGCCCTCGTCAGAATCAACTGGGACTTCCTCCTTCTCATACGACGGCATGACATTCCGACGGGAGAAGAAGGAATTGATGTGTGTCTCAGGGCGGCTAGCAATAAGCCATACAAGCGGCGAGGCAGGATATGTCATGCAGAGCTTGGAAATGAGGCGGAGGAGCTCCTCTTGGGTGCCGTGGTTATTACACTCGTCAAGGCCATCAATGATGACCAGTACGCGACCGGTAGATTTCAGTTGCGGGTTGCGGGTAAAGGGTTCAACGATCAACTTGTTGAACTGGTTTGCCATTGATGATCGAAGGAGGGATGGATCGCGGCTGATCTCTTGTTCAATGACCCGACGGTACGCCTCGGATTTGGCTGCAAATTGGTAGGAGATGGTGATGATGGTCTTCGTCCCTTCGTCGCGTCCATTGATAGAAAAAAAGACAGACGCATGATAGCTCACTCGGAGCTCTGGGGACTCCGCAACGTTCTGCATGATCGCTGACTTTCCAACTCCAGCCGCGCCAACCACCCAGCGCATCTTTTTCGCGCCGTCGCAGTTAGCGATAAAGTATAGACACCGTTCGAGGACGCTCAAACGAGTTCCCGGGTGGCATCGCGGCGGTGGATCGCGAGCCGCGGAATTAAATTCAGCTCCTGTGATTGTTTCCGCCAGAAGTTTCTCCATGACTAACAGAGATGATGATCAGTAGAGTTGTTAACGAAGCAAGCACTTTGCTTACACGGGCTGGACATAATGTTGATATCGGTCTTCACAGAAACTAACAAAAAAATTTCAGCGTTGGAATACCACTGATGCGAGAGGCGTATTCTTCACCATTTCCCCCATTGTTTTCGACGAAGGGTCCTATCGCAGTAAAATCACTACATTGACCAAACAATCCTGGCCCTGGGTCATCACGAGGTTCTGGCCGAGGTTCTGTGGCCGTAATTGAAGTTTCCGGACTCGAAGATTTCCGTTTCCAAAACTTGAGACGCATAAGAGAACGTGGGGGAAGGAAGAAAGGAAGGAAGCTAGAGTTGAGCGCTCAAGTACTGGCACGGGGCATGCACATGCCACACAGCATCTTCGTTATATTTGGCACAGAAGAGAGCTAGGCGCCGTTTTTTCCAAAAAAATACATTGGGCCTTTGACGCGGGCAAAAGACAAAGGTATGTCAGTCAGCATTCGAAACCCCTCACCACGATGTTACACACTCAAACATCCACAGACCAAAGGATGTAAGGAGTAGATTCTCTCGACCCTCATCGGCGCTGTGGTTTACATCATACAACACTCCCATGTTTTTGGCGCTCCCCCTGGGTTATTGTTAGCCAGAACCAGTATGTCCACTCCGACATTCCATCCTCCGCATCAACAAATTGGACCTCTACACAACATAGATCGGTCGAAGTGAACATTACGAGGCCAGTGCGGGCAGGGGAGTGGATCTCCCAGTTTTTAAATTGGTCTTCAAATCGTTGAAAGCAGAAATTGCAATTGCGTAGATTGAATGTTGTTATCCAGTCTTGGGCCTTTCCTTCCTCCCACTCGCCTCTTCGTTTATGCTGGATGACGCTAATTTAACGCATGATTACACGCACAAATATTTCACTCACCTGGCAAGATGAAACCCATGGATCAGATGGATTTGTCACAGATATGGCGGGACAACGAAACTGCAACTTGATATCACGATATTCATCTGCGTTGGAAATTTCAACGTCCCCGAGAGGTATTTGCATGAGTATGCCGTGCGTCGTGAACTCGGAACGTCGAGATTTATCCTCAAGTACAATTTCAGCGGCAAAACATGGAGGAATAGATAAGGGACTTACAAATACCAAATCGCGCAGTTCAGAATATGGAAAATAAGGGTGGTACCACTGGAACCGAGCAGTCAAGAGACGGATGAAGAATACCTTCTGGAAAGTAGGATCTCGATATCTGATTCCAGCCACAACTTCTCCCATCGCCAATTTATACAAACTTAATCTTGTTTCCTCATCATTCCAGCCAACATCTCCATCAGCAGACCAAACAAGCGAAATTCCGTCACCAGTGCTTGGGCCGCGTGCCAGATTACCGTCGTGAAACTCATAATCAACACCGAGATCAATACCATCAGGGGCCTCGTTTAAGACCCTGATTGCACATTGAGACATGAGTTGTCTGGTATAGGGAGAGATTTTGGGTCGGATAAGGTCAGATATGTAGCCGACGAATGATTGAGGGAGGGGTTGGGGCTTCTTTTTGTGAGCTTGATCGCGTTCCGGAACATTGAAGACAGGAGGAAGTTGGTCGAAGGCGGTATAAGCTTCACTGGGCGTCATACCTAACCAATTGCACAATACGACGAAGTTGCCTTCAGCGGGAGCAGAGAACACAGCGTACTCGGGACCATTCGGGCCATTTCCCAAGGCTAAATCCCAGGTCGATGAACAAGCCAATAAGATTTTTCGGGCGTTGTTTACATTTTCGCGAGGAGATTTGGACAGAATCCGATCATACAATGCGTCAACTAGAGCCATCAGGCGGTCCTCTCCCGATACGTCAGTCGCCGGTTGCTGGTCGATGGCATGCAGGACGTCGGTGAGCTGCGAGGCTGGGTTGGCAGGGCTGGCTATCGTCGGGTCACGTATATATCTGATGATCATCTCTGCATATGCAAAAAGTCCACCAGCAGCATTAGCGAGTTTCCAAACGACCTGTTCCTCGGGTAGCCGCAGACCCATTGAATCTGACCGCTTGTCAGAATCTGCTGGGATCTCCTCCTTCTCGTACGTGGGGATGACCTCTCGTCTAGAGAAGAAGGTCATGATGTGTGTTTCAGAGCGACTGGAAATGAGCCATACTAGGGCGAGGAAGGATACGTGATGCAGGAATCAGCGATCAGACTAAGGAGCTTTAGCTGGGTGTTGAGGTCGTTGCATACATCAAGGCCATCGATGATGATCAGTATGCGGCCGGTAGACCTCAATGGAGGATTCCTGGTGAAGGGTTCGACGATTAGCTTGTTGAACTGGTGTGTCATTGACGATTGAAGGAGTGATGGATCGCGGGCAAACTCTTGCTCGATGAGCTGTCGATAGGACTCGGATTTAGTTGCAAACTGGTAGGAGATAGTGGTGATGGTTTTTGTTCCATCATTACGTCCATCGGGAGAAAAGAAGATCGACGCGTGATAGTTCACTGGGAGCTCGGAGGACTCGACTACGCTCTGCAAGATAGTCGACTTTCCAACCCCAGCCTCACCAACAACCCAATAGATCCTTTTCTCGTTGGTGCTGTTGCGAATGAAATTGAAGCACCTTTCAAGGATGGCCGAATGTGTACCGGATAGAGGTTGTGCGGATGTATCACGACTAGAAGAGTAGAATTCTGCCCCTGGTATTGCTGTGCCTTGCAGTTTTTCCATGACTGAGGGGACACTGATCAATAGAGGCAATGAAGCAAAAAATAAGTCTTACATTGGCTTGACGATGCATTAACATATGCAGCCAGGGATGGTTCTGTCGGAATAGACACAGCTATCGCCTCGTCATTGCCGTCGGCCGAGGTTTCTGTTACAATGAGGTCGTGAGCTTGATCGGACATGTTTAGATTCTGGTGCTCCAGTCGCGCAAAATACTTTCTTGGCGATCGCTACGAGTATTTCGGGTTCTTTATTCCGAGCTGAAATACATAGGGAAAAAACTCACATTCAAAACCCAGAGCAAAATACAGTGACGGTGTCGTCGGATTATATGTTGCAAGGTGTGGCGTCACGTATTCCTGTGCTTGGCCGAAGTCGGAAAAGTTGGAAAGAGACGCGAGGTGGGTAGGCAGTTGGGCAACCAAACCCACAGTTTATGGTCACAGTACACAAGAAGGTAAGCCACCGAGATTGTCTAGCGCCCTGTCAACAAAAGGCGGCCCGCAGAGTTTTGAATTCACCGCCTACTCTGACAGGGATGGCGTGACGATGTGGGAGAAGCTTTGGCGCCGGGGAGAGCAAGCTGAGGCACTGTCAGGCTATACGATGGCCTCAAACGGTAAGCTTCACCGCAAACAGCTATTGATTCAAAGGAGACTTGCCTTACAAGACGGCACTGGTGATCAGATTCATCAAAGGGAAGGAGAACCAACAATGTCCAAAAGAGGAATACTATAAGTCACAGGTACTTCCTTATTTGTGCGAGCGCAGGGAACGGGGATTACATCTAGCGTAGTAAATCTGAGTAGTATATATATACATTGAGAGGACGCACAGTCGAGTCCCCGCTAAAAGGAGTGAGCGAGCTTGCCGATAGCTCGCTTTACCAGAGAACAAACAAAGTTCCGAAATTTTCTACAAGCATCACTGAAGTGGGATGTATAATAACCGTAATTAGCCAATATGTTTTGTATTCCTACATCTCCCTCTATACTATGATACATAAGATCCTGCGAGCCCAATTAAGCGTCGCTATCATCATCGTCCTCATAAATATAGTGGCGCTGCCTCAACCCAGTCCTTCTTGGCTGAACCTCCTCCTCCTCTTCATCCTCCTCTTCATCCTCATCCGCATATACACGATGACCATAATTTCCACCAGCGAAATCATCATGAGAGCCCTCGTCGTCATCCTCTTCCTCCTCGTCAACGTTAGCAGAGCTTTGTCTCAACCCCCGAAAAGGTGGATCCATATCCGTGTCGTAATCAACACCACCACCACCACCTAGACGCATGCCTCTCCCTAATCGTCGAGCCATTGCTCTGGCATCCAAAGACTCTTCGTCAGTGTCAGCAAGATCACTCTGACGTCCTTCCGATTCATCTCCTGAGTCCACCAGGTTAACAACACCAACACTTCTTTGCTGCCGATGTTGTCGCGTCCTACGAGTGTTGTATCCCGTAGCGCCATCCTCCTCCTCATCATCTATAAAACTATCCTCATATCCTTCCTCGTCATCAGAAATAGCATGCCCATGTTGATCCGATTCATTGCCCGAAGCGGAGTCAGAGCCATAGGGATAAGGTTCAAGGGCTTCATCATCCTCTTCTACAGGATCTATATGTGCGATACCACCCTCCTCTTGAGCGTCTTGCATAGCGTCAAAGAAAGGACGTTCATGTCCATCCTCATCACTACTCCACGCACCCTCACTTGATCCGCCTTCACCAAAATCCCCACCCGATAGACTCTCCTCATCGGATAAATCCATTTCACCCCAATATTCATGTGCAGGTTCCCAATCAAAGTATTCGCCAGCATCCATGTCATCCTCATCATCCTCGTCATCATGATCGTCGAACTCTATACCCCATTCAAGGTTGTGAGCTTGAATCTCTCTCAACCGCCTCCCAAGGAAATTCTCTCCGACTTCACCCTCATCATCATCGTCGTGGTCGTCATCTTCATCAAATCTAGCATGCCCTGGGTATATTCTCTGACAGTTCGAGCAAAGTCCACCCCAAATCTCGTGCATACACTCCAAACATCTATAGATTCCGCCATCTTCCGCATCATACATTCCCATATCTTGTATCCCCCACTCTTCCTCTCCTCCTCCTCTTCCCTCTCCTCCTCCTCCTCCCCTCCTCGATGATCGGGTGGGGGTGGATAAAACTGCAACGGCGGACGGATAGGCGCATGTGCAGCCTGAATTCTTGATTTACGAAAGATATTACGCCAAGGATCAGTTTGAGTTGTAGTTCGAGACTTAGCACTAGGAGTTTCAGTGGCAGAAGGGGGTGGTAGGGAGGGAAGATCCGCAAGTTGGCTTTTGACGAGATTAGCAACCATGCTTTTGACAGACCATATTTCCACCGGTCGTTCAACCATTGCGGCACGGCAAAGTGGGCAGGTCTTGCGGTTCCGTATGAATACGCCGTGCTGCGCGGTCGGACTGGTAAGAAGGCGGTGTACATCCTCAGGTGTGGTCGGTGGTTCGATATTAGCATTGCCAGCACCGCCTTGAACATTGGTAAACCAGCGAACAAGACACATGTAGCACGCAACGTGGCCACAAGGATTAAGCGCGTAGGGTTTGTATAGGAGGTCCAGGCATATTTCGCATGTAAGAGACTGCTGCAGGTGCGAAAGATTATCTTCGTATCGAGATAATTTCTGGTAATGTAACGTGTCAAAATCACGCTACGGAAGATAAATATAGGTCTACTTACTTTCTTTTGTGATTCAAGCTGGGCTGTGAGCTCAGCAATTTGAGCTTGCGCTGCCTTCATTGAATCACGTTCTTGAGGAGACCCAACAACTAAAAGTGAATCCGTATGATCTGGGCCTTCCGAAACGGCTCTGCCTTTGCCTTTGTCAATAAACTAATTCACCAGTACCGTGAACACATAAGCTCGAGTCATCCATAACGGCGTCGAAGGGACTCACACTGATCGGCGGCTTTTCGTCCTCCTCTTGAACAGCACTTGAAGGCCCAAAGCAGTTATGAGTCCCTTCGACGATGCCTTGCGAAGCGGTGTCGATAGGAGGGGAAACCGAAACCAACGACAGAGTGGTAGATGATGCCAAAGAGGACGGCGCTGGCGCTCTCGATCCAATGCGGAGGTCTTGATCGATCTCAGTAAGAGTAAGAGGAGCCTTTTTCTTCTTCTTCTTACGCTTCTTCTTGTTATCCCTCGTGTTATTCAAGTTGGTGACAGCAGACCTATTGTCAATACCAGCTACTTCGAGATCTTTCCTGTGTTTCTTGGATCGAGGTTCTTCGTCGACGGGATAGTCAGAAACTCCTCGTTTTTTCGAGGTGAGTGGCTGGAAGGCGTCTGATTGTTGTGGTAATGTGCTTGGACCTGGTGTCGCGTTGCGGGCAGGCATTGAGGGGGTGAGGAAGAAGGTAAAGGGCAATAGCGCAGCTGACTCTAAATCGTCTGGAATGAGCCCATCACGCTCAGATTCTCAAGCCAAGAAGCCACGTGCGTTAACGCCGTTAGGCAGAAGCGTGCTCTATATATAAATATAAGTATGTCAAAGTAATGTTCTGGTCGATATTCAGTCTTTACAATCACGTTTCTTGTTCTCTCGTTACTCGGTAGCAAGGATACTAGTTTTGGCAAGTAAGTTTCAAGATCAGATGATGGAGGATAAAAGAAATAACCAGGATATATACGAACACAGTCAAAATTGGCCATCAGTAACATCGAAGTGAGGGTGGGTACACCATTCACATCTTTCCCAACTCACCTCGGGTCTACCAACGTAAATCACTTTAACACACTCCCTTCCTTGACACTTTAACAGCAACTGATACTCAATACTCAATACCCACGTCCAAATCAAAACTATCAAAGCGGTGTTTAAAGTCGAGAACCACTAGTCACGAACACCACTCAACATTCAATCCGACTAAAAGAACCTTTCAGAATAGACACCAGTTCACGGTCTAGAACAGGTTGTCAAGGAAGACATCTCTTGATCTTATACAATACCAATATTTAGCACCTGTCGTCTCACCATCAACTGTGCCTATTTAAAATCAGCGCTTCCGCGTCTACGCTTCCTGATCCCAAGAGGTCGCCGAACCCAGCCAGCCAAGTCGAATTTTATCGTAGTCTAACAACGCAAGGGCCAAGAACAACGATAACAATCAAATGGCTTAATCATCTAGTGGCGCCTTCGGATGATACTGATGGCAATCTGAATGTCGGGATACTCGAAATGAATTTCCTAGGCACTTGATGAGAGGCGGGGTTGCTATAAATAGTAGTTCGCACCATCAAGGGGCTAGACAGCGCCCCTGACAAGATAATGGTACCCCGCTCACTCCGCTCAATCGAGGGCGGCGGTCACACAAGCCCTACCCCTCACGTAACAGAACAAAACATCAAAAGACATACAGAAAAATACATCTGTTCATAAACCCGATTGTCACAGAAATATCAATAACCTTTGCCCAAAAGAAAATTTACATCTAGAAAAACAGAAAATATGCTACCAGCGTCGTATGAAGAAAAAAGTCCAGTGAAGAGAGTAATGCCAACATGTCCAAAAGTCCATGAGTCATTTCAAGTTACTAGTTTTCCCGCCCTTGTTCCCCTCCTGATAATCGACAGCCGCATACCAAACGCCCCCAAGCAGTGTCAAAAAGACTCCAAAGCAATTCGTACCAGTGATCGTCAAGTTAAATAAACCTACCGACGTAATGATCGTTAAAACCTGTTTGACATTCGCTATAAACGCCAAGTCAGAAAAAAAAGAAAGTAAAAAGGAAAACTTTATTAACACATACCGACTACACTCATGCCCAACGCCCCAACCTTGCGATTCGTTTGGAAACTCACAATATTGAGGGCAAACGCCATAAAAGCATTAACCGCCAAACCCAACACACCGGGAATGATCGAATCGAACCCATGAGCTTCCATTCCAGCGCCAAGACCTGCCACGGTCCCATTCAGCGTGTCGACATTCAACGTAAAATTGCTGTTACCCGGATCGGAAAACGGCATGATAGGGCCTAATCCAGTGTACCGATAAAGCGCAAATCGGCTCCTAATCTCTTCTATTTCGCCGAAACAGAGAGCGAGGACGGTGCATTGAAATAGAGCGAGCGGAGAAAGAAGGTACAGGAGTTGGACAGGCGTCAAGTGGAGTCTAGGTATCGACGAAAGGGTCGACAGCGGGAAAAGTCGGTTAGGATAATTCGAGAGTGTCTTCTGGCTCTTGTTGGAGTTAAAGTGACAGTGACTGAAATAGAAGATGATTTGTCTCGGCCCTTAGATGATCTAACATGTGGACGTTGATATTGAGTATGATCTCCAAGGGCGCGGAGGGGTATCGTGTTCGAATGGGATATGGAAGTAGCGTGGACGATTGCAGGATGTTTGTGACAACCGTCTTGAGGGATGCAAGAAATGTACCGAGCAGTGTGAGGATAAATCCATAGACGGTATAGTAGTAATCGCCGTATGTGCTAGATAGGATCAACGGCAACGTCAGTTGAGTGGAATTATGCTAGAGGCGGAAGATCTAATGGAAGACAAGTTCCGCGTTCTAGAAAGATAGGATAATCAAGAAAACACTCACGCAAGACCAACGCCTACCACAACAGGTATCAGAGACATTATTTTGGAACGTTTGATGCGAGAGTTGAGTAAAAGGAATGACAAAATAAGGGTGAAGAAGGGCGAGGAAGATCGAACAACTTGATGAAACTGTCCGTGGGAGGTGAGTGCGGATAGGTGGAAAAGGTGTGAGATGGAAACACACCGGCACAGTAACCAATTGCAAGGATACATTGCTCACAACTATGTTGAGCGTGTATAAAACACTGAAGGATAGTAGCACGATGATCTGTCCTCTGGACATGGTAGGAGGGCGGTCCTCATGCCGAATAGTAAGCCAAGTTCCAATACAACCCCAAGGGCATGAAATGCGGTGATACTATATGGGAAGGGAAACTTGTTCAATACGAGTTTGTTGCTGAGCGTCAGGGAAAAGTTGAGGGAAAACCAAAGCAGCACCCAGAAGGCGGGTGAGCTATGCACCTGGAGGGCATTTTGGACCATAACCAGGGAGCTGCGCCGCCTATGTCCTGGCGACGTCGGGTGGTATGCTCTGGGAGGGTGTCAAGCGAAGAAGGAGTGAAAACGTCGGCATGAGGCGATGCGGACGGAAGAAAATCGGCCTTGGGATAGGAGCGTCTGCCAGTGTGGATGGAGGGCAAATTGACTGTCTTGCGACTCCGCACGGGAAGAGAGACACTGGTGGCCATGGCTGTCAGGAGGGAAAGGCGGCGTCTGCCTGTTTACATGGAGTGACGTTTTGAAGGAATCGGAGCGCGCTCTGAATTTACGCGCCCGCCAATGCCAGACAGGCACAGTAAGTGCACGTGATCGGCGGCGCTGGAATTCAGATCGTTATCGAGAAGCCGCGTCAAACGGTATCCCCTTCATTGTTTTGTCTTTATCATACCCGACATCAGATCAAAGCTATTCCCATCTGGCTGCAGATCAATATACTCTTCCTTCGCTAATCCACCCGATGGCGACGAAAAATACGGGTTCTCCAACCTCCCCCGCTCAGGTGCAGTCCGCAGTAGCCCATGGTCGAGCGTTATGCCGACTATTCGAACAGGCGTCGGCGTTTGGGTGGTCGTCAACGTTACCAATTGATCGCTGAATCGATATCAATCAAACGCGGCAGCGAGAGAAGGAAGTGACGTCACCTATGCAACCACCGCCTTAGGTACAAATCCATGAACGGCTCAAAACTGCCCCCGACAGCGACAAATTCACCCCACAATTTTCCGAAGTTGCTTAGTATGACTGCAGCAGTACGTTCCAGCGATAGATTCGCGCGTCTTTTATCTCCACTCGGGTTTTACGCAAGAGTTGCGAAAGGGACGTCAGAGGCTGTTCGTTGAACACGTTCAACCCACACCCTGGATAACGATATAAATTATGCCAGAAGACGGTTAATACAAAGCAAAGCTCACCGACAATGATATCGACGCCACCAGCACTGAAACTCGTGTTGACAAGGATCCCAGCAATCTTCTTTTTCTCCTCAGCTCCTCTTGGACCAACAAGTGCATAAACATCATTCGGCCATTTGATTCTCACTCTCCAGCCTTCACCTTCTCCACCCTCATCTCCACCCAACCCAGAACACTATCATCTCTCACACCTTCACAAATGGCCAATGCATAAAGATATTGCACAAAAACCAGTTTATTCCACGGAACGCCGTCGGTAGACTTTAGGCGAAGATGAATGGAAGTGGACAATGACCCAGCAGGGGATAACCACACATTTGAGCCGCGACCTCGGCCGATGAGCTGATGCGAGGCTAGAGAAACCGTTGGCGTAAGGAGAGATGAGAGATACACGGGATTCTTGTCGAGGAGGTCTGGGTAGATGTCACTGCTGGGGAAAAGAGCATTACGGACCCGATCGGCCACCCTCCGCCGCTTCCAGTTTGAGTGGTAGGGGGGTTGAGAGATTGAAAATGCTGGAAGTATGCTTCGACATCGAAATAAGGATCTGTGTAATCCTTTGATGGAAGTGTACCATCGCGATGAATAATCACATGCTTGGGCTGCCATGTTGATGGATCGCTTGAGGTAGATAATAAGGCCTTGCAATCTGCAAGGACGCCGCCGGTATTGGGAGACGTAGCTTCATGGAAGTGAAATGTATCATTGGCATCTTTGAGTATTTTAGGACTGTCATCGTTCGAGGAATCAGCACGTTCGAAAGATTCAGAGAGACTGCCGATTATTCGAGGTATAATGTCAGGTCTGTTCGGGGAAGCGACGAAGAACTGGGGAAACGGCCGAGCAACTGGACGCGGCTCTGCACTCGCAAGTCGGAGGCCGAGGTAGACGAAAGTACGCCTGAGGAGATCAACCCTCTCTCTTTCCCGTTCTGCGAGATCATCGGCACCAGAGGAATAAGAAAGAGCGGATGCAAGCTCTTCAGTCAAGTCTTGTTCTGGGTTAGGTGACCAGAGAGCAATTCGCCCATTGCCGATATCACATCCAAGCCCTGCTATCTTTCCCTTTTTATCACCATCGATATACCTGCCCAAGATCTCGATACCATTTTCGTCAAATTGGTCCAAAATATTCGTCGGAGATCTTTCATAGATGGCCTGTGCAGTATTTCCATCCATAAAATCCACCTTTGCCAAACTAGCCTTAGTGTCCTGCGACGATTCGGGGAATGGAACGATTTCGCCACCCTTACTGCTAGCGAACTTCAAGGGAGGGTTGGAGTTATGTAATTCCGAGTCGAGGCCTCGGAACGTCGTGATCGCGCCTTTAGGTTGACATTGCGCAGCAGTGCTAAAGGCCAGAAAGGAGCCTCCGCGTTCCACATAATCCTCGATCTGTACATGTGCAGGTGCGCGGAATCTGCGGCAGAGCTGAGGAAAGACGAGAAGAGTGCAGGACGCTGCCCAAGGCTGGTGAGAGAGGGCAGCTTGGTCTACGGTCTGCACAGCATAGGTTTTCCCGAGCAGAGCCCGAAGAGAGGTGAGGGCGGCGGAGAGGGAGGCCTGAACGACCTCTGGGCCGCTGTAGACAAGGACGTTCATTTAGCAGCGCGTGGGAATCCCTCCCTTGGGAACGAGGTTGACGTCAGAGCTGGCAGCTTTGTCGTGTGCCGCGATGTCTGACAGAAAGGTCGCCAGATATTTCGACAAGAGCACCTCTCTCGCCCGCGATGCATTCACCCAGTGAGCACGATGTGTCTTTCGCCATCAGGTGCTCAGCTGTTACCAGGTTCGAGCAGCAGTATGCACGGCCCGCGTACGGTAATATGCGGGTCTATCTCAGAGAACGTCCGATAATCTCAGTGAGTGTCGCTACCTGGTATCATAACAGAGGAAATAGTCTTCATACTGCCTTCAGACATTCGTGATCATATTTACGTTCCTCAATCTGGCCCCCATCGCCTTTTTCGCGTACGAGTATCTTCCTATCACAATATCAATATGTGCACTCATACTCTCGTGTAGGGGCGTCGCTTTCCTCACCTTTGTTACTTTCACTCTCGCCGCGCTCTGTCTTGCTGCCGCAGCTTCTTTTACCGTGGTCCTAGGTTGCTGTAAGTCACTTCTTCATCCTCAGCTAGTTTCTCATTATCTCATCGTGCTTACAGTCGTCTTCCTCCTCGTCTTCCTTATCGGCTCCTTCCTTCTCTCCCTCTTTCTCACTGGTGCGGCGCTCTCATCCTATGCCCTCCTCCGTCTCGCCCTACATGTCCAACGCGAGGGCCCTTCTACCGGCGTCTCAGAATGGAGTAAAGAAACCAAGTACACCCTCTTGAGCACACGTCCGACGCAACGCGTAGAAGACGAAGGCGAAAGAGACCCAACACCAACTATCTCACCGGAAGGTCGACGCGAAAGCAGAGAACAAGAACATCTACCAGCGAGCCTGTATGACGATGACGATCAAAGTGATCTAACACTCAGGAAAGAGGAATCAGATGGTGAAGAGGATGTCAAAGGAAAAGGAAACGATCCGCACGATTTTTCGACTAATACCAATCGCGAGGATAATGAGATCAAACGAAGCTATCAATAATTACTGGTAATTCTCTGACCTTTTTTTCGCTTTGCTGTAATTGTACAGGACTTGTTCTCGATAACTTATGAGCTGTTGGCAAACTTTCCATACTTTGAATGGCGATAGTCGGTGTAACATTATGTAGGTTTTTTTTTTACGGGTAGTAGTAGGTCGAACAAGTAGCAAAACAAAGAGCGGGCAGTCCGTAATAGATTAATTCCAACTATCTAATTGGCTTTTAACGTTATCCCACTCTGCCTCAATCATACCTCGGACTTTATCATTCCGAATAACAAAGTGACAGTCGAATGGCATAGGCCTAGAATTGAACCGGTTGGTGAACGCACTAGAATCTACTCATGTCAAATAAACTGATATCTCTATAGAGAAACAGCAAAAGATAACGTACCAGGTATGACATCCTTACCAAATTTATCTTTCACGGGTTTAATATCAAACGCCCATATCAGCCTTGAAACATTGATAAACAACGAATTCAACGCGAGGTGCATTCCTGGACATATGCGTCTACCGAAACCGAATGGTAGATCGAACTCTTTGAGGTTGATGCGGGGATGAGTCGGTTTGGATTCGGGGAGGAATCGTTCGGGTTGGAAATCGTCTGGGGAGGGGAAGAGTTCTTCGTCTCGCATTATACCACTAGTGTAATGTGGTGAATGGTTGTTTGAATTGCTGAGAGAAAATGTGATGATAGACGTACTACATGTTTGCGTAGATGGATGAACCTTTTGGTATGAACCTTTTGGTTTAAGATATTCGTCAGTATATGCGGTTATTTGGTTTTATGAACCGTGTTTTTACATACTTTCCTTGATATTCGTCGTCGGCTGTGCTGGCGTGAGCTGTACCACCAAGCACGGGGATTGGTCTCCAGCTAAGTAAAAAAAAAAAACAAACAAACAAATAAACGAGTGCATCTCTTTCAAATGCATTTTAAAGTGCTTACCGTAGAGTTTCATTGATGAGAGCCACCACATACGGCAATTGATCTTTATCGTGAAATTCGGGCATCCTCTCATTTCCTATAACCCGATCAACTTCCTCTCGGGCTTTCTTCAACACTTCTGGGAATATCAACATTGCCACTAACAATGGATAAAAAATTAATACATCCCTCAGTAATTGATTTCGAAAAAAAAAAAAAAAAAAAACACGTACGTATGAAGACACTCAAAGTCCCAGCGGTAGTCTCAATTCCAGCACCAAAAGGACTCGAAACAGAATATGCGAGTTGTAAATCTGTCATAACCACCTTGCCTTCATCTCTATTCACCAACGCTTGTGATGTAAGACAATCCTGACATGTCCCATTTTTAGAACGTGCGCGAACGTCGTTGAGGAGGTAGAGAAGGAAATGTTCGTCTTGCTTTTTACGTTGTTCTGGATCTTTTCGGAACCATTGTAAAGATCGCTGTAATACGTTTATTTAATTTAATTTAAATCTTTTGTGGAGGGAGAGTGACCGAGGTAATGTAGGTAAGGGTTGAGACGTACGGGAAGGTTGAGAAGCCATGGCCAAGATTCGACTAAGAATTTTCCAGGAAGACTTGGGGAGAAGATGTAAGCGCCGGCCGGAGAACAGGCGAAGAGCCGATAATGAATAGCTTACTTCACGCTAAATGATAACATCACACAATCCCGGAATTAGTGTTCCAATTTATATTATGCCATGTGGGAAGCAGTACCTTGTTAAATCTAACATAAAGTGTCAATATAAAGGATTCAGGAACGGGAACGTGGCAAAGAAAAAAAACTCACAGTCCATAGAAGCCATATTCTCCTTGACGACCCATTCGTCAACACTTTCGACTCGGCGGCCATATGTTACTGATGCGACTACACTTGCTGCGTATCTGTAAATGCGGAATAGTCATGTTCTAGATGGAAGAAGAAGGAGCATTTTTAGGGTCCTAAGTGACTTACCGCTTGATGTATCCATCAAAATTCTTCGGGTCGTCCATGATTTGTTTTAGAAGCACCTTTGACTCTAGTGATTGGATGCTATGGTATGCAGGCGCTTTGCGGACATGAAAACCATTATGCAGCATCTATAAAAAAAATAAACCCGATATTCGGAAAGAGAAAATCCTTTTGGGGGGAAAGGGTTGTTCATCATACCTTGCGCCATTGTTTCCACAAATCAGTCGAGTTTGGGAGCATCAGACCGCGTCGATTTTCGGAAAGAATTTCTGATCTAATGTTACAAGAGAAAAGGGTTTGAGTCATTCATCATACGTAAGAACGGTGGTGATAGATATCCAGCACCCACGCCATAACAAAACGAGGTCTGCTTGAATGAATTTCCGATCTCTTCTCAAGAAGGTCCCAGGCGTGTTGAGCCTTTCCGAGGACTACGCAGTTTGTGCATGTGTGTCAGAAGGTGGCGCAGAAAGAGATAATGAGTATGCTTACTGATTGTAGGTGTGCTCCCAAGCATTATGGACGATACGGGTCCTACGTTGTAAAAAAAATCAGAATTTTCAAATACTAGACAAAGGTAAAACAAACGCACCATATTCTTTATTCCACTCTTCGAATTTGATCCAAGGCTTAAACGAGGGTACTTGACCCCTATTCCCAATCCACGGCAATCCAAGTGGCCCCGGCGGCATCATCCGTCTCAACCGAAACCATTTCAAAACTTGAAACAAGACGCAAACTGCAGTCACTGTTACGAGAGTACCTGCTGTGACCATTGTTTCCGAAAGCTAAGCCGCCTCCAAGACAAGTCTCTCGATGGGATAGATAAGACCGTAGATCCGGAGTTTGGACGTCTAGGACTAGCCGAGTGTGTGTTTATATACGCTGTCTCTCTCTCACTTCGTGGCAATGATGGATTGGGATGTGAGAGTTTGTTGCCATTAAGCCTTCCTTGAGAGGGGCTCTGTGGACCCAAAGAAGCAGGCTTATTGGGACCGAGCTGATGAAGTTATCCCCGAACGGATCTGGACTTCCGGGCCTTTGGGGTCGTGCCACGGCGTTTGAGAGGTGCGTGCAACCGCTGTAGTGCTGAAAGCAGGTGACTAGATGATTCCTGGGGTTATGTTGTGGCCGTGATGCGTATATGAGTCCAACGATCATGATGATGCCATCACTTTTGTGTGCTGATGCGCTGATGATACGAATCAGGGTCGTTTTGAGGCTTGATTCTTCCTTTCCCTCTGGACCTGATTCTTGGAAAACAGTTTACTATGACTTCTGGAACTGAAAAGGACATACACATCCGAGAACTAGATTCTACCTCTTCTGTTACTGATACACCACGTGTCAAACCGGTGCCAAAGTCGGGAAAGATACCAGTGCCTTTTGAGTATGCGTCAAGTGATGATGGTACGGACGAGAATCTGCTCATTCTTCTTCATGGTTTAGGTGCGTCTCTCGTTGACCTCGTTCAACGTCTTGTTGTCTTCAACTTATGATTCAGGAGATACGCATACTCCGTTTGCGAGACTTGGAAAACAGCTCAAGTTGCCGCAAACAGCTACACTTGCCCTTCGTGCACCTGAGCAGTAGGTACTACTTTCTTCCACGCCACCTACGTCGTCTGTCACCCTGTCCCTGATTGAACCATCGCTTCTTAGGATACCGTATTTATACGAAGAGGCCTACCAATGGTATGAATCTTTCGATCCCCTCGGCGATCTATTACCCAACCCAAATCCAACTCCTGCAATTGAACTGCTAGAGAAGATCGTGATATACTTGACGACGGAATGCCAGTGGCCTTTGAACAGGATTCATTGGTTTGGGTTCGCCCAGGGAGGTAGTGTCGTTGTTGAATTTGGGCTTTGGTGGTGGAAGGAGAAACAACTCTTGGCTTCCAAGAAAGGGTCAACGTCTACTTCGTCGACGGACGCGATAGGTGTAACGACGTCGTTTGGCTCGATCGTCACGATTGCCGGACCATTACTTTCATACCCTTCGGCACTTTCATCATTATCGCCGACACCTATCCTCGTAGTATCCCGCCCAAAACCATCAGAACTTTCATTGATGCCAAGCGATCATGCAGCTTTTGAGAAAGGGTACCACATGGTGCAAGAACAGCAGTATCAGATCGCAAAGGGAGGTATGCCGGTGGGTAAGGTGGAATGGGAACCGGTGATGAAATTTTGGAGTGAGAGGTTGGAGAGGAGGGTAGGGGGTGATGGATTATACGAATTTTTGAGTGGATTTTCGTAACTAGAGATGTTCCGGAATCACACTTATCGGGTACGGTATAATGAGTGTTATATTTAGAACACGGTCCATTGTTTGATGGAACCTCGCGAGGAGTTTTAAGCGTGCGCCTGTCTGATGCCTCGATTTGAGCCAAAAGAAAGAGGGACTCTTCTGAGGTGACAGTTATTAACGACAGTCGGCATGGATTTAGAAGCACGATATGGAAGCTTTTTTGAGGGCGCACTTCGTTGGGGGATGTGCAGTTCTTTTGGTCGGCGGGGAAACGGGGACACGGGGACGAGATGCTTATATATGTCTGTAGCAGGTGTTTTTACCCGAGTGGGTACATCAAATGTTTCAATACCGGAGTCATTATTCTGTGTGTGGGAGGAAATTTGGCTGGAGGCATCAGCCTGTGAGAGTCAGCATATGTACTATATAATAGGGTTGGAATTTTTCCGAGGTATCGATCGTTGAGTGAAACAAATTTCGGGCACATATCGCATATGGATGGACATACATACGAACCTTTTTCGTGCACTCCAATACCAAGCCGACACTTACGTCAAATTTGCCACTTTTCGGAATATGTATGTAAGGTCGTCCAGGTTATGGCTTCGGTAGATGTTTGAGCAGGGGTGGGTAAGCGTTCTGTATGAGTTTCTAGACCTCGGCTTCGATTGATGGCGTGGCTTGTCGGAAGGTGGATGCTCGAGTGAGTTGGTGGGTCGGGTTGACGAAATTATGGGCTGGGCAGATAATCAAGTGACAGATGCGGGATATCCCTGGGAGATTTCAAATTTAGCCAGGTATGGCAGCGTGTTCGCGGTGGCAAACTGGGAACCGAAAGTGGTGCGTGCGGGATAACTTGAGGGAGATAAGCGATGGGGCTATATCGATGCGAAGGGCCCATTGGTTTTAAGAATGTGGTTCGAAGTTCTGGACTGGGGGCACACGCTGCAATGTATATACGGAATATGAAGAGATCGGGATCACGGCACGATCATCTGTGTTTGAGCGCTACACGGGTCTCGGGTCTCTGAAGTTTTGTATTCGTTGGGGGAACTAGGAATCCGGAACTGCTGTGACTTGACATTTCGGGGATGGGGCGTCCTGATATGGAAAGTTGATGTTGTAGAGTGTAGAGGTGTGTTTGGCTTGGTGAGCTAGCCAGTCAGTCAGGGTCGGATATTTTATCTGGGGCGAGCGAGACGGAAAATCGCGGACCACGAGACAGTGGGGGGAGGCGTCGCGGGGAGAGCAAAGGCGGAAGGAGGGCCATAGGAGGGGGTGACAGGCGTGAGTGGAGGCTGGGACGGGCATACCAGTACGGCAGAGCAGAGATGATTCTTACGGTGATGGGACAAGGGGGCACAGGGGCTTGGTGATGGCGTCACTTGGGCCCACGGGATTATCGCTGATATGTTCTGTGTATATAGGCTGGGATGGCATCTAAATAGACGAGACTTGACATGGGGCAGCCAGCTCTTTCCTCCGCTCCACCATGACCGTGGACCGGCATCGGGAAGCACGCGGGCGAGGCTGGGCCGGGCGCGGGCACGGGAGGGGGGGAGGGACGGGGACGAGAGGGGAGGCAGAGATCTGGATCTAGATCTGGGCCGTAGCAGCGGTTGGCAGAGAACGGGCAAATTGAGTTGTGCGTCAGAGGAGAGAGAGCCTCGCTGGGTTCTCCCCCGGCCAGAAGACGCGCCCCCGCCTCCCCGCCCCTCCCGCCCCCAGTCCCGCCGTCCGCTGGCCGCGCGCGGGCTGGGCGTGCGATTGTGACGCGTGACAGTTGGGGAGGGGGTGTGACTCGTGCTGAGGTGTACACCTTACTAACAGCGTTACAGCGGTGGCCTGCGTAGTAGCTGAGAGCTTGCGACAATCGATCCACGCTGTGTCGATTTTCTGTTTCCCGATCCCCGCCCCCCTCTTCTCCCCTCCCCTCCCGCCCCCGAGCCCACCCATCGCCCGCCTTCCCGCCGTTTTTTCGCCTCCGCCCCGGCCTCTCCCACACTCCTCCTCCTGCCCCTCCCTCGCCCCCGCCTCTCCCGCCCCCGTCCGAAGGTGTGTCCTCCTCCCGTTCCGTCCCTCCGTCCCTCCGGCCCTGTCCTCCGCCCCCCGTCCCCGTCCTCCGCCCCGTGCTCATCCTCCCCTCCCGCAGCACCCGGCCAGCAGCTCCCTCCCCAGCGCTCCCCCAGCACTGCCCTCCACTGCGACCGCCTCCTCCTTGTATAACGCGTTCAGACGCTCTCTAGGTCAGTCTTCCGCTCCCTTCTCCCCAAGACACGTGTATGCCCCCCTATGGCGCGTGCACGACTCAACGGGCTCTTCACAGGCTCCGTACTCTCGTCGATAGACCCAACTACCACTTTAGTCTGTGCGTATCTTTTGCGTCGTGCCAGTTCTCTCCGCTCATGGTTGTATTCAGGACAACTACGTTCGTTTTGTTCCCTTACTTGGGCCGACCCGTTTTGCTCAACTGCCGCTAGTTCCATCCAAAAACAATGAGCAATCCCAATTTATATGCCTCACAGTCCTTTGGGCCCGGTTCGAATACCAGTGCCGCTGGTATCAATCCGGCCATGCTCGCAGCTGGCTTTTCAAATGGCCCCGTTGGCCCCCAGCAACAGCAGCAGCAACCCAAGTTTCCTCCGAACGCTTTCAGTGGCGCCGTCAATCCTGCTCAGCTAATGGGAGCTACTGGAGGCGGCGGTGGAGGCGGCCTTGCCATGGGCATGAATCTTAATATGAACGCTATGAACTCCGGCATGAACCCCACTCAACTAATTCAGCAACAGCAGCAGCAGCAGCAGCACCATGGCATGATGAACGGGTCCATGGGCGGTCTGGGTGGTGGTATGAACATGAATATGATGTCCATGAATAACCCAATGAACATGTCCGCGATGGGAGGCCCTGGTGGAATAAACCCCGCTGCGTTGTCCCAAGCTGGAAATTTCGGGTTCAATCCTATGGCCCAATCACAGCAGCAGCATCCTTCCCTACATCAGGGTTCCCCACCGCAGGCGCAACAGCAGTCGCAGCCGCCATTGACGCCTCAGCAACAAATGATGCTTGGCGCCCTCAATATGACGCGTGAACAATTTCTATCGCTCAGTCAACAAGAACGACAACAAGCTTGGATGACATTGCTGGGGCAACCTTTGGGCTCAGATCCACCGTCTGGCGCGCCGCAGCAACAACAACAGATGATGCCTCCCCCCGCTCCTCCACAATCCCAAGGTGGCTCAATAAGCGATCCTGGCCGCCCATCGACTTCTCAAGGTCATAATCGACCTCCTACTGCTCAAGGTCATCACCGCCCCCCTAACGTCCAAGTTTTACCACGGCCCCCAACCGCTCAGGGAATGCAGATACATAGACCCCCCACGGCTCAAGGCGTGCAAAGGCCACCTACCGCTTCCGGTCATCGTGGTCCTGGCCCCGGCTCAACGCCACATACTCCCAATGCCGCAAGCATGGCGACAGGGATGGGGCCAATGCAGCTTCGACCCTCTACGGCTCAAGACCAGCGGCTAGTACCTGGCGCCCAACAAACGCGTCCGTCCACTGCCCAAGGGATGCCCCAAACTCCCAACAACCCCAACGCGCATGCCGCATCCGGAAATCGGCCCCATAACGCTCAGCCTGGTGTCGGGCAGCAACTCTCGAGGCCTGGAACTGCAATGAGCCACAGATCTCCCACAAGTGCTAATGGAAGTGCTAGCGCCCAAAGTCCAGGTGCTCGTCCCCCGAGTCGTGCAGGAGAACAAGTATGTTTTGTTCTCAAACCTGTTTTCGATGTTTGTTACTTACTTGAATTGGGATAGACATTCAATATGAACGGATATCCTAAACCGCCTCAGCAACAACAAATGCCGCAGCAGTCACAACCCAATCCTTATCCCTCCACTCCCCAACAACCTCAGACTCCCTTCGTCCAAAAACCGCAAATGCCACAGGGGCATCAAGCACAGTTCGGTTTCTCCCACATGAACCCTCCCGCCACGCCTCAAAATCAGGCTGCAATGCAAGCAAATATGATGAACCAACAAACTCCACAATCGCAGCAGCAAATGATGCAGGCCACTTCGCCGTTCAATACGAACTTTCCTGGTGGAGGTATGCAAGGATCACCTCCACCCATGTCCATACCTGGTTCCCCTTATCGTGGCGCAAAGAGAAAAATGGACTCACCACATTTGGGCGGTACTACACCTGTTATGAGCCCTATGGGCCCGCCCTCTATGATGCCCAGTCGCATGTCCATTTCGGGCTCGTCTACCGATTTTTCTGCCGGTGGCGGAATGAATGGACTACCAGGTACTCCGACTGCGCCTGTTCATCAACGTCAGAGTCAATCGCCTCGTCCGTCAAATCCGAATGAGATGATGAACTCGAATGTCAATTTCAATGCTGCAGCGATGGGCATGAACGCAGCTCCTGGTCAAGGACCTCCGCAAACACCGGTCAGGCAGGGAAGCATGATGGGTGGAGGTACCCCAGGTATAGGCATGGGTAATACTTCCCCCATGGCTCAAATGCTCGCCCAACAGCAACAACAACATCAGCAACAAGTAAGGCAGCAGTCATTGCCGCCGGGTGCTTCGCCTATGTCGAAGGAATCTGTGTCAGCAAATATGGGTGGTATGAGAACGAGCGTCCCGCCTGCTATACCTGGACCGAACGTTACCGGTCCTATTGCCAGGGCTTCCAGTACCGCCTCTGTAACACCCGTTCCCGGACCTCCTGCTTCTGGTGTTCCCCCGTCTACTGCGCCGGGCGGAAATACTTTATCGGCATCCGACAGTGTGAACTCGAATGCCTCTACATCCTCCGTGCCCGGTCAAATGCCGCCATTACCCACGAATGTCCAACTTAATCCTGCCATAACGCAAATCACGAATGTCCCTCTTATTGATAGCTTGAAGCTGATTCCGGATATTCCGGATGAGCAAATGGTCGAAATCAAGGGATGGTTGAAGACGGACAAAGAATATGAAGTCGTGATGAGGAAGATGAAAGAGAGGATGGCGGCTGAGATGAGGGGGTTGTTTGGCGGTGCTATGTGGTGGGAGAAGGCAGCTCCCGATGTTGATGTGAACAGATGGAAAAGAGGGCGAGAAAGTTTTGATGTGAGATATCCATTAAGGCACGGAAAGGAGAAAGAAGGAAGGGAAAGGAGGAAACGACAACGAGAGGGGCTGAGATTGTATGTTCGGCTTTTTATACATCTTTCACATGGTGTTGACTAACGTTACCTTTTTCGTGGCAGGCCAAGAAAGTTGGATCCGGAAGAAAGTGAGCGTCCGGAACAATTAGTGCCGATTCGGCTGGAGTTTGATGTTGAACATCATAAAATGAGAGATACGTTTGTTTGGAATTTGAATGGTGCGAAACTATCATGTTTATGGGTTAGGTCCGTTCCGTCAGGAGTTTTGACTCACTTGTGTAATTTTTCCATTTTGTAGATCCGGTTGTGACACCCGAAACGTTTGCGCAATCCATTGTGGACGATTATGCTCTCAATCCGAGCTACCACTCTGTTATTGTCAAGCAGATTCAGGAACAATTGGGCGATTACAAAGCCCATTCGCTTAGCTATGACCAGGATTCTGGAGAACTGGTGGTTGATTTGACAAGCGAGACCCCGGTCATTCAGGGTACGTTGGATGATGTGCAAGGGAAGTGGTGGGAGGCGTGGAGGAAACGTATGAGGATGGAGGGTCGTGCCGGTGTCGGTGGCTCACGTTCTCGGAGGATAAAGAAGAAACGGAAGTTGAATGAAGCGAGTCCCCTTTTAAGTGCCATGACAGGTTCTGGGGTGAAGGTAGAGGAAGATGAAAAGAATGTCGTAATGCATGATGTGACGATGGAAGTTGAGGAGTTTGGGAAGCCAATGGCAATCGATGAGATTAAGCTGGATGAAGAATTGATGCACGAGGAGATGAGGATTTTGATCAAGGTGCGTCTGAACGATTGTTCGATGATGTGTGATACTGACGTCTGTATGATGATGTTTGCCTAGTTGGATGTCATCGTTGGTGCTATGAAGCTTGAGGATCAGTTTGAATGGGATCTTGAGAATGAAATGGTAACACCCGAAGAGTTTTCGGAAGTGTATGCGCAGGATTTGGGTCTCGGGGGCGAATTCAAGTAAGGTTCTGTTCATTTAATTAAGTTGGGTAGATTAATGACGGTTTGCCCGTTAGGACTGCCATTGCGCACAGCATTCGGGAACAGATTCAAATGTACCAAAAGTCGTTGTTCCTCGTTGGGCATCCCTCAGATGGCACACCGATTCAAGATGAAGAACTCAGGCAGGCCTTCTTGCCTAGCCTCGCGACAGGTGCACGACCCATGGACCAAGTACAGGCTTACACGCCACTGCTTAATTCAGTCAGTGATAGTGATATTGAGCGAAACGAAAAGGAAAGGGAGAAGGAAATGACCAAGAGGAGAAAGCGGAATCAACGCGGCCGTCGTGGGATCGTTATCCCCGATCGCGAGCCCATCAGAACATATAGAACACCGGCAGTTGGGTTTCCTGAACTTGATCCTGCGACGCTGGCTCTTGCGGCTGCTGCAAATGCTTCTGGTTCTCGTAGAGCTGCAGCTGCGGCCGCTTCGCTTACTATCGCGAACATGGTTGCTTCAGAGAACGGTACCGCCTTTATACCGGCTCCGACACCTATGCCCTCGGCACCTATACCGCAACCGAAAGAAAAGAAACCGAAAGGGTTGTTCAAGGCACCTTCGTTACCTAATTCTGTTTTGCGTCAGAGAGCTCAGGTTGCTGCACCGACACCGTCAACGGCAGCTGACGTCAGTAAATTGCCGGCACCGCTAGAAAACGACCCGCCTCCTGCTATACCGCCGCCGCCGCCCCCACCTGAACCCAAAATGAAATATGTGCCGAAGAAGTCGCAGAAAGAGTTGGAGAGGGAGGCGAAAGAAAAGGAATTTGTGGATGGACAGCATCCCAATTTCATTAATGGGGTTTGGCATTGTTCGAATTGTGGTTGTCCTGAGAGTATTGCTATAGGACGGAGAAAGGGACCGTTGGGGGATAAATCACAATGTGGTACATGCGGTGAGTTGGATTGAGTTTTTTTTCGTGTTTCTTAGTTGAAATGATTCTGATTGGCTGATTGATTGTTGCGTAGGTAAATTCTGGCATCGACACCGTAGGCCTAGACCAGTGGAATACAACCCTGATCCTGAATTTCATATGCGGAAGGAAGGAGATACGAAGAATGCGAGTAAAAAGAAGAGTGGTACACAGAGAGGACAGGGTGCTGCGGCGACTTCAACTCCTATGGATGTGTCTGCGCCTGCTACGCCAGCTAAGAATGGTGACATTGATTCCCGTCGTTCGCCTTCCCCGGGCAGGGACGATGACGATAGAGCTATATCCCCTGTTTCCACTGCTTCAAGTGCATCAGAGCCACCACTTGCGCAAAAAATCAAGCTTAACGGAGTGGCACACAAGTCCGGTACTCCCCGAGCTTCTACTGGCCCAAAGAGTTCGGGAAAACCCACTACGCCGTCTCTGGGAGAGAAGAAGTTTATTACGCCGAAAGTAAAGGCTGAAAATGGGCATGATGCATCGGCGAACATGCCTGCTCCTCATTCGCCTTCGATAAGTATGGTAAGTGGGTATCGTTGTTCAGGTCTTTGGGGCGTGGTAGCTGAAATCGTGATTTACCTTTAGATTCCGTCGCAACTTCCTCCCTGGTTGTCTGCCGCTCTCCAGAACATGAGGAGTAGATACCCTGATGATAGATTCGAGGCGATACTTAGGAGGACTACTGGGAATCCACCTGATTGGCGTATCAGGTGTCTTGACTGTCCTGGCAAAGTGAGTGGTTTATGAATCTTTTTAGAGAATTTCTGCTGATGTTTGTGCTGCAGCTGTATACGCCTGGACCTGGGGAGTCTTTGTCCAACTACGAGGTGCATCTGAGGAACAGACAGCACCGTCAACGAGTAAATGAACGGCTAAATGTTAGCCCGCCGCAAAAATCTTCATAACTGCTTTCGCTCAAAGGACCTATTGGATTGCCTTGTTTGTTCGTTTTCTACTAGTTATTTTTTTTAAAAGCTACTCTTTTAAATTCGTTGGGTTGGTTTCTTTTTTTTCTTACTGCTGTTTGTTTTATACTGTTAAAGCTCTTTGTATTGTTATACGGTCTTGAGATCTGTAATTACAGCTATCCCCCTCTGGAGCATCTCATCTTTTTTATATACGAAGTGATGGATGTGGTTAGGAAATGATTAATTGTTCTTTTTGGGAGCGTTAGTTTGGTAGGGAGGATTGAATACTCGATGGTCGTATAGACTTTTCGTTTCGTGCCGGTATTGTTTGGATGACGAGATACAACAACAGTATAGTGTGTGTAAGCGGTGCCACTGAGAATGTTGTAGTGGCGTCACTGTCAGGTACCGATCAAATTACAAACTGAGTAAGTACGATGAAGTCACCGACTTGCGCTTAACCTACGACCTACACCTCATCATTTGTTTTTATCTTGTATATGCCGCAACCTCACAGGAATCTAAACCTTGTGGTCACCGGGGTTTCTATCAAGTCCGATCTTAAATTATAGATGCTGTTGTTCCTGGGATGTTCAGTCTGTCGGCCGAATTCACACGACAGTTACTTTCTATCATTTCCCCTCTCTCTTAACGTCTAACGCAAGTCTGCGGCCGTGATTTTCAAGCAGTCCTGTACCTGAATCCACACTATGTCGGCAACCCGAATGAAAGAAGTTCTTGTAGTTGGTTTTGGGGCTGTCGGTGCTTTGTGTACGTCGAGTAGTCCTTATCGGACCGGATTCCAAAGTATAGATAATGACCATCAATTTGCTTTGCAGATTCTTATATTCTTACGAAGAGCGGCTTGGCGCGCGTTACTGCCGTTGCACGCAGCAACTATGATGTTGTGAAATGTCAGTGACGTGGGCCATTGTTCTTCTATGGCTCTGCTCCTCACAGATGACTTGGCTAGCCAACGGGGTTGACTTCCATAGCCGAAAATATGGGGAGATTAAGGGTTGGAAACCGGATCATCGTATGCACTCGAGCAACCTGGATGTGTTGGCCTTCTTGAGCTAATACCTCGGAAATGCAGTGGTCCATTCTTTGATCGATGCTACTGATAGGCCTTATTCATACGTTTTCGTGACGACGAAGGCTATCCCGGAGGTGGCCACGACAGCTGATCTTCTCAGACCGCTTCTATCTAAGCCATACGCTGATCGCTACCCTCAGCCGACTTACGTTTTGGTGCAAAATGGATTGAATGTGGAAAGGGATCTTTATAATGCTCTCGTTGAGCTTGACAGGGGAGCGCCGAGTATCATCAGCACAAGCCTCTACGTAGGAGCGAATCTCTTGGCTCCGAATGTTGTTGAACATAACCATTTTGTAGGTTCTATACGACTTGAAACTTCCTGTCATCCTGATGTATTATACCCCTGTAGGACAGACTCACCCTCGGAGTCTACCGTCACAAAGACTATACTACGAAAACGAATTCAGTTCAGGAAGCTGCGCTTCTTCAAGATATCGGTAATGTTCTAGAGACAGGAGGTACAACGGTCACGATCGTGCCAGAAATCCAGCTATTCAAATTTATCAAGAATTTCTGGAATGTGGCATTTTCTTCGGTGTCCACCCTTACGGGGTAAGACTTGTCGTATTCTGAGGTCAGGTGGACAACTCACTCGAATGTTCTAGATATCGTCTTCCAGCACTTTGGCGACCTCCGCCATCAGATGCATCGGTTCAATACGAACCTTTCGTATCTCCCGTAACTGCGCAGTTGATCGAAGAGTATACATTACCGTCGATTAAGGCGACGTTGGATGAGCTCGTTGTGCTAGGTCCGTGGTGTAATCACCCCCTTTGAGTTATCTCCATTATCTCAACGTCCACATGAAAAGGTCACGCAATGGGGTTCCCTGATTCCAAGGAAGGTATACCTACTTCTCTACCCGATGATCAGCTGGCGTCAGTCAAAGCTTTGCATGTTGACCCTGCCAGCACTCACACGCCAAGTATGCTGCTGGATGCTCAGCGTGGTCAACCAATCGAAGTAGAAGTTATCTTTGGTGAGGTCGTTCGACTCGCACGAGAATATAGAGTACCTATCCCTGTGAGTTGATCGTTGCACACGTCCAGGTGGAAGGAGTCTTATCTATTCGACTCAAAGCGTATCGAAACGTTGTACGGCCAACTTTTGGTGATCCAAAATCAGATACTCAGGAAAAAGGATGCCACTAGGCTCTGACGTCGTGCCGGTTGTGTCATTGATCTTTTGTTTCATGATTGCTTTGTGTTACTTCTGGCCAACAACGTGTTCTTTACCGAGTTTAGGTGCTTGAGCTATAGCTAGATTTTGCCTGCATATTTGCTCGTGTTTGTTATCTTCGAGTATATATTTGAATCCACAAAGCAGATGCTGTTTGCACCCCCCCACGTTTCCCCCGCCTTGATACCCTCCTTAAATTAGCGCTTACGCATCGTGGGAGGCATACTACCGAGTAACGCCGTCCAACTACTTTACCATTCCACGAGCCTTTCGATCCTCTGCATTTCTTGAGATACCGCCACAATTTCCATTCGGGGTAAATGATGCGTGGGCGCGGAACGAATGATAGAGGTCGCGGCGGCTCGCGAGGTTCGCAATCTAACCCTTCTGGAAGGGGCCGCGGTAGAGGCCGTGGTGGTGGTGTCCCGGCTGGGTATATTTCATCTCCTCGCATTCCGGCTTTTATTGACATCCTCGAACTATATCCTAGAATTTATTCCCCGTCCAACCGCCCTATTGTGATTGATGCTCGGCTGCGTGACGGTTCTCAGAAACAGGTTATGGCAGATCTGAAGGGCCACCCAATCAATGAGAATGGTCTTCCCTTACGCTCTGAACTTGGCACGAAGGGAAGAGAAGTCGCTTTAAGGACCAATTTTTTCGCCATGAACATCCCTAAAGGTCCATTTTATGAGTACGAGATCGTAATCACGCCCAGCGTTACCATTAAACGGGTCAGAAAGCGCATTTTCGAACTCGCGGAGGATACAGAAATCTGGAAGAAGCTTCTGGCAGGTTCCGTCGCCCACGATCATTCGGCAAAGCTTGTGGCTTCAAAATTACTGCCTCAGCCTTTGTCGTTTGACGTCCCCTTCTATGATGAGGACGAGGATCCACCTGCCAAAGGCTCTGCACCACGCAAAACGTTCACCCTTACCGTAAATTTTACGAAGGAGCTCGAGACTGAGAGCTTGCAAAAGTCAGTGATATGCAAATCGACACTTCTTTACTAACATTCCGACTTTTATAGATTTATCGCAGGAGACCCTCAATACTGCGCACATGACATTATGCCCATTATTTCGGCTTTTAACCTCATCCTCGCTGCCTGGCCCACTCGTTCTGGAGCCGGAGGAGTAATGGTCGGACGCAACAAATTTTTCATGCCTAACTCCAGCGTTTCTATGCCTCTCGGAGGAGGTCTGGAGGCCGTCCGAGGCTTCTACTCCTCAGTTCGGACCGCCCATAAGGCGCTCATGGTCAATGTGAATGGTAAGTATATTGACAATATGTAATTTGTGAAAATTCATCATACTCCCCTTTAGTTTGTACGACTGCATTCTACAAGTCTGGAAACCTAGCACCCGCTCTGATCGAATTTCTGAAAATGAACTCTCGTGCTACAGCTTTCGTTAAAGGACTTCGCGTAAAAGCTACTCATTTAGGATATCGCAAAACGATCAAGGAGGCTACCGAATACACTGCTAAAACTTATGTTTTCAAGACTGAAGAGTTCGGTGAAATTTCTGTTGAAGGCTACTTTCTCAAGAGTACGTATAGACTCTTGGTCGGTATACACCATAATTGACTTTCCTCATCAGAATACAAGATAAAACTCCAACATCCAAACCTTCCACTTGTCGACGTGGGAGGTCAAAAGGTTAATTACCTTCCTGCGGAACTCTGCGAAATTCTTCCCAATCAGCCATATCGCGGAAAGCTTCTGGACGAGCACACAGCTACTATGATTCGCTATGCGGCTCAACCTCCCAACGCGAATGCACAGGCCATCGAAAATCAGGGACTCAAGGAACTAGGATTCACTCAAAATGTTCCTACTCTGAATGCTTTTGGTGTTGGTATCTCACAAGCGATGGCTACCGTCCCTGGTCGTGTCGTTCCTCCTCCGAAGATCAGGTATAAGGGGGAGAGAGAGCTTGATGGTCGATCTTTCCGAAGTGATAAAGCGAGTTGGAATCTCAAGGAGGTCAAATTCGTGAGAGGTGCAACTTTGACAAATTGGGCCGTTCTTCTCATTAGTGATGGTGGTCGTGCGGAGTTCGATGGGGCTTCTGATCCCGAGTTGCGCAATGCCCTCAAGGGTTTTGTTGATGTATGCGGCAAAAGTGGATTGAATATTACGTCGCTGCCGACCATTGCAGAAGCTCCCTCCCTCCGTATGATAGGACTGATCCTGGGAGGGCAAAGGCTATCAGCAACATTCGCTCTATGCTACCCAGAATGTTTAAACAGAAGCCGCAGCTTATTTTTATCATCCTACCCAACACCGACAAACACATATATTCAGGGCTGAAGCGCCTCTTTGATGTGACTCTTGACCTCCGTATGTTTCAGTGCGTAAATCTTGCATCCTTTACTGACTAACCCAATCATAGCAAACGTTTGCGCTCTAGCGGAGAGGCTCAGGAATGGTGGGGATTCAAGTCCTTTGGTGTCAACAGACAGTCTCATCTTATTGCAGGCGGGCCCCAGTACTATTCGAACGTCAGCTTAAAATTTAACATGAAGCTCGGCGGCATCAAGTGAGTGTCGCCAGGGATACCTTATCCAGATCATTCATTGTTTCTCCAGCCATGTTCTCGATAAAACTAGTGTCACATGGCTTGGTGAAATGCCAACGATGGTAGTCGGCATCGATGTTACTCATCCTGGCCTCGCGGCGGTGAAGGGAACCCCTTCAATTGCAGCTGTTGTTGCTAGCGTCGACCGTGATTGCATACAATTTCCCGCTAGCTTACGAAGGCAAGAGCCGCGGAAGGAGGTATGTAGGGCCTTTGAAGTGTCATTGCACTGTCTGAAATTTTCAGATGGTAACAGACCTCAAGGATATGATGATCGAGAGGCTGAAAGCCTTCCAGCTGAAGAGTACTAAATACCCCCAACGCATTCTCGTTTACCGTGATGGCGTTTCTGAGGTAAATACAAACAACTCTAACTTAAAGATTCCAACCAACTTGCTGTTTCAGGGTCAGTTTGCTTCCGTCGTAGAGCAGGAGCTTCCCGCTATCAGAGCTGCATGCGATGCAGTCAATATAAAGCCGCGTCCGAAGTTGACTATCGTCGTTTGCGTACGAGTCCTTTCCCCGAACTCTCGTCCATGTAATGTACTAATCGGTCTTTAGGCTAAGCGCCACCATACTCGATTCTTCCCAACCAGCGATAGAGATGTCGATGACAAGTACAATCCTTTGCCTGGCACTATAGTTGATCAAGGTGTCACTACGGTTTACAACTTTGACTTCTACCTCCAAGGTATTTATGTTTAGCTTCTAACAATTGAACTATTTTTGACAGCAGGATACCCCAGCTCATGGAAGCCTTCAGGGTTCGAGCAAGCCTACCCATTACTTTGTCATCCACGATGAGATCGGGTTCACCCCGGACAAGTTACAGGCTTTGACAAATAGTATCAGCTACATGTTTGCCCGTGCTACTAAAGCAGTTAGTCTCGTCTCCCCAGCATACTATGCTGACCTCGCATGTGAGCGTGGACGGTGTTACTTACACGAAATGCTACATGGTATTCGAAACGGCCCTGTCGACGAAGAAAAAGCTTGGAAAGATGCTGCCACCTATTGGGGGAATGGACCGACCGGAAACGTCATGAAGAACATAATGTTTTATTTGTAACATGTTGTTTCGTATTTGAGTTATACTAACATCTATATGTACATCTGAAACCGTCTTTTTGTATTGTATCTCGCCGTTATGTTGTTGCTACCAGTTATGTTTGATTGAAATTAACTAAATGTAGTGGTATACGTATCAAACTCGTTGTAAATCGCAATCTGGCGTGAATTCAACTATCTCTTCCTATCTTCCAGTGTGCTTCCGGATTAGTTCGTGTTTATGTAATCTATTATTCGCCAGGGTGTTCTAGAGCCCTCGCAAAGCTCTGGGTTCTCTAGGGGGATCACGTTTCTCCATGTGAAGGCGTCGGAGATGCCTGGGTTCTTGAGGAGGCTCCTGGTTCTTGACTTCAAGATTTATGTCGAGCGAAACTCTACGAGTGCAGGGCAGTTCATTTGTAAGGCATTTGCCCTTGGAAGGTCCAACATATGTTTGATTGGTCGTATCTGATAATGGTGCGAATTTTTCCAACTTTTCCTGCTCCAGTTTCCCAACGCTATCTTCGGATATGCTTTGTTCTTTCAATCGAAAATATAAGTATACTACAGGGATGATGGGCTTATTGAATGCTGCCATACCTTTTACTGAGAGAGGTGGTGACCAACTGGATGACTTTGTATCATTACTAAACACAATTTTAATCGATTTCGATATAGGTTTGGACCGAGTCGAGTGCGCTTCGAATACTTGTGATCGTTTCGGTTGGGTAGACTTGGGATTAACCAGCGTAGGTTTCGAGGTCCCGGAATCTGAAGGTTCGACAGGATGCGTCTCGTTTGGAGAATTTGAGTTGACCTGTTGTTCATCATCATCATCATTACCATCGTCGTCAGATTCGTCCAGGTCAATTATCAGTCGGAGATTATCTGTAGTATGACGGAATGGAGCTATTTTTTTGGTCCCAATGACCATTTCAGCGAAACGAGCCTCGAGGTCCTCTACTTGAAATGCAGGAATAATATCAAGGTAGTCTTCGATGCTTTCAGGATTCAGGATAGTTGATGTTTGAATGTCCTTTGCATCGTAGGGAAGGCTAGGTATAAAGCTACGCGTAATCAATGCTCCTGACATCGTGAAATTTTAAGTTGTGAATGACGAACCTGGGGTCTTTTATGAGGATGCCATGAGCGTAAGTGACAAGAGGCGTGAAGAACATGTCCCCCCATTTCATAGCCTCCCTAGCATCTTCAAAGTAGAACCAACCGACCACAGCATAAAAGACTTGTGTAAGTTTGCTCCGAAAGCTTTGCTCATGGTCTTTCTTCTTGGAGGTCGCTAATCGTGGGGATTCGAGTTGTTGCTTGAAGATAGAATAATCAGAGTCCCCTGGGTCAAAGAATGTATCAAGTTGAAGAGCCAAAGCCAAGAGTCCGAGAGTCCAGGAGCTAGTAATCAGAACTGTGATACTCTTGAAGGATCATCAGGCTCAGGATGCCAAGAAGGGGGGATGTTCATACAGAGATGAGGTGAGGCGCCTTGAGATAAGCTTTTCGGTTCTCGGGATATTCTGACATAAAAACGCGGCATATCCAAAACTTGACGAGATGAGTACCAATGTCGACTACGTTCCGGTCGTTTCCGATGTCGCCTTTAGGTCCAAAAACAAATTTAAGGCCTTGAGGAAGTGGGAAGAGGGCAGGTCGGGCCATGATCTCGAAGTCTTCAGCTCTAGGTTCGATATAGTCGAAGAGCTTTTGATGGTGCTCAACTTTATGCAAGAGCCTATGCGAAACGTAGACACCTTGTATCAGCAACCTTTGAGGTTTGTCGAGATGATCCTCCATGGCTTTTTCAATGAGGGGCTTTAACAGTATTTCGAGCCAATCTTTCGTGAGAGTCCAACCATGCTCTTCGAAGACAGCGCCAACATAGGCTTCGAAAAGGTTTGCAAGTGCCTTGGGAGGGCTTACGTTGTATCGAGGACTGTAGTTACTGACGCTTTCAAAGTCGGCGTCATCCAAGCGAGCCTTCTTATAAAGTCCTAGCTGGAAAGCCAATCGCCCGAGAGTATCGTTAGTGGTGACGACTCTACTAACATCCTAGACGGGAGATATCTTCTTATTCAGGAATCACTTGTGTTGTACAGTTGTAAGTTACTCACCACTTGTTGGTCTGGACAAATGCTCCCATTTGCTACCACAAGTGTACATACAAGATTGACGATTCGGTCTCCTACGAATTCCAGTAAATCATTGTTGGCCTCCGCACCAAGTCTGCTATTGCGAGCTTGCTCCAGAAGCGTTTCGGGGAGTTCAGGCAGAGACCGTGACGCTCGTGTCCAGTTGTCGCAATCGCTCAAGTATGAAAATAGCCTAGGAAAATGGCGAGAACGGAATGGGGAATGCTTCATGAAAATGTCGGCTGCTGGAAACGCAAAGTCAAAGAAAAGTAGCCTGACAATTTGTTTGATTACCTCATTATCGTATGCGACCCTGGAAGGACTAGCGGGACCATTTTGCTGGTCCTAAGTTGTGACCTTACGGCCAGGCTGGAGTCTGGAAATAAGCTATTCCACTTTTAGGGATCCCATGTACCCACCAAAAAGGAAATTTCCCAGGGAGTACATGGGTTACCCAATAATGGAAATTGTCAGTCCGGTATACCCCCTTTTTGCAAGGCTGGCCCCTGCTGGGCATGAATATGATTGTGTCTTCATGGAGTTTGCTTGAGATGGCGCAGAAAGAAAGCAACTTTTCCCCAAATTTGGTGCACTCTTCTCGAGCGACATCCACGATATTTGTTTTGTCGCTCTGATACAATCAAACATTATTTACTACAGCAAACTAAATCACATGCGGAGTCATCAACGAGATGCAACCTCACAATTATTCAAATTCACGACAATTAAACACGACTCGTAACGCCGTCCTTCACAGCCAGCCAGGAGGGACGACTTTGTAAGTCATTGAACCACTTTGCTACATGTGGCCTTTCCTGGATAAAGTCAACACCAGCTTTGGGAAGCATATAACCGTATGGGAGGTGGAAAAGATCCGCAAGGGTGACGGTCTGGTAAGTACATATTTCTGAAGATCAACAAGCAGATAAAAACGATAATAAAAGAAAATACTGACATCACCAGCAATATATCTCTGCTTTGATAAAATCTCGTCATAGGCATCAAGCTTTGCAGCAAGAGTAACCTTCAGCTCGTCAACTCTGGTTTGATTTGGTGTCAGACCATAACGTCTGAAATGATGTTAGTCATGTACATTCACCGGTAGGGAACACTCACGGTTTTATGACGACCTCATATACAAGAGGAGCCGCCAAAGCATCAAAATTGCTGGTCTCCACAGATACTCCTTGCTCAAACAGAGCGCGCTGGCGAACATCAGAGGGAACAAGCTTGGTTCCCTGACTAGGGTACTTGTCCTCAAGGTAGCGGCAAATAGCACGACTCTCATAGAGAACAAACCCATCGTCCTCCTACAATCCACAATTAATCAGACCATTGGCTTGCTCACAGAGGGGCCAATAATGAGCCACTTACAATGTAGGGGACCTGTCCAAATGGCTGCTTGGCCTTGAATTCGGGAACCTTCTGTTCGGCCTTCGCCAGGTCTACTGGATAAAATTCAAAGGGAACATTCTTTTCATGGAATACTGCTGCAACTCGCTTAGTACAAGTTGAACCAGGATTGCCAAAGAGTTTAAAGACCATGGTCGAGTGAAAGAGCTGGATACTTATCGGTAACGTAGACTCCAGTGTTTTATCTACTTGGGCCACCTGACTCATAGTTGTTATAAAAAGTAAGTGTTCTCACATGGAGAGGTTATCTGGCACTTCATTCAGATCATCAAGTGTTGCAACAATGTAACGTGTTTCGGTCTTCCTGATTTCGTAAATATAAACCCGTTGTTATCACTGGTGCGGCAACAGAGCGTTTGATATAAGTACGCAATGCCAAGGTTTGTCGCAGTCTGATATAAGTACTAATGGTTATCTTGCCTAAAAGTTGCACATATGCTGTACAAGGGCCTCATGGAAAACATCAACAAGGTTGGTGAGAGACGTGGTTGGTTTCTTGCCCAACATAGCCTGAGGCGTGCCAGAATCTGCAGTGTTGTGCCATCAAATGACTGTGATGACGGTTGCGGTCATGCGACCGTCATCAGTCACCAAAGTCGCGCGACCGTCAAATGACTGACGACTTTCCCACCACCTGAGATGTTATGTACAACGTGTGATGGCTTTCTCACAATATAAAAAAGGGGAACCTCACTGATGATTAATTATCTGAACCTCGTAATGCAGTGCAGCGGCCTCATGTACAGCATGTGTAGTACTTGAATGTATGGATTCAGTAGCGTTCACAACGTAGCGCAACCATCGTGCAGAATCAAACAATACCGATGCACGATCACTGAAGAGTACACGCTTAGCAAGCATTATCAATGATGCATTTTACTTTACAGGCTAATTATAATTGCTTATTGTATAAATAATAGGTCGTCTGGATGCTCCGGTATTGTTTGAGCCCATTCCAAGTGATATAGATGATAGTCCTGAACATCCAAAGTTGCACTCATTTTCGGCCATTATAACCCCACATGTAGATGCAGCAGTGGTGAATGATGAAGATTTGTATTGTTGAAACAAACTCAGTGTGACGAAAAGAAATGTCCACTGTATTCTATACCTATTGTTGAAACAAACTACAAACATAAGTAAGGATATACGAAGCATAAGTGTAGTAGCAGTGAAACTTACCTCAGTGTGACGAAAAGAAATGTCCACTGAGGTTTACATAATAGAGTTCTACCTAGATACTCTATGGCAATCGAGGCCGGGAAAAACTATACAGTACCCAATTCAAATATATACAGTTTTGTGAAGAAAGTTTTGACATAGGAGAAGAAGTAAAACTGATAAGTGTTTAAGAATGCAGTGTCGAGATAAAGAACAAAAATAGATCTTTGTGTGAAAATAGAAATAAGATAATAAACAGACCTGACGTCGAAGCTAACTCAACACTCCCCCTGCTTTGGCAGCAGGGATGTTGGAACTAACCCTATCTTCTTGCAGCATTTTAACACAGCGTCTCTGGTGAGTGGTTTTGTAAGAAGATCGGCGGTGTTTTCCTCGGATGGGATATATGTGAATTCGATCTCTCTCGACAAAACTTTCTCCTTCGTGAAATGGTATTTGACGTCCATGTGTTTCGTCCGGTGGTGGTTCTTGTAGTTTTCGGAGTTTGCTATGGCACCTGTGCTATCAGCAAAAATGTTAACCGGAATTTCCTGCCCCAGTCCTACTTCCCTCATGAACTTAGTGATCCACATAGCCTGTTGTATAGCGCGAGTGAATGCTATGTATTCTGCCTCCGTAGTTGATAGGGCAACGGTGGGTTGGCGTTTGCTTGCCCATGATATCGGGCCTCCCCCTACGAAGAAGATATGGCCTTCGGTAGATCTCCGCTTATCAACATCTCCTGCGTAGTCAGAGTCGACGTATCCATAAGGCTGCAACAAAGAGTTCCGATAGTACGAGATTCCATAGTCCAATGTACCCTTCAAATATGCCAGCGTATGCTTCATAGCCTCCCAGTGCGCACGTCCAGGATTATTTGCAAATTGGGACAGTAGATTCACCGCGTAAGAAAGATCTGGACGTGTAGCGACCTGCAACCACATCAACGATCCCAATGCTTCCCTGTAGGGAATGTCCTTCATGTCCTGAATCTCCTCCTTGAGCTTCGGAGAGTCTTCAACCGATAGGGTCAGTCCTGGAGGTAATGGTGTTGTACGCGGTTTTGCATCGGACATGTTGAATCGTTCGAGGATTTGTTCGCTGTATGCTCGTTGAGATAGGGTAATGGTACCGGTGGTGTCTTTGTCAATTTTCATCCCCAGTATGAATCTAGCCGTCCCCAAATCCTTCAACTCATAGCTATTCTTTAACTCAGCCTTCGCCTTTTTCTCTCCAGCCTCCATACTTGAAGCACCTAGAATGTCATCGGTCCACGTCGAGGTTAAGGTAAGCTCATCATTTTGGATGTGGGATCTAACTTGTGGGTCGGCCCTTGAGGTGTAATAGTCGTGTGATCAGTATGTTTTCTCAAGAGTCTGAGCCCAGTCGTGTGCGCCTTGCATAGTCCCATATAGCATTTTGAGGAGCAACCATACGTTGTCTCCCCCTTCCTCAAAACCTGGGGGCTGCTCCATGTATACTTTGAACGCGTTGTCGCTATTGAGGAATGCAGAGACGAAATCTACTTGCCACAGCCGTAAATCCATAGATGCCGCGATCGAGCACATAAGTCTCACAGATTCTAAACGAGCGACAGAGGCATACGTCTCATCGTAGTCCTCGCCAATTATCTGTGTAAAGCCTTTGGCGACCAGTCGCGCCTTCCTCCCCGATATACCACCCGACTCGTCGAACTTATTTGCAAATACCCATTTCGATTTGATGACGTTCTTGGTTGAGGGACGTGGAACCAGTCTGTAAACTTGCTTTTCCCTCATCACCTCCAATTCCCTCAGCATCGGTTCCAGCCAGATATCGGAACGCAACATAGCTTCAGTGTATGAATGAGGAATGCGTAAGTCGGAGTCGGGCTCTACCACATTAGCCCTCGTGTGGTTCAAGTACTCAAGGCTTTCACACATTCTTTCTGATATCTTCGGGATCCTACGCGAACGTCGCAGCACCTGCGGACCCTCACGAGAATCCAGCAGGACATCCGCTACCTCTGATTTGCTACCCTCGGCTGGTGATGTTGCGTCGGGCGGAGTTGGATTCCCTTCATGTGAGTGCGTGGATTGTGGCGTTGTAGGTGTGGAGGGTGTTGCACTCGTACTAGGGGGCGTCTTCGGGTGCAAGGTGGATATGGGTTTTGGTCTGGGTGCTACAACTCCGCTTCCGGTGGTAGGGTGTTCGAATTCCAACGGGTACGTAATGACAGGGTCCGTGGAATAGTGGGGCCGTCTCTCTTCAAATACCATGTCCCTCGACTTGTGTACAGCTCCAGTCGCCCTATCTAGCAACTTATATCCAGTCCTCCCAAAATATCCAATGAAGGTGAGCTTCACAGAGTGGGGTGCTAATTTGGAAGGGCTGACTTCTATAGGTATATGCGCATACACAATCGATCCGAATGGGTGGAGGTGAGATATATCCTGGAATTTCTTGTACCAGCGTTCGGCAGGGATCATCTTGGGGTTCCGTGATGAGGGAATGAAGTTTCTGGTGTAGGAGGCAGTGTTAATGGCGTCTGCCCAGTATTTGGGCGGTAGTCCTGCATCTGCGAGCATTGATCTTGCGACATCCAATAGGGTACGCATTGATCTTTCAGCTTTGCTGTTCTGCTGATGTGCATAGGATGTCATGAAATCGAGCACAATTCCATACTCTTTTGCATATTCCTCCCAGCTTGCATTGTGCCACTCTCTCCCCATATCCAGCCTGACACGTTTCAACTTTTCACCTGTTTGTCATTCTGACTCTTTGTGATATTCCTTAAACACCTGCAGGGTGGCCTCCGATGATTTCGATGGTAGGAAATATACGGTCCTGAAGGACGTGGCGCCATCAATGATTAACATGAAGTATCTCGCCTTTCCAGCGGATTCAACTGATGCCGGCCCCCACAGATCGATGTAGATACATTTGAGAGGGGTACTCTCACTATCCGGCTTGTCATGGAACGGGTGAGTCGCATGTTTTCCGAAGATACAGTCTTTGCATAATGCTTCAAGTTTAGCTTCCCCGCTAGGGTTAAGTCCCCCAACCAATCGTTCGCGTGTCATCAATGATATGATATCCACTGGTGCGTGTCCCAAATGGTGGTGCCATATGTCAAAGGGAATTGGTTTTGATTTTGGCTGTGTCAGATTTGCATATGTCCTGTCTGTCTGAACGACGTATAGCCCATTCTCCTTATTGGCGGCTAAGACCTTCCTCCCTCTCGTGTCGTATACAATTGCTTGTTCTCCTTCGAAGCTCACTTTTGACCCCTTAGACACCAGCTTTGACACTGAAATCAAATTTGATCTCAAGTTGGGCGTATGCAATGCATCCTCTAACGTTATACGTATTGTCTTCCCTTCAATATCCATTGAGAAGCCTGCTCTCCCAAACCCCTTTATCTCGAACGTCGACCCCTTCCCCGCCGAATGCCCGGTTCTCGGGGGATGAATTTCTTTATAATCATCAAATTTATTACGTTCAGCAAAACAATGATCGCTAGCTCCCGAATCGAGCAAAGTCAAGATTGTATCAGAAGGAACGACAAGGTGAGATTGGGGTAAAGGTATTTCTCGATGTAATGCTGAATCCTCCCCCTCACGACAGTTGGTTTCACAAGACGTTGACGAAATAGTCCTGGTGTCAATGAGGTTTCGGTTAGGAGTGGTGGCTATTGGAGGATCATTGGATGGTACCTTGGTAATTGCGGCGAGGGCGACTACTTCGTGCCCATTGGCTTTGTTGGTATCGGAGGATGTAACGGCAAGATTGGCTGAGGTCTGTCCTTTGGCCCCCTCAGTCGTGGTGTTGGATTCTGATGGTTTTGCGAGCTTTTTCTTCAACCAGGCGGGCATGTTCTCAGGTTTCCCACCACCCGGCCAGTAACAGTCCTCGATCAGGTGGCCTTGACGCCGGCAGTTAGGATTGGTACAGGTTAGACTGCTCCTATCCCGACGACGGCCTCCAGTTGAAGCCTGGAGAGCAGATGTAGTTGTGCGGGGGTTTGTGACACGATCCCTACTGATGCGATTCCAGTGAGTCATCAGTTGGTTTATTGCTTCGCGTGAGGTAGTGGTTGTATAGAGTGTTGCGACGATCGAGTCCCAGGATCGAGGAAGGGCATTAAGGACTATCATTCGGAATGAACGGTCATCGATGTTCGCACCAATTGCGTTCGCGTTGGTCCACATAGTGCACATGCGGGATATGAACTCCTTGAAGTCCTGATCATCAGTGTACTTCATGTTGCGGAGATCGGCGTCGGCGTTGATGATTGCGACCTCTGAAGCGATCTCATATGTGTCAATATAGGATGCCCATGCCTCGGCTGCCGTCCCGCTTGTATTGATCCCCAATCCGATAGGGTCATTGGTATTGAAGATAAGAAGGGCCATAGCCCATGCGTTACGGACTCGCCATTCGGCTACGGAGGGCGTCAAGGATTCCCATGGGGTATCGATAGGAGTAGTTGCTGTGCCAGTTGTAGGTGACCCCGGTAGGGGGACATTTTGGGGACTAGGCATTCCTGGGGTTGTAGTAGGATGGGACGGATCTCTTATAGTACCATCCAAATAACCATATGCGCCTCGAAGGTCTGCTGCAATTTTCACCAGGCCTCTCCATGTTACCCAGTTTGAGCCGTCAAACTTTGCGGTCTCAGTAAATGTCGGGGGTCCATTGCCTCCAGTTGTCATGGTTGTGTGTTTGTTGTGTGTGTTTAATATTTGTAAGGAGTTGTGGTGAACTCAACGTTTCGTTCGGTATACGAGTTTGTCTCAGGTTCTAGTTCGTGACGGGGCCCATAACCTATTGTTGAAACAAACTCAGTGTGACGAAAAGAAATGTCCACTGTATTCTATACCTATTGTTGAAACAAACTACAAACATAAGTAAGGATATACGAAGCATAAGTGTAGTAGCAGTGAAACTTACCTCAGTGTGACGAAAAGAAATGTCCACTGAGGTTTACATAATAGAGTTCTACCTAGATACTCTATGGCAATCGAGGCCGGGAAAAACTATACAGTACCCAATTCAAATATATACAGTTTTGTGAAGAAAGTTTTGACATAGGAGAAGAAGTAAAACTGATAAGTGTTTAAGAATGCAGTGTCGAGATAAAGAACAAAAATAGATCTTTGTGTGAAAATAGAAATAAGATAATAAACAGACCTGACGTCGAAGCTAACTCAACAATTTGCATAATCCTCTTGGGGTTGATGACTCTCGTAGTCAGTGATACCGATGCCGATGACAATCGTTGGGATCCAACGCGGATTTCTGACATTTTTCAATTTAACTCTCCATATTGGGAAACATTGTATTCCCGATTTTCACAACTATCCTTCGAAGATGAGCTTGAGTTGTATGAGTTGATAGATATGGATGCTCTGGGTGATATAGTGGATGACGAGGGTATTGATTCATCTACTGGTGATATATTACTTCTTAAACACCTTATTACTCTATCTAGCCTGTACTGTAGTATTGAGAATTTGGTAAGATATTTTATTTTCTGTAATAAAGAACTATTATCTATGATTTTAATAAAATCTACGGGTGTCTAAAGTTCATATAAAAGTTAAGGAATATCCAAGGCAAGAACCTTGTATCTCGTTGTCTGTTATTACCCCCGAGTTCTGGTAAGTGCTCAAGTCTAATAGCCACCTATATACTCTACGATGTGAAGACTACCTACAGTTGTGCTATACGGTTACGTTACGCCGCTGCTTCTGGTCGGATTGTAGATGGAGGGTAGGGTCAAGAGGCCTAGACGTCCTAAATGGCTGGTTGTATCTCAGTCACTAAATTCGAATGCAAACACACATGCGCAAGATTCCATGCCCGAGAGTGTAAGCCTTCTCTCAACCTGGGCTTAGTGCTTCATTAGCCCACCGATCACTAAAACAATTATGTACTGTCCCATTGGAGACGCTTCAAGCAGTGAAATAGGAGGCTTTTTGTACCTCGACGGAGACCCTCTGTGGCGAGCTCCTTTCTTCCGGAGAGCGATGACGCTGAACGGCCCGAGTGTAAGAGTGGTATGTTGTCTGATGTCTGCATAAAGAGCCAAGTTTTCGCACATGGCGAGGAAGGGTCTGTTGCATTCTAAAATTAGCGCATAATGCCTGATCGATCGATCTATATTCAGTACACTCTATTTTTCTGAACGTTCAAGTTTCCATACTAGGGTCAAAACACTTTTTCTTTCAAATTCGAACCTGGTTCAACTACAGCGAATACATGCGGAATATTCATGTTATCCAACTTATAGTAATTATCATGTAGAACAATCAAGTGCGACTGGAAACTCCGTCCTTCACAGCCTGCCAAGAGGGGCGGTTCTGTAACTCGTCGAACCACTTCGCTACATGTGGCCTCTCTTGTATAAAGTTAACACCCGCCTTTGGGAGCAAGCTACCAAATGGGAGATGGAAGAGGTCGGCAAGTGTAAGACTCTGATACATAGATCGTGAACAAAATGATAGAGGGCCACAAAAAAGGATACTTACATCGCCTCCAATGTATTTCTGCTTCGTCAAAATTTGCTCATAAACATCTAGTTTTGCAGCGAGAGTAATCTTAAGCTCTTCAACTCTAGCTAGATCAGGTTTTTTGCCGTAAATTCTGAGATGGTTTTAGTGATTTGGATCATATTCATTATGGGGCAACAGATAACTCACCGCTCCATGAATAAGGTCTCGTACACAACGGGGAATGCGAAAGGATCAAAGCTGCTGGTCTCGATGGAAACTCCCTGCTCGAACAAGGCACGCTGGCGAACATCAGAAGGAATAAGTTTTGTTCCCTGATCGGGGTATTTTTCATCGAGGTAGCGACAGATAGCGCGGCTCTCGTATACAATGAATCCATCGTCGTCCTGAAAATGAACATTGGACCAACGTTCTGTTTACAAGAGAGCAAAGCAACTTGACTGCCACTCACGAGGTAAGGCATTTGTCCAAAAGGCTGCTTGGCCTTGTATTCAGGAGTCTTGTGTTCACTGTTCATATAATCTACTGGGTGAATCTCGAAGGGAAGATTCTTTTCATGGAGAACTACAGCAACTCGCTGAGTGAGACCCAAGCTGGCACTACCGAAGAGTTTAAGAACCATGTTTATCGAGTGAGAGAAGTATTGAGTAGTGTGAATGATCTGTGGATTTGCAGCAGTTGATCCGCAGCTTTTATGAAAAACAAATACTGGCCCATGGAGAAGTCATTTAGCTTCTATCAACATCACATGAACTAGCTCTATAGTGATATCTGAATAAATTAAATCATCGACAATGTGCTTAAGCTTACGAAGACAAACGTCAAAATGTTATGGATTAGTAAGTGAAGGTCTTTCGAAGCCGAGAAAAGTGGTGAAAAATAGGGTAAATCCAGGGCATGCGTGAACATGCTGGGTCTGCTGCTTATCAAGGCATTGATGCCACGTCTAACGTTTAGTCATGAAGGTGCTTTGTGTGGCGAGATTAACAGCTTTCAATACCTTTGTAGGGACGCTAGGAGGTTATTCGTGGTTAGAGCGTGGTGGAAATTCATCAGGACTACAGTAAGGACTCACGCCGCTCTATCAGGCCTGGATGGGATATACTCATGCTTGATTGGTTTCACGAAGCGTATTAAAAGGCTTAGAGCTCAAGCCAGAGACTCTTATCGCACTACAGTACTCGGGCTCAAGGGTGAGCGGGTTCCAAAGTTGGAACTAGAATGGCGAGACATACTGTTGCTCCGGTCATTGGGACGGATCAATTCGAGAATGTCGGATCATGGACGTCGGGGTATGTAAGCACCTTAAGGCAGTCGCATCTTCCTGCAACACGAGCGGTGGTGTGAGGACCGAAGAACGCTCGGGACATAACTAACTGGGGGGTAAGCACTCCAATACTATAAATAGACGCGATTCTTTGTAAGCTCAGGAGGGCTATTCTGATCGAACGCGTACCTCCAACCAACTGTCACGTAATGCCCTACAATCTGCTGTGAACCTTGCTCCAAGAGCGAATTCCGGTTCATCGGCACCGGGGGTAATTATCATCAAAGTCATATTAGAGGGTATGACAGTGCCAACACAGACGCACAACATAACTTATACTGATTATCATGTAAAACAATCAAGCGCGACTAGAAACTCCATCCTTCACAGCTTGCCAAGAGGGGCGGTTCTGTATCTCATTTAACCACTTCGCTACATGAGGCCTCTCTTGCATAAAATTGACCCCTGCATCTGGGAGCAGGCTACCGTATGGAAGATGGAAGAGGTCGGCAAGTGTAAGGCTCTGATACATAGATCATGAACAAAATGATATAGAAGGCCATTGGAAAAAGGTACTTACATCACCTCCAATGTATTTCTGCTTCGTCAAAATTTGCTCATAAACATCTAGTTTCGCAGCGAGAGTAGCCTTATGCTCTTCAACTTTGGCAAGATCAGGTTTTGTGCCGTAAAATCTGAGATAGTGTCAGTGGTTTAGGCCACATATGTCAATGAGCGACAGATAACTTACCGCTCCTTATACAAGATCTCGAGTACAATGGGGGATGCCACAGGCTCAAAGTTGCTGGTCTCGATAGAAACACCCTGCTCGAACAAGGCACGCTGGCGAACATCAGAAGGAATAAGTTTTGTTCCCTGATCGGGATATTTTTCATCGAGGTAGCGACAGATGGCGCGGCTCTCATATACAATGAATCCATCATCGTCCTAAAGATGAGCATTAGATCAACGTTCTGTTTACAAGAGAACAAGACCATGACTGCCGCTTACGAGGTAAGGCATTTGTCCAAATGGTTGCTTGGCCTTGTATTCAGGAGACTTGTGTTCACCCTTCATGAAGTCCACTGGGTGAAACTCGAAGGGAAGGTTCTTTTCATGGAGAACTACAGCAACTCGCTTGCTGACAGTCGAGTTGGGGCCACCGAAGAGTTTGAGAACCATGTTTAACGATTACTGAGGATGAGTAATGTGGGTGATTGGTGGATTTGCAGTACTCAACCTGCAGCTTTTATGAAAACCAAGTATTAACCCATGGAGAAGTCATTAAGCTTCTATCAATATCACATCAAGCTCCATGAGCGATATTTGAATGGGTTAAATTATCGACAATGCACTTAAGCTTACAAAGACAAACGTCAAAATGTTATGGATTAGTAAGTGTAGCTCTTTTGAAGGGCGTACGTGGACAAGCTGAGTCTGCTGATTATCAAGGCATTGATGCCACGTTCAACGTTTAGTCATGAAGGTGTTTGGTGTAGCAAGATTAACAGCTTTAAATACCTTTGTAGGGATGCTAAGAGTTTATTCGTGGTCACAGCGTGATGATTCATCAGGACTACAATAAGGAACGCCGCTCTATCCAGGCCTGGATGGAAAATAATCATGCTTGATGGGCCTCACAGAGAGTATTTAAAAGCTTGAGTTTCAAGCCAGAGACACTTATTGCAAAAAAGTACTTGCGCTCACCCCGAGTGGGTTCCAAGTTGGAAGCGAGCGGCGAGACATAGAGTCCGAGCCCGAGCCCGTTCCTCCGGTCATCGGGACGGATCAGTTGGAGAATACCGGATCACTGTGGAGTCAGGGTATGTAAACACCTTAAGGCAGTCGCGTCTTCTCGCAGCACGAGCGGCGGTGGAAGGACAGAGGAGCACTCGCGGGGACGGAAGTTCACTATTCTAAAATTAGCACTCAATTCAAGTTCCTGATCAAATCAATCACTTTCAATTGACCGTCTATATTCGGGACATTCCTTGTGGTTGCTTACATTCGGTCGAAACATCGTTTGGTAACTTTATTCTCAACGTTGAGACCAACTCCATTACAGTAAAGTGGTTCACATGAGAAGCTACCAATATGTGAAACGATTCCTATTTCTTTAACAATTAAGCTCGACTCGTGACACTGTCCTTCACAGCCAGCCAGGAGGGACGGTTTTGCAACTCATCGAACCATTTCGCAACGTGTGGCCTCTCTTGGATCGAGTTGTCTCCAGCAGTGGGGAGAAGAGCACCGTATGGGAGGTGGAAGAGATCCGCCAAAGTAAGGCTCTATCAGATATGGGTCAACAAGAGGATATAGACAGTAACAAGAAAGATACTGACATCACCCGCAATGTATTTCTGCTTCGACAAGATCTCTTCGTAGACATCAAGTTTCGCAGAGAGACTAGTCTTAAGCTCGTCAATCTTGGCTTGAGTAGGTGTCTGGCCGTGGTTTCTGGAACAGTGTTAGTAACCCGGGTCATGCATGTTCCTTAACAATAGAGAACTCACACTTTGAAAACAGCCTCGAATACAAGGGGAGCCGCAAAAGTGTCGAAGTTACTCGTCTCAACAGAGGCCCCTTGTTCAAATAAGGCACGCTGGCGGGGGTCAGAGGGAACAAGCTTAGCTCCCTGGTTGGAGAACTTTTCCTCGATGTAGCGGCAAATAGCACGACTCTCATAGATAATAAATCCATCGTCATCCTAGAAATAAATAGGAAAATCAGTCCACTGGGAAGCTCGCAGAAGGTCAGAAAACCAAGCTACTCACGAGGTAGGGAATTTGGCCAAAAGGCTGCTTAGTCTTGTATTCGGGAGACTTGTGTTGGGCCGTTGAGAAATCTATCGTATGCATTTCGAAAGGAACGTTCTTTTCATGAAGAACCGTTGCAACACGCTTGGTGCAGGTTGAGATGGGGTGACCGTAGAGTTTAAGGACCATGTTTGGTGAGTGAGAGAGCTGGGAGACGATGTGTGCTGAAACTGCTTTATCTTATGGCAGCACATAAGGCTTTTCATAAAAAAGTCGAAATTGTCCCATGGGGAATAAACCGGACTTCCATCACCTTCGTCGGGTGTTGACGAGAAAAAAAATTTCATGTCAACGTCGATAACGTCGACGCCTGGTGAATTATTCAATGCAAACTCGTAAAGCTTAGAAACATGGTGAACAGATGGGGTCTGTGTGGGAGTTCTTGGTATGCCGATGGTGAGGTTAAGGATGACGCGTCCAAGCTTCGAGTCATAGAGGCATCTCATGCGGCGAAATGAGAAGCTTTTGATTGATTAACGGAGACCCGAAGTGGCCATTTTTGGTAGAAGTCAGGTAGAAGTTTTCCGGACTTCGGTCATAATAGCCGTTCTATCCAAGTCGGGAAAGAGTATGGTTATGTCGAGCAATTCTCGTGAGTAAGCCTGTGACTCGCGTCAGATTTTACGGGGTTAGAATGCTCTGACTCAACTCCAGTGATTTCCATGTTGGACCCTCGAACAAAAAAAGAGATGACCGATACTGTTTTGTCAGGTCAGCTTCCGCAACGGATCAATGAAAGAATGTCACGGTGTGAAAACGTGGTGTCAAAGCTGGTCAAATCTTCTTGACGGCACGAGATTGTGTAAGGGCAGAAAAGGTCAAAGGACCATTGACTGAGAAATTCTTCCGAAATGCAAAATCAAGCGTTCCAAAGTGATTAATATATGCAATACTAGGGCAAGTGGGAATAATTCTGATCTAATGTGCACCTTCAGCTAAGTGACCAGCCTTGGTATTTTGCCATTCGTAACGACTCTTGCCCCAGGAATAAATCCCGTATCCTATCACCGAGAGTGTTAGTTCTAATGAAGGTAGCAGGACATCGCAGTAACAATAACGCACCGACACCAAAAGGAATGACCCAAAAGATGAGTTCGCTGGCAATGCGACGATAGCCGTTAAAGAGGTAATTGCGGAACATGTGAGGGGCAGCCTTCGTCTGCCAAGGAGAAATGGCTAATTGGAGTTGTAAGTAAATACAAACACGAAGAAAAACGGAGACGCACCATATTGGGTGATACCCTTTTGCTTTACGGCGCCATTCTTGTCGCCCCACCAGTGGATCTAATGAAGAGCGTAGGATGAGCAGTTGGCATTGTTGGAAACTCTACGGTCTTACATAAACCCTGGCTATTAAGATGATTCAAATTACTGTTCGGCGAGAGAACAGGCAGACTTACGACCAGGCATTTCGCCAGAACGCGCGAGTGTGGGCCTCATGATGCAGCAGAATTAGTGAAATGAGAGAGTTGAGTAGAAACTGTACCGACCCGTTCTCGTCCGCATCACGCGTCAACAAGGCCAAATACTACGTTGATTGCACAGGCAGACACATCAGCACCTCGCATACCCGGCCACAGTTCATCCTCGTCAGTCCCGGTGCTCTTCTAGTTTGTAGTTTGTACGCTCATTAACAGTACGATTAGCATGATATCGCACCAGACTCTCTACACTCTAGCCAACTCGCTCGGCATTCTTTCCATGTTTGCCGTAGTCGCCTACCACTTTGTGGCAGTCAACGCACGGCATCTCGAGGAGAACGGCAAGCAGAAGATTTAGTAGATACTTTGGGTATGTTTCCAGTTTCACTCGCCAGCGATACTATCCTCATTTTTCTTGCAGTTCATAAACTGTGTGGCATATTCCACGTTTATTCGTTTAATTTATTGCGGCCCCCGTTATCCGTCATTGGGATGACAGACATACTCGAAGTCGTCGGCACCAGCTGCATTGCATCGAAGGTGTTGAGTATATTTAGCTCAAGGTCTACCTTGTATCTGCAACTCGGTCATGGGTTCTTGTTAGTGCTAGACTTGAATGCCTATTCCTTCTAATGACTGTTGTATTCATGGGTTCTTGTAAATTTCAGCAGGAGACTATCTAATCCGATTCCATTCCCAAGTGACGAATGGGCAACGTCAGACTCGATTAAAGTTCGTGCCATTGGATCGACTGCATTATGAGAGATCCATGCCAGTTGAAACGTTGAAGTCTGAGGCGGAGCAGAAATAGATCACGAAACGTGTCACATCAGGACTAAAATAGCCTCTCGGTCCCCACTGCTGAAATCACTCGCAGTCAGTCCAACACCTCTGTACCTCTTTAGCTGCACAGATCGTCTGACTCGTGTATTAGCTAGATATGCGCCCCTGCTGACCCTGATCAGGTGTATCCTGCTGTATTTTGCGAATGGACAGAACAATGCTAGGCTGCCTCGTGGCAAACACCTGTTTTACTTGTTCCGAACCTGTGCAAGGTGACAGCTTAGCGCATTTCCAGAATGTCCCTTGGCCTCGACATGAGATTTCATTACACGTCAGTGACTCATGGTTCATTCATATCAGCCCGACCCAGCGCTTAGCTCTTTATTGCTCTCTTCTCGCTCCCTACACGACCTCGTTTGTTCGCCGTCTTACTTACTGCGTCGCTTCATTGACGGCGGGTCCTCTCATATCTATTGCTGCTGCTAAAGCTTGAACCTCATTCCTAATGAGTACAAGTACAAACGCAGGAAGCTCGTCTTCCCCTCAACTTCGCGGCTTGCACCCGGCTTATCATCAACAAAACCCGCGTCGTATTCCATCGATGCAATGGTTATTCAGGAGTAATATTCCGCGTCACCGTCGCTCTCTTCTTGGTCCAGACTTGCGGAAAAGGAATGTGTTCGGCATGAGCGACATCTTGAATGTTTTTACCAGTGTAAGTCCCCTGCGCACTCTCATACAATAACCTTCTACAACTGTTGTGTCCTTATCCAGCCCAGAGAAACACTCCGCTCGTTGAACGAGTCCAAAGTTCTTCTCGCAGAGGCTCGACAGGAAATTGAAGATCAACAACGACAACGTATCCACATATACCCCAGACATACGTTTTCCCGTCTCCCCGGATATTTTCCCCGAAAAGCCGAGATGCAAGCTATCGAGCGCTGCCTGAGCGAACCTTCTTTCACGATCCTCTTCGGCGCGAGCTCCGTAGGCAAGGTCCGTTCCCCCTATCACCGTTAAACATGGAAAGGAGCTGATCACTAGCGGGCACCGCAATTCTTGATTTTCGTTCTAATGATCCACAGACTACGCTTCTACGTGAAGTTCTCTCTCAACCGCAGTACCATGTCCTCCATTTCGACCTGAGAATATCTGGATTTGCGGATCTATCGAGCTTGTATACCAGCTTGAGTACTCAGATGGAACAGTATTTCGAAGAAATTGCTTCTCAGATGGAGGGTTATGAGGAATTCCGCAAGGACGCTTGGTTTTTCAAGGTGAGTTGTCACCAAACATTTCTCAAGCGTTTCTCAAGCTCATACCACCGATAGCAAGATCGCAACAAAGTGGAAAACCGACTAGTGGATCCCAACGATCCTCGGACTCGGATACGAACAAGTGACGTTGCTCGACTCATGGAACTATTCCAGGTAAGTTTTCCATCGATTACTTCTGTGAAGTATCTTGAAAGAAGCGAACTTTTCTAGAATTCGCTGATGAAGTATTGGGAATTCGACCCCTCTGACGAAAGAGTACGCAATTCGGTTAATCACAATCAGAACTCCGATATCACTTCCGATGTTACGCGTGTAGATCCTCATCACCACGCCCCGGCTGCGACCAAGCCAAAAAGGCGTTGGTTTAGACGTTGGAGGCTAAGGCGGAAAGCAGCGGAGAGGACCACACCTGCGGAGGAGCCGAAGCCAAAAGGAAAACCTGTGAAGAGAATGCCGGTATGACGTCTCTTGCTTTTCAATTATCTGATTATTTATAGTTAACTCAGGTCATTCTCTTCGACGAGGCACACAAATTGTAAGACCAAATACCACTTGACCGGGCCCTGTGATTAACCTGTGATTTCCTTCAAATAGGCCTTCTCTTATTCAGTCGACGGAAACCATGAAGTGCCTGTTAGATTCCATGCTGGTCATTACGAAACAAGACAGACTATGTCATGTCATCCATGCGACAAGCGATCCCTTCTATCAAACGTGGTTGAGGCAATTCAACATCATACAACATTGTAAAGTGAGTTCTAGTTCCCGAGTGGCACTCTTGGAAGAAATTTTTTGGTCTCAACGGACTTTCTGTATAGCTAATCACTATCGGCGACTGTACCAAAGCTGAAACGAGAACCTTTTTCCGTGATCATCTCATTCCTCGTGTTCCAGAACGACTACGCGGCCGCTTAGAATTTGAAGCTCTCTATGAGGCATTTGGCGGAAAACTCGCTCACTGGAATGATTTCATCTCAGATTTCAGTAAGCTACATATCATCAATGTTTCAACTGTGACTTATAACTAATCTTTTATCTCTTACCCTAAAATCAAACAGTACACTCCAATGGCCAATCCGACATCCGTTCCAGTTCACATTTCCTTCAAGCACATGCACTCTTGAACCTTCACATCATCCATTCATCACAAGCTGCAACTGGAGGTCCACCAGATGCAACAGCCAACGAAAGCGGTCACAGTCGAGGTCCCAGCACCGACAGAACCGATCGAGGAGGTACCATGACAAGTCACACTAGTGCCAGCATCCACGAATCCCTACACCCCAATCTTGGTCCTGCAGGTTTCAAAATCTACTCTCCAATCTCACCCTCACAAGGACCTGACCCATATATGGATGTCCTATCCAACAGTGACCGTTCCGTCGCAATGGTCGCTGGATATTATTCCGCCGACTTTACTGCAATGCAATTGTTGAAGGTCATGAGCCGGTTGACTAAACCTGAAACTCCTTATCTACCCTATTTCATGCTTTGTCGTGAGTTGGGTGTGAGGGCTGTGGATGGGATGGTTAAAGGAAGAGTGTTGGATTTACGCTGGACAGAACCCGTGAGTAAGGAAAATGGGGAGGAAGAAAGAATAAGATATTCAGGTGGAGGGAATTCGCAAACTCCGGTACCGATGAATTACAATCTTGCTATGGCGGCAAGTGCAAGTGGAACCGCTGTTGATCACCTGGGTCCACCGCCGCCCATAGATGAAGAAGAACGGATGACACCAGTCCCTGATATGGGATCGCGGAGAGATGTGAATAGTGGAGTCCCGTTGCAGGCATACGAGGACGAATATCTGGAGCTCGTCGGCCCTAAACTCATTGCTATATCTCCGATCATGTGGTATGCAATGGGGGATGTCATCGAGGAATACGAAGACGACCAATCAGTTTCCGAATATGAGTCTCTTCCTGATGTCGACGAGTATTAGTTATTATTTAGTTTCTGGATATCTTTGTTGCTGTGCTTTATTCTGTACTATTTCCCGCCTGCTCGACTGTGACAACTTGTGTGCGCATCCTCTACCTTTTGTCCTTTGCACTTCAGCTCCTCATCTCAACCTTTAGTATTTAATCTATACCAGCAAACTTGACATCAGCATTGTTATCCAACCATGTCACCCATTTTTTCAGATATGCGCCTCCATGTGTAACTGTTGACGAATCACCAACGATGCACTAGCAATAAGTCGATTTTTGGACGCGATAAGTTTGAGAGATTGGCACGTACGAGATGCCTTCTAGCCCGTGTCATGGCCACTGGAATAAAAGGCTGTAGATTAATATTTATCATCATAAAACCCGAAATATAGGCCATACCGTTTAGCCTCCGCTTTTCTTTCAGAAACCCAACCTCTCGCTGGCCGATATAAGGTTAAGTGTACACCAGAGCAAAAAGCCCACAAGACTTACGGTATCATTACTCCGAACAAGGCTGATTATAATAGCCTCCTTCTCCCGCCCTTGCATACCGTCAACGGTGCCGATCTCAAGCTCAGAACCATATTTAGGCCTGATCAAGGACGTCAACAGCGTCACTTGTGCTTGATATCTGTATATGAATGACATCAGTCAGGAACCTTGCGAAGATGCACAGAAGACAGCTACGGTGTGATGATGGCTACTTGCGAAGAGTTGATACCGGCACCAATCTAAATGAAAACAGTCAAAAATCAGAAGTCAACCATGAATCTAAAAATGTACACACTAGCTTATCGACCCAATTACTGACAACAGTTGCTTCGTTCTCATTAGATCGACTCCCTTCATCCCCGTCTGTACTATCAAGTCGTTCGAAATATTCACACCCAGCAGTATCAAAAAAGACCACGGGCGTCTGCAGTAATTCTTTTGAATCGTCTTCTGATTCGGCACTAGCATTGGGCAGGTCGTCTAACAAGTGGGATGCGACGGATTCATGAGATCGGAGTTTAGACGAGTAAAGAGTTTCAGATGGAAATTCGCAGATTTGGGCGTGCATCCTAAGCATCAATCTATTTAAAGTTGACTATGCGAGAATGAAGGGCAAGCACCTACCGATATTGCACCTGGAGCATCTTCTTAATACGCGGACCATACATTTGCTCAAGGCGATCGAATAGCGTGGTCTCAAGTGTGTGAGGGGGTAGAAGAATTGGATGAGGCTTCTGCCTCGCGGGTAACTTAATATTCAGTGATTCATCTCCGGAATTTTTCACGCTATCTTCAGAATCAGACGATGGTGGTGGCTCTTTTGTAGCGACTTTCGAACCCTTTTTTGAAGTTCGAGCTACTTTCTTCTTCGATTTGGACTTCGCCTCCTTGTCGATCGAAATGATAGTTGGTGGCAGTTGCATAGGATCACCAGCAAGGATAAGCTTCCGGGCTTTGAATATGGGTATCCAACAAACCTTCGATAGAACTGTGAGATAGTAATGCATAAATGAATGAAACTGCATACTGCTTCTAAGGCTTGTGTCGCCTCATCAATAATAACGACATCAAATTCATGACTTTGAAGCTGTCTGCTCCCAGAAGTATGACATGTAGAGAGTACGACCTAATGCTAGTTCGCTGAGATGTTCTTTGTGAGGTAGATAAGGCTCACCTGAGCTTCGCTGAGCACTGATTTGACAACACCGCCTTCTCGCTGACGATACCTCCATAGGAACGTCAGTAACCTTCCCAAAAATCGCCAAGGAAGTTATACTCTTTACGCAAGACCTTCACTTCTTCCCATAACTTCTTTCTTTCAGCACCTCTGGGCGGCTTGCCCTTGGACCCCTTGCCCTTACCTGAAAGGAGGCTAAGAGTTGCTTCGAGCTCGTTCTTGACATCTTTGGCTAGAGCCGCCTATGGTCTATCGAACATAAGGGAGTCTACCACTGAAGTACAACATACCTGATCAGTCCGTGTGGCTTGAACCTCAAGTGTACTATCCAAAATTCCTTGATGAGCCATGACTCGCGCAGGATGGCCGATGCGCGTAACCTTCAGTTTTTCGCCCTTTTCTGCCGCTGGCAAAGCTAACAGCCTCTCCAGGATGTTGTCGACAGACAGGTTTGAGGCGCCACAAACGAGAATCCGCTTTGGTACCGGATTCGAAGGTGTGACAGTTGTTAGCTGACGTATAACTTCAATCAGCGTATGTGTTTTCCCGGTCCCTGTTTGAGTTTTGAGAATAGTGGTAGGATCGATGAGTTGGACGATTAGCAAACCTGGAGGTCCATGAATGCAGGCTACTTCTGGCGATTCTAAACAAAACTTGATTGCTTCTTTTTGGCTTTCATTGAGACTGTCGTCAAAGAAAGTGATGACAGAGACAGGAATCCGTTGAGAGGGCGGATGTATGCCGAGCAGAACCTCTACCAAAGGTGTCATTTGAGCAGATTTATCGTCCTATATGCACGCATCAGCAACTGCAAGGGCAGAGCGGTGTATGGCATACCGAACGACCCTCCACTATCCTCTCTAGTCGGTCTATTGCTTTGTCCATTCTGTAGACGAGTCAGTCAGAATGCGACTCGTGAATCATGAGCTAGAGTGCACCTGTCGTAGGTAACACTATTAGCAAGCTTGACGACACGACATCGTTCCGGTAGATTAAGGTCATCGGAACTGCCCTCTGCGGAGTCTACAGCGATGACAATACGGGTGTCAGAAACCTAAGAAGATTTATGATGAGATCATTTGCAAGGTCGATCAAAGCCTACTTTGTAGACTACGCCTTCAGCCTCCTGCAGAATCTTCTCATCAGCTATTGAAGTCTTTTTCGGTTTCTTGGCAGGCGCATTTCCCGATACATTCGGTTCTATCCGCGCAAGGTCTCCCGGCCTGCAGGCCAGTCAAATCTCGGAATCGGAGTCCCTCTATTGAACGGTACCTGAAGGTATGAGGGGGGAATAGGGGCGAGGTATGGTATGCCGTGGGTCGCTCAAGTTCGACAAGTCTATCTTTCAAAGATATAAATAAAGACACGCGAGAAAAAGGTGAGAAAGCCGTACGTTTTCCCGCCCAAGCCAATGTTGATATTCGCCACGCCAAGGCCACCAAGGGACAGCCCTTTCTGTTCCAAAAGCTTCGGCCCACAGTTCGAAAGTAGGAGTGAAGTGCGTTCAACTTCTGCCTGACGCTCTTTGGCCAATAACACGCGTTGCCGGCTGATGAAAGCGGCAATATTGGGGTCAACCATTATGGAATGTGAAGGAGAGATGACGATCGCATTGATAATGATGGATGCCTCGGATCCATACCATGCCGAGCATACACCCACAGTCCCACACCTATAAAGCTCAGTATCCTCGTGATCAGACCCTCCCCCTTGAATTCGGCAGCAACCCGCACAATAATGGTGGAAGTTGGTGAGCCACAAGACACCTGGACCAACGACGTATGGCGCCCAGAAGACAAGCGGGCTCCAGCCCCTCGAGATCCTCATCCTGAGTGTCTCTATATGCCCCACGTATTGAAGACCATCGAGGAAACAATTGGAATTTATAGTGACAAGCTTAGAATCCTAAGCTTAGATATCCACGGTATGTCATCTGGCATTCCTGATAGCTAGTCCCAGACATATAGTTTCCCCGTAGAACACCCCGAGCTCTTGTTCGAGGAACAGTACGTATCTGAATTATTGAGCCATACACAACGTTTTATTATCAGCTTAGCTATGCACACACTGCTTACACCAAATTCATGAAGGAACATGGATGGAAAGTCAAAGAACATCACCACCTTGAGACGGCTTGGGAGGCAACATTCGAACACGGCCAAGGAGGAAGAGTAATTGGTGTAAATTCCGAGGTATCATGTTTCCTTTTTCATCAAGAAAAGCGTCTAGTACGTTTCCTTAGATGGACGCCCTTAAAGGAATCGGACATGCCTGTGGTCACAATCTGATTGGCATAGCAGGTATGCATACTCCGAGAAATCGACTGGATGTCCTTATCTCTCCCCAGGCGTTGCGGTGTCACTCGGACTACGTGCTGCTCTGGAAAAACACGACATACCAGGAAAGATTATCCTCCTCGGAACTCCTGGTTTGCATTTCTCTGACTTGCACAATCTGATCTGCTCAAATATCCAACCAGCCGAAGAAGGTGGAGCTGGAAAAGTCAAACTGTATGAAAAAGGTGCCTACAATAATATGGATGTTTGTTTAATGTGATAATCCCTTCGAGTTCCCTAGAGTCCGAAACTGATAACCGCGTTAAGGTGCCATCCCGCCCCTGGACCCTTGGGATCTGTCAGTCTCAGCGGCTGTCTTGCTGCGCGACAGAGGTTTACAGAGTTTGAAGGCCACACGTCAGTTTTCCGGGCTACATTTTGAGTAGCTATCGACCTAACCCTCCTCAGAGCTCATGCTGCGCTTTCCCCATGGGAAGGTAGGAACGCATTAGATGCTGCAATTGTGTCATACAACAGTATCTCTGCTCTTCGACAACAACTGAAGCCGACGCATCGTATACATGGTATTTTCGAAGGTCAAGATTGGGCACCTAACAGTCAGTTATTCCATCCTTGTCACACTACGCATCTAATTCAGACCACATCTAGTTATCCCGGACAAAGCTAAATACAAGTACGCCACATTCTTCCATTGCGTGTTCATTCATTGATTTCGCCCCAGTTGCCTTGTTCGTGCTCCTACACGTTCGGAGATGAAAGAGACGGCGAAGAGGGTCGATCCTTGTTTCGAGTATGTAGGATTGATCTTCAAGCTCTTAACCTCTCTAAAAGCGTTTCGCAGAGCCGGTGCAATAGCGACGGGCTGTAAAGTAATATTTCAGCCGGGCATCGAAGTTTGGGACCTACGGCAGAACGAGGCTTTGGGTAAGGCATCCTAGCCGCCGACTCACCATCGCCTCTGGTTAAAACATATATCCAGGAAATGAGGTCGCGAACGTGATTTTGAACAAGTACGGGTCTATAGATTACGAGTGGGGTATTAGCGGTGCCTCAACAGACTTTGTGAGCACCATATATATTCTAACATAACCCGCTAACGACCATGGACTCAGGGGAACATATCTTATTGTACGCTTAAAGAACAACTCTCATATTATATATAAGGGTTAAGCATTACACAGTCTTACCTTCGCTCCATCCTGGATACTCCATTCCAACAGTTTTAAATGGTGGCAACCACACAAGAGATTTTGCGAGTGCTGCGGCAACTGAGGTAGCACACAGGCAAACTTTGATCGTCTCGATTGCCCTTGCAGCTACCGGTCTTCGTGTCCTTACTGATAATGTTTTCTTCGCTGAGGTGATACGATCTTTGATGTGTAAACTTTTGTTAATGGCTGATCGTTAATTCCTCAGGTCAGGAAAGCGTTCGAAGATGACCCAGAAATTGGAAAACTAAAGATGCAGTTGTGAATGTTCTCAGCGGCACGTAACGAGCTTACACCGATCAATTGTATGTACTACTCAACGTTCGCCATTCATTCTGTACTTTTTGAATGGAAAATTTCCGTTTCCTGGTTCAACGCCCCCCGTTTCTCTATCCGCCGTTGGCGGCCCCTCGAATCGGGTCGATACTGCCTTTAGCACCAACTTGACAATTGTCAGTCCGATATACAGAGTATTGGCAGCTTCCGTGTTTTTAATGATTATTACAGGGTGATCTTGTTCCGTCCGAGAATGAGGCATGGAGCAGACCATGTGAGAATGGGATAAGTATGGATGGAATTTGGAACTGATATCATTTTGTTCTCATGGTTGGGAAGCCGGTTTGATTGTTATCGTTCAATACACTTAAATAAACATTTTCCATCGATCTTATTGGAAAGAATTGGGCTTGTGAATACTCTTCATTTCCTGTCACTTCTCGTCAGAGGTGATCCCCACAATAATAATGTCAGCCAAGCCCCAGGATACTTGGACCAATGACGCATGGCGGCCGGAAGATAATCGAACCCCAGCTCCGCAGGATCCTCATCCTGAGCGCATCTATAAACCCGAAGTCCTGAAAACTATCGATGAAACCATCCAAGGTTTTAGCGATGAGCTCAGGGCTTTAAGCTTGGATATCCATGGTACGTAATTTTTGATGCAGTTGCTGATCAGGGGTCCGTCTTAACCGACGCGCTGTTCATTCCCCCCCATAATGTAGCGCATCCCGAACTGAGGTTTGAGGAACGGTACGCCTTCAAATTCTCTGGGCTGATATGTGACTGACTGCAAGATGATAGTTATGCACATGCCGCTTACACAAAATTCATGAAAGAACACGGATGGAATGTCAAGGAACACCACCTCCTTGAGACTGCTTGGGAAGCAACGTTCGAATACGGTCAAGGAGGAAGAGTGATTGGTATAAACTCAGAAGTACTTGGCGTCACTCCTCCGCAATCTTCTCCTGCCTAACAGTCGATTTCTCAGATGGACGCCCTCGAAGGAATTGGACACGCTTGTGGTCACAATTTGATTGGCATAGCAGGTATGTTTTCTCTTGGAAAGAAGGCCTCTCCACTCATTGGAGCAAGGTGTTGCCGTTGCACTTGGATTGCGTGCCGCCTTGGAAAAGCACCAGATATCAGGGAAGATTGTCCTTCTAGGAACACCCGGTTTGTACTTGCCTTTCCAACAATCCACCTTTTACTGATCATTATTCAAATCATAAACCAGCTGAGGAACTTGGCAGCGGAAAACTTGAGCTGCTTAAGAAAGGGGCCTACGAAGGCATGGATGTTTGCCTGATGTAATACCCTACCAAAATTCGTCTCGGAAGTCCAAAAGCTGACCTGTTACTGCAAGGTGCCACCCGGCCCCTGGACCCCTGGGTTCGATAAGTCTCAGTGGGAGTCTTGCCATTGGAAAGTTTGTTGCACAATACGAAGGCCACACGTACGTTCCCCTCTACACCCGACAAAGCATTGATTCGATCTTGTTTCAGAGCTCATGCCGCACTTTCTCCTTGGGAGGGCAGGAACGCTTTAGATGCTGCGGTTTTGGGGTACAACAATATCTCTGCACTACGTCAACAAATCAAACCAACGCATCGCATTCACGGCATTTTTGAAGGGCAAGATTGGGCACCTAACAGTTAGTTGATCACGCCTCTCTTGACCCTATGGTTCATCTCATACATGCACAGTCATCCCGGATAAGGCTAAATTCATGTACGTCATGTCCCTGAGTGACCGGCTACCATTTTCACGCAGCGGAGGATAGTTGTCTCGTTCGCGCTCCTACCCGCGTGGAAATGAAAGACACTGCAGCGAGAGTCACTCCTTGTTTTGAGTATGTCATCCGCTAATTATCTTCCAGCTTGTTACTTATCATCTTCCAGGGCTGGGGCATTGGCATCCGGCTGCAAGGTTGCAGTGACCTCAATTGCTGAAATGTGGGAGATACGTCAGAACAAAGGTTTGGGTAAGGTATCACTTTCTCTTCATATGACAGAATACCCATTATATACCACAGTGGATGAGGTCGCCAATATCATCTTGAACAAATATGGATCCATTGATTACGAATGGGGTATCAAGAGTGCCTCGACGGACTTTGTGAGCAAGAAAACAAATATATAATCGTCTTACTGACTGTTCTCAATATAGGGGAATGTTTCTTACGGTAAACCCAAAACCTCAGGCTATCGTTCAATCTAATTGTTGTGCAGCTTTACCATCCCTTCATCCAGGCTTTTCAATCCCCACAGTCCCCAACGGTGGTAATCACACTCGCGAATTCGCGACAGCTGCAGCCACCATTGAAGCGCATAAGCAATGTTTAATAGTTTCTATTGCACTTGCGGGTGCAGGTCTCCGTGTTCTCACCGATGACGACTATTTTGCAGAGGTAATATGCGTTTTCATCTTATGATAGGCAGATTCTAACGTAAACCGTTGTTCAGGTCAAAAAGGCCTTCGATGAAGACGAAGAGATTCGAAAATTTAAGACCCAACTCCAATAGTAATTGTATTTTGGCAGTATCATGGGGTTCAAACACGAGAAACAACTCCTATGACATTTTGTTATTCTTCATCAGGTCAATACAAATTCTCATCAATCTTTACCGGCAATCTACTCTAAGTCTACGAGCAAATGGTCTCGTGCTAAAGGTCAGGTGGATGACGACGTGTCAGTCGTCTCGCAAATCAGATTTCCTTATTGCGCAACTTGTTCTCCTAGGCATGGGAGTGCGCTCTTACCGTTTTCCTTACTATGTGTATGGACCATCACCAGCAGACTTGGGACAACTCTAAAGTGTGGCGTCCGGATGATAACGTAGCCCCTGCTCCTAGGGATCCTCATCCTGAGCGGCTTTACAAACCTGAAGTGTTGAAGACTATCGAGGAGGCCATATTTGGGTTGAGTGACGAGCTTAGATCGCTGAGCCTTGATATCCACAGTAGGTTTAGACGTTCAAGCGATATCACTTCGTCCATGTTTACATCTTATACAAACAGGTCATCCTGAACTTGCTTTCAAAGAACGGTAGCATTCGTCACGAGCTCCTGTGATTCACTTGTTGATTTAATGTGAAGATATGCACATGATGCTTATACTGCCTTTATGAAGAAGCAAGGATGGAATGTAAAAGAACACTATTTTCTGGATACCGCTTGGGAGGCAACCTATGAACATGGCCAAGGGGGAAGAGTTATTGGTGTCAACACTGAGGTTTGAAACTTTCCTTGCAGATAAGTGGAGAAACTCATAACTTTAGATGGATGCTCTGCCGGAAATCGGACATGCTTGTGGCCACAATCTAATTGGCATGGCAGGTTTGTGTTTATCAAGGTTATACTGCAAGTCAACCCGTTTATCTTCTTGTAGGCGTTGCTGTGTCCATAGGTCTACGCGCTGCCCTGGAAAAGCATGACATCCCGGGAAAGATTGTCCTGTTGGGAACTCCAGGTAAGTCTTTTGTCTCTTGTCTACGACGAATGTTATCTTCTCATACTGCACAAAAAGCCGAAGAGGTAGGTAATGGTAAAGTCGCCCTACTCGAGAAAGGCGCCTATGAAGGCATGGATACTTGCTTAATGTATTTTTTGGCTGCTCAATCTAGTAGGTCAGGAAATTAACTGCTGTTAAGGTGCCATCCTGCCCCGGGGCCCATAGGGTCCGTTAGTCTCAGTGGTAGTCTGGCGGTCAGGGAGTTTGTCGTGCAGTATGAGGGCCACACGTGGGTTTCTCTGGTGATTCTGTGCAGTCAAACGAGGTTAATTTGATTACAGTGCTCATGCCGCCCTTTCCCCATGGGAAGCCCGAAATGCATTGGACGCCGCAGTCTTGGGATATAATAACATTTCAGCCCTACGACAGCAACTCAAACCCACGCACCGCGTTCACGGTATCTTTGAGGGGCAGGATTGGGCACCTAACAGTTCGTCATGTTGTTTTGTCGTCTATAACAATTTCGTTCATGTTATATGCGGCAGTCATTCCTGACAAGGCCAAGTTTATGTATGTTAAACCTTGCCGCATGATCACTACAGTCTTTTACTGTTAACTGAACAGTGGTGCTGTTCGGGCACCGACACGGTTGGAGATGGAGGAAACAGGAAAGCGAGTCTATCCCTGTTTTGAGTAGGCGGTCAAGTCTTCAATTAGTCGGATTTTCATTTCCTAAGTAAACTTTTACAGGGCCGGTGCGCTAGCGGCGAACTGTAGCGTTTCGATTCAAAATACCGGCGATGCGTGGGATTTACGACAAAACAAATTTCTAGGAAAAGCAGTAACATCTTAAGCTTCCCGTAGCCTTATTGACCCGTACTTACAGGGGATGAAGTTGCGAACATTATTCTGAACAAGTACGGATCTATAGACTATGAATGGGGTATTGGGAGTGCTTCGACGGATTTTGTGAGTCAGCCTTCACTTTGAGTTCCCCATTGGATTTTGACGGAACACCGTAGGGGAACGTCTCTTACGGTAAGGGCTGGTTTCTTTTCGAAAGTGATCTCAGTAGAATCTAAATGTTCTACAGCTTTGCCGTCCCTTCATGCGGGATATTCGATTCCGACGGTTCCTAATGGCGGAAATCATACTCGTGATTTCGCGGAAGCCTCTAGCACGCAAGTAGCACATAGGCAAACGCTGATTATATCGATTGCCCTTGCAGGTACAGGTATTCGTGTGCTCACTGATGACGCGTACTTTGCCGAGGTAAGATAAGTTCCGCTTTTTGAAAATCATGATACTGAAACATCTTGAAGGTCAGGAAAGCATTTCAGGAAGACGAAGAGATTCGTAAGTCGGGATGAGAGGTCATAGTACACCGGTATAGTCACTTCGAGGGGATCCGTATATTCTTGTATCGGATCTAGAACTTAACTTCGTCTGTGCGACTCCTTCTGGTATACCTAGGTTTCTGATATCTTGGCGCTTACGGAGCCTACGACGCTATGACGCGAGAAACGGAACTGGTGGTTTTTGTTCCGCCCTTCCTAATGCGATTAGATAGCAAGCCACTACGACTAATAATAGGACGGGAAATGCCCTTAGCATGCGACCCCGCAAGCAACCAAGTCAACTAAAAGGAGGTCAGCTGGATGATGATAACTTAAAGTAAAAGTACACGGAGAAGCGGCCGTCGGCAGCTGTATCCGCACTTTCCAATGCATGAGATATATAAATATCTATAGTTCCCCAATGGAAGTCTTACCCTTGTATCCCTCTCCCCACGATGTGTGCTGGTGACCACGAAGTTCAGCAAGCTTGGAACAGTGCCGTTGTATGGCGTCCTGAAGATAAAGCAACGCCTGCACCCCAAGATCCTCACCCTGAACTACTATACAAACCTGAAGTGTTGCAGACCATCGACGACACGATCAATGGTTCGAGCGAGGAACTCAGGGCTTTAAGTCTCGACATTCACTGTAGGTCGACGCGTTTGTTGTAGTTCAAGGCTAGGAAAGCTAAGAATTGATTAGGTCACCCTGAGCTTCAATTCCAAGAACAGTACGTTACCTTGACTTCGAACATCTACCCTTTCTTAGACGATCTGGAAGCTATGCTCATGATACCTATACTGCCTTTATGAGAAAACACGGATGGAAGGTTACAGAACATTTTCACCTTGAAACTGCATGGGAAGCGACCTTTGAACACGGTCAAGGAGGGAGAGTCATTGGTGTAAACTCTGAGGTGCGTATACCTTATGACTGTATCGTGTTCTTCATAGAACCTTGTACTATACAGATGGATGCTCTTCCGGATATCGGACATGCTTGTGGTCACAACCTGATCGGCATAGCTGGTAACTATCGCATTCATTAGCAAGAAGTTCAAGCGAACTGAATTACATTTTCTATCAGGTGTTGCTGTCTCTCTAGGTCTACGTGCGGCCCTCGAGAAACACAATATTCCAGGAAAGATTATCTTATTAGGAACACCGGGTTCGTACTCGCCTGTAAACCAGCGTAGCTCATCGCTTATAAGATTGCCATTAGCTGAGGAAGGTGGTGATGGAAAAGCCATATTGCTCGAGCGCGGTGCATATAAAGGCATGGATGTCTGTTTAATGTAATTTTTTTCTTTTGCTTTATTGACTGCACGATGTCTTACTGACGAGATTCAAGGTGCCATCCCGCTCCTGGACCCCTAGGGTCAGTCAGTCTCACCAGTTGCTTTGCTCGAGAGAAGTTGATGGTTGAATATGAAGGGCTTCCGTGAGGATTTCGACACCTATTTTTCATAATCAAGGCCGTTTGACTCAACTTTTCTCTCCTTCAATTTCAGAGCCCATTCTGCTCTTTCTCCCTGGGAGGGCAAAAACGCATTGGATGCTGCCGTTCTCGGTTATGTCAATATTTCGGCCCTTCGTCAACAACTCAAGCCTACCACTCGCGTTCATGGAATTTTTGAAGCGGTCGATTGGGCAGTGAACAGTGAGTTTGATGTCAAAACCATATTGTTGAGTGTCTTCTGATGTAGTTTATTTAATAGTCGTCCCGGCCAAAGCAAAGTTCATGTATGTACTAGAAATAATCGATAACCTCGCCCAGGCTCAGACTTGTCTTCCGATACTTAGGTGTTATGTTCGTGCGCTAACTCGTTCGGAATTGCTACCAACTGTGGAACGAATTCTTCCTTGTTTCCAGTAAGTTGCTTTCGGGTTCTTGGATCATAGGCATTGAGTATCTTTGATAGTGGTGCAGCTCAAGCATCTGGCTGCTCAGTAAAAATCACTTCTTTAGGTCAATCCTTCGATCTCCGCCAAAATAAGGCCTTGGGTGTGTTATCAAGTTTTTTGTTCCGAGTTCGATGTTGATACAACGATTGGACAGGTGATGAAGTTGCGAATATCGTGTTAAACAAATATGGATCTATTGATTATGAATGGGGTATCAAGTATGCCTCGACAGACTTTGTAAGGAAGCTACTATTATTCTCAAATCTCATGCTGACATATTGAGATGTAGGGCAACGTTTGCTATGGCAAGTACTATTTCCTAGCGTGGTCTGAAGTATGTTCTGATATCTCAAACAGAAATACCTGCGCTCCATCCTGGGTTTTCCATTCCGACGGTGCCCGATGGTGGTAACCATACTCATGAATTCACAAGATCTGCCGCCCTGATTGAGGCTCACAAACAATGCCTGGTCGTGTCCATCGCACTTGCCGGTGCTGGCCTTCGGGTCCTCACTGATGATGCATTTTTCTCTGAGGTAATAATTATTTCCAAACTTCATAGATTGACCCAACTCAATGATGTTTGTTAATTCAGGTCAAGAGGACATATGAGGAGGATGAAGAGGTTCAAAGGTTCAAGAATGCCTAGAGGACTTTAATAAAACAAATGTATTGTACATCTAAAAGATCTTTTCTATCAATTTCGAGTTGGCATAGAATTTTCCGCCTCCGATGTATATACCCGGGGTGGTCGTCGTAATATCTGTACAATGCCTAACATCGAGTCAGCAAGATAGATCGCGCAACCTCCCACCACCCGCTGAGGTCAACCATTTTTGCATCCCCACACGTTCAAAGGCGAAGGGCTACTAGAAATGAGACCTTGATTACACTGCGAGCCAATCTTCGGACCTCCGTATTGAGGTGCACAGAGCCGCAGAAGACTTTCTGTGATTCGATGAGACTGGTTGGCAGACTTTTGCCTACGGGTCTCCATCCCACTCTGACGAATCATCATCGTCGTAACCAGCGCCCTCTTTCGTCGTGCCTGCTCCTTCAATACCGGCATCTTCATCTGGTTCTCCTTCCTCTTTCTTCTGTTTCCTCCGAGTTATCTTCGTTTTCCTTTTCTTGCTCGTAAGCTGGTACATACTAAGATATTTGTCGTCCGGGGAAGGGGTTACTTGTTCGAGGAGCGAGGCGTCGTGCTTAGAAAGTAGGTTGCTGAGACGGGAGCGTTTAGAATGGACCAGTGATTGACGATGGAGAGCTGGTTGGTGTGAATATGAGTGGACGTGAAATGGTGGAGTAGATGGGGCGTACATGTGGCAGGTAAGGGAGGTTGGACGACATTTGGTTTCGAGTTTGGCGGAGGGTTGTAATTGAGATCTTCCATCCGTGTGATTACATTCTGCAAAACACTACAAGACGTTAGTAAAAGAGAGGCTTTGAAAGGAAACAGTAGATGTACGTTTCATCGACCAAGTGGGAAGCCATCGGAGAGCTGAGGATGTGGGAGATATCGTGCCAGGTGAACGGTTCAATTCGATTTTGCATGTTATCAGGACGTGCCATTGTGTGAGCACATATAATAGCGAAGAGTGATTCGAGACGGGTCTCGATGACAGGAGTGATGAGTTCTGTTAGACGTCGCATATATGCATCTTCATCTTCGCGGTCACTGTCGTGTTCTTGCTCTGCTTGTTCCTCTGATTTGGGGGTGTTTTCGGTAGACCCGAGAACTTGGCGCACAATGCTTCCGATTTCGTCTTGGAGACTCCAATCGGGTGGGGGTACGTCCTTCAGTAGCATAGGCCATCGTGTCCACTGATCTCTGTTCTTCCAGTCGCGCAGTTCTGGTTCAGACTGGGTGCGGTTTCGTTCGCCAGTGCTGGTTGACGGGGTTGGAGGGAACTCTTCTGGTTCTGGCGCATCGCATTCGGCGTCGGTGGGCTCCTGAGCTCGGGTGAGGTGGGCTGAAACGTCGAGAGTGTGGGAGGTCCGGAGAGCACGGAGGAGACTGGAGTATTCAGTGAGCTCGTCGCGGGTGGGACGCCGTTGGGTCATGAGGGAGGCCGACTATTTTAGGGCGCTGATCCGTGACGTCATGAGCGCGTGAGAGAGCATGAGTAAGAACTGTACAGGACCTCGAGATAGATGGGTGGTGCGTTAGCCTTCGCGCCCCTCCATCTCCTCCGTCATATCATCGAGTATGTCCCTTCTTTTATAGGCACCTTTTCGTGCACTGAACACACATTTTTTACGACAGAATGAGAGAGAAGTGGAAAAAGAAGAGATCTCGCAGGCTCAGACGCAAACGCAGAAAGATGAGAGCCCGTTCCAGTAAGTCTCTTGATCAAGCACGCATCGGACGGTGACTGATGTGTTCCTTAGAATAAACGACCCTAGTGTGTGCTGGCAAATGTAAAAGCTAGAGCGCCTTGCGTTCATCCACACCAGAGGCAGTGGCGTAGTCGTACTGCCCTTGGCGGCGTTGCATCAGTTTCTTGCATTTCGCCCGTATGCGTGAAAACTGCAATGGTGGGCCTATGACAGGAGAGGCTTGCTTTTGTATCTCGGGTCCATAAAAGTTGGGAGAAAAGCGTCCAATTAATGTGGGGCTGGCTGGGTCGTTAATGTTCAGTTCTGTAACATCGAATCAATCAAAATGAATTGCCTTGATTGTGACATCAGTTGTGACCTCGCGCGTTAATTATTGACCATGGCATCCTCCGGCAAAATCATTATAAGACCTCGCGCGCCAAAACGTTCAAGCGCCGCTTCAGTGCTGCGCGAGGCCTCGGAAGGGGACAGCGAAGCTTTAGCTTCCGTCAAAGACGAATTGGAAACTGAAAACGACCAAATGGACGCTGACGATGAGGACGACAACTCACACGACGGCTCTAATCAACAAGTGGAATATGACGACGGAGTCGATGACGGGAACGTTGAAGAGAGTGCTGCACCTACACCAGCCAGACGCGCACGAGGAAGACCAAAGGGCGCTACCGGTGTCCCGGCTAAATCTTCTGGTGCTTCAACTCCTCGAGCACGACCAAAGGCCCGTGCTCGGGTGAAAGGAAAAGGGAAGGCTGCTAGTGCAGGTCCTGGTCTGACAATACGATTGAAGGCGCCGAAAGGCGAGGATGAAGAAGATAGCGCTGATGATGACCCTGCTGAAGTCGAAGCACCTACGCCCGCTGCCGAACCTGAGGAAGAACCGCCAGCAAAAGAACCACCGACAAAGGAACCGCCAGCTAAGGAACCGCCAGCTAAGGAAACACCTATGGGAGGTGGAAAACCGTTCAGGAAGATTGCAGACAAGGTGTATGTCATCGACGGTGATGAATTCGTAACAGACGACGATCCAAAGGGGGATGAAAAGATAGACAAGTGGGGGAATCTTCTTGGTGGTATGTACCTCCTTGCTTTCACGTATACTGACTGTCTCGTGATTCTCATGTGTACTCTTCAGGCCGCAAATTCAAAGCGTCTACGTTTCTTTTACCGAATCGCCACCCACAACGTCAATATATGTTGGCGATAGATGCTGCGCGAACATCTGGCTTCCGCGACTCTTTGTATTACTTCCGTCGGAATCCTCTCGCTTTCAAGCTCAATGCTACTCAGCCGGAGAAAGACTATCTTATCTCGGAAGGCAAACTTGGTTCACATCTGCGAACTAGGAGTGTTACACTAGTTACAGCGCGGAGTGTTTTCAAGCTTCATGGGAGTAAAACCATTCTCGGTGAGTGTTTTCGAATATATACAAGTGACTATAACCTCTGAATACATACGATTTGTAGATGGAAGATGGGTGACAGATGATTACTATGAAGAAAAGGTACTTGCCGATATCACCGCCAAAGGCCTCAAAGCAGGCGACCTTGTTGGTGAACTCCCAGATCCAAACGCGCCAGCACACACTCAACCTGACGCTAACCTCGCCAATTCTACTTTCGCGTCTTCGTCCAATGTCAATATCGCTGGCGGTGGTGGGATTTACCGTGCAGGCGGGCCGACGACAATATTTGGTGGGAGCGGCTGGGGACCGTTCAGCGATGGACCTCTAAATGCCGTGAGGAAGAGTCTTTTGAGTAGGGATGGTGTGACAGAAGAAAATTGGATGTGGATGATGGCTGGAAGGGTTGGTGACGCCGACGAAGAATGGGCGAGGCTGAGGAAGGAGGGAAAAGGAAGGGCTGGGATGACAGTGGACGGAGTTGTAATGGGAGGGAAAGGAAGCGCTTGGCAGCGACCTGATCTAATTCTAAAGGATCCGGTGAAAGAAAAACCTGCACTGGGTGAGCAAGATGAAAGCACCGCATCGGGTGCAGATCCTTTGGTGGTCAAAGCGGGTAGGAAACGGAAAGCTGCTGATGAATACGGTACTATAGGTGTCTATGAACCGCATACAAATATGATTCTATGTGGGTTATCTACTTTATAATCTCCTCTTGTTAAAGTTTAATCTCTTTCATAGACCACAGCGCCACACAACCGACGCGGGCGACATGGCAGTTCTTACCCAATTCGAAACAACGTATTCTGGGAGGTACGAGAGCAGGAAATGGAGCATGGGGCATGGCATGGGTGGATACGGTTATGCAGCTGCCGAGTGAGGACGGAGAGGCACGGACGAAGAAGGAGAGGGAAGAACGAGAACGAGACGAGTATGTGCGAGAGGCGGAGGAGATGTTTGGAGAGCGGGACGAGGGTCTGAATGTTGCGACTTAGAATCTGTAATTACTTTTGATTGGACACGTCGCGTACTTTCCCACGGCATCATTGCATCTGGTCTACGTCCCCGATGGCGAGCTCGGACCCTTCCTGCCACACTATCGTCTTTGAGAGCAGTTCCGACTACCCCAGCTCCCAGGAACTCAGATCTGCCCTTGAAAAAGGCTCGGATGAAGTCAAACTCGAAACCCTACGCAAAATCATCGTCTCTACGATCAATGGCAACCCCAGGCAAGTCTGTTCAGTATCTCGCCCAATAAGTCTCTCGTTGAAGATGAAGGGATATTTGTTTTAGCCAACGTTGATAATGCCCGTCATCCAATATGTTATGCCTTCTCGGAACAAACAACTCAAGAAGCTCTTGCACTTTTATTGGGAAGTCTGTCCGAAGTATGACGAGAATGGGAAGCTCAAGCAAGAAATGATCCTGGTTGTGTACGTTTCACTCGACTGCTACCATATCTTAAATATCAATCTCTATTTTCTGTTACCAGTAATGCCATTCGTAATGACCTGGTCCGTGAAATATCGCCCCTCATCGCGTTATGATATTCACTCTATCCACCAGCAACATCCAAATGAATACATCCGCGGAGCTACTCTGAGATTCCTCACAAAGATAGCCAAAGAAACAGAACTCCTAGAACCCCTCATACCGACCTGTCGTTCATGTCTGGAACATCGACATTCCTACGTCCGCAAAAACGCAGTCTTCGCGGTCTACTCCATCTATCGCGAATTTGAACATCTTATCCCCGATGCTCCAGAACTCATGCATACATTCCTCGTTGCCGAAACGGATTCAACATGTAAAAGGAACGCGTTTGTGTTCCTTTCGCATTGTTCGATGCCAAAAGCTGTGGAATATGTATTGAGTATATATGATTCCATTCCAAGTTTGGATGAGGCGTTGCAGATGAGTATTATTGAGGTTATTCGGTTGGATTGTAAGAATGATTCTGCTAATCGGGTGAGTGATGAATAGTCTATATGCGTTGTGCGTTTTTGTTGATTTTGGATGACGTAGGCGCGTTGGATTCGATGTATTTTGGAGATGTTGAATACACCATCTCATGCAGTAAAGTATGAAGCTGCGACAACCCTCACAACTCTCACTCAAGCTTCTGCTGCTGTTAAGGGTGCGCTTTGTTTGACCTGACTTGTCATTTCAATGAGTTCATTTTGCTCTTTTTTTTTTTTAGCCGCTGCATCCTGTTTGATCAACCTCGTTGTAAAAGAATCAGATAATAACGTCAAGCTCATCGTACTTGATGGAATTGAGCACCTTCGGTCCAAGCATGGTCATGTCCTTGATGAACTGATCATGGATCTTCTCCAGGTTTTGTCAAGGTAAGTGTACATTCATAAATGCGGCACAAATCGATTCGATAATTCACCGCGACTCCCAGCGCCGATATGGAAGTCCGTCGAAAAGCCATAAGCATTGTCCTTAGCATGACCTCGAGTCGGAATGTTGAGGACGTTGTTCTCTTCTTTAAGAAACAACTACAGAAGACTCAGGAAGCTGACTTTGAAAAGGTTTGACCTCCGTGCACACCCTTGCTCCCTCGTCGAACTGACCTTGTGTCATCTAGGCTCCTGAATACCGTCAACTCCTCATTCAATCCATTCACGTTACTGCAATCAAGTTTTCTGAAGTTGCTGCAAGCGTGGTTCATGCTCTTATGGAATTCCTTGGGGACACAAATAACCCTTCCGCGCTCGACGTTGTCGCTTTTGTCCGGTACGCAAATGTACTTTATTTTCATGAAATGATTATATTGATATGTACATTATAGAGAAGTCGTCGAGAAGTTCCCTCCTCTCCGCCCCTCTATCTGCGAAAAGCTCATCGCTACCCTCACCGAGATCAAATCCGGCAAAGTCTTCCGGGGTGTATTATGGATTCTTGGGGAATATGTTGAAACGCTTCCAGTCATAACTGAAGCTATGCGTGAAATTAGGAAAGTGTTGGGTGAGATTCCGATTTTAGCCTCGGAGCAGAGATTATTGGATGAAGCTAGTGGGAACGCTAGTGGAGATGGGAATCTTGATGAGGAAGGAGGGGAATCAAAGGAGAAAGAGAAGGCGGCTGCTTCCAGACCAAAGGTGTTGGCAGACGGGACATATGCTACTGAGACTGCTTTCACCAGTGCTGCGGTTGCGAGACTGGAAGCTGTGAAGTCGGCTTCCAAGCCTCCTCTTCGAAGTGAGTCTCAGCGCCTTTCATTGTTTCCCAAACTGTTAATAACGATCATCCTCTCTTTATCTAGCTCTCATTCTCGGAGGCGACTTTTTCACGGCTTCTGTGCTTGCATCAGCATTGACTAAGCTAGTACTCCGCTTCGTCGATCTTTCAGAAGATGCCGCTGCTTCTAATGCGCTGAAAGCTGAAGCCATGTTGATCATGACCTCCATCATCCGAGTTGGTCAGTCGAAATTTGTAACGATCCAGATTGATGAAGACTCGAATGAGCGGATTCACAATTGTATACAATCGTTGAGTGAATTGGATGAGGATAGAAATGTTGTGAAAGAAATGTTTTTGGAGGATACGAAGAAGGCTTTTGAGAAGATGCTGGGTGCTCAGGAGGTATGTTGTTTACCAATTTTTGTTATGCGAAGGTTGTGCTTAGGTGGTTGGTGGTTTGTAGAAACGTGCCGCTGAAAAGAAGGAAGCTGAGAGCAAGAAGGCCGCTATAATACAGGTTGATGATCTGCTCAACTTCCGCCAGTTCTCAAAGAAAGTGGCAGACGATGCGATTGATGTATGTCCTTTTGTCAGCCGGGTGTTATAAATACTCAAAGCTCCCTTTGGCAGTATGATGAGGATGTTGGACGCGCAACTGGTGCTGCTGAAGTCCAAGAAGACTTTATGTCTAATCTCAGCCATATAACACAATTAACAGGTGTGTTGTCTACCGCAACAGAATACTATGCCTTTCCATTTATACTCGTTGCTCTCACAGGTTTCTCTGACCCTATTTATGCTGAAGCCCTCGTCAAGATGCATGGCTTCGACATCCTCCTTGGTATGCACCTCTCTTCACTGCCTTATATGTAATCCTCATATAATGATTGTATCACTTAGACGTTCTGCTCGTCAACCAAACACCTAACACTCTCCAAAATCTGTGTCTCGATTTCGCCACTCTCGGAGATCTGAAAATTGTCGAACGACCTTCTGTGTATACCATCGCTCCTCATGGGTTCCAAAGCATAAAAGCGACCATTAAAGTTTCCTCGACAGAGACTGGTGTCATTTTCGGAAGTATACTTTGGGATGGCCCGAATCTTTCTGAACAATGTGTTATTTTGAATGATATCCATATTGATATTATGGATTATATCAAACCGGCGTATTGTAATGAAGCACAGGTGAGTTTAATTGGTGTTGTGGGTTAGTAGTAGCTATGATTGCTGATGCAACTTTTGCTGTCTAGTTCCGAAGCATGTGGACAGAGTTTGAGTGGGAGAATCGTGTCAACGTTAACTCACCTCTTTCGTACGTTGGAATATTTTGTTTTCAAGATTTTATTTGCTAATTGAACATATAGTGATCCTCGTGAATATTTGAAGCAAGTGATGAACGTCACCAATATGTCTTGTTTAACACCAGAAGGCGCTCTCTCCGGCGACTGCGACTTCTTGTCAGCAAACATGTACGCTCGTAGTCTCTTTGGTAAGTCCACTCTTCAAACTCTCCAAACATCCCTTGTTGACTGACATCATTGAAGGCGAGGATGCTTTGGCCAATCTCAGTATCGAGAAGACAGAAGCAGGTGAAATCACTGGACATGTTCGTATTCGTAGCAAAACACAGGGTATCGCGTTGTCGCTTGGAGACAAAATTACTATGGGTGAGTATTCTCTTTACTTATGATTTGTCTATTGTAAGAAGGCCGCTCGCTAACTTTCAAATTTTCTCTTAGCTCAAAAGGATAACAAACCACTCACTGTGTAGATTGAGCCCTGTATCACTAGATCTAGATTAATGCATCTTCATTTTCTTGGGTCATTCGTATCTCTTGAGTCGCTCTGCTCGTATCAACAAATGTCCCAGCACATGCACTCGTTATGAATGTTAGGATATGTGGTGCTGATGCACGTTGGAAACCAAAATTTGTGTGAAGGAATTAGGTGCAAGTGGTTATATACTATATTGACTTGTTTTTGTCTCTCTTGGATATGTGGGCTTTTGGCATGGGCCCGTACTTGATCTACGAGCCAGGAACGGACTTGGTATTAGAGCAATCTTGGAAGGATAATTTAGAACCATTTTCTGAACAAAACTCTCGTAGTCTTCACCAGCTAGTACAATACCAGGACGGTGACTGATTGGTTACTGTACCTCATCAAAATCCATGTCCCAAAAACCTTCAACCTATAGAGCTCCCTGAGTAAAACACTGTTGTCTAAGAGGTATTTCATCTATTCTGCAAGCACAAACACCAGAGTAAAGTTTAGTGTAGCTATCCTTAAGTATCTTGTGCCTCAGCAATGAATGTCATTACAGAAATGATCTTCAAGAACAGTTTCCAATTGATAATTTTTACTACAAGACATTGTAATTAATTGGTATAGCAGAAAATAATCGCACAATAATTCATAAGATAGTCATCAAGATCGTGATAGAATAAATAACTTGAAATGCAGAGAAAAAATAACTAGGTTTGTCCTGACCAAGAGGGCGAGCGAGTGCCAAACAAACCAGGACTCGGGACACGTGGAACATTTAGGCTAGGTTCAATATCGGGCGGACTGGGGACGAAGCTAGGATCGGCTGGAAAGAGTCAATAAAGCGTATTGGAATCTCACGAGGTCACTTACGTAGCCAAGTAGTCCATGACTCCACTTGACGTCGAGGGTCGATCTGGTGAACGGCGTGCACAGGGACTTGAGATGGCGGAGGCGGATGCGGTGCCGCATCCCTTTTTCTTCCCTTGCGTTTGTGCACTTGGCGCCATCCAGGCTTAGCAACCGGTGGTGGGAGGTCTGGGGCTACTTCTGGTGGTGGAGCAGGCGGTTCTGGCGGGGCCGCTGTTGTCGAGGGGTGCCAATCAGGCTGGAACTCTCCACCGGGTCCGTACTTGGATTTCATGCATAGTAGGAATCCCATTTCGCTGACGAGAGTTTGAGTAATTGCGATTGTAGAGAGAATCATAACATACTGTTGGAGGTTTCGTCGTTCCTCGCGCAACTTGCCAACCTCTCCAAGAAGCATGCGCACTTCGGCGGCCAATGCTTTGCTAAACTCATCGAGATACTAATGGGTCATGTGAGCTTCTGAGGGTTTTAATTCTTAATGGAATTCTCACTCCTTGGACATTGAAAGGGACTTGTTCCCTCGCTGTTGATTTGACAGCTTCTATCGTTTCTTCATGGTGTTTCCTACATTCATTTCGCCATTCGTCGGAAAGATTTTGTAAAAGTTCTCGCTGTATCGCATTCTCGCTCCGCAAATCTTCTATAATTTTGTTCATGTCTATTTTTTCGAGGATCAATTAATACTCAAAGGAAAAGAAAAGAAGTAAAATACCTGGTTTATTCAGCCTCTCCTCGTTTGCCCGTTCAATCTCGGCTTGTAATTCATTCTGGATACTTCGAACTGCGTCAACCAACTGCGCACTGTCCATTTCTTTCGCTTCTCGTCTCTGCTGTTTCTCGGCGTACCGGTTGTCTGAGTCGTCTTTCTTTTGAACAACAAGATCTCGTGTCTCCTGGAGTAGGTTGGTCAACTCAGAAATTTGCTGTCTCAGAGAATTGTCGCGCTCCTCAAATTCAGCTCTCTCGCGTTCACGCAAGTCTGCCTCTTCAGCCAGCTTCGCCTCACGTTCCGTCTGCAATTCAGCCTTTGTATCGGCCAACTCTTGTTGTAAAGCCTGGATGCGGGCCTCCTGTGCTTCTTGAAATTGTTTTCGGAGCTCTTCAGCTTCTGCCCATTGCCTTTCACGTTCAGCTGCAGCTTCTCGCCGTTCTTGATCAGCCTGTTCCCTCTCTGAGCTCACAGTTTCAAGAAGCTCTTGTGAGTGAAGTGAGGTAACTCTTTCCACAACACTTTGGATGGATCGTATTGAGGCGCGGTCAGCCGCTGCCGATACGCCTTCATCCTCTGTTGGATGCTCAGGAGTGACCTCAGGATATAGAATTGTTGAAGGGGGTCTGTCTGATTCTGAGGGGGCATGGGCGGGCGGGAGTGTTTGTAACCGACTATCAATTGTACTTTCGATCGTCTGCCAGAGGCGCTCGGCACGGTCTCGATTTTCTTGTTCACGTCTATCTTCACCCTCCAGAAATATTCTCTGCCGGTGTTCTTCGTTGTGCCGGAAGTCCTCCTCACGCTTGTCTTCGGCTTGTTCTGCTGCCAGTGCAATATCATGGAGATGAGTTTCAATCGCCGCTAATCTGTAATTTCGTTGCTCTGTTTCTGCATCCGCTAGCTCAATTGGCGTGACACTTCGGGATCGGAAAGAGGGGTGGATCACAGATATGGGGCTCCGTGGCCTGTGCCTGGGAGTTTGCGGAGGACGTACAGGAAGTGGCGCATCACTGATAGTTTCAGTATGTGTTCCACTTACTTCACTCGGCCCCTCATAATACGTGTGTCCCTCCTGTGGCAGCTCTAACTCTGATAGCGGCTCCGAAGGTCGACGCCTCGGTGGGACTGTTCTTTCATCCTGGCGTCTCCCGGTCGGTGTTCGGCTGGGAGTGATTGGTACTACTGGACGATCATCGTCCCGCATAGTTGGCGTCCGGCTTGGAGGAACAGTTATGATTGGATGGTCACTGTCTCGCCTTGTTGGCGTTCGACTTGGAGTAAACGGACGGTCACCATCCCATATTGTTGGCGTTCGGCTTGGAGGAATAGGGGAACCACCCTCCCGAACTGTTGGTGCTCGACTTGGAAGTACCGGAGAATCACCCTCTCGAACTGTTGGCGTTCGAGGAACAGATAGAATCGGATGATCGCCCTCCCGGACTGGTGTTCGAGGAACGGATAGGATTGGAGGATCACCCTCCTGAATCGTTGGCGTCCGAGAAACTGGTATGATTGGAGGGTAACTCTCTCGACTTGTTGGTGTTCGAGGAACGGGTGTGATTGGAGGATGGCTCTCCCGAATTGTTGGCGTTCGGGGAACAGGTATGATTGGAGGATGACTCTCCCGTATTGTTGGCGTTCGCGGAGGAGCCAGTATAATTGGATGTTCAGGTGGGTGATGTACAGGAGTTCGTGGAAGTCGACCATGGTCGGTACCATAGTCTGAGAGGGTTGGAGAATAGTGACCTGCGAGTTATCAATGGTTTTGTTTGAGGAAGAAAAAAAACGGCATACCAAGTTCGGAAGGGTGGCGCGCAGTGGGTGTACGACTAGATGACGTACGATGGAGGTGTATCTCTTCCGGATGATCGAAACCAAGGGCAGTCGGGGGTCGATGGGAAATAATGGAACCCCTTCTAGAGGGTGACGGCGGAGCAACATAGATTCCTACCTGCGACGGAGACGATGACGACCTCTCCAAGGGAATAGGAGATCTGCGGGGGTGACGGGAAGAGTACCTCTCTGGGGTTCTGGAACGTCGCCTGCCTTCTCGATAGTCGTCGGAGCGACGATGCGTTGGGTCGTACCTACCAGAGTACCTATCAGAGGGTGAACGAGACCTTGGATATCTCGTCCCAGGAGACCGGCTTCCTCGGTAGTCATCAGGGTGTCTGTCCCTTGGGTCATGCCTCCCAGAAGGCGAACGAGAGCCCCGACGGGAACGATGGGACCTTGGATATCTCGTCCCAGGAGACCGGCTTCCTCGGTAGTCTTCAGGGTGTCTGGCCCTTGGGTCATGCCTCCCAGAAGGCGAACGAGAGCCCCGACGGGAATCGTGAGACCTTGGATATCTCGACCCAGAAGACCGACTTCCTCGATAGTCCTCAGGGTGTGTATAGTGACCATGCCTTCCAAAAGGTGAACGAGAGCCTCTGCGAGAATCGCGAGGTCCCGAGTACCTCGTCCCAGGGGATCGACTTCCTCGAGAGCGTCCCCGATGACTTGGATGATCTTCGGGGTACGGGAGCGAGATCTATAACTGGGATGACGTCTTGAATCCCCGCGGGAGTACATAGAGCCGGATGGGAGGTAATCATCAGGCGTACGACGAGGGTCTGTCACTATTATGGGAGGCGATCCATGAGGAATGATTCCATGTTCTCCTGGCGGCGGATAATAGAGGGGGGAAGGTGATTGTCTGTGTGATGTAGAAGAAGGGACGCGGATTATGGTTGTGGGAGGATGTGAAACAGGAGAATGCGATTGTGAGCGGGGTGTTTGTGAGTGGGGAGTTTGAATAATGATAGGTGGTGGGTGTGAAGGAGGAGGAAGTATAGGGAGTTGAGGCTGAGGTGTCTGCGGTGCACCAGGGACGAAAGTAGGAACGGATACAGGAGGAGGCACTTGACGAGGTGAACCACGGCCGCTTGACGTCGATCCGGGCCTTTGGAGAATTATGGGGGTCTGTGGCGGGGGGTGACTGACGGATGGCTGGACAATGATGGGAGGGTGACTTGTTGGTGTGTCATGTGGATAGTGAGATTCAGGAGGTGAGTAAGACCGTGACTCTGACCCTTCTGACCCATGTATGATTATGGGCGTTTGAGGTGGTCCTGGAATCGAATAATGTGAGGGAGTTGCGGGATGATAATCCCGGTAAGAAGGACTGGGACGTCGAGAATGAGATCTGCTTCCTCTTCCTTCACTCGCAGATCGTCGGCTCGCGGATCGTCGGCTCGATCGACCCGAGGCTGAAGTGGATGCTGATGATGGTCTCGAAAGTGGGATGATCAGTGGCGGCGGCGGCGGATACACAGTCGGTGCAACAGGTGCACCAGGTTGAGGAGATACAATAACGGATGGCTGCACTGGATGACCCGGCGGTGACATTGGAGGACCTGGTGGTTGAACTAGAGGACCTGGTTGTTGCATTGATGAACTCTGTGGCGGGAAAACGATTATCGGCTGGGCGGGCTGGGCGGGCTGAGCAGGTTGGGCAGGTTGGTATTCTGAGGGAAGAGGTGTTGGTGGTGCTTGAGAGAACGGGGGCGTATGCGCAGGGGGTGGTACTGGAACAATCTCCAAAGTAGGAGCCCGGCGGAGGTGATCAGAGTCCACTGGACCAGGTGCATAACTTATTCCAGACATACGCCTTCTCGGTGTAGCTGTGCGAGATCTACTGCTGCCATGCCTGCTGCTCCGGAAACTTTCAGAGCTGCTGCTATCGCTAGGGCTGCTACTGACACTGCGGCTACGATGGCTTCGAATGCTCCCTGTCCTCCTCGAGCTACGAGATCCACGCCTACGAGGTAAATCGCTTGAGTGGGTGTACGTAGTACTACTGCTAGGACTAGTCGGATGAGCAGTCCCTTGGCGATCACGCGGTGGGATTGGTATTGGTTCGTCGTCCAGCGGCGGCGGCGGAATGAATATATCGGGAGGAGACCTTGGCCTCACTGATGGGGTAGCATGTCGAGGGGTATGTCGAGGAGTCTCACGAGGAAACCCATCCATAGGGATGTTTGGTACCGGAAACTGTGTAGGTATCACCACCTGGGGCTGACCAGACGCGTCGTAGGGGTGAGGAGGAATCACAACTGGACCTCTAGGCTCAGGTGTTACATCGGTAGGAGGGGGAACTACCGGTTCGGTCCGCGAAGGTTGAGTTGGTGGGTAAGAAGGATATTGCATAGGCCCAGGGGTGTACCCAGTTGTGGCCGGTGGCAATTGGCCCATTGGTGACCTACTGGAACTGGACAGACTTGATGCTATAGAAGCTAATCGTTCCCTTATTCAGAGCAGAGACATAGCAAAGGGAAATATACCATACCTGATCGCCCTGTGGCAAACATATCACCCATCTCTTGTCTCAAAGTCTCAATTCGCGCGTTCACACCCCGAATCTCCGCTTGTCGATCGTTCACATCGCGTTCTAACCAATTATTCAAGTCCGACATATATCGCATCAGCTCTCGTTGTTGTGTTACTGTGGCATCATGAGCAGCACGGTTGTCCTAAAAGAACTTTAAAACAACTATATGTTAGGTAGGTGGTCACATACGCGCAACATTTCCATGAGGGATTCGAAAACGGGAGGCAGCTGAACCTACGCAGTGTCAACACGACATCCAGCACTACGGAGATTGGTACTTACTGGTCCTGGCGGCATAGGCATGAACACTCGTTCTGGTCCGGGTGGCGCATGAGGCAGGGCCTGGCTGGAACGCGGCTGTTGACTTTCTATACCTTCACCTGCTCTTGGAAGGTGCTCCTCAGAAGGAGCAGAAGGGGCGCTTGGCTGCGGCTGTCCCTGCAAGCAAGGTGAAATTTACAACAATGGAGCTGAATATTAACTTACCTGCTGTGGTCTCGGAGCTCGAGCATGGTACCAGCTCCGGTCGGGAGGTGTAGTCTGCGATCTTGGTTCGGGAAACTGACAAATGGTAAGTAAAGGACTAATACGATTGTAGTCGTACGTACGACTGGATGGATAGAAGGCGGCCTAGCTCCACGGAGACGCGCCCGTGGAGGGATACGGTGATCAGGAACTCTGATAGATGGACCCAAATCAGGTATTCGACTTGCACGATCTAACGCTGTAGTGCTCATGGTCGGGGACCCCCAATCTACATCGCCTGTTCTTGGCTTACGTCGAAGGAGACCCGCAGCACCAGTGCCAACAGGTCCAACGTATGTGAAATCAGAAAAACCGGGAGCAGTGGTTGATCGAGCCTCAAAAGCTATTGGGCTGGTGCTTCTAGGCCGGCTTTGCCTTGGCTCGAAAACAAATGGCTGCAAAGGAGGAGGTCGACTGGCAGTAGCAGGTGGCAACCCTGACAAGATAGATTGTTGAAGCTGCTGCAAAATAGAGGGCATTGCTTGCGATGGCACGGGCATGCGCAGAGGTGGCCTCCCAGGAACAAAGTTTTCTAGCTGTTCACGAAGATCCGCCAAGGAATCACTTGAAGTTATAATTGATTCTGCGGGCTCTGATTCAACCGGAAGTGGGGGTGGAGGAGGTTCGGATATTATTGGCACTCCAGCGCGATTTTGGTCAAGGAGGTGCTGCATCAAATCCTCAATGCGATGAAGGCGATTCTCTAACTCAGAGTTATCAGCGGGAGGCGGCATTGGACGGGCACGTAGCATGTCGAGCATAGAATTCGCGGTGCTTTGGCCGTTCCACAGTCCATGTAGCTGGTCGCGAATGTCATTCAGCTGACCTCGTAGCGAATCCATGAGGGTATCAAGAGAAGGTTCAGCTGGTTGAGGTTGAGTTTGGGGGCGGGCAGTGGGTGTAGACAATGTAGACAACGAGGAGCTTGACGCAATTGATTCTGTCGCAGCATGGATAGCGCGAGGATAGGAGCGGGAGTCGGTATTATGGGAGTCGGCATTATTATGGGAGTCGGCATTATTACGGGAGTCGGTGTCATCTGAGGTGTAGGTGTAGAAGGAGTTGGAGTACTGTCGACTGTAGCCGTTAATGATGAAGTTTCTTTACTGGAGGTCTCTAAGGACGACGTAAAAGACGAGGTTGTTATATCGGTTATTTCTGATTCGCCATCATCAAATGTCTCCGAGTCTTCAATATCCATATAACGAGGTTGTTGAACCTCCGTGGATGGAGCCCAATCATCAATTTCATCAATTTCTTCGACTGATGCCTCGTAAGACTCCGGCTCGTCCAGTAGTGAATCATCTGAATGGTGCGACGATAGGAATGATACGGAGCTCGCGTTGCTATTTGATCGAGCGACTGTCACACTGGAATCTCGGACACGACCCTCCATAGTTATGATTTCTTCAGTCATTACATTATCACTTCCTACACCTTGCGAGACGACTGAACGCTCGACGCGCGTTTGTTGATAGATTATCGGTCGCTCGCTCTGAGGTCTTTCAACTGGTATTTGCACAACTTGAGGTGGAGGCTGGGGAGGTACAATCTGCGGCGCTTGATGAATGACGATCGGTTGTCGCGGCGAAGGGGTACGATGAAGGAAGTCTGAGAGGTCCCGAAGTTCGTCCCTCAGCGCTTGTAAACCGTCCGATAAATCTCTGTGTTCATCTCCTCTGACATCATTAAACTTTCGGAGGTCATCAGCCAGACGATCAATGTCTTGTCCTAAATCCCGAGCAGCAACATCACTCTCAGAGGTCCCGGTTTGGAGGGTACTAGGTGCCGACCGCACTGAAGCTTCGGGAGTGGTTACACTCACTTCCCCGGAACCTTCAGGTGTTTCCATACCCAATTCAGCGAGACTTTCCGTACCAGGAGGGCTTGGGGAACTCGGAACATGTGGAGAAGCAGGCAGGTGGGAGAAGCAGTAAGGTGTGGAGAAGCGGGAACGGGTGTTACGGATCCCTGTCGTAGAGGTCAGAAGTAATTAGTTTCGTGAAAGTATAATACTTACAGATCGATCCGATGCTGGTGGCGTAGATAACAACGACGGCTCTGTCGAAATCTCAGAACGTATTTCATCTTCATCCTGAGGAAACTCAATATCTCTTCCAGCATCTAATACATCATCCTCGTCAAAATGAGCCAACGACGGAGCAGGAGACGGAAGCTCAGCATCTCTTCCGACATTTCCTAATAACACTTCCTCGTCGGAACGAGCCAAAGAGGGTGTGGAGGATGTTAGTTCGGAATCACTCAAGAAAGAAGACGATATCGTGGAAGGTGTCGGAGGCGTTAACGAAGCTGATGGTTGAATAGGCGAAGGTGCAATTGATAGAGTAGGTGTTGTTGTAAGAGAGGATGTTGTAGACATTGCAGATCTTGCAGGGGACCGAGGGACAGCAGCCGGTAGCGGCCTTACAGTTGATGGTGGCCTTATAGTTGATGGGGCCCTTACAGTCGATGGAGCCCTTACAGAAGGTGGTGACCTTACAGTGATTGGCGCCCCTACAGTCGGCGGGAACACAGTCGATGGCCTTACAGTCGGTAGGCCTACAGGTGGTGGCCTTATGGTCAACGGCCTAGCAGTAGGTGGTCTCATAGTCCTCGGCCTCGCATCATATTCTACCTCTGAGTCGGGTTCACTTGAAAAGGCCAAATCTGAAGGCGTTGGAGCATCAGAGAAAGGAGAAGTGGCCGAAGGTGAAAGTCCAGGAACAGAAGTGAGGGAAGGAAGAGGTGAGGCAGCAACAAGAGAGGTCAGCGGTGATGGAGAGGCGGGGATAGTACTGAGCCTGTCAAATGATGATACCGACGACGGGCTGGATACACTGGGGATCAAGAATGAAGGATCATACGAAGACTCAGATAGTTCCTGGGGCGCAAGGGACCGAAGGGATGGTGATGGCTGCAAGATAGAAGAATCATATGAAAGGCTTGTCTCTCTGGCCCACGGAGTGCTGTGGGGACTTGAACCAGAAAGAGAGCTTGGAGTTGAGATAGGCAGCGAACTTGGTGTGGGAGCATCCACCGACGAAGTTGCTTGTGAAGCTGCACTCGGGAGGGAAAAGTCGGACACAGTCTCCAATTCAGTTGGCTCGACAGGAAGAGGAGGGAGCGAACGGCTTCGAGGCGTGCCCTCTGAAGATGCTTCAAAACTTGATGGTGTTACAACCGACTCAGACTCCAAAGTTGACGCTGTCGGAGGAAGCGAAGATAATAATTCTGACTCGGAGCTAGAGAAGGGCCTGCTTTCCGTTGGTAGCGACATCGCAGGCAAAGACGACGGTGTAGGGACATGAATTGACTCGGTAGTCGAGGGGAACGAGGGGACTGGTGTTGGTGTTGGTGAGAGGGCAGGCTCCGTTGGCGGCAAAGGAATATCTTCCGGTGGCAGATCAGATAATGACCGAGGTGAACTGATAGAGGGTATTTCTGAGGGAGTCGGTATGTTGATCAAACTCGCGTCATCGGTCCAACCAACAGAAGACAATGGCGTTGAGGGTTCCCTCTGTACAGGAATACCCCGCTCGGGCTCGAGATCCTCAACTTCCTCATGCTCAAATGTCTCAGGCCCAAATTCTTCCTCAGGCTCAGGTTCAAATTCTTCCTCAGGCTCAGGTTCAAATTCTTCCTCAGGTTCAGGTTCAAATTCTTCCTCTGGCTCGTATTCCTCTGGCTCGTATTCCTCTGGTTCGAATTCCTCAACTTCCTCAACTTCCTCGGGCTCAAATTCTTCAACTTCCCTCGGCTCGTATTCTTCAACCTCCTCAGGAATCTCTTCTGAAACTTCAAGTTCGGATGGGGAGCGCATCTGCGAAGCAGTATAAAACTCGGTTTCTGTGGGCGGCTCACTAGCAGTTTTGTAGACAGTAGAAGCTCTGTGAACACTGGAACCGGCATCAGCAGTAGCGTATTCTGATTCGGGGGGATAGTTGAGAGAGACTTGAAGGATGGGGTTGGCGACGAGGCCGTCGAAGGTGCCTCCTCTGCTGTAAGGTACCCAGAGCTGACACGAGAGTGGGTGCGTAATTTTGAGGGGCCAGGAAGTACAACGCGTCGAGGAGCTTCAGAAACAAAGGACCTTGGAGGAGGCGTAAGCGTTTCACCATAGCTCGTATAAGTTGTGCGAGTAAGGCTATCAAGGTCCGAGGATTGACAGATATCGTATCCGCTCTCGGTGCCTTGAGTAAAGCTGTTACTTATGCCGTTTGAACTTCCAGACGGCCCGCTAGCAGGAGTCACGCTTCCAGATCCATAGCTTCCACTTCCATACGTCAAACTCCCCGGCGTGTAACTTCCAGTTCCAGTGCCACTGCCACTTCCCGGAGTGTAACTGCCCGTATAGCTTCCCGATCCACTCATCGTATAACTTCCAGTCCCACTCCCAATACCACTGCCACTAGCCGTATATGACTCTGTCCCACTCCCACTCCCATTAGTATAGCTTTCCGTTCGGCTGCTGGGAGTATGACTTCCAGTTTGAGAACTCGGAGTGTATGTCCCAGTGTACGAGTTACTTCCCGGAGTGTATGTACCAGTGTATGAGTTGCTTCCCGGGGTGTATGAACCGGTGTTAGTCCCACTTCCTGGAGTGTATGTGCCGGTGTTAGTCCCACTTCCCGGAGTGTAGGTCCCACTATCCATTGTACGCGATCCACTGCCAGGAGTAAAGGTTGAAGAGCCAACAGTCTGACTCTGCGAAGTAGAATCGGAAGGTGTATACGACGAAAGTGATATGCCGTTCTCCTTATTTGACATCTCAGCAGTGTAAGTTGAAGTGGATGTTTCGGAGCGAGAGGTCCCGCGAGTCCGACGAGTGACAGCCCTTGCCCTTGAAAGGGTGGATTGAGAACTCGAGAAAGTGACGGAGTCATCACGGGTGTCGGCAGTGTAGGAAGTAGGGTTGGTGTCGTAGGTAGAGGGAATCGTGTGGCTTGAAGTAGACTGAGTATAACTGCCGGATTGAAATCCAGACGTCGAGGTATTGTATCCCGTTCCCGTTCCCGTCACTGTTCCCGACCCTGATCCTGGTCCTGTTCCCGTCCACTCCGTTTGTGAGTAGTAGGTAGACGAGACATTTGACCGAGTCCCATTAGACGATGTCGCTGACACGAACGCATCATCAGACGCTTGTGACCTCCTATCATTGCCCCTATTGCTCGGAGGAGGTGTGACATAAACATCCTTTCCAAGAGCGGAACCACTAGAGATGGACACAGGGGAGTACTCAAAAAGTCGTCGAGCGTTCCCATTACCCTCACGACCACCGCGAGCTCGATCCAGAGCTGACTTGAACTCAGAGTCCATATCAGTCATAGACCCACTACGTCTCAACGAATTGCCTCGGCTTGGCGTAATAACACGGCGATCACCAGGATAAACATAGTGATCATTGTGGATGACAGTGTCATCAACTGTACCTGTATGATGGGAGGAAATAGAGATATGGCGACTGAGGGGGACCTCTCCGACTGATAATCAGCGATGTCGGGAAGAGTATTGAGAGGGGGGACGAAGACGGTCGAGCGCGAACCAATGGATGTCGAGCTACTCCTGCTGTCGACGGATAACGTGGTGCGAATGGAACCAGTGGGTGAGCGAGTGCGCTGAGAGTCCGAAAGCGGACGATTAACAGCATCCCTATGATAAGAACCATATGGTCAGTCCACGAAGATTGAGAACTCAAATAACTCACGAGATACGGTTGACCCATTTCTGCCTCTCCAGAAGGCTCTCAGCGGCCAGCCTTTCAACACCATCCGCGTACGTCATCTGGAACGGGACCAGCATATCAACCAAGGGTTGTCCATCACTTTCCGCGCTCTGAATTCGGGCAGCAACAGTACCAATATCATCTCGAGCGTTAGGATGCGACGGGGAATACGCCTGTTGTACATCTGTGCAATTCAACAAATCCAGCGCGACTATACCACGCCCTCCGCCGGGTGCGAGCCACGATAATAGCAACATGTGTGGATATAGAAGTGCTTGACACCTTTGCCAGCGGTACGGAGGTGCAGCATGAACATTCAGATACCAAAGAAGTCCGATATAGAGGGGCTGCAAACAGGTCAAGTCAGATTCTAGACCGGAATAGGAAGGTGAGATAATAATAGCATACCGCCGCATTACTCTGAATATAAGGACTGAACTCTCCAAGATCTAATCCTGAAGGTATAGTTCCGCTTCGTCGGCTCATAATACTTCCGCCGTCATTGCCTCTGCTTCCTCCAGCATCGTTCCCATCACCACTCCTTCTTGGGTTGGTCGGGTCGGGAAGGGGTCTTAAGCCGCCGGATTCACGAAGTCGGGCCCCGGCACGCCGAAAACGACGTCCTATGCCAATTAATCCCTCGCTATCCATGGGGGAGAGGTAATCGTGTTCGATCCCGACGGTATAGCGTCAGCGGGGCGTGGCTGCGAGTCTCGTTCCCTCCATGCAGAGACAAGATTTTTTACTGAAGCAAGAGGAGAGCGAGGAGAATGTTGAGGTCTGCGTAAAGGGGGGTAAAAGTTGACCCCGTATCCGTGTAAGCTGAGGGAGTTGTACCGGTGTTAGCGCCGGTGATGGTGTTAGTTCCAGTTTGAGTGTCAGTGTATGTGCGAGTAAAGGTATCGGTCAGTGTCGGAGTTTGTGTGTAAGAGCTAGGAGTAAATTGAGAGGTAGTCCTTGTGAAGTCGGAAGCGCCGGTGCGGGTCGGTGGTGATAGCATACTGGAATAAGTGTGACGAGTGTCAGTTCCAGTGTAGGAACCCGACGAACCGGACGATTTGCTGGGTGAGGAAGGGCGAGAACCAGATGCATAGCCATAACTAGTGGTTCCGTATCCGTAACCAGTCGTAGTAAAACTTCCAGTCGGGGCGAAAGGACTAGCCGAACGGCCAGGAGCAGAAGGAAATTTAGAATGACCTGTGCCCTGACTCTCAAATACAGCGATCAATTCTGTCGCACGTCCAGGAGGAGGTAGAGTTTTGTCAGTACCAGGTTCGGTAGCAGAACGCGAGTGTCCACTAGAGGATGAAGGAAGGAGTGTAGATTTGCGCAAGGTTTCCGGGGTGGGAGCTGGTCGAGAAGCTGAAGCTGAGAACGCTCCAGAGACCGGCCTGGACTCTTCGGTGCGTTCCGTGATTCGACTCAATCGAATGCGAGGGTCAGCGGGCTGGGGAGTGTGATTGCGAGCGGTAGGTAGCGTAACGTAAGAAGTAGAACCGGTGTAGGTGCCAGTGTAAGTGCCAGTGTAGGATCCAGTTCCAGTGTATGAGCTTGAGGGTGTGTACGATTGCCCGCGGGACCAGTGGGTGAGGGTATCTTCGGTAGGGTCGGTCTCGTCCATAGAGTTGAGGGTGGCTTCAACCTCTTCAAGGGAGTCATCGTCATAAAATGAATTTGGATCATCGTAGGTCGGTTGCGCTTTATTAGAATGTCAGACAATTTTCAGACACAAGAAGGGCAAGCAAACCTGAACTTGGAGTATAAGTGTATCTTGAAGGCGAAAGTGGCGCTTGGGTGCCAGTCGGGGTAAACGTAGAGTAGCTCCGCGAGTCGTATGTCGGCGTCCAGGAGTCAGAAGGATCTTCGGACATTTTTGACTGCAGGGCCTGTAGCTCGAGGTCCAGCAGTGAGCCCTGGCCTTGTGTCCGCTGATTGCTCGTGCACGCACAAGTTCAACCGATCTAAATTAGGGCCGGCTTGTGCGCGTCGCGACCGGTCACATGATCACGATTGGCTTCCTCGACAATGGCTCAGCCCACTGAGTCCAGCCTCCGCTCTGGTATTCTGGCCCTCCCCTCAGCGTTTGCTGCACTGCAGGATGGTTTTTACCGGTTTTTGACCCCCGACCTTTTTTATGGCTGGTCTATGCTTCAATCCGGATGGCAGCCGAGTCGGAGGAATCCACCTTGCATGGAAGAAAACACCTTAACCTTTTTCGGCTTCCCATGCATGCTCTTAAGAAATGCCTTTAAAACGTGTTCCAAGAGTGAATAAATCCGAGCTAATTCGTCAGTGTACTTTCTTGTATTGAATTTTCGTTAACATATATATATTCACAATAACTTGATCAAACAACTCTGAAGTGGTTACTTGAAAATAGATCACTCAGTCCCGTCGAAATCGACCAGACGACAGACGCTTGTCCAGGTTGCAGCCCAACCGGACAAATTCCGGATGTTCATGTTCTGGCCCCCCGGACACACACAGTGATAATACATCGATGTCATTCATTCATTCGATACCGTTACCTGTCAACATACATCCCCTGTGCCATGCCAATGTGTTACAAGCATATGAGCCAAATAATTTTGACAAGTTCTGACGTTGTCGCCGCTATAATGACTCGAACGACGTATGTAACGACGGCTCGATGTATGACTCGGTTCCAGAAGTGGTCTTCAAATCTATGCATAATTTGCGGCCTTGTCCTTGGAACGTTCATTAGCTGTAAGAGTGCAAATTTATCATGGTGAATACAGAATCCAAGAACGAAGAGTTGGGCGGCGTACGATTGTAATGGAGGAGTTTTTCAATCAAGTCGACATGAGTGAGAACCATGCGCCGACAGCAATATCTTTTCAGCTGCAGCTCATCTAATGCATCCCTGGTTCAATATATCAGTACTCCGTTTCGGGTGAGAAGTGTGAGATGTGACAAACCCTTCGCTCATGTCTTTTGATAATAGATCGAGGTACGCATTCCACTTGTCTCCGATGACTTTACCGCATGAGAAACAGCGGACTGGGATGATCTGTACACATATTCCCAGGTAAACAAGGTAGTAGAGGCGAGAGTCAGGGACATACCATCTTATTTGCAGTGGCGGTAACGTCTACAAGAAGAAATCAGCTCCCTGGCTGACCAAGCTGAAAATAACACCAAACTGGACCAACCCGGCGACAACCCGACTTTGGCTCGCCTCTGACCACCCCAGGGGTCTATTTCGCGACGACTGCGTCCATCTGGTGCAGCCGAACCACATCGGCCCCTTTCCCGGTCTTTTAAGAACAAGGCTGCTTAACCAATCACGGATGACTACTGTTCAATGTACCTCAATGTACTTCGAATGCTGCCAGTCCTGGATGCCTTTTGCCTTCTTCTGAAAGCTTTCTCGCGCATAAGCCAGCCTTTCGTACTCGCGCGCAGGTATCCATGTGCGTTTTACTTCTCTGATCTACGGGCCTATTTTAGTGCTAAACCGAACTGTGAGTCCCCAACCCAATCACAAAGTCGAATCTTTGACATGGCCAGTCATCCATTTCCAGATCTTCAATAAGCTATCGAGGGGAACAGAGTTGCATGTGTATCTCAAATCCTGTTCAAAGTCTTTGTCTACGGCATGATTGAACAGTTACAATTCCGTCCCCGATTCCTACGGAAAGCGCTATCCGCTCTCGTTTCCGTCCCATACCAGAAATATCCCCCACGCCGTCGAAAAGTGACACCAGTCGAGAGCTTGTCTCACCCGTCCACGTTGCGGCTAACGTCTTCCATGATTAACGCTCCCCTAGATGACATTCGTCTCCACGTTGTGGCCAAAATACCGTGATTCGCTTCCGTAATGGCTTTTCTTTAATGCGCTTCCTGTACATCCACGCATCTTGTGTGACTCAGCGGGTGGTCCCCCGGTCCACCTGTTCACCACGGATCAGGCGGATAAACGTTTTTGTGATGGAGGATGACAAGTTTTGATCTCAAAAAGGTTATGTTGATCAGATGAACGGCTTCGACGAGGGCTTACAAACTTCAGTGTTATATCCCATCAAATTATGCATAATTGCGCGAGAGCTTATTCGTCAGGCATTCGTCAAACGCTGCAATTTCCGAGAAGCCCGATATTGGTTGCTCGCGCCCGCATATCCTGCGCGGCTAGCAAAACTGCAAAATTGAATGAACGCCCTCGGTGATCCTATATGCACGTAAGCGCGGTGCCGTGCCGCGTCAGCTGTTAACCCGCTCCGACAGATTCTGCGCCATGGCTCTCACTTATTAATGTTGACGTCCTGAGTGAATGTCTGCTGACTCGTACTGAGTCATTGTCAGAATCACGAAGTAACGCGCCACCCGTTTTTGGCTCCATTTCACGCGCTGTGACAGCGCTTTCCTCGAGGAAGATGCGTGTCCTTTAGGAACATCACTGCATTGGCATCCCCAGTGCCCAGGTCTCTACCCAGTGGACAGTCATTTCCAGAAACCCTCACTCCTCTTTGGTGTGTTACGCAATTTGACTCATGCGTGAAGACACGGTGATTCACATTGATCATTGGTATATCGGGGCCCGCAGTTTCAGATTGGCAACCTTGGGATAGCGCCAACGCTTCAGCTCCAGTTTTGGGACCATCCGTCAAAATAGCTGTTAAGATACAGTACATCACAGATAGGGCCCTGGGCATCGTCACTGTTGGGTCTAACGCCGTCATTAAATATGGTTCAGCATCATGCTAGAAGTCGATTGAATGAGCAGGTGTGAGACCGCTTCATTCTGAGGGAACGCAACACAACGTATTTGTCACTCTGAGGGATTGCCTCATCCAAATTTGCCCATGATAATCTTGCGATAGATCTGGCCCCATGTTTGCCTCTTACTCCCCAGCCCCTCTAGAGCCCATGAGGATCTTTCGGGTAGTTTCCTTGCCTTCGGAGATGTAAACGTTTACGCAAAAACCTACAGTGCGGATACTCGGGTTTCCATAACCCTTTCCACATTAACATGTGTCATATCCTTGGGTGAGGCTGTAGCCTTCGATACAGCTGAAAGAACTTCCTCTCTCGCATGCCAGTGAACCTAATCTGCTGCCGTTGATGTTGAGACATCAGGCATTGACTTTATTGAACAGAGACTTCCGAGCCCTGTCCGTTTATGGTGACCGCAGCTGCTTGTGTGACCTGTAGAATCTCTCAAGCTGTGCCTGCCATGGGATCTTGCCGAGTGTTACTTGAAGAGGTTTCAATCCCCTGTCATCATAGACTCGCAGTTAGACTATACCAACCGGTCGGTTCCATCTTTTCAGATAGGTATTCCCATTGCGCACAATCATCGTCACTGGGAAATAGGAATAACCCCTGAGTCATTGTGTTGCGGCCGCCGAGCCATACACTTTCAGTTTCTCATGACCCCGGTTCCGGTTTCTGTCCCAATTGAATACGTTGTCGATCTCCACTGCAATAGATTGTCACCGCGTGGTAGCCCAGGATACCATATCAGAAATATGCTGTTCGTTCGAGTGACAACAACAAAGTAACTTCATCGTATAATTTACTTTCTCGGACAACAATGAGGGCGGGAACAAAGGTATGACATGATATTCTCCATTTGTCTCCTTTATTTGTTTTATCTGAATTAGCAATTGGGGATTCGGTGTTCGCCACAATCGTAGGGGTATCAGATGATAATAATGCCAATATTTCATGATGACCAGCGCTGATTTATGGTCAGAAACTATCTCGCATTCCCACAGAATACGTGTGCTTTCACTCGGGTAGCCCGTTCAGGTATTATGAGTCGAGCGGAAAGAAGAGCCTCTTTTTTGGGTAAATGAGTATATTTATATGTATTTATGCACATGATTTTCTCATTGTTACCGGAAGAAACGACGTGATAGATTCTAATGGCGTTCAGGGGGTAAATTTACCATGGATATCGCTAACTCATGGTGTGCTTGCTTTCTATTAGACAAAGGAACTTCTTTTCTCGAATACACTTGAACAGCCTCTCGATAAACAAAGCACTATTTATAGATTTAGAAAATGATTTGTCGCCCTAGTAGTTAAGTTACCGGCTGTGCAGCACGCTACTTCAGAGCCTCCCGGTGTGCAGGTGGGTGCTTCATAGCACAACCCTTCCATGACACCCCTGCATTAGATCGCACAGCAATTCCAGTAAAGAAGGGTCGCTTGTTTTGGTTACAATCAACAAGGATATTAACAGGATCTGGTTCTTACTACGACTAGAAGGGTCTACATAATAAAGAAGTACTCTGAAATAAGAAGGCTATGTCCGATAAACTACATCATAGGGATACAGGAAGTGGTGGATGAATGCGATTCTAGCATAAAATTGATCATATCATGACGTCCAAGAAACCCAAACACGTAAAGCAAGGCCGTAAGAAGCTAAAGAGATTATGTCCAATATTGGTACGCTATAGGTTATTTATGCGCTTAGCATTGGTTGGTGTGGCAAAGTTTCCATGGGGGTATCAGAGATCTTCTCTGGAACAAGATGCCTGGCGCCCGCAGGGATACGCGGCCATGTAACAGTCAACATACCATCCTGTATGCCTGCAGTTACTTCAGATTGCTAGAAAGGACGGTTAATGACTCGAAAATTACTCAATTGTTAAGTGAATGAACGACTCATACCTTGATGCCTTCCGGAACTGTCACGCTACGGAAGAATGAACCGTATCGCAGTTCATGTATAGATCTAGCGGCCGTTGACTTGACCGGGGAACCTTGAGAGCTGGCAGGAGCATTATTTTTGGCATCTCCCTGAGAAGTGGCCGATTCGACTTTATCTGTGTTGGTTGTGGTCGACCCCTGTCCTTGGGGACCTGAGACTGCAGCTACGGCCGATGACAGGGCCTCTGCGTATGGATCTACTCGTTTCCCAAATACCATAAGTCGCCTCTCCTTGATCTGGAGTGAGATATTTTCATTCTTGACTCCAGGGAGTTCAAAGATAGCAATGATGTTTGGAGATGAGGGGTCATCGACTAAATCCATTCTGTAAGTATTCGTTAATCAAGGGAGTTGAAAAGCTGTTCCTATGGCCATACCTCGGTTTCCAGTTGCCACGACATCCTTTGTCAGATCTGCCGGGACGAAGTGTTCCAGCTTCAATGAGTTGGCGGACCTTGAGTTGGGTGGCTCGGGATACGGCAGAGCGAAAACGTGAGTCTTGGTAGATAGAGGTAAGTGGATTGGACTTTGAAGGCGCGGGGGAAGACGTCGTTGTAGGCATTTCGTTTCGAGATAACTGGCCACGATCAAAACTTCAGGACACTTTTATATGTTAAGGACGAAATCTCAGATAAAGGACCCCGAAAGCAGTGATCGGACTCGAGTCATTCCTGGTAAATATTTAATGTTACGTTACGATCGTTGTCGTCAGACTTGTCGAGTCGTCACGTCGTGCATCACTGCATGACTAATACCGTCCTGTGCTTTGACGGGAACCTCCGATCGGCGATGGCCATTTCCGATTCGTTCCCCAAAGGCGTCAATCACATGACAAAGAGAACCACCCGTGACCCGAGGTCCAAGATCATTAGTTGGTGGTCCACAGCTATACAAGTGGCGGGCACTCTGATATGAGTAAAGTCGTTTTCGGTCAGTTTCGTCAGTCTTTCACGGCATATTCAGTTGCTCAACTATTTTTAGTTGGGAATGTGCCATACAATATGGGTGAAGACCAGCTTATCGACGTATTTAAAAGCGTCGGGCAAGTTATAGGATTCAGGTAATCCAAGTCAGGATTGTTCTGTAAGTACACAATGAGCTAAGCGCGGGCGAACCAGGCTGGTTTTTGACCGAGAAACGGGCAAACCTCGTGGATATGGGTTTTGCGAGTTTGCTGGTATGTCCACTTCCAAGTGCAATTTATCATTGAACGCTAAGCCCAAGGTCCAAATCGCGATTATATTCCATCTCTGGCTTCAAACATGAACTTATGATCATCATTGACCATATTGGACTGCTATTATTTCACTGATTTTGGAACGTTTCACCTCCATGCTGAATCTATTCTAACCTCTGCTGTTGAACCCTCGATGCCTTGAACGCGTTTTCATCATTTGCAACTTGATGCATGAATGAATTCGTGTGATTGCTTGATTCCTGACCCTTTGAAAAAACCCGAATCATTCTTCAAACCTGTTCGGCGTTGGTTGACACACGGATAATGAATATCGTGGATACCTCACCAGACAATGAAACTGCGTTAAGCGCCGTCCGAAACCTCAACAACGTTGATGTAGGCGGACGGCCGCTAAGAATCGACCTGGCGGACTCTGATCCTTTTCTTGAAGGCAAAACAACGGTCCGTGGCGAATTAGTCGATAGTGGATATCCTGGGCCTGCCGAACCTCGACAGCGCGGCGCAGGCCGCGGTCACGATGGCGACTTCCTATCTCAAATCCCTCCTGGTGTCCCCGTTCCAAAAGGAAAAACGGCGTTAGACCATATTACCGACACCCTCGCCATTATGCAGCCCAGCCAATTAATGGAGGTACTGGCCCAAATGAAGGTATGCATTCATTTATAATGTACTGCAACATCAGCCCACATTTCATAGGCTTTCATCATTACGCATCCAGACCAAGCGCGTCAACTACTGGTCAAACATCCTCAGCTATCTTACGCGCTTTTCCAAGGTCTATTGTTGAATAACATTGTTGATCCTGCAATTCTACGGCGAATGCTGGAGCAAACTGCGTCACAGCAGATGAATCTAGGGTCAACTTCAACACCTCCGCGCCCGCCAATACCTCATATGTCTCAACCACCTTCATTCGCTCCCCCTCCATCTCACATACCATATCAGGCGCCGGCACCTATGTCTGGAATGCCTCCGCCCTCATCGCTGCCGCCCGCATCGGCCATGTTTCCTCCCGCAGGCGTTCCCTACTATCGGCCACCGCCTCCTGCTACACCATCACATGCGCCCGTCCCATCAGCGTCACCTCAACAACCCGCTGGGACGCCCGCGATAAATGAAAGCCAAAGGGTTGGTGTACCCGTACGCAGTTGTCTGAATCGCAGCTGATGCCAAATTTTTCCCTGTAGGCTATGCTAATGCAAGTGCTAGCACTGACACCAGAGCAGATCAGTGGACTTCCGGAGAGCGAGAAGGCAGCTATCATGCAGCTGGTAAGTAGGTTTACTGCCGTGAAATCAGTAGAATCGTACTCAGGCGCGCGTTTCACTTCATTGATCAATAGCGGAGTCAATTCGGCAAGATAACTACCTAGCACGATCCGCCCGATTCCTCAGTTGCAGAAAACGTGGTACTGTTCCACATATATGAGAGGTTCGGACACTGTTACTCTACGAGTTCGGAGCACATTGTATCTAGTCATAGTCTGGTCATGATAGTAGACGGCATGTTGAGCGTGAGAATACAGTTCCTGTTATGGGTCAGAGTAATTGTTTGTGCTCCATTTTCTGCAGGTGACATCGATCGGATGTTCGCTCGAAGAACCTACTCTCTTCTTCCAAGGTTAAGCCGATCGCCGTCTTATCTCTACCACGTATATCCACGTCCTCTTCAGCCAGCCCGCCTGTGTATACCGCTTTCAAGATTCTCTGCAATGGCCAATCCAGTACCAGATTCCGCCCAGATACCACCCGCCCAAATTCAGCCTGCTGATGGCTTGACTCAACCTCAGAAACCTGCCAAAGATAAAAAACAGAAAGCCGCTACCGGCTCCGCACACCCCCTGGAGGTGCGTCTTGTGTCTTTTTGGGGCTTAAGAAGCACGTCTCACCCGTCTCTGGCAGCTTCAACCTCCTCCCGAGTTCTTCGATCACCGAATTAAAATGTTTGATGAACTCAAAGTCGAATATGACGCATTTGTTGCTGGTTGGTTTGTGGTGCTTCTGAAAACAGCATGCTGAATGTATATGGTTTGCAGCGCAACCACGTGAAGAAATTACCGTTACTTTACCCGATGGATCGGAACGGAAAGGAAAAAGCTGGGAGACATCTCCACTAGATATAGCCAAAATGCTGTCGAAAAGTTTAGCGGATCGTGTCGTTATTGCCAAGGCATGTGTTTGTTGCATGGACATAGCCGGTTGAGACTCATTGTGCGCATATATAGGTGGATGGTGTACTCTGGGATCTTGAACGTCCTCTGGAAAAGTCTGTGAAGCTTGAATTGCTTGACTTTGAACACCCTGAAGGTGCGTATATGCATCTGACTATTTTCGAAATACGCGCTAACCCTCGTCACTAGGCAAGAAAGTTTTCTGGCATTCCTCTGCCCATGTTCTTGGTGAGGCTGCCGAACGTCATTATGGCTGTCACCTATGTATCGGCCCCCCCACGGATGAAGGATTTTTCTATGAGATGGACACGGACAGACCGGTTTCCAACACTGATTACCCGTCCCTTGAAAAGTTGGCAGACTCAGCAATAAAAGACAAGCAGAAGTTTGAACGTCTGGTTGTATCAAAGGAAAAACTACTTGAGATGTTTAGCGTAAGTCCGCTGAAACTCTGCCATGTCGGTTGATGCTAATTATAGGTCAGTACAACAAATTTAAGAAATATATCATCGAGTCAAAGATTCCCGATGGCACGTCCACCACCGTTTATCGTTGCGGTCCTATGGTGGACCTTTGCGTGGGGCCGCACGTTCCTCATACAGGAAAGATCAAGGCCTTCATGGTTACCAAGGTACCTTTCGTATTTTGGACGTTCTTGTCTTAGTTTGATTAATGTCATTGTCAGAACTCCGCGTCGTATTTCCTCGGAGATTCCAATAATGAATCCCTTCAACGTATCTATGGCATCTCTTTCCCCGACAAGAAGCAAATGACAGAATACAAAACTTTCCTTGCCGAGGCTGCCAAGCGTGACCACCGCAAAATTGGTAAAGAGCAGGAGCTCTTCTTTTTCCACGACCTTAGCCCAGGATGCTGTTTCTTCCTACCCCATGGCACGCGCATCTATAATGCACTTCTTGAACTCATGCGCGAAGAATATTTCAAGCGTGGATATCAAGAAGTCGTGTCTCCGAATATGTACAACAGCAAACTCTGGGAAACCTCTGGACACTGGCAGAACTATAGGGATGATATGTTTTTACTAGACGTCGAGAAGGAGAAGTGGGCACTGAAGCCCATGAATTGTCCCGGCCATGCTTTGATTTTCGATTCGAGGGATAGGAGCTACAAAGAGCTGCCAATCCGGATGGCAGAATTTGGTATCCTTCACAGAAATGAAGCTTCTGGTGCTTTGACTGGTATGACTCGTGTGCGGAGATTCGTACAGGACGATACACATGTATTCTGCATGCCATCTCAGATTAAAGAGGAAATCAAGGCTCTCTTCGACTTCATGAGACACGTTTACGGTCTCTTTGGGTTTGAATTCAAGCTCGAACTTTCCACACGTCCAGACAACTATCTTGGCACGATAGAGACTTGGGATGAGGCCGAAAAAGTATGCTTTTTATTTGACTCTGGTGGTACCCACTTGACGGGTCCTCTTTCCTAGCAACTGAGAGAAGCCCTGGATGCTAACTATCCAGGCCAGTGGGAACTCAATCCAGGAGATGGCGCATTCTATGGACCAAAGATCGATATCACGATTCGCGATGCCCTTCGTCGATCATTCCAGTGTGCTACTATTCAGCTTGATTTCCAATTGCCTGAACGGTTCAACCTGAAGTATCGTTCCGCGGATGAGGCTGCGGCTAGACCGGTCATGATACACCGTGCAATTCTAGGCAGCTTCGAACGTTTCATCGCGATCATGACAGAACACTTCGCCGGAAAATGGTATGCACTCGATCGTCATTTTTTAGGTTACGCCAACTGAAAAATTTGCAGGCCATTCTGGCTCTCACCTCGGCAAGTTCTAGTCATTCCCGTGGCAGCTCCTTTCGTGAGTTCCATTCCACAAATACCAATGGGCTGTGCTGAGAGATTGAAAATCTTTCTCTTAATCCTTTCTTCCACTTTCTCGAACGCTCTGGTCCTGCCCTGGGCCTTATGCTTCACAGAAAGAATATGCCTCTGAAGTGGCGAGCCGTCTATTAGACCTTGGGTTGTGGGCTGACGTCGACAACGGCGAGAACACGCTGCCCAAGAAGATTCGAAATGGTGAGATTGCGCAGTACAACTTCATCCTCGGTCAGTATTCCCCACTTGACTTGGTGTTAAAATTTTTGGCTAATCAGAGGTTTCCACATACTCCAACCCAACCTCGTGCAATGCTGTACAACATTGGTGCTGCGATCTCCAAACATCTTCAAAAAACCTCGTTTGGTGCCTCGTGGTCGATGTGCTGCGCTTCCGCATATTGTTATGTTCACCTCGATCGGACCCCGAACACCTGGTGGCGCGTGGCTGTGGCGTGGCAATGCTTATAATTCTTGGGGTCGCTCGGTCCTCCACAAACATGTGGATGTTGCTGGAACTTTCGATCCGTTGATCTGTTTTTGAACGGGAAAATCTTTTACTTCGTCGGAATATAGTTGTTGGCCAGGAAGAGCTCGATGCGCGTTCAGTGAATGTACGCAATCGCGATGACGTCGGCACGAAGACACGTTCGGAGACGATTCCATTAGATGAAGTCGTTCAGAAACTCGCAGCACTCAAGAAGAATCGAAGTTTGCAGAACAAATTAGTATAAAGTTTAAAAGCAAGTTTAAATTGTAGATGCAGAGGAAATTTTGGGGTAGGATTTCTGTGTGTGCGCCATTTTTGACTTTTCTGGAAGTGGGTCTACTACTTGCTTTTGTTACCACGAATAGGGAAGCACTAAACTTAGAGAGGCTGTGATTGCTTTGATTTGGCTGTGTTGGTTGAACAATTTGTCCGGAGGTTTGCGGAAGAATTTTACGATAGTAGCATCAAGCTGGCATAGTTTTCAAGCCGTAGTTGCCCTCGATGTGTGCCTTCTTGAGCACCGCATCCATGACAGCTGTGCTTCTTCGAGAAAAATGAATGGAAGACGGATATGTGCCTGACAAGTAAACCATGATTGGCTACTTTACTTCACTGGATCTCTTAGCTTTACCTTGGCCCAATACTTCAACATATTGATTTTACGCGCACTCAATGCTGACAACGGTTCTCATAGGTCTGCCGTGAGCGTGAACAGCCTTATGTCTAGGATCTAGCATGACGCGATTTCGCGTTCTCAAATTATGTCTGCCCTTAATTTTCGGGGTAATAAATTAGGTTCTAGGAACAGATATAGGCGGCTAATGTTAACTAAACATTTCTCCTTGAGAATCCGGCGGCGTTGGCCACGGATCTTTCCCTCTGTCTCATACCAGGTACTCGGCCATGATTCGAACATCGAGATTTGCTCCAGATGCCTCTAGGCTAAGATCCGACACACCATAGACCATACGTTTCGTCTGGGGTCCCAAGTATAATGATGGAATTCCTGTGGATACGTACACTGTATCTGCCAGTTGCTATTAAATGCTGCAAAGTCTCTCCTGTGTCAGACCCACTTATCTCGAGTAACTCTTAAGTTTCACCGACTTGATAGGCTTTCGCCCAGAGCCTATACAGTTGAGACAAAGATAGTACTTAGTAGCCTCACTATTTCGACAATTTACAAGTACTCTTAATTGTTGTACACGGAAGATTTTCACAAATGATGATCCCGGTGGAGTCATTATATGATCGGGCATTTTGTCAAAGTCACCGAGGAGTAGATCGCATTGATCCTCGTTTTTGCTTTGCTATTTCCCAGTAATTCACTCCACCGCCGAACATATGGTAATGATTTGTGTTGCTAGTCGAGAAGGACATTTTTTTGACAGATCGGAGAACGCTCTACCCAGAGTGATGGTCAACTTCAAAAGAACCTGGAAAAAATTCAGGGGGAACTTTCTCGGGCCCCGCGAGCTGCGCAAGAAGCGGTAAGAATACGTGTTCTCAAGGCAGTGGTCTCGTTGGCAATGCTAGCACCAATAGTTTTTAGTTGAAACACGGACCAGTTGCCCGTTAGCAAGGTCCTGCTGTTCTTCACGGCCTTTCCCTGCTAGAACAGCGAAGGACCACCGGTGAATGTAACCAAAAAAAGTATAGCGCCAATGTAGCGCTTGCGCAATGGCGAGATGGAGTCTTGAGAAGAGGTGATGTACTCACTGCTTGGAGCAGGGACTTGGTTGACTTATAGCTTTGTCGGAAATATGTGCATAGCTTTCGTTCTTTAAGCGAGTTGGTGTCTGAACGAATCATCTTTCGTGGCGCGACTGCGACTTGCAGCACAGCCCTAAATGTCCCAAATGTGTTGTCCTATTTTAAGACATGACAATTATAGTCGTCTATGTGAGTGGAAAATGCTAGAACATTCCTGAAAACAAAATATTACCCATCTCTTGGGTTTGTAAATAATCTACAGATATACAATTGCTCGATTTATCAAGCCTCCAACTGGTCAACCCGCCATACCTTAACTACACCTGCGCGGTCACCGCTGATGATTCCTCCTCTAAATGGAGAATCGATGCAAGACAGCGTTGTAATGACATCTTGATGATTCTTCAACAAATTCTGCTGATTATGGGAAATTAAGGATATTCGCTGTGCCGGCCGATTGCTATGGACGCCACTGGGAGTCGGTGGACAAGTTTCGATGTACATCGATGTGTTTCCACTAGACGCACTGCTGAAACCTTGTCAATTTCAGGTTCATATAAGCAAACAATCCCTTTACCTAAATGATGGACGCTCTTGTTCCGACTCCAGGCCACAAAGCACAGCAGTCCTTTCAATTTTTCCCATATCCCAGAATCGGATTTTTCTGTCTTCCGATCCTGTAATCATGAAACCTTTCCCAACACTCCTTGACAGGTTGGAATCAACCATGAGGTCATTAAATCCAGATCTCGGAGTCATAGAATGTCCACCGAAATCTAAGCCGACGACCATGGCCCTCACGTCGGGAGCAGGTGAAGGTAACATCTCTGTTTTACTTACCTCGGGGAAACCTCCAGGTAATCCTCCTCCCGATCCATCACTCATCCCCGCCTGGCTCTGCGCGTGTCTAGCACGAACTAACGCCGCGATAGCGTCTGCCGGAGACATATCAGCGCTAGTCGCGACTGCGCTCGGTGGTTCTGGTATCGGATCCGACATGATCCCGGTTCTCGTCACAAATGTTTCCACTAGCATTGACTTCTCGACGTCCCAAACCTCCACCAGGTTAGATATCTTGCGCTCCGATGAATTCTTCTTGGAGGCTTCAATTGCAACCATAATCCATCTCCCTCTTCCCTTTGACGGGTGGACAATGCATTGATGAACGCGGACTGAACGGCCAGCCGCAGTTGCCGATACACCGACATGCCAACTCTTGAGCATGAGTCCAAATCGTCTATCCCATAATGTAAGAACGCCAGCTGACGTCCCAACAATAATCCAAGTGCGCTTGCGATCGATGCAAAGACACGTGATGGGTCCATAATGCCTTGGGTTTTCTAGTTTTTGCAGTACGCGCATCGTGCGCAGGTCCAGAATAATGATATTAGAGTGCGTAGTCGCGAGTATCAAATTTGATGCCGAATCTGCCCACGTTTTGTTAGCACAAGTAACAGCATTTATGCAAGCGATAACGAACCACAGTTGTAATGAACCATACTTGTAACGTACTCCCCGGGATTATCAACTCGATATTCCCTTATGACTTGTGGCTTGCCATATTTTGGCAGGGAGCCACCAGAAGTAACATGCACCCTCACAACATGTACACTCCCGTCATCCGCCGCGCTCGCAAAGCAGTGCGTCGTTTCCAACATACATAAACACTTTACGCGCGCATGATGTTGTCCGTAAGTGTGTCGCGGTTTACTCGTCACATTTCTCTCCAACCTTGCCGAATCCCAGATCTTAACTGTCTTATCATCTGATGCAGTGATGAAGAACATGTGATCAGGAGAGACAGCAATAGCAGTAATAGCTTCAGAATGAGATGTGAGATTTGCGATGAGACTAACTTCAGTACGGCGACTTGATCCGTCACGGGGTGCAAACGAATGCCGTCCAGTTCCTCGTCTTCGAATGGGCCCCTCATGCACTTTCGGCCCAAAATCGTGCTGTAATTCACGGTTATTGTCCAAGTATAAGTTTTCTAAAAGATGGCTAATTCCTGGATCTTGGCCGTCTACGCCATCATTCCAATCAGGGGAGCAGATCATGGAATGTTGAAGGCTTACCGTAAGTGGATATGGGCTGTAAAGGAGTATGTCTTGACCTGTAGGGACGGCTTATCGTTGCTACAGACGCAGGTGACGACCTCCCCGATCTCTCCGGAGAACCCTCTTGATCCTTTGAAAGTTTCGAGTGGGCATCCAACAACCCAACAGCGTTGGTCTTGCTCGATCCGACAGCAGGTGCAGCCTTTGCACTATCCATGATGGCGCCCCACCTAGCTGAAGCCGACTGAGCGTCCTAAATGATGTTGAATTTGTTCCCGAGACAACGCTCTCAGTGGGGCTTCCGGGACGATCAACCGACCCAGGGGTGCTGTGAAAGGATACGGTATCACAGCAGAAACGACAGATGGGGGTGGTGATGGTATCGTAGAAGTAGCGGAAGCAAGAGGCGAGCCAGGACTCGGAATAGGCGACAAGATGTTCTTAGTCTCTCGTGGGGAATGAAGGAGACTGGGCCCGTGTGCAGTAGTCAAAGATGAAGTAGATCCATTGATCGTAGCTAATCGTCTTTTCAAGTCTTCGAAGGGAGCCCCAGTGCTACCAGTGGGACTAGCAGTTTCTATACTGGATAGCCGAGAGGGTTTAGGTAAGCCAAGTACTGGAGTTCGGGTTGAAGACTGGGCTGATCTACGGGACCCTGGCGTCGCGGAAGTGGCAATTGACAATTTCGATGAGCGAGGAGCAAACTCTGATATGGAACTGCGAGCGCGAAGAAAGACGGTTTGTGGCACGACACCCAACTTCTGAAGCTCGACATCACCCGTGACCTTGAGAGTTTTCCCTGTATCCGGCTCGGAGATAAGCCTTGAAGAGAAACTGGATGCATATACTAACATCAGCGTTGGGGCGGTATATCAAGACAAGCTGTACCTAGAAGTTGCATTGGCGAGCCTGAAGATATATTCCCGCATCGCGTTGAGTTTCGTTTCATCACTGGAGGTCATCCCCAATTGTTGTAACTTCCCAAATTGTGCTTCGTCCCTATTTAAAAAGCTCATGAACATCTACGTAAACACCCTAAAGACGGGAACTTACTCTTCAGATTTAAATTTCGCGATAGATCCAGCTCCTTTCCTTAAGGAGACAACACTCTCCTTCGGGGATTCAGTTTTATTCGTCTTCTTACGACCTCTCCAAAAGCCGGTCTTGTCTCCTTTCATGGCCCACTGCACCGAAGCGTCAAGTATCTGTCTGGGCAGCTAAACGGCTTTAGTAAACCGGCAATGGGAAGCGGAACCAGTTTTTAGCTCACTGGGCACTCTAGGACAGTCAGTAGACTTTGTTCGTCGATGGATACCACATCTGACTTCATGAAATGTTTCAAGGAAGGGTACAAGATGCACCACACATCGGTAGAAGGTAGATGCTGAGCGGCAGAAGTGATGAATGATGTAGCACCTAGACTTTGACTTAAAACAAATTCTGCCTCCAATTCGTAGAATTCAACTATACCTTGTCTTATCCACACGTTAGGATGATACAAGAACCCAAGCGTTGCACTCATTAACTCCCAAATCCGCATCTTCTGGAACAATCCGAGTTCACATAAACTCGTGAGGGCGGCCAAAACCCTCGCTACGACCGTCTCTTCAACGTCTAATATGCCGGCGTCAATCATAAGCCGTAACACGAAAGAGTTATAAACTCACCAGAAAGAGCCTGGATCATTAGTGGTAAAATGTAATCTTCCAGACTCCGACCCCCGGCACAAGCGGCTACATCCACGATGCTGTCAAAGAAAGCATACCGTAACAACCAATCACGATCATTAAGATAAGTAATCATATGGCTTAGAAGCACGTCGTTCGTTCGTTGCCGGCCAAGAAAGATGCAGAGAGAAGATATGTCTCGGAGAACAGCGCGTTTGACAACGCTTGATGGATCTACAAGAAGAGTCGAAAGATGTTCTTGGATGTGCATTTGGAGTTCCTGCATGCTCGCATCATATGATACCTAGTAATATGAGCTTTAAACTCGAATGATACTATGAAACATGGACTTGCCTCAAAGTGCGCATTATCTGAGTCATGGGTATCAGATGATAGGACGAATGTTCCATGCGCTTTCAGAGCTTGACCCATCTCAAGATACCGCACTGCGGTCTCTGCTAGCTGTACAATGCATTGCGCATACATACAACGGACAAGAACTTCGGGATCTTGAACAAGGTGACGGATGTTGGGTATTATGTATTCGGGAAAGATTGAAGCATTTGAGGGCGTGATGACGGTGACTAAAATGAGCTATCTGGGTGTTAAGTTGATCACCATCAGAGAATGCATGTAGGCTCACAACTTGCATCAACGTTCTCAGAGCAGATGCACGGACTAAAGCAGATTCATCATGCAGAAGCTCTACAATGTACGGGATCATGCGATCCAACTTGGCCTCGTCTGTAAGGTGAGGTGACAGGGCGAGAAAGACATCCAAGGCTCGAATTTTTGAACTCGGTAGTGAGCAGTTTCGTATGTTTGCTGTTATGAGAGCAAGAAGAATAAGAGCGGGACCATCTAGGACAGGCCAAATATTAATTATTGCACTCAGAGTCAGCGGGTTATGTTCACCTTCGAGGGCAGAGCGTCTTCCGCTACGTAATGTGTGTAGTTTGGAATCGCGATTAGGTAGATGTAATTCGACGGGTAGCATATCCTGACGCCAAAATTTAGTCATGCTAACTAGGATAGTGTGGGGCGCCTAGTGTACCTTACCTGAAAAGGTTTAGATAGGGGAGTAAACGTGGTGTAATCTATTTGAACATCCATTTCTGGCGCGTCTTCGGAGGGTTCTTGAATAATGTATGGTTCTATGCTCTCATAATCCGCCCATATACGCTCGAGTCTGTGGTCAGAGTCGCTTGGAAGTACGTCTGTGCCCGTAGGGGTAGGGGGCACAGTGATATTAGAGTTAGACGAGCTGGCCTTCACGGTCGTATTTGATGTAGAGGGTGTCATAGGGGGAGGCGCAGAGGAAGGGCTCGGAGGAACTTCGTTGATAGATGCAACATAGTTGTGGAGGAAGGAATAAAAGGATTCCGGAAAGACGGTTCCGCGTGAGTTGTGCAGCAAAGTGTCAAATGTAGGACGCTGGTTCGAGTCAAGAGATATCATCTGTTTGATGAGGCTCTACCGACGAGATTAGCTGGTTTCGGGCAGGTATGATGGTGGAGAACGCACTCTTATACCCTCATCATCGATTTGAGCCAGCGGTGAATCCACATTATACTCCCCTCCCTGTACTTGTACAGTTGGCTCAGCGTAAATAGAGGCGCCCCTTCGAGAAATAGCTCTGCGATTACACAACCGGTGCTGAAGCAGTCCATAGCTTCGGTCACCCTTCCATCCCGCTTTCCTTCAAGCTCGCCCATAGCAATCTTGGTCTTTTTGGAACTGATCTCTGGATTGTCCGCAGCAGTAAAGAAACGTTCTGGCGCGATGTAACATGTTCGACGTCCGGAGGCGTCAAAAAAGAACGAAAAGTCGGACGGGTCATCCAATGGCAAGAAGGTAGGTTTGTAGGAGGCGAAGTCGGTAAGATATATCCAGTTCCAGGATGTCACAAGTATGTTCTCAGACTTGATATCGCCATGTGATACCTTGCGATTGCGAGCATCCCGAAGTGCGTTGAGGAGTTGGAAGGCGATCCATCGTTTCTCCACCATTGTGAGAAACGGTCGCGTACTTCGAGTACGAATGAGGTATTAGCAAGGCAAAAGGGCGAGAGTTGCACAAAGACGAACCTAATTCGGTCATAGAGATTGCTCGCGAGCCACTGCCGTATGATATAACCGGCCTTCTCTGTTTCAACGAAAGCCTGGTAGTTGTATACATTGGCAATATCAGCCAATGCTTCCTTCTCAACTGGAGAGGGTTGTGCATCAGTCTCTAGTAACAAGAGCGTGAAATGGAAGACCGAACCTTTGAGGCGTCGGTGGTATATTCTCAAAGAAAGGCCGGGATCTGGTTTAATGAACACTTTGACGACTAGGAAGCCATTTCGATGGCGGCATTTGACAGTCTTCAGAAAACGCGCCGAACCAAGACTACAACACTGGAATAAGCATATTACTCGGACGCGAGTGGCGGGTCATTGTGTACCTCTTGTCATATACGATATCTCCACCGAGTTCGGCGATAAATGAATCCAACGCACCCGAAGTGCGAGTGAAATTGAAGCCAGAGTGCGTATTGCCCATTTAAGCTTGGACTACAGTTCAGGCCTCAGGGCTTTAGCATGTTAGGGTGAGCGGGGTCGAGGCGCATAAACGTGATTCACCTAACTCGGTCACTTCCCGCAGTGCACAATCCTGCACAAACATCTAGTTCCTCTCCGACCGCAATCTCTGGCATTCCATTTATCTCTTCCTCATGGTACCCGGGAAAGAAATTGGCTAGCCCAAATCACTCACGAAATCTATAAGGACGAAGCAGAATCATATCTTTGTCGCCTATGCGTCCAGCTCAACGGAAAGGTCTTGTCACTGTCCCTGAACTCTGCCGTAAACACACGGTTGGCCTCAGGCGGCCTACTCGTTGGTCCATCCACCGGTGTCATCGAGGATTGACCTATCGGCTCAAATGGATACAACAAGTGCAGCGTACAGCTTCCTCGGAAATCGGCATGAAATCCAGAAACCCACAGGTTGATACTCGTTGAACCTCATTAAGCTACACATCATCGTTTCATGGGATTCTCATCACAAACTATCGGAGAAAATGGACATAGGCTGATTCCACCCTCGACTCCAAGTTATACATGCTAGGGGATCTAGGACCCTGCACGATAAAAATCCAATCAACAATCAACAAACTTGGCCTCAACCTGTCAGCACTGGAACTTTTATCGATAGCACTATGATGGAAGATCATTCCCTGAATATCCCGGTCCTATTCATCCTGTTACATGTGTTACGAGTCCGGGAAAATCATGTTTCATACGGATGACCTAGGCTTCGCTAAAGTGTGTATCATGGAAACGCATAAGCAAGTATTTCCTTATGGCCTGCTCCAGTTGGGAGTTCCGCATATTGCTTGGATAAACAAGGAAGAAACTCAAAAAGAGAAGAAGGCTGTGCAGGAGGACGTACCAACGCAACCCCTTGTGGAAACTGCCGTAGATGTACTGCCACTGGGATTCCCCTTCAATTCTACAAACCTTCAAGAGTATATGCGTCTTTTGCTGACACCCAGGCACGCTGCGAAGTACAGTAACACCTCAGGGGAAATGTTCTACGTCAAAGCCATTATCTAAGGTGCAAACATTTTTCCTGAAAGTTGACAAATGTATTTATGGATTTCGCACTCAGACTATTAAAGAATATGGTTACAATAAGACCAAAAGTCTTTAACCCGGGTTGTTGTGTAAGTCGAATAGTGAGGTAGCATGTGCTACTTCCGCCCGCGGCGGCCTGGGATTTGAATCAACGTTCGACATCTGCGGTATTGTCGTTTCATTACAGGCGTCGTATGACCTATCTTTCTCCAAACAACGCAACCACCTCAGGCCTCCATCCAAATTTCTCCTTGACATGTCTCGGTTCAACTTCTCGCAGGCGTCATCATCCCCCGAGAGGATGCGCGGCGATACTATCAATCTGTCCGTCGATTCCCTTTACATTACCATCCCTAGACTGATCATCCCTGCTAAATCCCGCTAGTCTATATCGATTATGGGCGGCAAAGCGGTCCCTGTGAGCTATTAGTGGAAATGAACAACATCATACGAAATGGGCGGCACCCGAAATCCATTCTTCTAGAATCACACTCGTAACGAAATTGGCATTAGGAAATTAAAATCCGATGGGTACTAATAAAGCTTTATGCTTTTGTGGCGCACACAGACGACCTTGGTTCCTACAATATCGCACTACCGGACTCTTCCCTGTGGTATACCCTACGCAGATAGCCAAAATTGATCGCGGCGATAATCAGAGTCGTAGAAACAGTTCTCCGCTGCGCCTACGAATAATACGCCAACACCAGTCGGTAAGGCTCAGCAAATCCTCCAAAAAAGGTTGTCGATCTTGAAGTACAAACCCTTTGGCCAGTCTGGAAGTAGAGAAGCTCCCTGGTGAATTCAAAACGTCGGTCATAGAAATTTAGTTCCAGCAATTCCAGTCTATGTGGGTAACTATAGATGATTTGCCAGTCCCTTCATGTCTGCAGTCTGCTTTAATAAATCAACCCGATCCCTGCAGAAAAGCGGCCCCGGTGTATTGATCGACTACTAGCAATTGTCAGTCATAACTATGCATAAAACCCGGTGTCTTTCAAGTAGTGTCTACCTGACATCTATAATTTGCATGTGTGACCATGATGATAAATATGATAAATATGGCAGATGATCAAAAAACGTCATTAGTAGTACTCGGCTCAACTTCACCGCATATCACCACCATCTCCCCCGTCTTTTAAAAATTTCTCCTCACTCATGACTATAAACCCTCACCTTGATCGACTCCGTTCTGAACTCCAAGAAATTTTTACTGCATCTGCCAATTTTCATCCCTTATCCCTGAAACCACCCATACTCGATTCTTCCATCGAAGCCCTCAATAATGATGCACCTGATGACTCACCTTGGGTCCACCAAGAACAAATCCCAGGGTTAAAACAACTTCGAGAGTATATCCGTCTAGATCTAGACGTTCTCAGCAAGGTCGGTAATTAAAAACGCGCTTCCTAAACCACCCATGATAAAGAATATGAATATTTCCTCTAGTAGTTTCTCGATGATCCCTCATCGGCTTCGTTACCGCCCTTATCTACCAACGCGCCGTACCTGATAGCAGTTTGGAATGAACTCGTATGCGCTAAAAATCCCGTCGTTAGTGTCTTTAAGACATTTGATGCGGGGTGTCCGCCTCAGAAAGTAGGGCTGGGAAAACGTAGTGAAAAAAAAGTGCCTGGGGTTAAAGTTGATGTGGTAGCAGAGAATGGTCGTCGTTGGATCAGGGTCAACACGTACGTTATATACCTCATCTCAGATTTGCAGAGAAATAAATTCTTATGTTATTTTTTTGCAGCATCAAAAACTCACGGATTCTTGCCGAGTTTAGAGAAATGGATTCTTATCTTACAGACGACGAATCTGATGTCGAATATGAAGGCATGCCACCTTCACTCGCTCCAGTAGATCTCGAGAACTCTCTCATCCGCAGTGCTCGATCTTTACTCCAAGCGGCGACAACGAATCCTATCGAAGGAACCTCTCAAATACCTAAAATCACTCTGAGATTGACACGTCTGGATCCTAATCTCACTTCTGCAACTGGGGAACGTACTGATCCTCGAATTCGTCAAACGATTGATGTTATACGTGACATGGGTATCGATGTTCAACTTGGCGAACGAAGCGAAGCGGAATTAGCTAAGAATAGCGGTTCTTTGCGACCTAATTCCCGAATCTCCTTACCCGTCCGCCCGACCAGACGTATAACACTAGACCTTTCGGCTCTTATAGCTCTCGTCTCCGACCTCACCCACTTTCCACTTCCATCAACAACCGAAGAAGCTCATGCCCGCTTTATCCCTCCTCAAGAATACCGCACCTGGAAAGAAACCCGCATCGCGAACAAAAAACCTCAAGACAAGATCCCCAAAGTGTTTCCAGAACGAACAATCGAAGATCTTCCAAAAGTGTATGTCAAACAAGCTCGAGCGCTGACTCGTCAACTTCTTCAAGAAATGGTCAAAGGTCTAATCGACGAAGTCCACGATCAACTAGCCACCACAACCAACAACGATTTATCCAATGTCGAATTCTGGGCTACCCCCGAAGCTCGATCACGCTGTCTTCTCATAGTCAACAAAATCGGAGGTGCGAATGAAAAGAGGAGGGTACATGCTTTACTTGATCACGGAGAAGATCTTGAAGGAGGAATTCAATCATATTGGAAGGGGTCGCGGTATCCGATTCAATATATCCCCATCTTACCTATCAAGATATTTCCGACATCTTCTAATCCTGAACCTGTATCCGTACTCGGCCGAGATGCGTATGATACGTTTCGTCCATCTCCTTTTACTAGAGTTTTGAAAAAGACGTGTGAGTATGTGCTTGCTCATGAAGTCGTACCGGACCCCCGTTGTTCCATAAAAAACCATCATCATCATCATCATGACGACGATACAGGTGGAGGAGGAGAAATTCAACGAGCGCCTGTGACAAAGGTCAATCCAAAATTAACAGCGCATACTGTACAATCTATGCTTTGGGGTGCTGAATTGGGTTGGACCACATTGACTGGAAATAGATCTAGCGTCAAGGCTATTTTGCGGGAAATTAAATCGGCTAGGGTATCTGGACGGTTGGCGGAAGTGGATATGGATGTTGTTGTTATGGGTGACAATGACGATGATTGTGATGGTGGTGGTGGTGGGTTTGGTAGTAGGGAAAGAGATGATCAATCTGCTGCGATTTGGGTTGTTGACCCAAGGAGTCTGGCGGAGGGTATGTCAAGTCTACCAAACATAGATTGATCTTTGTGTTTAGCTTGCTTTCATTTTCATTTTTTTTTTTTGGAATGTTGTTGGCATGCCGATGAAATGTCAAATGATACTTGTTAGTTCGGAATGCGGAGACACGTGTATCCAAAAAATACAAAAGAGATGATTGAAGGAATGAACATGTACAGATGTGCAGGGTTATTATAAAAGAGAAACAGAGAACGACTTTTTCTGAATACTAAGCTAAAAGGAAAGTGGCATATGAAAACGAGAGAGTGCTCGAGAGAGAGAGAGAGGTGTACCAAAAACACACACACACACACAGAAAAAAAAAAGAAGGGAACTATAATTGGCGCAAAGCCTGTCGAACATGCATGTGATCCTGTTCCTCCCATCTTTGTCCATTCTTCTCCAAAACCCACATCCGACTAGTCCGTTTGACACGGGCTGCCTTCTGGTAGGTGATCACGTTCTGTAACGCCCAACCAATTCTAGCTTCTTCCATGTCATCCAATCCCTCAGGAACACTGTCACTAGGTGACAATAGCATCTCGCTAACGTCAGAAGAAGCCGTACTATCATCCGACGAGTCGACGGATAAGTCAATTTTGATCCCGCCTTGCCGAATAAAGTCTTCGTCTTCGTCATCATCATCATCTTCGGTGAAATCGACAAAGGATACTTTTTCGTTATCCTCTTTGGGATGATGATGATGATGATGAGAATTATTTCCGAGGGATGACTTTTCGGAGATGGCATCGTGCATGTAAATGGCATTAGGACGGATGGTACGAGGTTGGCTTGGCCGTGTTAGTGGATGAGGAAGATCATTGTTGAGGTTGCTAGTTTGACGTTGGTTGACAGGTTGGGCGGTAGTGATTGTCGAGGAAGTGGGTGGGCGCGAGACTCGATTTGGACCTAAAAACTCAGGCGATATGTCTTCGCCGAGGATCCGGGAGAGTTTGCTTGCTTGCTGGCGTCGAGCTGTTGTGGGTGACGGTGGGACAGGTATGTACGACGGTAGAGGGCTTGGTTGTTGACTTGAAGGAGCGGAGGGAATTGTAAGGAGGGGGAGGGACTGAAATTTCGGGGCCATTGGTCGATCTAGAGCGCGGCTTAGATCTGTGGAAGTTGTGGAAACTGTAGAGACAGAAGTGGATGAGATACAACCACTGGAGGAAGGGCCTGAGGAACACGAGTAGGATATTGTAGGTATGGGTTGTATGCACGTGTTGAAGGCGCAGTTGTTGTCTGCGTCCGGAGTATAAGGGGGCGGTTTGGAAGGAACGTGGGGTAGAGGTCTGACGTTGTGGCGCGGGGAAGTGTGAGGAACGGGAGGTGCGGGAAGTGGTCGAGTGTGTCTAGTGACGGGAGCGGTTTGAGGTGCCGAGGCTGATGAGCTCCATCGCGGCGAGGCTTCTAGTAACAAAGACGTGGGTTTGGAGCGTCTTGTTGGAAGTTCGGATGGAACAATGGTGCAATTGGACCCGCTCCGGCGGCGGTAGTTGTACACGGAGGAGCTCGCCAACGATGCGATTTCGTCTGAGTAGACACCGCTCACACCATCATCGCGGACATCGTCGGTCGTGTCTGATTGACAGTAAGCGTCTAAGAGGGACGATATAATCGACCGCGCGTCTATGTCAACAGATTCACGTCGCTCCGAGACGGAGGTGGCCGATATGGTGCGCCGTCGGTCGAGGCTGGCAGACCTGGAGCCGGCGCAGGACATTGAGGTTGGGGGAGATAAGCTGGCCGTGACGCCACTCGAGCGTTTCTGAAGTAGGGAATGAGCACTGGTCGGGATCCCACCAGGGTCGTGGGGACATACAGGAAAGGAAGAGCCGGGGGCAGGCGAGCGCGATGATGCCGAAACCCTTGTTCTCGCCTTGTTCTTCGCATCTGTTTCGCCTCGTGTCCCTGTTGGCCATGTTTGTGGGTGTAGGTGCGAGTCGGAGGGGGAGGTGAGCCTGCTCGAGGAGGGAAGATTGTGGCGCGGTCGGGGGGGAGAGAGCGGGGTGTATGTGAGCGGCGGGTCCTGGGGGCGGGGGGATCGTCGCAGAAGGGGAAGTAGTGCATGGCCGGGGGAGAGGGGGGGTGTCGTGCGGGGCAGAAGCCCAGCATAATATAGGCCGGGCTTACAGGGGCCGGAGGGAGAAGCGAGTGGCCCTGCCATTTGGAGCTACTCTGGAATGTGTCGAGCAAGAGGTGGGCAGGGCACGGGCCACGTTTGTGCAACCGTCAACACGCGCGAATGGGTCGATGCGGGGTAGATGTCGCACGCAGATCCGATCGGGCATGTAAGGCTGACAAACGCCCGCCTCGCTGCCCATGTCCTTTCTCTCCCGCGTGTTTCACGAGTCTCGCGTCCTCCCCGTCGCCGCCGCCGATCACGCCCGCGCTCGCGTTCCGCTGACCCATGCCCTCCCCAAGAACCGTTTCAAGTCCCCGGGGAGGGGCGGCAGAGACCTCGCAAACAGATATCGCATTCTCGAAAGATCGCTCCGGGGCAAGATCTCGCTGGCGCCTCCTCCAGCGACTTCCGCCATCCCCCGTGCCCGTCCTGCGCTCCCCAAAGTCCCCATGTTCAAAGGTTTCGCGGTCCCAACTCAGCCATCACCACCACAGTCAGATGGTACGTCTGTTCGGCGTCGGCCTCTCGCAGTTGGCGTATTCACACTGTTTATCAGAATGTTGCATGTCCGGGTGCGCTATCTGTGTCTATGATCTCTATGAAGAGTCCCTGGCGGCCTACAATGAATCCGTTGGCGCTCTCCGCAAGAACCTTATCGAGATGAATATACCCGAACACCAATGGCCGAAGCACATTCAAACCAGCAACAACACCCAACCGGAGAAACCACCAAATGTCGTCATGAATGCCTTTGAAGAAATGGAGCGCCGACTCAAGGAGAAGCGTGCTACACAAACCTCTGGTAACTAAACCGTTAGGCATCTGGTTTCGAAAGCGAATTGTGATTCCAGTCTCTAGGGTAGTTTCGAGTCCGCAGTATCCTCAGGTCTATAAGCGTCCTCCGCAATCTCGGAAACGTTTTGATTGGACTGAATTCTGGGAGGGAATGCGATGGTTGATGTTTCCCAATCGCTGACCTCGTCAAATATCTGTAAGATCTGGACACCGCCACCAGTACTTCCTCGTCATACTGACAATCCCTCAGAACATTATTTCTCATAGTCGAATAACACTACTACCTTCGCTTATACCCGGTCTAGAGAGCGTGATGGTTGTTGCATATCCTCACCGTGTAGTTGAAACGGACAAGATCACAGTCAGAAAACACCGCGGCTGAGCCTCTTCTACAGACAAGCATTCGATCGAAGGCCTACTGATACTCATCTCCGGAACCCAGGTATCTGACAATAAGGACGCTTTCATCCGCCGAGTACCATGCTGTTTGAACGGAGGTGTCTCCAATTAGGGCTCTCACCCCTCGCGCTTCAAAGTCCTGGCTTTCAGGGCTCGCGGCGTGAGCACACCTGGCTTCGAATCCTTAGCCAATCCTACGCATCAGATCATTTGTTGTGGGAGAATGAATAGAATCGATTTTTGTTGAGAACTCTGAACTCGCCGCCGGCCGGTAACTTCCCCGATGACACTTGATTTTCAGTGTGAATGTAGTGTTTCGATCAGAGTTTTCGCTTAAGCGTCAAGGTATTGAGGCGAGGGGAACTGATTCTACCGCCGACGGGATTGTCGCACACCTCAGGCGAGGTACGTACATCCCCCAATGCGGTATTTGTTGTTTTCCGTCAGTTTTATCATAGTTACAAGTTACATACATTATGTGTTTTTTTTCAATGTAAAGTGTTCCGGAGAACTTTCGAAACTAATATATGATAGTCGGGGATCACTGTTATGTATTACAATTGAAATTGTGCGGTCTTACGGTTCATATACACACATTAATGCTTACTACGCTTAGCTGAGAAATTGAATTCTCTAGTGCGGTGACAACGAAGTAAATGATGTTTGTTGCTTAGGATGACCTGTCTTTTTTAAGGTTTTATGAGGTGTTAGTAAGAAACTCCTCTAGAAGACCTATAAAGAAAAAAAAAAAAAAAAGAAGCACGCTAGAAGTCCGATTCGGGTTCTTGATAGATTGATGGGAGTTGGTGGATATATAAAGGAATTTGAGTTGGGAAAGTTTCGCGGGGGCGTGGTGGGCGCTGGTGTTGATGCATTTTTGGGTACTGGTACGGTACGCGTAGGTACTGTACGTACTAACTATAGGGTTATTGAAACCTTGCCCAGTCGCCGCGGCGTCGTCGGCGGGATTATCACGAAAATGACAAGTCCGAGTTTATCATCATTATTTCTATCCGGTCATGCACGGATTAGACTCAGCTGAGAGAGTAAGCTGAGAGTGAAATTCTGTCTGTACACACAATATTCAATAGGTATGTAATACCAGGGTTCGCATTTGACACTTTTCATACTACATAGTCGGCTTTATCCCTCCGTGTTTCACACCCCAGGTCAGATGACGGTAGTAGAGTATTTCGGCATTCTAATCGGATATTGATAAATGAGAGGTTTGATAATGATTTGGTTGGTTGTTTTGTTTTATTTTTGAGTTAATTATCACCGGTTGGTTGGGATGCATGGCAACGTTAGTTAAGGGTTTTTTGGTTGGAGTTTGGAGTTTGAAACCTTGGGCCCCCGGTTATTTTATTTATATGGATTTTCATTGTAGGTTGATGATGGTGGTGATGGTGATGATGATGATCGCGTAGTGGATAAGCGAATTGTGTGCCTTGTTCAGGTGGGGTGTTATAGAGTTTTTGCAATGGGTTCTAACGGATCACTCGCTATTGAAAAAAAAAAAAAAAGAAATCAAAGAAAAAGAGAAGACACAAAAAAAAAAGGAACCTTTGTTTTCGTACGAGCCGTCACGGAATATTCGGGTTTTAAATCACAATCTTGAAACCGGGTGTCAAAAAAATTGCGGATAAATCGAAAACCAATATTCTCATCAACTTGAAGTCAGACAAGGTGATTAGTTGAGAGTAATGGGGGTATATATCAAATGTTTCCGTACCCTAAATGGCGGTGAGAGTGTTATCCTGTCAGATTCAGCAGTATTAAAAAAAGCACAGTAAATTATTTAGTTGAAACTCGCCGTGATGCCCAATACCAGGAGTTTTTGGTTGCGTTGGAGATAAAAGGTGATGCATTGCGATTATGTGGGTGTGGGTTGTTGGGCTAGATGATTTATGATGCAGTCAGGGTTTTGCTGGCTTGTCGGGGAGTTATGAGCGGCGGGCCCTGGTCGGCTGTGTGATTGTTATACTCTCAAAATGGATATAATAATACTGCCACCGACTGAGATATCTGCTATAAGTGCCCAGTGCATACAGAGTCATAGGTTGAAGGCGGTTGAAGGCGGTTGAACTGGCGGTTGTATTATCATGTTACTGAGACCAGGCCAAGTGCGATAAGTGTGCCAGTCGTTATACCGAGATCAAAGATAGATGAAGTGGGAGCTTTAGTTACCGGATAAGAAGGATGATGATCGCACATCCTCAAGACAGTGGTAAACGAGGAGAGAGTATAACTCCTTCGTTTCAAGCCAGTTTCGGCACCTCTTTCGAGTCTGAGTCCGTAGTAACACCAGTAGTCTTGGAATTTATCTTCCTTTCCTTCTCAGCCCTGGCTTTCATTTTCTCGGCTTCCTTCCCAGCTCTGATGTTTTCCTTTCCGCTATTTTTGGCATCTAATGTAAACTCCGACGGGATGACGATTTGAGCAAAGAAGGTATACCCAAACTTAAGACAGATATCAATCTTCAAGTCGAGAGACTGAAGACTGAGAACCGCAGAAGCCACTGGCAGACGCGATCAGAGTGTAGATCGTTGAATCAGTATCAAGCCACCGGCGGTGTCTTTCGGAACCGCGCGAACACCTTTGATTTTTTTTTTTTCTTCCTCGCCAGGGGTTTTCGGGTGGATTCGAAAGAAAATTGGATTAAGATGACTTTTATCGGGAGAGTCGACGGTTGAAGTGGGTGAGCCCTTTATCAGTCGACAGGGCAGTGATTGGAAATATGCAGGAGTACGAGATTGTAAACTTCAATTCAAACGGCCATTGGAGCTCAGTAATATTCATTTTGTCGCTGTCTGAGTAATCACATTCTCCCGGTATGCTTGATAAGAATGTCAACCGGGGCAGGTCAGTTATCACCGTTCGTCATAGCGTGCGTCAATGAGAGAAATGAGGTTTTTGAGAGGTGCGGTTCCCGCTCCGAGAGCCTGAGTGGTTATTAGAGTGACGTCGCAATGGTGCCTGGCAAGTGCCAACTAACAACGTTGCTGATCAGTGATCACACGTCGGACCTATCTGCCACTGGCATCACGAGCGCGTGAATTCCGACTCCGGCACATTTCCTGTTCCGATACCGGAAGGAGCTCAACTAAATACGTACATAGCAATGATCCTCCATCGCAAAAAGCTTTGTTCGTATCAGTCGACGTTCGTGTCCTCCACTTGTCGCGATGCAGTCATTCTCGTATCCTCGAGTAAAACCGGCCCCGTTTCGTACCATAACTCCACGGCCAACCATCCCGGTTTATCCGCCTCCAGAACCTCTGCTATATCCTGATTTACCTTCTGGACCCCGACCGGCTTCATTACTTCCACAGTTCACACTTTCTACGCATATTATACCCGCAGCACACTTACGAACAGTTGCATATGAACCTATACCACCACCCCTGTCTCCGACGTTATCGAAGCCTGAACGTATAGCGTACTACGACAGGCTATGTCTCAAATTGCGTAGACACTTGGGAGATCCACCTCCCTCATCTGGAGAACCGCGTATACTCTGGAATTGTCTGAATCGATTCGTTAGGAATGGAGCCACAGGTTCTGGTTTAACGTTATTTCTCGCTCATGCCAATGGATTCAATAAAGAGGTGCGAATATCATCATCTTAGCTTCACTATTCTAGTCGATGGATATTTGGAGTCGTTTTTTTAGACTTGGGAACCGACTCTCAAGATACTCTTGAATCTGCCTTCGATTGGACTTGTGGATGAAATTTGGGTTTGGGAGGCTATACAGCATGGGGATTCTGCGCTTTTGAATCGGGATTCTTTGGGGACGACGTGTATGTGTCATGGTTAATTTTTGTTTGGGTTTTTGAAAGACTAATTGTTCAATAGTTGATTGGGCTGATAATGGAAGGGACATGCTCAACTTTTTACTTTATTTTATTCCTTCGTCCGTTAACGATTCATCTTTGTCGACGCGTCTCCCGCGCGTGTCTTCTCAGGAGACACAATTCAGGAAAACCCATGGATTAAAAAGTAGGACATTTGTGGGGATAGGTCATTCGTATGGTGGATGTTCAGCGTCAGTTTCTTGTTGTCATTCATTAAATGTGCTAACAGCAAATTAGCGTATTTGCAGCTTTAGAACATCCTGAGCTCTTTTCGTCACTCATGTTGATTGACCCTGTGATTCTCCAGCCTTTCGCGACAAAGACGCAAGGGATGTCTGATACACGTAGATATGGCATGGTTATGGGTGCGCTTTGTCGTCGCGAAACGTGGTCATCCAAGTACGTCGAGCAAGATTATGGTAGGGCGCTTACTAATTCTTATTGTATGTTGTAGAGAAGAAGCTATGGCATCTTTCAAGGAAAAATCGTTCTTCAAAAGGTGGCACCCTGAGGTGCTCGAAAATTATGTGGAGTTCGCTCTCTATAACACGACAGACCATGAAGGACGGCCAGCTGCCATGCTCAAAATGCCAGCACTTCAGGAAGCTATTGTCTTTGCGGCTACTCTGACTCAATATGAGACATATCAAAGGCTATTAAACCTGGATGAGCGAATTGAATTGCGTTGGGTCGTTCCTGGTCGGCCTGGAGAGGAGTGAGTGACACTTGCTTATTTCTTTTGGTTTCTATGGGGTTGACGCCTGTTGTCTTTTAAGGCTTGGGAGCCCTGGATCGACACAATTGAGAGTATGGAGGAGGCCGGAGAACTCTTCAAATATTAGAATAGCAAAGTCGGGACATCTTGTAAGTTTTATGCTCTAGGCTACTCTAGAACTAAATTGATGTCGGTCCGAGTTCAGGTACCACAGGAGGCCCCCGAGAACTTGGTATGTCCTCCTTATCTTCGCCATGAGTTTGCCACTGATATGAGTACGTCGAATACAGCTCATGAGATAGATGAATTTATCCTGCGGAAGTATAAAAATATCCGGAATGCCAAGTGTAATTTATAGGTCAATATTGAATGCGACTAGTATGATGGGTCTCTTGAAGGTGTGAAAAGTGGTGGGGACTCTATGTGCCTTATATCACGGTGGTATAGTTTGGGAGACAAGAGTGTCAGTCAAGTGGTCTGGTTACTTCCGTAGACCCATTGAGCGTATCACATGCCTGACTACAAATAGCGGCCATCTTGAAATTTTTTGTTCGTTACTGACTTGATGAAGAATAGAATCCGTTGACAGGCTGGAGCCGCCCAGGTACTGCAGTATTCCACGGGTAGAAACGGTTCTATCGGGAGCTCTCGAGAGGTGTAAAAGTCTAGGTGTCTCAGAGGTGTCTTCTCGGAGCGGTACGGATTTGGCTATCCACAAGGATGTTCCGCAAAGTAGCGCAAGTCTGGTGATTAGATATATTCCATCAATCCATGTGCCAGCATTTGAGCTGCTCCCAGCTGACCGTTTGCTGATGGCTCAATCACTTCTGAAAAGCATGGAAGGCGGTTTATATGAGTTCATGGACAGTGAGACCCGGTATCCAATTTTGGTATATGCTTATCAAAATGGGACCGGGACTGTGATTTTTATATTCGTGTTTCATAAAGCAGTGACCTCGGGAGTGAGGCGGTGCGCCTCGACAGACGAACCGATAGCGTGCGGACACGGACGCCGAGTGAGCAGTGAAAGATATGTAGTACTGGAAGTACAAGATACTCGGGAAAGGGAATGTTTTGACACGGGTGGCTGAGGGAGGGCGTGACAACAGCCGCCAAGTATTTTTGGAACATTGAACGGGAATGGTGGGCGGCGCTGGCCGAAGTTGGGAAAACAGCCATTTTCCTGCTATCCACCCCAAAGTCCACTTCTTGTCCGCCTATCCTCTCCACTCTCATCCCTTGCATTGCTCGTCAACGACTGTCCGCTTCTTCTTTGCACGGCTATCCTTGCTTTAATGATAATTATATGACATGACTTTAACGACAATGAACACTCCAGCCGGTTTGTTAGACGAGGCCCAAGGTTTACGGTGTGCGAGGGTTACCCACCCCGAACCCGGTGTGGTTGGGTCGAGTCTATCGACGACAATGGTGCGTAAAACCCCCCTGACCATATCAGGCCTGTATGTTGACTTGTGCCGGCTCTAGCTCCTGAAGGTAGGGCGTTCGGCATTGTATGAAACGATTTGTTCTGAGCAAAGGACAGGTTCCTTCCGGACCTTCATTCAAAATGCTACTTCTCTCCGCTTTTCTCTGCGCAAATGTGGGGGGTGTCCACGGTCACCCCACCTCTGGCAGTAGAGACGCCGTAAGGTCAAACACCGTACATCAGATTTTTCGAAGGGAGTTATCCACAAGCGGCATCGTATGCTCCTACATTTTTCCTAGCGATGTCCGATTTGACATTTGTGGTAGATTCCTATAGCCGTCGTGGGTGGTCTTCTTGTACTAGTTGTAATTTTTGTCCTTTGGAGATGGCGAAAATCCTGGATTGGTTGTCTGGGTAGATGCAGGGAGCATCTGAGAGACCATGAGGCGGTGAATTATAGCACCGAACCACGAGAGCTTACAGCTGAGCAGCTCGCTGGGTCCATCAATGGTCCTGGTCACACTCCAAGGACGAGGAGAGGGAGACGCGCAAGGCGGACGCCCTCACAAATGTCCACCCATTCCCTGCCTGTGTATGCAAAAGAGCCTGGTGAACAGGAGTTGGTTGTACTTCAGTAAGTCCCGAGCTTAAATATTACTTGATCCAGTACTCATAGTTACCAGATGCGCAACCGAGATGGGGGCTGTCCAGATTCCTCAACCCCTTGCTACTGTAATAGATATGGGCGAGGAGGCGGAGGCGGAGACAGGTGCCAATGATATTCAACAATCTACGTATTCGCCTATGCCCGACTCCTCACCGAACTCTCCCCTTCTTGAAGACAACACGAACACCGGTGTCCTACCCGACAGCCTCCCTTCAATTTCTCACAGACATTCAGGAAGCACTGGTACAGGCGATGGGTCCGTCGATACATCGTCACTTGCCCCCGTTGATCCCGTCGATCGTAATAACTCTACTTCCCCTCCCGATCGAGGCGAAGCTCCGCCTTACTTCGAGGTGGTAGACGGAGATCACAGCGTTCGTCGACAAGTTACTAATGCCTCATCCAATGACACCCCTACAAGCCCCACCTCCGCCGCCGCAGTATCGAACTCGCCCCCTTCATCCCCAAGGCGCACCGGGCTACGATCCCTTCTCAACCGAATGTCTAATTCTGCCGCTTCTCACGCCAGAAATAACTCTTCCGTTTCCGGAGTCTCTTTTCATTCACGTCAACGCACCCACGCGCGTGGCTCCTCAGCTGGGTCTGTTCTCCGCCCTGTATCTCGCCAACGGTCAATCAACTCACATAATGGCTCCCGGCCGAATATAACGTCACCGTCTATGATCTCATTGAACTCCATCTCGGCGCCTCTGACGCACACTGCCGTTCGTACGGAATTTACTTATCCGAAGGGCGGATTGACAGCGGATCAAATGCGGATGATCTCCAGTCGGGACAGTTTGGTGAGGTTTGGAGTTCCGTATGGGCCAGATGCGGTTGCGTTTGCGTCGTTGAGTAGGGATAATTTGGTGTTGGGAGAAATGCCTCCTGGGTTTGAAGAAATTGTTCGGCCCGGCAGTGGTAGCAGCAGCGATACGAATGGAAATTCCGCCGCTGGAGCATCACAAGGAGAAAATGGCGAAATCACACGGGCGCAGGTGGCGACGTCATCTAATGGGGTTAGCCAAGAGACGACTGCTGGTGGTTCCACGACATCTTCTGCGGACGGTCTGCCGGCTGAACGGGTGCCAGACACAGCCAACGTCGAAGGTCTTCCTGTCGGCAATAGTGCGCTCAAGAAGGCTAAGGCGAGTGGAACCTCGGAACAGCCGAAGGAGGAGCAACGGATTCAGGGGATTGAAAATTCGAACCAAGAGGCTCAGGGTCCCTCAAACCCCAATGCAACGACTCTTGACCATTCAAAATCGGAAAATAGCGGCGATAAAGGCAAGGCGAAGGAGATTACAGTTGATGAGCAGGGTCGGCTAGTCCACCAGTCGAAGTCAGAAGCTGTTGACTCGACAACTCCGCATGATACGCTTTCTCTAACGCAAACCGACGTTCCCACCCCTCCAGGGGTGCCACTCTTGAACTCCACGGCAGAAAGTTCTGTTGATACCGAAATGAAACCAGTAACACCACCCCCAAATCCGACAACCACTCTGTCATCAACGTCATCAGAGACAATCACTCGCGAGCTGCCTTCGAACAGTACGCGATCTGCGAAATCATTGGCTGCACCCCCGCCATCGTCATATCACCCCGCATTACCTCAGGATATTCGACCAGAATCCCGGGCTAGTCAACTATCCTATGCGTCAGATGCGACATTCCGAACTGCTGCCGAGAGCCTGAGCTCACGAAGGCGGAAACATACGTCTGACGATGAAGATGACGAGGATGATGACGAAGTTCAGGCTTTATGGGAACGTGAACGATCTCCCACTCCCACATTAGGTGGGAAAGATATTTCTGGACTTGAGGAGGGTATGGATATAACTAACGCTACTCCCACAGATGAGTCAAGGACCGCTTCACTGAACAGAGTGAAACATATGTCGAGCGCGACTATACGCCCTTGATTGACGTTTCACACTTTTCTCTTTGGATACTTTCACTCATCTACTACCTATTTCTTTTTTTTCCTTATTTTTTTAACGCATTTCGGAAGGAACTACGCCATTGCTTTTTTCTTTGACTTTTTTTTCCTCTCAAGAGTTGCATTAGGTACCCTTGCTACTTGCTCTTTCACGCTCTTCTCGCATTGCAAAAATTTTTACCCAGACTATACTGCTAGCATTATTGTTTGCATTTGATGTGATTTCCCTATTTTTTTTCTATTTTTTTTTGTTGCTGCGTTTCTGTTTTTTTTTTTGCTCGAGGCTTTTTCGCGATTTAACGTTTTTCTAAAAAAAGGGGTATATATAGATATATATACATATAAAATCGTTTTTTGCAAAGTTCTTGGAGGATTACCTTGGTTTTTTTTTTGCGTTTTTCATTGGCATGGGGGTCAGTTTGTAGATACTTATGTTTTTTCTTTTTTTCTTTTCTCTCTTACTGTTTGTCGTAAGTACTATTAGGGGAGGGTTTGGAAGTTATTATGATTACGGGATTAAAATTTAATATAAATGAAATGAATGCTGTCGATGATTGAGTTGGAGTTCTCATGCATGGTAATGGAAGACCTGATCACCCTCTGAGCGATGTACAGAAAATGAATTGGAAAGAGACAAAAAAGACATCACTGATGTAATTTAGAGGGGGAGGGGCAAGGGGCAGGCACGGAGCGGCGATGGCCGGAATAATAGATATTCTGAACGTCATAGATGTGTTGTTTAAATTTGTGCCTCAGAAGGCAGTCTACTAGTAAGGGAAGGGATTAAGGCGGTGGAGAACATACTATCGTAGGAAATGGAAAAACCAAAAAGGTGTCGTTGGTTATGTATACTTGTATGTCATAAGGTGGAGTATGAATCTTAAAAATAGGAAGGACGGGCATGGAATCATATAAATCAGTATAATCCAGGCAAAGGTACTCCATATACCCATCTTTGCTACACCTCCGACTCGAAGAATGAGACAGAGATGCGCGTGGTGCATACCCTCACGAATAACCACAATTGATGCCGAGTACTTGCCTATCTATGCTGAGGAGCCTGGTGAACAAGAGCTGGTCGTACTGCAGTCCGTCCCAAAATTTCAACGATCTATCATGTTGAGTTACTCATTCAATTATCAGATGTCCAGCTTACATGGATAGCGTTCAAATTCCTCAACCGCATTTCCAACGATTCCCATATTCACCTATGCCCAACTCTTCACCAGGTTCTTCCTTTCTTGCAGACGGCAGTCATATGCCCGCCAGTGGTTCATCCACTAATTTGCCTACAACTTCGGAAAGACAGCCAGGAAGGTTTGGTACAGGAAATGAATCGGGTACTACATCATCGAACTCATCCTTGACCCGCGCCAATCGAGGCGAAGCACCGCCTTATTTCGAGGTGGTACTAGACACGAATCACAATGATATCACTAGTACTGAATCCCACAGCGCAGAATCTAGAAGCACTGAGTCTGTGGCCGCATCACATTCTCCTTCATCGTCGTCCCAAAAACGCATCCGACTTCGGTCCATACTCAACCGAATATCCAATTCCACCGCTTCCTATGCGTCATCAGCTGTATCTAAATTCCGCCCCGTACCCCATCACACGAGGAACGGCCCCCGACCAAAAATAACAACAACATCACCATCTAGTCGTACTATGATCTCATCAAGCTCCATTTCAGCACCTCTGACGTATACTACCGTTCGTACGGTATTTATTCCACGAAAGGGTGGTGGTGGGTTGACGGCGGATCAGGTGAGAAGGATTTATAGTAGGGATAGTTTTGGGAGATTTGGAGTTCCTTATGGGCCTGATGCGGTGGCGTTTGCGTCATGGTTGAGTAGGAATGATTTGGTGTTTGGGGGAAGGCCTCCGGGGTTTGAGGAGGTGGTTGGTTGTGGTAGTGGTGGTGGAGGTGGTGGCACGACGTTGCGGTCTGATATCACTGACATCATCGAGGGGTCATGATCAACTTTATCGGAAAGAGCTGCACTTTATGGGGATAGACTGCAGTTGGTGAATCTGCTAGCAACCTGCCTAACATCTTATACTCAGGATGACGGGATCAAGCGAGCTGGGAGCGCGGGTGAGGGCCTCTCACTTTCACGCAGTCGGTGACAAGGATATTTCTGAACATCCAGAGGGAGGAAACTGGATACGACTATCTCATCTTCTAGATGACCGACTTGCAAGCGCACACACTCAGCGCGTGTATACGCTCTTAATGATCTCTTAACGATCTCTAGTAACATAAATTTTTTCTTTTGTTTTCTTTGTTTTCCTCGAGGTACAATGACGGACTTGTTTATACGCTCATCACCCACTATTGCCACGCGTCGTTGTAAATTTACCCGGACGACTATACTGCTAGCATTATGTTCATTAATGTGCTTTCTCTCTCTTGTTGTTCTGTTTTTATTACGTTCTGGATACCTTTTTGCCAGTGCAATACCAGAATCGCTGTTCGCAAATGAACGTTCAAAGGGGCCTAGACATGTATAATTACACAAAAAGAAAAAGCGCGCGTTCTCAAAAGGATTCATTTGGCAGGGATTTGTTGTGGTGCTGTACGAGAACAAGAACCATATTATAGATAAAATAAGACGTCAAGGAAAAACAAAACACAGAACACAAAACAAGGGGAGGGAGGGTAGGGTTGTCGTATATACTCGTATATCATAAAAGCGGGGTATGGGGTATACAAGGGTGTGATGAAAAATAAATAAAAAAAAAAGAAAGCAGGTATGGGAATATGTATGTATGTATGTATATATATGTATAATCAAAGAATGATTCCGAGCTTGCAGAATGAGTGTGGAGAAAGGAGTGGGTGTATTTTTTTTTTTTTTTTGCTATGGATAAATGAGTGATGGATGTCGGTTTTAGACAGGAGTGGTAGGTGCGGTGGTGGAGAGTTTTTGAGGTGATTGGGAGGAGGGGGATGTGAGTTTTTGTGGGCTGGTGGATGCATGTGAGCGAGGGGGAAGACGTTTTCCTGGAGAGGAGGATGGAGTGGTTGGTACCACTACTGTTGTTGTTGATTCTAACTCTTCTTCTGTGTTTGTAATATGAGAAGGAGGAGATTCTACGGGGGTGGAGGTGCCTGTTTCGATTGTGGAGGCCGGTGGTTGTTCTGAGTCTTTTGTGGGTGATGGTGAGGAGGATGCCAGGTCATCTGATTCGTCGTCTTCTTCTGGAAGAGGGATGCTTTCTGGGTGGATTATATCGTCGCCTCCTTCGGTAGCTGGAGCCTCGGTGTCGCGTTGCGTTTCCACCACCACATCAGCATCAGCATCAGCAGCAGTAGCGGTAGCGGTGTTAGTGTTTTCGGGATGAGAATCGGTAGTGGTGGTTGGTTCTTCCACAGCGGTAGGTTTATCATCTAATTCAACCTCCTTGACGCCCTCGGTAACAGATTTGACTTCGACACTAGCCTCTCTTGGTGAAGTGTCTATGTTATCCGCGTTGACAGCAAGAGTAGTAGAATCTGCGTTTGGTTCTGTAGTAGTAGTAGCCACGCTGGTAGGATCGTCTTTGTTCTCTGAATCACCGCGTAATTTTTTCTTTCTCCCTTCTTCATCGGTTGTATGTTCGGGTTCTGTTGAACTTAGTCGACGTTTACGACGGGTTGGGGCATTTGAAGTGGCTGTAATAGACAATTGAAACACGATTTTGGACGCGTTTTTTTTTGGGGAATAGAATAAATTAGTTGTCATTAACATATTTGATTAATTTAGAAGGGAAAGACGCACGATCTTCTTCCCAAGGACGATCCGGACGAGGGATGATAGAGTACGAAATACGTCTGATAAGCTTAAACATGGTGAATTAGGACAAAAAAGAAGCTGGAGGGGAGGGAGGGATGGAAGAGTGAAAGAGTGATGGCTAAGGGACCCTTTTAAAAGTGTGTTGAAATCACAAACAACACAAATTGTGCGTTGCTAATAAACAAAATTGATTGAATGGCCGGCCCCCCTCGTGATCTTCAGATCCGACTTTGACGTGGCATAAGCATTGTGCTTTTTCTCACGATGCTGGTGTTTTTTTTTTTTATGCTTGGCGTCTTTTTGGGATTTTTTAGTTTTCTGTTGGGGGGTTGTGAAAGATAGGGTTGATGGAAGGGTCGGGTAGGAGACTCGACTCGAGATTTACCCAAATGCGTTGATCAGCGCAAAGTGGAGGTCGAAAACAAACATATGCAAATTTGGTATCTTATCTATTTTACGTAAGCACGTTCCCAATCGATCGAGAGTGGTCGACAGAAAGGTTAATACCGACTCATTTTCAACCAAGTGCCGCCATGACGCTAGATATCCTACATTTCATTGACAACAAGGGAGGAAATGCTGAAGAGATTCGTGAATCCCAACGGAAGCGAGGTGAATCTGTTGAACTCGTTGATCAAGTCATTCAGATGTACACGGATTGGGTTAAAAGTACGAGTGTTTTACCTCTCTTTTTTGTTTTTACTCTTGTCTTACTTTTTTTTGTTTATTTATGTGAAAATTTGTAGTGGATTATGATATGAATATTATGAGAAAGAGGGTGAATGAGATTCAGAAAGAGATTTCTGCAAAGAAAAAGGTAAGTGGAGGAGGGGCAAGGTTTTTGGTTTTTTGGTTGGGCAGGATTAATGAATCGCGTTTTTAGGCGAAACAACCAGCGGATGATTTGGTGGCTGAAAAGAAAAAGATCGATGCAGAGGTAGAGGCGAAGAAGAAAGAGGCGAGGGACTTTGAGGCGGTTATGCGCACGAAAGCTGGTAATGTTGGCAATATCGTTGGGAAGAATGTGCCTGTCAGTCAGACAGAGGTAAGGACATTTGCGGGGTTTATAAGTGAAAGTATACTCACTCTGAGGGATTGAAGGATGATAACGTCACGCTGAAAACTTGGGACCCACAGGGTAGTCTAGAAGAACCTGCACCCCGCGAGGGTATCATGCCCCATCATGAAGTATTGCTTCGGCTTGATGCCATGGATCTTGATCGAGGCATGTTTTGGACGATCACTTTGGACAGACTTTTCAATTGACATTTATTGCAGGAGCCAAAGTGGCTGGGCACAGAGGGTACTATCTGACCAATGACGGTATTGACCTGAACCAGGCTCTCTATTTGTATGGTCTCGACTTTCTGCGCAAACGCGGGTACAAGAAGATCCAGCCTCCCTTTTTCATGAACAAGGAACAGATGGCTAAAACCGCTCAGCTGGAGCAATTTGATGAAGAGTTGTACAAGGTCAGTGTTATATGGGCGCATGGGAGATGATGGGACTGACCGTCGCAGGTGATCGCTTCTGATGACGAGAAATATTTAATCGCGACGTCTGAGCAGCCCATCTCGGCGTATCACTCTGACGAATGGTTTGAAAGCCCAGAGACGCAGCTGCCCCTGAAATACGCGGGGATCTCGACCTGCTTCCGCAAAGAGGCAGGATCGGCTGGACGCGACATGTGGGGGATCTTCCGCGTCCACCAGTTTGAAAAGGTCGAGCAGTTTGTGATTACGGACCCGGAGAAGAGCTGGGAGATGTTTGACGCAATGATAGCGAACAGCGAAGAGTTTTATCAGAGCCTTGGGCTACGGTACCAAGTGAGGGCGATCGTGTCCGGAGCGCTCAATCTGGCGGCGGCGCAAAAGTACGACCTGGAGGCGTATTTCCCGTTCCAGCGGGCGTACAAGGAGCTGGTCTCGTGCTCGAACTGCACGGATTATCGTAAGTGGAGGATTGTTATTCGTTTCTGCTCTGACATCGCGCAGAGAGTCGGAGGCTGGAGGTGAGGTGCGGACTCAAGACCAAGGACCAGACGAGGAAGGTGTATGTCCACATGCTCAACGGCACGCTGTGTGCGACGCAACGGGCGCTGTGTTGCCTGGTGGAGAACCATCAGACGGCCGAGGTAGGTCGACAGTAGTAGCGTCTGCATCGAGACTGACGGCGCGCAGGGAGTGGTGATACCGGAGCCGTTGCGGCCGTACATGGGCGGACGCGAGTTCCTGCCGTGGGTGCGGGAGCTGCCCAGGGGGCTGCAGAAGAAGCAGGCGTAGGATTAGCACTGTAGAATAGAAATGATCGGAGTGCCACGTTCGGCACAGCCACGGCGAAAAGCATCCTTCTGGTTTTGCACCCACCTGAACGCCGGCGCGATGAACGGGATGAGCGAGCTGCCCACGGCCGTCGAGGAGAAGCTGCAGCGCAAGGCGCATGCCTACAGCCCCGCCGCCGCCTGGACCCGCCCCCTCTACTTCTCCATCCCCGGCGTCCGCGACCGCCACCTCCGCATCCTCGTCCCCAACTGGGCCCTCCTCTTCCCCTCCCGCGGCGGCATGCTCCTCACCGCCTCCGCCCCGCCCACTTCCCCCCGCAGGCCCCTCCCGCATCATGCTCCTCAAGCGCAGGCGCGGCCCCATCGTCTTCGTCCTCGCCGCCCTCGCCCTCCTCTTCACCCTCGCCACCCTCCTCCGCAAGCGCGGCTCCCGGGACTGGGGCGTCCCCGAGGGCTCCGGCGAGCCCCCCACCCTCGTCTTCCGCAAAAAGGACCTCCAGAAAATATGGGAGTGGGAAATCGAGAGCGGCCACTACCCCAGCCATGCGAACAGTGAGTGTCGTCGCTGCCCTCTTCTCTCCTGCCCCGCACCGCCTCTGAGCGATACCACCCCCAGTCCCCGTGCAGATTGGCCTGGAGAGCGCCCCCGTCAACCCCGCCATCCCCAAAAAACTCCCAACCGTCAAGCCTACGCGCTACCGCCCTCCAAATACCCGCTACGTTCTCACAGATACCACAGGGCTGGCCCTAAGCGGGTGTATCTGGACATCCAAAGCCACCCTCCCGACGTCGCATACCCCCCGCGGCCCGTCCCCGGCAGCATAGCAGACATGGACGAAGTAATGAGACACTGTGATTTTGCGCAACAGAAGGTCAGCACCCCATGTCGACTTGCGGCTCATTACTCAAAATCTCTTCCTTTGTAGTATGTCCGCGATTGTCTCGAGGTGCTCCGCATTGGTGGTGGCCTAGATAATGGCGAGCGCCTGCGGCGTGCAAACCTTGACGATTGGAAATACATCTACGTTGAAGAACCTGACAACTCTACGACTCCATTTGACGACCCTTACGTTCCCGACAGGACTACTATGATCAAGCCCGCTGGCCGTGTCGACCCCGAAGCCGGGCTACTTAAAAAACAAGACGTAGAGCTCGAACCCCAACTCGTTCTCGGTCCCAAACGCGAATACCGTTCATTCTCAACCCTTCCTGCGCCATGTGACCCCGAGAATCCTCGGTTATTCCATATGTTCTGGACAGGGCCGTTCACTGATAAGCCTTATCTCGCCATCCTCTCCTTCCTCTTCACCCAAAACACCGGCCTCCATCTAAACACCTGGCCTGACGATGCTAAAGTGTGTCGGCCGAAATTCTGGCTATGGATTAATCCTGGACCTGCCGCGGCTGTACCTAATCCGAACGCGGAAGCCGATATGATGAAGCAACTCAAATCCAGCCCTTGGGCAGCACCTTTCCTACATGAAAGATTCAAAGGCGTGGTCGAGTTCAAGATGTGGAATACGACCGAGCAATTGGATGGAATTCCAGAAATCAAGGATGAATGGAGAGCACTGCAGGGCAGTTTGTTTAACTCCGGTGGCCATGTGATCAATGTGCCACAGAAAAAGTCCGCCAAGGTCGCATCGACTGTGGATACTGCGAATGCAACCGTTGCTACTGCGGTTCGGGCCACGGGTACATCTGATGACGATGACGACCTCGTCAACCGCACTGGTTCCAAGTCGAGTTCATCATACGACAGGCTGTCCGTCATTCTTTCTGATATGGCCCGTTTCGTTCTTTGCCATAGATATGGTGGTGTTTACCTCGATGCGGACACTCTCCTCCTCCGTGATTGGGAAGAATTATGGGGTTGGAAGGGAGCTTTTGCTTATCGATGGTCGCGACTGCCGAAATATAATACGGCTGTGTTGAGGATGCACAAGAATTCGGCGTTAGGGACGTTTTTGTTTAGGACGGCTTTGAAGAATGGGTTGGATTTCCATCCGATGACGGTGTCGAGATATACGGCAGATGCGCGTTTGGAGGGTTTGTTGTTGCGACTTCCGGACGCGTTGTTTGATTCGGCGTGGTTGAATACTGAAAATTATCAAAGGGAGAGACCGCCACAGCCTTATTTCACTGAGTGAGTAGCGATTGGTTTTATCCCCCGACCTTTTGGTACTTGAAGCTGAGCTTTGGGTGTGAAATAGATTCGGTGATTTCTTTGATACTCCCGCACAGAATAGCGCTGCACCGCAAGCATTAGGATTCCGTGGTTTCTTCCGCGGCGCTTATTCATACCATTTCCACAACTTTTGGTACGTCTCTTAAGTTATTCCGTGGACGTTCCCTTCTTTTTTGACACAAAAATCCGCCACCAGGTGGAAACCTTTTGATCCTGCACGAAATTGGCCAGACTTGGGCCCACGATTCGAATCTGGAGAAGAACAGGCCAAGGCTGCGCTTATAAAAGACGGTAAACTGACGGAAGAGGAGGCTGAGGCTGGTGGGAAGGATATATCGAGTGATAAGAGAGATTTGGATTGGTCGGCCGTTATGAAGAGGACTTTTGAAGCGTATGTGAGGGGGGAGAGACCTAATATGTATGGAGAGTGGTTGAATTGGTCGTGAAGAATATGGGATGGGGTTTCTCGACTTTTTTTGGTTTAGCGTTTTCTTTTTTTTTTCTAACTTACGATGGTCTTCTTTCATCTTTTTTGTATTGGTTGAGGGGTTTAGATCAACTTACAACTTTTTTTTTTTTTTGAGTGGAAAAAGATATAACTTTTTTTTTTGTTGTGCTGGTACTGATAGTAGTTGCGGTATAATCGTCTTTTTTCTTTTATTGCTAGACCCCTCCTTTACGTATTTGTGATTTGTTATTTAGGGATTTTTATTTGACGCTTTTTTTTCATTTTCTATTTTCTCTCGCCGTTTTTTGAATCGTGTTGTGAGGATTTATATTCTTTTTTTTGGTAGGTATGGTTTCTATTACTACTATTACTACTGGCTTTTTTTCATATATAAATATCTATATTATAACTCAATGTTATGTCATGTCGGTCATACGCCGTACGTTTTTTGAGTGGGTGGAATTTGATTTGGGGCTTGTGTGTGAAGTGCATATCGGACTGGATTTTACCTTCGACGGATAAACGAACTAGTGAATAGCCGGTGGTGTACTGGCTCAAATGGATATGACTAGGATGTGGTCAATTCGGGTCCGGAGCCGCTGGCTCTGACGTCGCTGAGAGCGTTTTGAGCTTAGTGTATTGCCACAGTTGTTGGATATGTTTGCGGTTGCGTTTGGTGACGGTTGAGACCTCTTTATTTGTCGAGTGCGTTTTTTTTTTTTTGGTGCCATTGTTTATAGAACGGTCATGCTAGCGATCGGGTAATCAGCAAGAGCGTTTCAAAAATAGCACGGAGAGTGGCGTATATATGTCAAATTTGAAGATTTAGCTGACTTTGAATACTGTTTCATAGTCAAATGGGCCGTTTCATGGAAATGTTGCTTTAGATGAACTACTTTGAATAGCGTTTCTGAATATATGATTGTCGTAGAACATGACATACACAAATTTCACATATCGGTTTTTTTCAGACATCGAACTACATGAGAAACTAGCACACAGGAAACTTTATAGCATACACAGTACACTTTACAAACTGGTTCGCTATAGTACATCGTACATCGTACATCGTACATCGCCTGTTTGATAGTGATTAGATCGGATCACCAGATAAATCATGAATAAGAGGGCATACCTATCCGATGATGAGATTGGCCTTGAGGTGGTTACCCTCAGTAACGGTGAAGTTGATGGCAAAGTTCCTTCCCTTCGCATTGTTGACGTTGTAGCTCGACAATTGCCTCTCCCTAGCGTGGTCACGCTCGGGAACACCGTAGTACTCTTGATTGATAACGAGCGCAGTCTGGTCGTTAGACAAGTTGGTAACAATGTCACACCAACGTTTGTAGTTGTGAACTCCAAACGTCGCGACAAAGTTTTCACCGGTGTCAGAGACGAAGCGGAGAGAACCAGAGGTACCACTGCCTCCCATGGTCAGGATGTGTTCGCCGCTAGATTCGTCCCAGGTACCGCCATTGGCGTATTTCCAGACGGTTTCCTCGACACGGCGGAAGAAGGCGTTGGGGTTGGTTTGGTAGACACGGATGGCAATGGTGTAAGACATCTGGTAATTGTCTAGTTGAGCGACTCGACGATGCAAACAGATACACCGTGCAACTAACCTTTGGTAAGTCACTAGGTATCTAGATGATACGCTGAGTTGTCAGTGTATGAGATTATAGAGGAAGAGGAGAATGCGTACTCAAATACGAGAGAGAAGGAGACCTGATTTTTATTTGACGACTTGGAGGGGCTTATATATCTATCTCAGTGTCCCCAAATTTTTCTTTCCATCTTGATCACGGACAAATCGAGTTCCAAAAGTTGAATCAGTGAGTACCTGTTTGGTCCGAGTGGCAGACAGCTTGAAGAGAAGCATCCAAGTTCAAGGACACCGCGTGTTTGAGATCCTGCATGCCCAGGGAATCAGCGGAATCTCAGACTTTAGTCGAAGTATCCTTATTAGTGCTAAAAAAAATCTTTTAAATTCTGTTTCAACATGCAACCGGTATACCCTATGAACGTAACATGAGTAAGGTGTTACGGTATTTTTCTAATGGAACACTTACAACCCAAGTACCATTTGATCTGTCTTGTTTTCGAAGGAGCGCGCCATTAGGTTGGATATATAGCATTCCCTATTTAGAAGAACAGTGAGCTTCGGCACGCCGGCTACGGGCTCCTTTTCGCTTGTGCAGGCTAAGAAAGCGATGGAAAGGGATGGCAAAGCCGCTTCCATGGTCTAGGCTCGGAGTTACAAAACACCTGCAGATGTCACAGGGTGGCGAGAAAATACGAAATCGTGATTTCTTTTGGCGAGTGTGTAAAGATCCCCATTGGCTGCCATCCTATCATATTAGTGTCGTAAGCAACTTGTTCTCAGCTTCTGCACGTATAACCCATATGCAACAAGTAAAAAAGGCGAAAAACAGCGAGAAAGGTGATTGCCGGATAACTTTTCGTGTATATATATTTATATTACAACTCACTGTTATGTCATCATGTCCGGTCGGTGGTGGCTGATTCAACTCACGCATGAGTAAACCAGTGATGAGCCCGCGTTAGCCGTTGATGTAGCTAAATGACTAGGACTGAGCCATTTGGCTTACTGGCTAAATTGGCTAAGTGCTTACTAATGGTGATGATCAATTTGGCTGCTGGCTCCGAGGTTGAGAGCGCTTTGAGCTGCACAATTCTTGGGTACGTTTGCGTTCGGTGGGTGAGACTTTCATTTGTCAAATTTGTTTTTAGTGTAGTTCATAGAACGGTTATGCACTATAGTGATCACCCGGGTAGCCAGCCACCAATGCTACTAGGTCCATTGGCCTATGGGCACTTACTTGCTCACTTTGCTCATCCTTAGAACATTTGGCCGACTATTATCTGCCCTACCTGACCACGTCCGTGTATAGCGGCACTACAATATTAACTTGGAAATTTCTGAAACGAATAATCTGGTGCGCAGTAGCTCATTTGCTATTCAATTGATCTAAGTTCTTGATATCATAGGTATCAGAGAACAGATGGACTCTCCCTGTCATAGTTCTTGACTCGATATGATTGCTAGTGTTTAAGAATCTGAACGGTGGTACAGCCGAGGTTTACTTATATGTTATTTCAACCGATTCATTAATTATTCGGTTCCGAAATGATATTTTTAGATGACAGGTGGAAAAAGAGTATTCAGAGTCACTTCAAATGATGGGGTTCGATGGGATTGCCAATTGATACAAAGGTTCTGGTTGACTAGTATCATGTCTATCGTGAGTGACGTGCTGTGTCGTTCGGACTCACTCATTCTCTTTGTCCCATTATTGATGAGGATGTTTGATGGTAACTTTAGGATTTGACTGGATTTGAAGCGAGTGATTATGATTCGACTTTTGAGAATTATGAATTGGAATCTTTCGTAGTCTCAACGACACCTGTGCGGGACAGTAATCCTCTCATTTATCATTGGTGAGTTTCGCTTTCGGCCTTTGGGAATTGACGAGATTGATTTAATGAATGTTTACTCCAGGCGCGCATCAGCACTGTATAAACATGATGGAGAAATGTATTCAACTGTAGTTGATGCAGGTACTGGTCCAGGAACGGAATTCCCTAGCAACATGGTCGTAAAGTCAGTCACTCAGCATACTCATCCAAACCGATAAATCCTGATAAACCTGACACTTGTACGATATCATCATCGACTTGTAGAGTCACCAGCAAAAACGTCGACATGGTACCCGAGGCAACAATCCAATGGCGTTACAATGCAATATCCAATAGAAATCCCCGCGTCACTCTTAAACAGATCCTCGAATTGATGGTATCCTATAAGATGCATGCTTTTAGATCGGATAAGAAGGGTTATGGATGTTTGACTTGGGTTAGTGGTTTGTTGATCGTTTTGGAGAGACATGGCGTTCTTCCGGGTGGGTCGTATGAGGAAGTTCGACAGGTCGCGGAGAAGGCTAGATTGAGAGGTAGGATTCCTGGCGATTTTAATGATACTAGGAATGCGGACTTTGTTTATGGAGGTATATTCTGAACTTGAAGTTTTTTTTTACGCTGAAGTTTGGATGATGACTTGATTTGCATCGGGACCCGGGGACTGGTAAACCCAGCAGGATTTTGGTGTACAATCTCCGGTGTACAACAGCTATCCAGCATGAGTGATCGCTCAGGAAAATCTAGCCGTATGCCGCTCACAGCACATGTACGAGTCGATGGTAGCGTCTTTTTTTGGTAAGGTGGTCACTTGGTACCGGCCAGGTAACCTGTTTAGTACTTACAGCAGCGCACGTTTGCCTGAGACAGGTGGGATACTTGATTGAGGTAAGATAAGTTAATTAGAATGTTCGACAAATGATTTAACGTCTCCACAAAGCTTAGATCGCCAGCCCGAGTCATATCCGAAGTGGAGGAAACTCCGCGAGCTCCGTGAGCTCCAGGTACTATTCGCTAGAACGATATTATGGACAGTTGGAATAGAAGACTTCGATTTCTCCTTGGGAACTGCGGCCCAGCCAAGCCAACTAAATGGTTTAGTGCCATTTTCATATACGGAGTATCATTTTGATCAGCCTGAGAATGACCGCTCGTGTAATCTCATCATAAAATCGCATCATCTGTGTTATTAGCGTGGCGCCGGCGCTTAGAGCGGACTTCTGGCAAATATCGTGACTTCATGTCTATGAACGACAGAGGAAACTTCTGACCATCTATCAAAGCCGTCTGCTACTTATCGACCTGTAGACCTTCAATTGAAGTGTACTACTCTCTCTAAGGACTCCCTTGATTAGGTCAATAACCTACCATGCATCGTGGACTTGCTGTACTTAACGGTATTTGATTGACCGGGTTATTAATCTTGGATGAAAGGTATAAAGCTCATGCAACAGTAAAAATAGTGTATCATCACCACTTACTAATTGTAAGTTTCGGCGGCCCACCAACCATGATCAGTTACGTGATATGAATTCCTCCCCTCCCCCCAACTATCACGTCAGGATCTGGCGGCATACTTCGAGAGCGAGAGCATGGGGTGCCCCGGCTGTAATCCTACATTCCTGGTGTCATAAAACTGAAAGTCCGATTAAATGAAGAGCCGCTTTGCAGGGGTCATCAATTCGGCAATCTCCTTTCTCGCATTTTTTCGCCTTTTTTAACTTGTTGCGTACTAAGGGATACATACGCGGAGGCTGAAACATGAACAAGTTGCTCACGACACCAATATGATAGGATGGTAGCCAATGAGGGTCTTTACACACTTGTCAAAAAAAAAAAAATCACGATTTCGAATTTTTTCGCCACCCTGTGACATCTACGGGAGTTTCATAGAGCCGGGCCTGCAGCATGGGGACGCCTTGGGGACACCTTCCCTACCTTTCTTCATCGCTTGCTTAGCTTGTACAAGCGAAACAAACCCTGTGGCCAGCGTACCAAACCTCACTGTTTTTCCCTGTGGGAAATGCTGTATATCCATCTTATTGGCGCGGTCCTTCATAAACAAGACAGATCAAATGGTATGGTTTGTAGGTGTTCCATTAGAAAATCATGGTAATGCCACTCAATACCCTATTCAGGTTGCATTCATAGGATATGCCGGCTGCGTTGTGGAGTGTTTTTCGGAAGATTTCTCAGCACTAATGAGGAGACTTCAACTTAAGTCTGAGATCTCGCTGATTCTCTCGGTATGCGGGATCTCAAACACGCGGCATCCATGAACTTAGATGCTTCTGTTCAAGCTGTCCGCCACTCGTACCAAAGAGGTACCCACTGATTCAACTTGGAAACTCGACTTATGCATGATCAAGATCGAAAGGATATGCGGCGACACTGAGGTAGATATATAAGCGCCCCAAGTCATCGAGTAAAAACCAGGTCTTCTTCTCTCTTGTATTCGAGTATGCACTTAACTCTTCCTCTGAGTTTACACACACTGACGATTCAGTGTATCTTCTAGATACCTATTTTGCGACGCACCAAAGGTTAGCTGCGCAGTTCACCAGCTTACATCGTCAAGTTACTCAACCAGGCAAATACCAGATGTCCTACACTATTGCCGTCCGTGTCTACCAAACTAACCCCAATGCCTTCTTCCGCCGTGTCGAGGAAACCGTCTGGAAATATGCCAACGGCGGTACCTGGGACCAGTCCAACGGCGAGTACATCCTCACCATGGGTGGCAGTGGTACCTCTGGTTCTCTCCGCTTCGTCTCTGACACCGGTGAAAACTTTGTTGCGACGTTTGGAGTCCACAACTACAAACGCTGGTGCGACATCGTTACCAACCTGTCTAACGACCAGACTGCGCTTGTCATCAATCAAGAATACTACGGTGTTCCCGAGCGTGACCACGCTAGGGAGAGGCAATTGTCGAGTTACAATGTCAGCAATGCGAAAGGAAGGAACTTTGCTATCAACTTCACCGTTACTGAGGGTAACCACTTGAAGGCCAATCTCACCATTGGATAGGTATGGATCGTCATCTATTACTCCTCTAGTGATCTGATCTCAATACTTTCAATCAGGTGCTGTACTATAGCGAATCAGTTTGTAAAATGTACTGTGTGTGCTATAGAGTTTTCTATGTGCTAGTTTCTCGTATAGTTTGATGTTTGAATGAGATTTGTGATATCATGTTCTGGGGCTATGCGAAATGCTATTAACTGCGGCTCATCTAAAGCAACACTTCCACGAACGACTCATTGGGGTATGAACCAGCAGTGTTCAAATTCGGCTAAATCTCCAAATTTGGTATATGTTGATCAGCGTGCTATTTTTGAGTTGCTCTTTATGTCATGTCAGTCGTACGCTCATATGTGATCATTTTTGTACATTCTTTTTGGGAGACTGGTTGTTTTGACTCTTTGGGATTTAATAAATTTTATGAGCCGTATATTTGGAGCAATTTGGGTGTTGGATGTTGGGTGTCGGTTTGAGTTTGCAATACCCTGATTGATTTCACTTGGCGTACAACCACGTTCGTGATGATGCCACCCTTCTGTGAAAAGAGGGTATTCTGAGACAGATAGCTTATGATGTGGCGTCCGTTTGGTGTAGCGGCTACTCGGCACTAGTTGGGAAGCTGGCTTAGTGCTTACAACAGCGCACTGTTCCACATTTCTAGGTAGAATTGATGCCAGAGAGTACTTGGCAAAGGGTAGAATAAGTTAATTGGAAAATTCAACAAATGATGCATTGAAATTTGTGAGCAATATTGCATGGAAATTTGAATTTATGAACCCCAAACGTCACCACCCTACTGAGATCGCCAGTCCGAGTCATATCCAAAGTGGAGAGAATACCGTGAGCCCGAGATAATAATTATAGACTGCTGGAATAGAAGACTGCGAGTTTTTGTTTTTGTTTTTTTTTTTTTGGAAATTGTGGCCAAGCCAACTACTAGATGATTTGCTGCAGTTTTCATATAGGGTGTATCATGTCGATCAGCCTGGGAATGACCACTCATGTAATTCCATCTTGTAATCGCATCATCAACGTTATCGATGTGGCGCTTGCCGCAGAAGTGAACAAGTAACAGGACAGGCTTCTGGTGTTGTACTTTATGAACAACGGGAGCAACTTCTTGCCATCTAAGCCATCGGCAGTTACCGACCTATGTACTTTCGGTAGAATTGCGCTATACAAGGACACCCCTGATTAGGTTAGCGAACCACACTATGTATCACGGCCATGTCGTACTTAACGTCTTCTGATTGACGGGGATATTAACCATAGAAGATCACCACACTTTTGGCGGCCCTATTGGTGCCCACCCCTCAGTTACGTGATATGAATCTCCACTATCATTGTGCCAGGATCCGGCGGCATACCTTGAGACTATAGATGTGCCGGCCGCTATCCTACATTTCTGGTGTCATATCACTGAAAGTCCGAGTAAATAAAGGACCACTTTTCAGCACTTATCAGTAATCCGGCAATCTCCCTTTCTTGTTTTTCTCGCTTTTTTCACTTGGGCATGAGGTACACGCACAATTCCTGAAACATGAGAAAATCATTCATGACACCAACATGACAGGACGACAATCATTGGTGATCTTTCGGCACTCGTCAAAAAAAGACAAAATCTCAGTTTAGTACCCTTTCAGCTCCCTGTGATGTCTACCGGCGTTTTGCAATTCCGGGGCCTGGAACATGGGGACAGCTTTGCAATCCCTTTTCATCATTTTCTCGGTTTGCACAAGCGAAAAAAACCGCGTGGCCAGCATGCCGGATGCTGAGTCATTGTTGTTCTCGATGGGAAAGCTCTGATATCCATGCCATTGGCACAGTCCTTCATATAGCATGAATAAGACAGATCAAATAGTAACATAGGTTGTAAGGGTTCCATTAAAATAATCCCGTAACACTCTTGTAATATCCCACTCTGGTTGCGTTCACAAGGTGTTCCAAAAGACTTTCTAGCACCAAAAAAGATACTTTGACTAAAGTTTGAGATCGCACTAATACCCTCAGATGTACGCGGGATCCTAAAAACGCGGCGTACATGAACCTGGATGCTTCTCTTCAAGCTGTCCACCACTGAGGCCAAATAAAGTGTCTTGTGTGCTAGTTTCTCATGTAGTTTGGTGAATTTGTACGTGCAATCAGTGAGACCATGTTATACGACAACCATCCGTTTGAAACGTCATTAAGAGTGGCTCACTTAAAGCAATACTCCTACGAACAGTGCATGACACATGGACAGTGTTTGAATAAGGATAAATGTCCAAATTTGGCACATGTTGATCTGCATGCTATTTTTGAATCACTTCAACCCAAACACGAGTATACATATGCACAACATTTAGACCCTTTTCCCCCTTGCGTTGAGATTATGATGCGTAGCCAACTTAGAAAGCTAGTCTCACATGTGCAGGTACCATGTAGAGTTAGTCGTCAGTTGTCGAAAGGCAGCAGGCCCCACCACAAAACAAGAAAATATATGATGTGGCGCTCGAACACAGTCCGTGGTACACTGCTGCAAGTATAGATAGAAAGATCAAATTCTAAGAAATACGCATAGTGGGGAATTTATAGACACTTTGTCATCTAGTCCTGAGACAAGAAACTAGCAATGATATACCCTTGACAGCCGGAAAAACAATTCCTACCATCAGGGAAACGGGAGAATGATAAATCCGAATAAATTATCTAAATACGGGTTAACATAACGTTGTTAGCATTTTTAGAGTATACGTATTTGTTATTAGCGGACTGTTAACATCAGGTTCAAACCGGCCTACTAAAATAGCCTAAATCATACACAATTATCACACAATATTCCCTAGAAACACATTACGGATTATGTATAGTACATCAACAGCCTCTATCCAATAAGACGATATAAATGTTTGTCAGTAAAAGGATTCACAAAGAACGAGTTGCATTGATCTAATACGTTATCTCGTGTCCATTCAACAGGGCCGGGAAAAGGTGAATACTTCAGACAACATCTGACAATGGAACTATACTTCCTATGCCAGCTCCTGATGGATCCGAGCGATCGCGTTCTACAGACACCTTGTACATTTGGTGGTGAGGATCAGGAGTTCGGGTGAACTGCGTGAACCACTCTACATAAACGAGGTGATCCGGGACAACATATTCACGAAATACTAGTTGTCGGATACTTGGTGGCATTGAAAAGACGGCGCGAATACGTCCAATGCGGAAACCTAGGAACAAGTATCAGTAGTGCAGCAACAAAAAAAGAGAATAAATCATATACCGTGTATCCCTTCAAGATCGTTGTGTATCCGAAGCAGAGCAGTATTGAATCGCTGTGTTCTTGGGTTGGCATGAATCGCATCGGCTGTGTTTGCCATTTGAGTAAATGGATCGAGGGAAAGAAATTTGATTCGATGCCATAGCCAAAAATTTTGCATTGGCATCTCGACTGCCCAAATTGCACGTTCAAGCTGGGCTGAGGTGATTGATGGGTAGCGTAAAAGTGTTACGAAGCGTGAAAAGGCCTCGTGAAAGTATGTCGCTCCATATTTAGTGATGAGATCGTCAAGAGAAACTCGTCTTGTACTTGGGCGCTCAGACAAATGAATAGTTCTGTTTATTGAAAGACCTGGGGTGATCCATTCATATGAAGAGGGGTGAGATGAGGGGACTTTACCGAGCCACCATTGAATCAAACGCTCATGTTGAAGAATCTTTTCCTTTCGTTCCAACCAGGTTGTCATCTGAGTATATTCATCCTTCCGATTAGTTGCTCGATAAGCATCCTTTGCTAGATCGATATGTAAGCGCTCTGTGTGCTCGGTATTAAAGTTGTTGGTCGTGCCAAAGAATTTGATTTTCTGGGCATAGTGCTGCGCAAAGTGGAGCTTCGGTAAGTTGAAGTCCTTGCGGATAGCAAGGTCAATGAAGATATCCTTGTTTTCATGGAAACGGTCAAGTGCGTGTTGAAGGAGGTCCAAAGTTTTGTCAGTGTGAACAGAATATTGCGCGAGAAAAAGGAAGTCAAGTAACGCACGGACCGCATGGATGAGCCGAACAGCCAACTGGCCATTGCCGAGCTGCAGGCCAACAACGAGTCCCATGAGAATGCGGGACATTTGGTCATGTTCCTTGCCAGAAACATGCGACAAGGCACTGATGCCTTTGTTGAACGTTCGAATGTTATGATTGGGTGGAAGTCGACGGCAGCGGGCATCGATTTCCAGTGGACCAAAGGCTTTGATAAGCCAGCTGACAATGTGTTTTATCAACCCCTGATAAAGCTGATGCAGCACATCAGGTGTTATTGAGGAGTAGATGTTCAGATAAGGTAGATGACGCCAGAACGGTGTGGCCACAGGCTTCACACGAGAAAGTTTACATAGGCCGATGAACTCTGAAGGGTCATCATCAAACGATGATAAAATCTTGAGTACATTGTCAAGGTCCCGAGGTTGTCCGAGATGAGGACTACCCCCCAGGTCATTGTGGGGCACATCACAGGAAGGGCAATCCCCCGAATATGTGCAAGTGGTGAGTACCTGTTCGGGGTAATCACCGATGAATGCCGCCATGATTGGGTGCATCCGGCGAAGCCTGCCATCAGCTGATGCCATGACCATCCCTTGGGCCCCTATCTTTTCCAGAGGCCGGAGGATTTCGCCCATGCATGAATGGTATAAATTTGCAAGCATGCGGTGTTACGGCCCCAGCCGTTTTACGCGTGAAAATCTACGTTTAATGCGGCTAGGTGTACGTATTAGACTCGAGAACGAGTAATCGATCACCCCGTTAGTACTGAGATCAGTCGAGGACATGTGTGAAGACAGGGAGACCTAGGGATCAGTCGAGATTGCATCCGCGGTTCCTAGCAGGAAAACCGTACTGCTAGGGGAAATATAATCGCGTTCGAGGACTTAAAATGAAAGTCTCGAGACTGAGTCTAGGGAGACTTTGCTGGGAATTATCATCGAGGTTGGCTATGGGATGGCTCGAGGACTTAGCGAAACGCGGTTCCTTCAGCAGACCTTATGCTAAACCGAAGCTATAACTACTACCTGCCTAATAAGGAAAGGGCTAGGAAGTAGATGTCTTACACATGTCGAGATTGAATTAACCTGAAGCGAGACTGTTGGAATTGTCGGTCGAGACTCTGGATCAGGCAGTAATAGTGATAATCTCGAAGCAACTAAGGGCGAGATAGAAGTGTGGCTTAATCGAGGACATCTTATCGACGGGATAATCAGTGGGTGGTGCGCCTCGAGAGTTTCTAGACTAGGGTCTAGGGTTAGAAGCTCGTTAGCCAATGAGGAGTGGAAGATTAGGCAAGTGCGATGTTCGGTCGAGGAGACTGAATAGTCGAGACTGTTGATTGGTGGAGAAAGATGAGTCGAGGAGACTATACCCATTCAGTGCTGGATACGGACTTGGTTATCTGTTTCATATTTGTTTATTTTGTCTCAGTTTTTTATTGTGTATCGTATATAGTCGCCAGTCGAGGACGAGGTTCGGGATCGAATCTTTGCCCAAGCGCTGTGCGAGTGAAATCGAGTTTGGTTAAACTTCGCAGTGTTCTAAGCATTTCTTAAGTTCTTTCTCGACTCGGAAGGTCTTGTGTTCTGCTCGAGAGAGTATCTTCACTGGTCTAATAGGATCGTGATAGCATTCGGTGCTAGCTCGACTTGTCTTGCAGTCTGTCTCGAAGCGCGAAGGCAGGTCAAGGCTCTCCGAGTTTGTTGAGGCATCACTAGGGCGGATTCGCTACCCCTCCTAGATAGGTGTCTAACCCATTCTATTGAGGACAGTCGTCGCAAGCTTAGCCACTCGTCGCGAAGGTTCTAATCGAAACGGCATAGGTCTGGAAGAGGTTTCTATTCAGTCGAGACTTGTTTCACATTTCTATTCTACCCCTATTTTCATTTAATACTTAATCGAGACGCTTACTTTCACTTTCTTTCTGATTTATTCTCCCCACGAACCGCACTCGAGACTCGGTGTAATTCAAAGGGTTGCATTCGCATTCGATTTTATATTTTTTATATTTTATTTTTCCACATTCACACCGATCTAGTCTCTTCATCTGGAGCCCACCGCGAGGGGAGTTTCAGATTGAAAGTGATTAAGTTTTTCAGAGTTTATTTTGTTCGAGCCTTTGTGATACAGCTCGAAAGAGGTGGTCTAGGAAAGGACAAAGGACAGGAGCGTAGTCTCGGAGAAAACTGGAGCGAAAAGGGAAATCAGGGAGGGCTACTTCGAACTCGCAGGCCTCAAGCCTCATTCCCATCCCCGAGGATCCAGATTTAGCGTTGAAGCGAGCTAGGGAAGAGAAGCGAAGAGAAAAAGGAAAGGAGAGAGAAGAGAGTCAAAGGTTAGAAGTCGAGACAGGAGTCGAGCCCGAATTTACGCGCAAAGTGTGGGGAGTTCCTACCGAGGGAGCATCGGACGATACAGAGTGTAACCCGTTTCTGGAAAGGCGATTAGAGAGTTCATTTGGGAGTTCTGATCAGTCGAGATTGGAAGTTCCAGGGGGCTTTATAATTGGATCAGCCAGTCCAAGTAGACGAGCAGTCGCACCTCGTATTCAAGTGCCAGTAGTACCTAGGGAGGGTTTTCCACTTCCTTCCGCGAGTTCCGTCAGTCTCGGAGAATCACCGTTCACTCGACAGTCAGGGGGATCACCAGCTACCAGTTTGGCTTTTAATCCACCAGCTCCGAGTTTGTATCAACAACAACTGAAAGACATTTTTCATCCGGAGGAGTCTGCGCCCTCGGAAGTTGAAAAATTATCCGCGACTCAGCCTATCTCTCCCTCGACTTCGTCCTCGAGTGCCGCAGCCAGTGTTTCAGTAACCGCGGCCCCTACAAGGTCCCCTCAAGCTAAAAGAACATCGGCTCCGAGCCAGCCTTCTGTACAACCGAAACCCCCTACAAATCCACCACCACCAGCAGCAAGACCGAGAATGTCTAGAAGGGAGATGCCTGCGCCGATGACGGCTGGCGCACCGAAATGGGAGGGTGATGTAGATGCATTACTGGATTTTATTTGGCGCCTCGACCAGACTTGTGAATCGGTCGCGTTGACAGATGAGAACGAGAAGATGAAGTGGGCATTAGCCTACGTTCCGCACGACATTAGAATGGAATGGCTGGCCATTCCAGAGTCCGCGGGAAGATGGAGCGACTTTAGAAAGGCGCTCGACTCAGAATACCCCGAGCTTGTAGAAAAAGAAGCAGGCTCGGTGGGAGCTTTAAAGGATTTGTGTTCGAGATTTCGCGTTATCACTTTGGCTGAGGAGTTGCGACTGTTATCTTTCAGGCGTAAATTCCAGGTCATAGCTGAAAAATGTTTGAAGCCTCCTGCACTTATCTCGAATAGAGAGATAGTCGAGGCGTTTGTGTCGTCTCTCGACTCGACATTTAGGGACCAGCTAAATATAAGGCTAGCTCTGAATGGAACGTTGAGGAATGCCGGCTCGAATGTCCAGACTAGAAACGAGGATCCGTATGATTGGAAAGAAGTAATCTCGAAAGCTGTGGAGCTAGTAGGAAGCAAAAATCTTGTTAGGTCTAGCGACTCGACTGTCGAGAAAGCTGCCTCGAAGGCAAGGGGCCCGGCGAAGCGCGAGATGACAGCCGCGGTTCAGGGATCGGCAGATGTAGAAGCTATCCGTCAAGAAATGCGACAAGAGATGAATGTGATGAAGGATTTATGGATGACGCAGCAGAAGAGTTTACAGGGGAGTCTCGACTCATTGAGATCGAGTTTCACTACCCAAGGATCGAGACCGCCAGATAACTTTCCTCCGCGTCCGAGACCACCTTTCCAAAGTAATTATACACCAGAAGGTCGTCAAGGATGTTTCTATTGTGGCGAGGACCATAGATGGGCAACCTGCTCTTATAAGATGCAAGATGAGAAGGATGGAAAGATTAAGACGGACGGTAACAAGATTCGGTTCTCGAATGGTGCAGCAATTCCGCGGGAGGCAGGGTTGAATATCCGAGAGTGTGTTAGGAAATTTATGCCTACTACGGTGGCGTCCTGGATCTATGAACCAGCAGACGAGGAGCCGGATACGGGATATATAGGTCCTGTTTATGAGAATCCGCCGACCATTCTGAAGAGAGAGGAAGGGATCAATAAAAAAGATCTCGAGTTAGAAAGTTTGAAAGGGAAGATTGCTGGAATGGAGGTCCTACTGCACAAAATACCAGACGCGACGGGTAGTTCTGGACAGGGAGACTCCGAGACAGTAGTCGAGAGCGAAGATGATAGTGAGGAGGCACTCTTGAGAAAGTTATCGAGTTTGCTTTCTGCCGCTAAGGAGCAGGGCTCGGTTTTTTAGGACGTCCGGTGACGAAGCCGGTCTCTGGAAAACGGGTTAGTTTCAGAGGTATTAAGGCGACCGAGGACGATTTTAGGAAAGAGAACCCGGGAGAAAAACAGAAAAATAAAAAGAAGGAAGTAGTCGAGGCAAAAGAGACCTCGTCTACGAGAGTCGAGAAGTTTCCTTATAGGAAGGTACCAGGGTTGAAAGCGGTAGTAGAAGTTCCGCCACTACCCGCCAAGTATTTCAAGGAGAATAAAAAGGGACCGGTGTATAAACACCAGACTAAAGTCGAGGAGGGTGTGGACGTAGCGGAACTTTTATCGAGGTTTGAAGGGAATCATATAACGATCACGCAGAAGGAACTTCTGGCGTTAGCCCCTCGACTACGAGAAGCCATGAAGGGACTCATCTCGAAAAAGAGAGTACCTACTGGTGAAGTATCAGTCATCGAGGAGGTAGTGGCAGAGGTACCGGAGATAGTCGAGACGGAAGAAAACACCGACTCGGAACATGAGGAAGGCGGATCCTGTAGAGTCATTGATGTAAATATATTAATGAGTACTGGGGGACCAGTCGAGACTAGTGGGATCGAGGATATGTGTACAGGGAAAGACCCGGTGCTGCAATTGTTGACTCGATACTCAGCAGAAGAGTCGAGGACGATGATATTTGCGATAGCAGAGCAGGATCGTCTCTCAGCAAAGGATGTAGCTGAATTAACGGTCATTCCAACACTTATTAATGGTGTCCGAGAGGAAGAGGCACTGTTAGATAGTGGTTCACAAGTTGTGATGATGTCAAGGGAGGCTGCCGCGGACTGTAAACTCAGTTGGGATCCGAGCTTGCAAATTAACATGCAATCGGCCAACGGGCAGGTGTCTCGGACGTGTGGTCTAGCCAGGAATGTACCATTTACCTTAGGGGATCTGACAGTACAACTCCAGGTGCACGTAGTCGAGAAGGCACCGTATCGAGTCTTACTGGGCCGTCCTTTCGACTTGGTTACAGCAAGCGAGGTCGTAAATCATCAAGACGGAAGACAGTATCTTAATTTGAAAAACCCCGAGACTAAAGCCTCGACGTGTATTCCGACTTATGGTCGAGGACAACTTCCCTCTCGGCCGGCAGTAAATTTTTAAGTCGCCTCGAGGATTCCGACGAGTGGGATGGAGGAGAGGTGGCTTGTATAATTGAAGCGGATAAAAATGGAGAAGCTAGTATAACGGAGTATTTGCCTATCGAGACTGAAGCATATACTACGGATGAGCTCAAACTTTTATATCTAGCAAAGAGCTTGGAAAGAAAAGGGGACTCGGATGAGAAAAAGGCATTTGAGCAGTACCTGAATATACTGTCGAGACCACACGACTTGAGAAATAAATCAGTCGCGGTGGAAGAGTTGGAGGAACCAGGGGATCCTCGAGAGTTAGTGCATTGTCTGGCAAAGAAGTATAAGCCAGTCGCGCTGAAAGTCAGGCCTGTCCTAGGAGAAGTACCGGATAAATTTCGAATTGTTAGAAATATTATCGGGGATCCTCTAAAAGATATGCCGCAGCTACCGAGGAGGCCGTCCGAGTTCGTACCGACGGGAAGATATACCGAGGAGCGAATGTTAAAGATGGATAAAGCGCATAGTGATGGGTTTCTATGGCCCGAGGAGGCTAAATTGATGCATTGGTTAGTCGCGGCGCAAAATGAAGCGTTCGCGTGGGACGACTCGGAGAGGGGGAGCTTCAAGAAAGAATATTTCCCTTCCGTCGAGATTCCTACTGTGCCTCATACACCTTGGGTTTTGAGAAACTTAAGAATCCCACCTGCGGTTTATGATGAAGTATGTAGGATCATCCGGAGAAAGATCGACGCGGGAGTATATGAACCCTCGAATGCGTCATATCGGTCGAGATGGTTCTGTGTGATTAAAAAGGATGGGAAGAGTTTGCGCCTAGTGCACAGTCTCGAACCTTTGAACGAGGTTACGATCGCGCACTCGGGGCTACCACCTGTGACGGAGGAGTTGGCCATGCATTTTGCGGGTCGAGCCTGTAATGGGATACTCGATTTGTATGTGGGTTACGACGAAAGAGAAATCGCCGAGGGTTCGAGGGACCTAACGACATTCCAGACGCCGTTCGGGGCCTTACGCCTGGTTACCTTGCCAATGGGATGGACTAATTCTGTGCCGATCTTTCACGAGGATGTGACTTACATTCTCCGAGACGAGATTCCCGAGTTCACATTGCCATATATAGACGATGTGCCAATTAGGGGCCCCGCGACTAGATATGAAAACGCCGAGGGAGTACCGGAAGTCTTGCTTGATAATTCGGGGATTAGAAAATTCGTGTTCGAGCATATGGAGAACGTGAATCGTATTCTACAGCGAATGAAGTATGCTGGGGGAACGTTCTCGGGACCTAAAACGATGATATGTGCGGATACAGTAGTTATCCTAGGATTCGAGTGTTCATATAAGGGGCGAAAGCCGAAAGCGGAAACGATCGAGAAAATTTTGAATTGGGGTGACTGTGAAAACACTACTGACGTCCGAGCTTTCTTGGGGACGGCGGTAATGTGTAGGCATCACATTCGAGATTTTGTTATGAAGGCGGTTCCATTGTATAATCTTTGCAAGAAGGGAGTTACCTTCGAGTGGGGCGCGATTGAGAAAGCGGCTCAGCTCGAGATTAAAGAAGCTATCCGAGACTGTTTTCATACGAGGAATCCGAGGTTTCCGAGTGAGCAGCCGATTGTCTTAGCTGTGGACTCATCTTGGAGGGCTGTTGGGTATTACCTGTATCAGCGAGACGAGTTGGAGCCAAAAATAATTCATTATATCAAGTTTAATTCGATATTAATGGATCCGAGGCAACAACGATATTCTCAACCAAAGTGAGAGTTAGTGGGATTGCGCATGGCGCTCGAGGAGGAGAATTATTTGCTTCGAGGGTGTCGAAATCTCATAGTCGAGACTGATGCGAAGTACTTGCATGGAATGTTAAACAACGCCGGCAAGTTACTCAGCGCAACTGTGAATCGTTGGGTGGTTTATATTCGGACTCATTTCCACTTCACATTGGTTCATCGAAAGGGAAAAGGTTTTGGGCCTGATGGATTGTCTCGGAGGAAATGGTATCCTGGAGATAAAGCGACTCGACAGTATGATGATGGGTCAGACGATGACGGGGAAGAGATCGAATTGGTTAAGGAGAATGAGGGAGAAGAGGACCCTCTACCGATAGATGACTTCGTCGAGGAAATCGATGATAGGAAAGGTTTCTTTGCTGAAGTGATAGCAGTGGACCATAGTTATCGATTGGACCTCGACTTCGCAAGAAAGTGTCTGGAGGCGGAAATAGCTGAGAAGCGACGATTATCTAATGATCGAGACGTTGCTGAACCGGTTCGAGTATTCCTCGGGAAAATGATCGAGGAAGAAGAACAGGCGGTAAATGAAGAAAACGGTCGAGATGGTTACGATGAGGATCGCAGAACTATTGCGGCTCGTGAACAGGACAGTCGGTTAGAAAAGATCCGAGACTGGATTGTTCATCGAGTGGAGAGATTACCAAAAGATCGACTATCGGTCGAGGAGGCGAAATTGTCAAGAGCGGCCTCGAACTTCTGGTTAGACAAAGACGGGAAGTTATATCGTCGAAGGCCAGGGGATGATTATGCTCAGTTGGTGATCGAGATAGAGAATAGAATGGAAATCATGAGGGAATGTCACGACAAATTGGGGCATCGAGGAGTGTATGCTACGTCGAGACTGATCAGTCAACGGTTTTGGTGGCCCGAGATGGAAGCCGACGTTAGCTGGTACGTTCGCTCGTGTCACTTATGTCAGGTGCGGCAAAAGATGGCAATGGAGTTGCCACCAGTGGTGACGCATACTCCCTCGATCTTTCAAGTTTTGCATGCGGACACAGTACACATGACGCCTGCCTCGAATGGTTGTAAATACATTGTGCATGGCAGATGTGGACTTTCGTCATGGATGGAAGCGAAAGCGTTGAGAACCGAGGATGCAAAATCCATTGGTCAATGGCTATTCGAGGACATAATCTGTCGGTGGGGCAGTCTTGTGAAAATAGTCACAGACAATGGCTCGCCGTTTAGGAAAGCGGTGAGGTGGCTCGAAGATAAATATGGAATTAAGGGTGTAACGATCTCGCCATATAACTCGAGGGCTAATGGCATTGTCGAGAGGTCTCATTGGGATGTACGGCAGATGTTATACAAGGCTACGGACGGTGAAGTAAAAAAGTGGTTTTGGCACCTACATCAAGTTATGTGGGCAGACAGAATTACTATAAGAAAGGGGACAGGATGTTCTCCCTACTTCATGGTTACCGGGGCTCATCCTACGATACCTTTGGACGTAGTCGAGGCGACTTGGTTGGTGAAATATCCTGATCGATTTGTCGAGACTGCAGAGTTGATCGGTCTAAGGGCTCTCGCGCTGGCTAAACATGTTAAACATGTGGAGCAAATGAGGGCAAGGTTAACGAAAGAAAAAGTTGATCGAGCTTTGAAATTAGAAGAAGATGCGAAAGCGAGGATTAAGGAATATGATCTGGAAGCAGGGAGCTTGGTCCTGGTGAAGAATTCCGCGATCGAGATGTCAGCCAATAGGAAAATGAAACCTCGATATCTCGGACCCATGGTAGTGGTTCGAAGGTTGAAAGGGGGAGCATATGTTCTTGCCGAGATGGATGGCTCGGTATGGCAGAATAAAGTGGCTGCATTCCGGGTTATTCCTTACCTGGCGAGGGAGAAAGTCGAGTATTCCGACGCAATCATTAAGCTGTTGGATACGAGTGAAGAGGAGTTAGAACTGTTAGAGGAACCAGTCGAGACTATTGATTTGGACGAGGAAGCTGATGAATCAGACGAGGAGACAGTCGAGGGAGACTAGAACCTTTGTTATTGAACACTAACTAGGAGAAAACTAGTCTCGGACAAGTACGCTATAACGATAAATAGCCTACTTGTCTGCCTTGTTCTGGAATCGTTTATCACGCTGCTCGAGGAGCTGAGACAAGAACTCGTACTCTCGCGCATAAAAACGATAGCGTGAAGTAGTGAATTCGAGTTGTTGAGCAGACTCGACGAGGGCGGTGGTAGTGGCCAAAAGTTTGTGCTGCAAGGCTTGATAGCTTGCGTCCGAGACTATGACGTGGGCGGCCTCGTTGGCCTCGACTGACAAAGAATGAATGTTGGACACCAAGGTGTCGGCTGGGAAGAGAATTAGAAGAAGTGAAGGTGAAGGGAGGCTAGGACGCACCAGTAGCAGCCGAGATAACGTTCAAAATGGGTGGACGTTCCCGAGGCTGTAATCGGAGGGCGTTGAGATAGTGTTCTCGCTGGATTTCGGAGCCGGGAAGCGGCATGTAGAAAATGCGTACCGTTTGCGCTGTGCCTAGATATAGGTCCTAGGAGAAAAAGAAATAAGGTCCAAGAACGACAATTGGGCAGGAAAGCTTACAGTCGCGGACATAGAGTTGCTACGAGGGCGAGTCTGCATGATTTGATCTTGGTCGCCTAGGATAGTGGGCCCGGTGACGTTTTGAGTTATCGGCGCGGCACTCTGAAGAGGGGCAGGTTCAGGACCGTCCGAGGATGGGGGAGGATTAGCCTCGCTGTCTACCTCCATCTGAGGGTGTGGATTAGCATGAATGAGTGCGAGATAAAGGCGCATACGTTTAGAGAAGTGGAAGGCTGGAGTAGTGTCGCAGTCTCGACTATAGTCTGGGACTCTACTTCGTCCTCGGAGGACTCTGAGCTGTCTGGAGGAAGTCGAGGGATAGTTCGACGCCTCTAGAATAGGCTGGTATAGAAAAGCGAGAGTGGAAAGTGGGCTGATCTTACCTTCTTGGCCGGAGGTTCAGAAGTGCCTCGACCGGTAGAGTCGTCACGTTCTGCAGCTGGCTTCGTAGGGGGACCTCGTTTGCCGTTTCCGAGATTGCGATCTACAGCGCTGAGCATAGTACACAACTCGTTGAAAACCGCGGGTTGCTTGTGACCCTTGCCTCGGAAGTTAGCGTAGGATTCGTACATGCTTTTGGAACGAGCGAGGAGCCGTTGCGTTTCACTAGAAGACTGAGCAACAGTGTAGCGCTGCAGGGCCTGAAGAAGAGAAGTCTAGGACGTTGTGAGCATGGAATGATTCAGTCGAGGAGAGAAGGAGGGATACCAGAAAACTTCCCGCCGCCTCGAGTGGACCAACCAAACTCTGGGCAACAGCAGGACTAGTGTGTCAACGATTGAAGCGGTGGAAGTAAGATGAGATTTCCGCGTCGAGGAGATGTACAGCTTCCTCGTACGCCTGTTTAGCGGGAAGCGATGGTTCAGTAGGCATGGGAGTGGTATGGCAATCCTCGTCTGAAGAGCTACTGTCAAAGTAGGGCGAGATGCTATCGCGATAGTGGGAGAGATTATAGGAAGGGGATAGACCCCTCCCTCGACCGAGACCACCTCGTAATAAACCCCTACCATGGCCTCGGCCGCCGCGTCCGCGACGGAAAGGATTGGAGTTGTCGTACGATCGAAGCTGATGCAAACTACAGTCGAGACACATGTTTATGCTGCGAGACATTCTACGGAGAACTTATATTCGTCGAGAATGCAGTCGAGGGTATGATCGAAAAAAAAAAAAAAATTTTTTTTTTTCTGAGCGAAAGCGGTGATCGACGAGGACGTCTGTTTCCATAGTGAGGGGGAGAGCGAGCGTCTCGGATCGGTTTTAACTCAGAAATCAGGGGATTAAAACGAGTTCTATTAGGCGAGGTGTTGCGCCGAGGCAACGTTACAAGACGGGGCTACTCTAACAGAATCTGGGGCAGATCTATAAATAAGCTGTGATTGATCGGGTTATTTATAGGCTGGCGCAGAACGAGAACACAAGTGAGAGCGAGACCATATAGAGGGGGTGCGGAACACTTAAGGGACGTCGAGCCACTTATCGTCTCGGATCTAGAATTCACACTCAGTGGTAAAAGAGACAAATCGAGATAACATTGAGTGGGGGTTTTTGTAAACGAGACATGGTAGCACGATGCTACTACAGGATGAGGAAACAACAGAGCAAGAAGAGAACGAGACGAGAGAAGAACTAGTCTGAAGAGAAACGAGGGCTAACTACATGCAATTAAGAAGTAGTAAAGCACTAATGCGAGATAAGACTAGTGAGAAAAGTTCAAGAAAAAAGAAAGAAAAACAAATGTGCGAGGTGGATATGAAAGAAACACAAAACAGAGGACGACCGCCGGCGCCGATCGAGTACCCAATCAGCAAGCCTACCCCTCGACGCCCTCTGGGAAGGCAGCCACGCGACCGTTGGTGTTGATGGGCGAGGTTGGCTGGAGGGAAGCCTCGACGTCCATAGCGCTAGGGGAGGTTGGCGAAAGAGGAGTCTGCATCGTCTGCCCGGAAGGCGTAGACGGGGCAGCTCCAGCAGGAGATCGAGCGGGAGAGTTGGGCTCGGTAGGGACAGCGGCCGGTTCGGGCACCATCATCAGAGGAACGCGAAGATATTCGTCGAACGCCTTGGAGAATTGAGGGTTAGCGCGAGTAGATGGCGGAACGTCGGCCTTGTCGCAGGCTGCGACGTGACGGTCCCACCAGGAGGGTTGAATGAGAGGCTGCTGATCTTCGACGAGGAAGGGCTTCTCGCCCATCCACTCGCCGAAGCGGCGGAAAGAATCGTAAAGCGCGCGACCAGAGATGAGGAGGTTTTCGGAGCGATGTGGACCGGAGAGATTGTCGAGAGCATCGACATCGTAAGCAGGGAGATCGGAGGCGGTGAGAGCGCGTTCGTCGTAGCTGACGATCTGTTCAGCGTCAGCAAGCAGCGTTTCGAACCCTTCGACGTCAGAGACGAGCTGGGCCTCGATCCAGAACTGGGGCTTTTTGTCGTGGTAGCGATACACCGCGAGGAAATCAATGGCGCTCTCGACGACGAGTGAGCGGTAGTGGGAGACGGCAAGACTGAGCTGCCTCTCTAACCCTTGGATCTGGTAGCGGGCGACGTCGAGGTTGCGGTTGCGAATACGGAGGCCTAGATAAAGTCAGGAGAAAAACTTAAAAGAAAAAGAGTGGCAGGCGTACCATTGCCCGCGATGAAAGCAGGCGCGCGGCACAGCTCAGCTGCGAATTGACGAAGAGCAGGGGGCTTGGTTTTGCTGCAGTGGCCGGCGCGGTCATGGTCGCACTGGTCGCACTCGACGCCAGTGATGAGGGCATCGACGCGACGCTGCGCATCCTCAACGGATTCTCCACGGTGACGCTTGATGGGGTTGTCTGTGGTGCACACCAAGCGGAAGTTGCGCGTGCAGTTGAGACAATTGGCAGAACATGGGGAGTACTAAGGGTAAAATGATTGAGGAGATAAAGAGTGAAGAAGGTGCAAGGGTGCCATACCGGATCGTAGGAGACGGCGAAATGTGTAGCCAGGCCATCGAGATAAGGGGCGCCGGGTGCGAGACCAAGTTGACGAGTCAAGGAAGTATTAGTACGGACTAGGAAATGAGGGTTAGCAGGGAAAAGAAAAGGAATGGAGAGAGACGTACCGCGAGGTTCATCTGACCCGTCGGAGTCGACGGTTGCGGGGGTCTTGACCGATTTAGCTTGTTTGGAGCGCGTAGTTCAAGCACGAGTCGCGGGGGTAGTCTTGGCGGAAGGTGCGGGCTTACGATGAGAGGCAGCAGGTTTGCGTTTCTTGGAGGAGGACTTATCCATGTCGACATCGGAATCGTCGAGTTCGTCCTCTTGAACCACTTCGTCTTCATCGTCGCTTTCGCTCTCCTCGTCACTGACGAAGACGGGATCAGGCTCAGAAGACGAGGAGGAGGAGGAGATTTCCATGACGGCTTTGAAAGAGCCAGCCGACGCTTTACTGCTGGTGGTTTTTCGAGCAAGGCACTTGCCAGAACCAGGGCGTGTAGAACGGGCAGGCGCTGGGGCTTTGATCAGAGAAAGCTTCTCAATTTTGGGGACTACCTCGGGGGTAGTTTTAGGCGAAGGAGATCGCACACGTTGACGTTTAGTGGCAGGAGGGTTGGTCTCGCCACGACGAGTAGATCCAGCAGTTGAACTAGCAGCGGAATTAGGCGGGACATGAACCTCCGCTAGATTACGACGGGGAGCTTCTGATGCCACCCGAGCTGTGATTTGAGCGACCGCGATATTAGAAGCGCGTACGGCAGCAAAGAGACGGCGTGCCCGAGCTATGGGCCACTCACCAAGAGATCGGCGAGGAGGAGGCTGACGAGGAGTCCGAGCCGAAGCTGAGGAAGTCGAGGGAGCTGCGAGAGTGGCAGGAGTCAGAGGATGAGAACACGGAGAACGAAGAGAGACAGGTGGCGCACGTTGCGCTGGCGTCGGAGTACGAGCGATGGCTGGGAGAACGGAAGGCACCAGAGGGGTAGACGTAGGGCGAATGACCGAGGGCGAAGTCGGTAAGGTAGTCTGCGGAGTGTTGGACGGAGATGTGGACGACGATTCCGCCGGCTGCAGAGTCTTTCGGTAGGCCAGCAGAGCGCGAAAATGCTCGGAATGCCGGAGAAGGACGTCGGACGGAAAATGCGCACCCCATTCCGCCTTGTCGAGGATAGCGGCGATGGCTATCTCGGGGGCAGCTGGGGAGGCGAGGAGGACATGATGGGGAGAAAGAAAGCGAAGTGGAGGGGCAAGGTCTGCTTTTAATGGGGGACAGAGCTCGGCGTCGGTCGAAGATACCCTATTAGCGAGGTCAAGATCCGCAGGGTGGAGACGAAAAAGGCAAGACTCACTAGATCGCGCCGACATGCTATGTCAGCAGCGGTAGCGCGGAATGAGCCATTGGCTGATGACGCCCCAAAGAAAAAATGAGGCGGGGTCAGCGAAATAAAAAAGAAGTTGAGGAAGTTTAAACCTCACTTTTGGAAAGTGATCGGAAGATCGCGCTAAATTTAGTATCGCGTGGTCCGGGGCGATCAGAAAAGAAGCACGGCAATCGCCGTTCCGGGAGAACATGGCGGTAGTGATATTAATAGCCGTCGGTGATGTCCGGAGCGGGAGGTCCACCACTGCCAAGGGCGAATGCTCGTCGAGGGGTGAAATTGAAGTCCAGCCAGACGTTGGGGATGATCAGATTAGTTCCGAGATGGAGTCTGGTATGACTGAGGACAGTCGTTTCATAGTGGGGGGGAGATGTTACGGCCCCAGCCGTTTTACGCGTGAAAATCTACGTTTAATGCGGCTAGGTGTACGTATTAGACTCGAGAACGAGTAATCGATCACCCCGTTAGTACTGAGATCAGTCGAGGACATGTGTGAAGACAGGGAGACCTAGGGATCAGTCGAGATTGCATCCGCGGTTCCTAGCAGGAAAACCGTACTGCTAGGGGAAATATAATCGCGTTCGAGGACTTAAAATGAAAGTCTCGAGACTGAGTCTAGGGAGACTTTGCTGGGAATTATCATCGAGGTTGGCTATGGGATGGCTCGAGGACTTAGCGAAACGCGGTTCCTTCAGCAGACCTTATGCTAAACCGAAGCTATAACTACTACCTGCCTAATAAGGAAAGGGCTAGGAAGTAGATGTCTTACACATGTCGAGATTGAATTAACCTGAAGCGAGACTGTTGGAATTGTCGGTCGAGACTCTGGATCAGGCAGTAATAGTGATAATCTCGAAGCAACTAAGGGCGAGATAGAAGTGTGGCTTAATCGAGGACATCTTATCGACGGGATAATCAGTGGGTGGTGCGCCTCGAGAGTTTCTAGACTAGGGTCTAGGGTTAGAAGCTCGTTAGCCAATGAGGAGTGGAAGATTAGGCAAGTGCGATGTTCGGTCGAGGAGACTGAATAGTCGAGACTGTTGATTGGTGGAGAAAGATGAGTCGAGGAGACTATACCCATTCAGTGCTGGATACGGACTTGGTTATCTGTTTCATATTTGTTTATTTTGTCTCAGTTTTTTATTGTGTATCGTATATAGTCGCCAGTCGAGGACGAGGTTCGGGATCGAATCTTTGCCCAAGCGCTGTGCGAGTGAAATCGAGTTTGGTTAAACTTCGCAGTGTTCTAAGCATTTCTTAAGTTCTTTCTCGACTCGGAAGGTCTTGTGTTCTGCTCGAGAGAGTATCTTCACTGGTCTAATAGGATCGTGATAGCATTCGGTGCTAGCTCGACTTGTCTTGCAGTCTGTCTCGAAGCGCGAAGGCAGGTCAAGGCTCTCCGAGTTTGTTGAGGCATCACTAGGGCGGATTCGCTACCCCTCCTAGATAGGTGTCTAACCCATTCTATTGAGGACAGTCGTCGCAAGCTTAGCCACTCGTCGCGAAGGTTCTAATCGAAACGGCATAGGTCTGGAAGAGGTTTCTATTCAGTCGAGACTTGTTTCACATTTCTATTCTACCCCTATTTTCATTTAATACTTAATCGAGACGCTTACTTTCACTTTCTTTCTGATTTATTCTCCCCACGAACCGCACTCGAGACTCGGTGTAATTCAAAGGGTTGCATTCGCATTCGATTTTATATTTTATATATTTTATTTTTCCACATTCACACCGATCTAGTCTCTTCAGCGGCGACGCGAGGCTTTATTCGAGACATTTTCAAGTCTCGTTGTCGGCAAATAACCCAGAAGCACGTAAGCACATGCTGATGGCTTATGTCAAATTTCCTTTGGAACATTCCCGATTGTGAGATAAACCGGGTAAGCGCTTTTGTTGCGAAACAGAGTGAGTTGTGTCTTGTCTGTTGAAACTATGACCGGGATGATCGAGCCTCCAGGTGAGTGCTTCTCAATTTCCTTCTGTGGGATATCGGTCGCTGATGAGAAGACTGGAATAGTTGAAGGAACTCACCTGCATAGCCCACCACCACTTCGCTGTGTGCATATCGTGATACATTCGAATTGTTTTTGACTCGTCTGTATAGTGCTTTTCTGGAGTAAAGATCATATGCGGTGAGAGCCTGTTGTCATATAGCAGTGCCTGAATGCATTGAATGACATCTCGGAAATAGACATCACATTGTTCAGAGCCCACTACAACTTGATGACGAGTGAACGGAGGCCGCACATTCGGCAACTTTTCGTCAATGATATTGTTCAGTTCAACAGATGATTTGAAGGAGAGGCCCAACTGTTTGGAAATCTATGGAGTATGATTTCGGTGAGTTGTTTACACAGTACCAGAGATATTTACATTCGCTTACCCCCTCGATGGACACCAGATCGGTGAATGCAGTTGAACTCGGGCCACGCTCCTTTGCCCACCTCGCGAGCTCCCATTCCATCTTCGATGAGAATGGCATGTATATCTCATCCAAGTTTGATTCCCCCATTCCCCCCCTTCGTTCCAATGTTCAAGACCATGTACCATTCCTGCATTGCCGGGAAATCGAGAAATGACCGGTGAGTCATATAACTTGCAACTTGCATCATACACTCTGCATTGCGCTTCGTCCTCTGAGTCAGCTTCGACATCTTTGTCACTGTCATCAACATCAACTTGAAGTCGTTCTGGCTCGATGCTGTCAAGGTCACCAGAGTCATCGCTATCTTCATTTTCATGTTCATCGCTATCCGTGTCTGCAGTGGGTTCCCTTTTGTCTATGTCCATCTCCTCGCCTTCGTCATGATCTTCACGAAGGTATGTGTGATAATCTCCAAAGATATCACCCGTTTCATCAAAAGCTAACATTGGCCTGTCAGAAGAAGCAACCACTATCATGGAAGAGAACTTACACGCTGGTAGTCTGCCTGCCTCTACAGTACAATTTTCGCCAAGTTGTTTAGCTTGGCGTTCAAAATATTGCTGACATTGACGGTTTTTAGCACTTCGAAGATGACTCTGCAGCCCACGACGTCGGATGATGATTTTGCATGTGGGACAAATCATTGTCAAAATGTGTGGCTGCTCAAAGGTGTAATTGGTGAGTTGAGTGGGCTATTGCTTGAGTTACACTCACATAGACAAGAGAACGGCATACCGGCCTTGGTTACACCAGTCTCGATTGAGTTTTTATGGCATTTACTCAATCGTAATCCTTGCTGTCAGGCCAAAGGAGGTACTCTGTGCATTCCACAGTCACCGTGTCGGCATTGAATGGTGGTGCACGCTTTCGTCGAGTCATTGAGCTAGTATAAGAGAGGTGCAAAGCCTTATGTTGGTGCGTGGTTTCACTTTCCTTTTGATTACCACCATGCCGTCTACTGCTACCTCTACTGAGGCCACTGATTTGCGTCGCAAGACTCGAGCTCGACAACAAGAACCCAGGAATGTCTTGAATCAAAGGGCCCGGGCAAAGAAGCGGACACACTTGCCTCTTGAAGATGACGCACAAACTCAAAGAAGTAGGTCTCACACAGATCTGCTTTAAGTCGTTGATCACTAACATCCATTCAATTTTTTTTGAAGATGTTCGGGCAAAGAAGACACCCGCAGTGCGTCAGAAGGCTGCCCAGGCGGCTCTTCCGCCACGCCCACCACCTCTCTTCGAATTGTCCAACTCATCTGATGATGAGAAGTCAGTTCAAGATGGTGGTAACGGTACTGAGCTTGACGAAGATGAGGAAGATGACAAGGATCTTGACCTCCTTGCACGCGGACAAGCTGCTTCGCAATTCAGCTCGGAGCTTGTCCAAGTGCATCGTACCCCCGGCGAAGCTTCAACTTCCAATGGGGGCTCGAGACAAGGCGATCAATATCGCTCCGAGGTAACTATCCGTTTGTTTACTCTGAGCATTGTACTGACTAATATAGGTTCCATGTTGGTCCAAGGACAATGAGCCTGAAGATGAAAAGCCTTCGATCGATCTTCAAAATGCGAGTACTATTTAAATAATTCTGATTAATTACTTATTATTCCGTAGGCCATGGTCAATGCACGATGGCCCGTTGAGGCTCACTATGCGTTACCAAGACCAGGCCAGCGCCTTATCACCATCGGTGACCAGCCTCAACCCCTGCACGATATTATTTCACAAGGTATAACACAGGCAACGAAAATGTGCCTTCAACAAGGATTTTTCATTGTGAACGACAGCGAGTTTACAGTTCTCACAACGATACTGATCAATGCCGCACGCAATGCATCACTTGACCAATTAGCTCGCCGTTTCAAGGAGGACCGAAGGTTCAATCTGTATGCTGTGCGGATGGTATGTGAACTTAAATTTTACATTTTCATATAAATACTGAATTACCTCATAGGTTAATCACCGTTTGGCTTTGCGTCGTAGCAAAGTAAAGTCGATCGCTGCCCCCCTTGTCGGGGCCAGCTTTGGGTTTGAAAATCCGCTGGCAAATATCAACATGATTAAAGGCCTGGCTCATGCCCTTCTTCGGGACTCAGTCTATATTTTTCCTCAGGAGGTATGGAAAGCTAATGTGTTAACAACAATATGTAGCTAACATCATGCTAGAACGGCAATGCCATAAAGAGCCGACCTTACGAACATCCTTCCATTATCCGGACCCTGTCGAAATTCTTATTCAATGATGCGGGTCGTCGTGTGTCCCTTGGAGACCAACATTCCGATATTTTCGTATCCACTCTTCCTCTATACCCTGATCAAAAGGAGATACCTGCCTCGACATTGGCCCTTGTAGCAACTGCAGTAAGTCCTATATAGGCATTTACCGCAACTTACTGACTTTCAAACAGGTTCATTTTTCCATCATTGACTGGACTACAGGTATTCATACTTCTTCTGATTTTGTTCTCGATCTCGCCGAGGATGTTTTTAACGGACACAAGAACTGGCTTATGAGCATCAAAGACAAGGCACCAACGAAATTTCATGTAATGATGCACCGGATTTATAATCAATGCTGGTACGTGATTCAATAAACTATTAGTTCTATTACTCAATTGTATGTTAGCACCAACACAACCACTGGTTCGGGAATAGTTGAGGGAATTGATAGGGTTGTTGACATAGACCAAATGGAGGATATTCCCACTGACACCGAGGTTGCTTCTACTGCCTCAGCTAGCTCTAATACCCTTGTTAACGTGTCACAAGAATTGTAGTTTGCTGCTGATCTCTAATCTCTATGTAGTTTCATCTCGTGATTCGTCAGAATGATAAATGATGTTTTGTTGATTCCCCTAATTGGCTGAACAATTATAAGTCAATGTTAATCAAACTGATGCACACCCAGTATAAACGACGTCAAAGTTAGCAGTAACTCTGAATAATACTGAATAAAATTGAACTACGAGGGCGATAATTCAACTGAGTTTTATTCATTCCAATGACACGCAAGTGTCAAATTTATGAATAATTTATGTATAGTTAGTGATCACCAATCAGGGCGTCGAAACCGGCAGTTTAAACCTGGCTTCGTTTAGCTAAATTAGCCAAATTGACTTGATAAGGCATAATGTAGTACAATTTAGTGTAAAAAAATACATTTTTTACCGTCTCCCATTTTCCTGATGACAAAAGACAAAAGCAACACATGTAGTACGTTACATACTTCTCCCCCCTAGAGAGGGTCCTGTTATGTCGGACATTGGCGCACATTCTTCCTCACACAGTACTTAACCATGGCAAGCCACCCGACGAACATGTATATTCATACACCTCTCACAGCACTTCTACGAATCTGTAACCTGGCTATCCTAGTTGGCCAAATAACCGTTACACCAAAACGGACATAACAGAATATCTTAGATATTCTGCAACCGACTAGTATGTATGCGGTAAGCTGAGGCTTACAGAATCGGCAGCTGCGTCCTTTTGGGTGTAGTGGTTACTTGGTGCTTACAACAGCGCACCCTTTCATGCTTCCAAGTAGAACTAATGGAGAGTGTTTGACTAAGGGTAGGACGTATGTATCGGAAAAATCAACGAGTAACACATTGGCATTTGTGAACGATATCGCATGAACACTCAGTGAAAATTTGAGCCCCAAACGTCACCATAATGTTCAGACCGCCAGACCGAGTCATATCCGAAGCGGAGAGAACATCATGAGCCTCAGATAATACTAGTTGAAACGTAAGCATAGACAGTTGGAATAGAAGAGTGCCAGTTCTTTTTGGAAACTGTGGTCCAGCCAGCTACTTGATGATTTGCTGTGTTTCTCGTATAGGAAGTACCATGCTGACCAGCCTGAGAATAACCGTTCGTGGAATCCCATAATCGCATTATCAAGGTTCAAGTCGGTGTGGCATTTGCCGCCGAAGTGAACAAGAACACGATGGGCTTCTGGTATCGTGTTTATAAACGACGGGAGAAACTTCTTGCCACCCAAGCCATTGGGAGTTACCGACCTGTGAACTTTCAGTTGAATTGCGCTATACATTGAGAAACCTCGGGCCCCTTAAGTAAGTTAATGAATCATACTATGTGTCACGGACCTGTCGTACTTAACGCTTTCTGATTGACCTGGATATTAACCATGCATGATCACCAGGCTTTCGGCGGTCCTGTTTGGTGCCCATCCCTCGGTTGCGTGATATGAATCTCCCCTATCATGCCAAGATTTGGCTCACTTTGAGACTATGGGATGTCCCGGCGGTTACCCTACATTTCTGGTGCCATATCACTAAAAGTCCGAGAAGATAGAGTGCACTTTTCAGCACTCATCAGCGATTCGGCAATCTCCTTTCCCGCTTTCCTCTTTGTTTTTCACTTGTTGTGCATGAGATACACGCGTAAATCCTAAAACATGAAAAGATTACGCACAACACAAGTATGATAGGATGGCAGCCAACGGTGATCTTTACACACTCGTCGAAAAAAAAGTCACAATTTCGCGTTCTTTCGGCTCCCTGTGACGCCTACAGGAGTTTTGTAAATCCGGGCCTAGAACATGGAGACAGCTTTGGTAACTCTTTTCATCCCTGTTACGCAAGCGAAAAAGCCCGCAGCAGGCATGCCGATACTCATGGTTGTTCTCAATGAGAAGACTTGATTATCCACGCCATTGGCGCGGTCCTTCTTATCGCTTCACAATCAATACAGATCAAATGGTAACATAGGTCGTAAGGGTTCCTTTAGAAACAACCCAATGACACTTTTGTAACATCCAACTTTGGTTACGTTCATAAGACATTGCCGACTGTGTTGTGGAGCAACTTCCAAAAGAATTTTCAGCGCCAAAGAGGATGCTTCGACCAAGCAGTGCGACCAAAGTTTGAGATCTCGCTGATTCCCTCACTGGATACATACGGGATCCTGAACATGCGGCCTCCATGAACCCGAGTGCTTCTCTTCGAGCTGTCCGCCACTCAGACCAAACAGGTACTCACAGATTCAATTTTTGGAACTCGACTTGTCCGTGATCAAGACGAAAAAAAAAATTGGGGGCACTGAGATAGATATATAAGCCCTCCAAGTCGTCGAGTAAAAACCAGGTCTTCTTCTCTCTTGCATTCGAGTACGCATTTACTTCTTCCTCTAGGCTCTCATAAACTGACAGCCCTACGTATCTTCTAGATACCTTACCAAAGGTTAGTTGCGCAGTGTGTCTTGCATTGTCAGGTCACTCAACCAAACGATTAACAGATGTCCTACACCATTGCCGTCCGTGTCTACCAAACCAACCCCAACGCCTTCTTCCGTCATGTCGAGGGAACCGTCTGGAAATACGCCAACGGTGGTACCTGGGACCAAACCAATGGCGAATTCATGCTCACCATGGGAGGCAGTGGAACCTCTGGTTCTCTCCGCTTCGTCTCTGACACCGGTGAAAACTTTGTCGCGACGTTTGGAGTTCACAACTACAAACGTTGGTGTGACATTGTTACCAACCTGTCTAACGAGCAGACTGCGCTCGTCATCAATCAAGAGTACTACGGTGTTCCCGACCGTGACCGTGCCAGGGAGAGGCAATTGGCTACCTACAACGTCAACAATGCGAAGGGAAGGAACTTTGCTATCAACTATACCGTTACTGAGGGTAACAACCTCAAGGCCAATATCATCATTGGATAGGTATGACCTTTTCTTAATGATTTATCTGGTAATCTAATTCAATTACTTTTGATCAGGCGACTCAGATGTACTATAGCGAATCCGTTTGTGAAGTGTACTGTGTGTTGTAAAGTGTGTTGTGTACTCGTCTCTCGTGTAGTTCGATGTCTGAAGTGAAAATGTATGTGCAATCTGTGATATCATGTTCGACGACAACCATTCGTTCGAAAGGCTATTAAGACTCGCTCATCTAAAGCATTACTACTACGAACAACCCGTGGACCATGAACAGTGTTTGAATAGGGATAAATCTCCAAATTTGGTATACGTCGATCTGCATGCTATTTTTGAATCGCTCTAACCCAAGCATATACTAGACCAGATATAGACCCTTTTTCTTCTTGGATTTGAACTCATGATGCGACGCTTAGTCGCCAGTACACTACCGCCGGCATAAATGTAAAGATCAAACCCTAAGATACACGCACAAGGGAGATCGATAAACCCTATGTCATCTAGCGCGAAGACAAGACAGCATATAGACCCTTGACTTTAAAGCACACACATCCACCCGGAAAACAACAAAATAAATAGGAAAATAATTTTTTTTTAGATCTGTACAACGGAAATACACAAAGTGCAACAACTAAACTATGTACGCAAATAAAAAAACCTAAAAGTACAAGACGTTTTTGAATTTTTTTCCACCCATAGGAGTAAAAAAAAGAGAAAGCATGATAGTAGTAGAAATAGCAGGAGAGATAAGAAAATTTGAGAGCGAAAAGAAAAAGAAAAAAAAATGCTAGACTATAAACTATGTAAATGATGCATGCGTCGATATCTAATGCAAAATTGTGCTAGTAAGGATTTGTGTGGCCGGAGAGAGGGGGTTGGGGTAAAAAGAAAAAGAAAACAGGGTAATCATATGAAGAAATAACGGATGGGATGGGGTATTAAAAAAAACAAAACCAACTCGAAAAAGCAAACCGAAGACCATAGCTTTTTGAAACGAGTGAAAAAAAGCAGAACCCACCACCAAAAGAAGCGCAACAACATCCTTCACGAATCCGCCAACTCAAAATAACTCCTAAAAATCGACTCATCCGCAAGTCCCGTCTCCTTCACCACCCGATGAACATGCAAAAACAATTCCGGAAACTTCCTCGTAAAATACGCCAAAAATCCCTCCGGCATATTACCCAAATGCCGTTTAACATTATCAGGTAAATCTTGATAATGATGTTTCTAGAAGAAAAGGGAAAAAAAATTCGTAACCACAATCAGAGAGAAAGGTAAAAAAACGAACCTTATTCCTCAACGCCCTTAACAAATCTTGTACACTCTTCCCATCATACTTCCTATACTTCCCCAAATTCTCCATAAACATCCTATCCATCCTCGAATGCCAATCATTCCCAACTATATTCTGCGCATTCTCTTCCAAAGCCAATAAATCAGGATCTTTCGGGTCCCTACACATAAATTCAAATCGGTCTGATGCTTCTTGCAAGAAATTCAATCGTCTTGAAGAGTCCCAGAAAAACGGATGCAGTAGACATGACGTTGTATCCGGCCTATAATGTTTTTACAAGGTTTGAGATTCAGTAACTCAGGGAATCCGAACAATAGAATGACGTACCGTTCCGAAGGTAAAGGGTCCAGCATTTTTTCAATCAGATTCGCAGCCTCAGTACCCTCCTCACCAAACCTCTCCAGAAACTCCAAATTCTTCGCATTCTTGATAATATTTACCTCCCTCTCATACCTATCCCCAAACGGATGTCCACCCCCAGTCAAAGTATAGTAATACAAGCATCCCAACGCGAATATATCCACACTCTTCGTCAACTTCGTTCTCCTCCCCTTTGCAGAATTAGATGACGACGAGGAAGACGAGGAGTTATTCGAAGATATCGAGTGGTTGCCATTTGCACCGTGAACGGTCGCATTAGAACCTCGAGACGATTGATCATCACCCATCTCAACATCCAAATTCACTTCACCCCGCAATATCTCCGGTGCGCGCCATCCAACCGTCCCTGCAGCTAAAGCTCCATGCACAGTCGGCATAAAACTCGTCTGATCCATATCCAACTTTTTACACAGCCCAAAATCTGAAATCAACATCCGATAATTCGCTCCCCTCGCTCCCCCCGCTCCTCCAGGTCCCGCTCCATTAAGCCCACCACCTTTCGTCGAGACTAAGATATTCTGAGGCTTGATATCTCTATGCACCAATTTTAACGCATGTAAATGTCTCAACCCATTTGTAACCTGCTTCAACGCCCTCTTCGGATCAAAACTGACAGCAATATCCCTCCAAGCATCCCTATCCGGCGTCTCAATCAGATCCGCCAAACTCGCAGGACACAACTCCAAAGCGATATATAAGAACCCCGCATGAGCTTCTTGATAATAATATCGTATAACGTTTGGATGATCATCAGATTCTTGTAGAATGGATACTTCACGTGAAGCAAGAGTGACGAAATCAGCCAAAAGACGCTTGACTGCCACTGCTCGGCCTTGAAGTGAACCTTTGTACACAACAGTTCCATGAGAGCCATAACCTTTATTACATTGTTAGCGAAATAGACAGGAGGGGCTAGAAGCGGTTACTTACCAAGGACGCTATCGGAAACGACTAATGAAGGTCCCGGTGTACTTACAGCTTTAGGAGCGCTCGCTAAGATCAACGAGCTTGGCGTTTTCGGCAGCTTCGTTCCGTCATCCTCATCCACCCCAACACCCTTCCCATTCCCATTGACTTTCACATTATTCAACACAGGAGCATCCCCAGACCCATTTTTAGGTTTCTTAGAGCCTCGTTTACCTCTTCTCGTTTTCTTTTTCGGCGTCGCAGAATCACTACCACGTCTTGCTACAGGACCAGGTGTAGGTGGAGGGTCAACAACGACGAGATCATCACCCTCCCCTTCTGTTAGAGCACCTCCGTCTAGATCTTCCTTATCTGATTCGTCAACCGTGTTGGCAGGCTGCTTGGGGTCGATGCGACAGGTGGGGGTAATTCGGTAGTTGACACCGTCACCGGAGAGGGTTGCAAGGATGACGGTGCCTGATTAGGGAACACCGCTTCGTCTCGAACTTCTTTTATTTTTGTCGCAGCAGCCGCCGACACGTCATTGTGGGGCATAATTATAGCTGCTGGCTGTTGTTCCACGACATCCTTTGGCATGACCAAAGACGAGCCGCCTCTCCATCTCGAAATTCCAAACATCATCAAGAAGCCCAAGATCAGTGTTGTCCACGCCACTTTTCCGATACCAAAGATACCACCACCGCCGAAACCGGTAGACAACGGAGCGTCATGTGCAACAGGAGGATCGATTGTCAGAGGGAGTTTTTGCTCTCATTGGAGGGAGATTGCTGAGAACGTGATGATGATCCATGATATGCGTCCTGATCGGGTGAAGCATCCAATAAGCGCTTCATCCTCGTTTCGTGGCCGTCACCCTGATCTAATTCGAGTCGATGTATGCCAACTAGACATCTGCGGTCATTTATGATTGAGGCGTGACATTGGATGTCTCCTTCCAACCTATGGGATGATGGTGGGGAGGATTTGGCTTCTTGCAACTTCCTGCGCCGAGTTATTTCATCCACACTAGTAGCTGGTTCGTCGTCATCTTCGCCAAGGAGGCGACGTTGGCCGTCGAGTAAAGGATGACCTTTCCGTGGTTGCTGTTGATCCTGCTGGCGACCAAAGGCAACTAGAGGATATCGGTTTGGGGTTAGGGCGAACAGACTACCAGTTTCTTCCACTAATCCAATATAAGCCGAGGGTGGAGACTCGTTGGCCAATGAGGATAGGCCAGGTATAATATCTTGAATCTTTGGACGAGGTTGGAGTAGAACGAAAGGATGAGTCGAAGTGTCCAAGCTGGACGACGATTTGCGGTTTACGACATCAAAAACAGCAACACTAGAAAAACCCTTAACAAATGTGGTGTCACTGATTGATGTCAACTTACATGGGTTGGCTGAAGGCGTTACGTCCCCATAATTGTTGGTGGTTATAAGTTGTTGTTACGGAGTCGATGGAGGATTTGGCCTTGAAAGAGAGGAGTTCGCCGCTAGGTAACGAGAGAATGTAGGCATTGTCTTTAGTCCGGCGGTAGAGGGACTGAATGTGGCTGTCCTCCCTGTTCGGACCATACGTTGAAAAAGAGAGATTTTGAATGGGGGGCCGGGTAGCAGGTCCATCAAGGTTTCCTGATCGTGTGGATATGATTGATACATGGTAGTCTGCGCCGCGGATTCAGGCACGGTTCGAAAAAAAGGCGGGAAGACCATACCTGTACGGCCAATATAGACCTCAGCGGGGGGCGCATTTGGCGGTACACTATCCTCCAACTCGTCCAGATCGAGTTCATCCTTGAAATGATCGAATTGGTCCCAGGGGCATTCAGAATTGAGAGTCGCCTTGATTTTACCGGTCTGGAGCTCGACGACGAGCAAGGAAGTCTCCTTTTTGCCTACAAAGACCCTGCTGTCGTTCTCGCCTCTGAAACTAAAAGGGGACATGTCGACGAGTTCCTGCATGGAAAAAGGGAAGCGCTGGAGAGGGGACGACGGATTCGGCATGACATAGATGTCGCCCGACTGCGGTTCGATGATGTAGGCAGCTTGACTGTTGTCATCGGTGACGTCTGGATCGTAGTCGACATGGTCTGTGCGGACGAGGGGAGATAGAGCTGCGGGGGTGGAGGACGAGGACTGGGAGGAGGGCGTCATAGACCAAAGGGTCTCGCCAGATGTGCGATTTAGGGCATGGAGCTTGCCGTCTACGGAGGCGAGGAGGACGATGTCAAGGAGCTCGAGGTCGTCGAGATGGGCATCTGGCTGGTCGCGGGAGGGGTGCGAGTGCTGGTAGGGGGTTCTGTGCTCGACGAGGGCAGTGTGTGTAGGCGCAGGGGCGGGATTGAGGGAGACGATGTGGGCGAAGGCGGCGTGTGCTAGGAGGAGGAGACGGAAAAGCATCTGGGCATTGCCCCGCACGGCTCAGGGCAAGAGAACAAGTGTATTTGGTAGTGTTTGTCTATCGGAGCTGGCGGGTATTAAATACAATCAGGTACGTGCAGGCAACACACAGCCCGGCCGCGACGCCGGCACACGCATAGCAGAACGCGTACCGACAGCGCTGCACCCACGGATCAAACATCCGCCGCCGGCTCTCCGGCCGGCCGCGCACCTCCCGCAGCTTCACCCCATACATCTGGTCCAGCAGCCGGTTCGGCTTTTCCACCAGGCGCACTGCGAGGCCCCGCTGCCGCTCCGAGCCGGGGGGCGGGCGGGAAACGAACGGGTAGCCAAAGGAGATGCCACGCAGGGACCGCTTGGGATCGTTGAGTCTCGCACGGCCGTCGTCCGAGCTCTGTTTCGCAGCAATCCACCTGGGAAGCGGCGGGAACTCCTCGCGCTTTTTTCCCTTGGCCACCCTGCTCTTTCTTCGCACGCAGCACTCCTTCCAGCCCCCCGAGAAATAAAACTCCCAGGCCCCCATCTTCGCGGGCTGCTCTCCCATGCTCGTGAAATGCCACCCGCCGACCAACCACAGCACCGGACATAGGAATCCCAGCCAAAACGCCCAGAATCCAGGCGTCACCTTTCCCAGGCCATGCTGTTTCTTGGCTTGCAAAAATATCGTCGTGATGCTCTGACGCGTGGGTATGCCGCGCTCGTGATCCCTGTCCCACCGACGGGTGATGAATGACTCCGAGGCCGATGGCGGCGACGGCGATTTTGCGGGGAGGCCAGACGGCCCTGCTTCCATCTCGTACTCTTTCCTGATTGCGTCCGCATACCGAACCGTGTCCCTCTCGTGACCATCATATCCATATCCATATCCATACTCAGAATCATAGCCATATCCATATTCTTCTTCGTCGGCTTCCTCGCCTGGCGCAGACATCATATCATCATCCCTGGTAACTCCTTCCGAGTACCTAGAATCATCAACGTCATCTTCTTCCTCAAAGAACTCTTCTTGGCTTCCATCAATAGTCGGCATCACACCTACCGTCCCGAGCGAACTACTATACCCCCGCGTCCACCCCACACTCTTTTTCGGTGGACGTGGTCCTACATTAGGATGTGGCCCCGGGAAATGAGGCCGTAAATCCAACGGCGGAATCATAGGCGGTTCAGCAGACACATTCGACCCTGGCGTTGACGCCCTCATCGATCCTCTCGGTGTCATATTCCCATCCTCACCTCCCTCATCTCTCACATCCAAATCCTGACCGCCACTCCCAGTTCGTGAAGTCTCACTGGACCTAACAGATCCCTGCCTCACAATTCCACCAGAACTCACATTGGCCGAAGTACTATTACTTCTCTGTGATCTTTGCGATCCCGTCCTATTCAACTGCCTCAAGAGAAAATGTTGAGCGTGAACCGGGGGAGGACCTAAAAATTGATCCATTCATTAACCCATCAACCCATCAACAACGAGGAAACCAGTCCACATACGCGTTAAATCAAATCCATCGCCCCCATGTCCCTCGCCCACGACATGACCACCTGCCGCCGCAGTACCAGGTCCAGAACCCGGACTTACAGGCCCGGCACCAACAGTCTGGGTATGACTCGTAGGAGTTCCATACTGTGACGCCGGGGAGCCGATCGTCGCACCTCCAGGACTCAACGTTGTAGTCGTAGCGGGCGTGATGGGTGTATTCGGGCTTTCACTCGACAAAATTCTGAATCGACGAATAGTCGAATTTCCAACAGTGTCCTCTCCGCCATCCGCAATTCCAATTGTCAGGTCCTCTTCACCCAACACACTTGCAGTAACAGTTGACCTGCTTTTCCTGCTTAAATATCGGCTACCAGAAGCGGCAGGATCAGGTCCAAGTATCGAAGGTGGCGAAGCTGATCGAGGTCTTCGTAAAGAAGCATTCGAGCCATGCGTAGTAGCGCCATTAGATGACACTGCCAATGAATTCAGTGTCGACTTTCGCGAAACTGCAGTCGACACCGGCGTTAGAGTTGTCGGAGAAATATAATCTTGTTCGGTTATCGGTGAGAGCGAACCAACGAACGGTTGTGGTTGACGGTGATGCGATGGGCGTGGTTGATACTGATACTGATATTGATACTGATATTGATATTGTTGAAAATCAGGATGAGATGGAGGCAGTGGATGAATGTTGGCGGTATGAAGTTGTAGAGGAACACCATCGTATTCAGCGTATTCGTCATATTCAGCTACGTCGTCTTCTCCCTGTTCGTGTTGCTGATAATACTGCATTTGTAGTTGCTGCATTCGAAATTGAAGTTGTTGAGAACGATGCAACGCCGATCCTTGCTGCATCTGACCGACATGTTGTTGCTGATACTCCTCCTCTTCCTCCCCCTCCTCAAAGTCCATTTCACGGTCATCTTCTTCAATTCGCGTGATAACCGTCCCAACAACCGAACTACTCCGATGCCTTTCATGCAAAGGCTGATGTTGTCTTCGTCGACCAAACGTTCCCATAGGCCTATTATCCTCAATCTCACTCAACATCCGTCGTTCCACATCATGTTCCCCAACAGAATGATTCCCTTCTTTCCTTTCTCCTTCAACATCATGATTATCTTCCGGGGAAGGCGGAGGAGAAGAAAAAACGAATTGTCGAAGTGCTGAAGATTGTAATGAAGTCCTTGCTGTTGTATTGTCATTATTACTATGTCGCAAACCGGTGGTGTTGATCATAGAAGAAGAAGCGTCCGCTGCCGTCGAAGATGGTGGAGTATTAGAAGAAGAGGAGGAGAAATTGCGTCTCCAATGTTTAACTAGAGCATCTACCAACATGGTGTCCGGGTTTTAAAACAAAAAAGTCCAACAACTTGAGTCCGTGAAGATTTGGAACTTGTGTCAAGAAACAGGCAGAACAAGACGAAAATGTCACAGAAAGCAAAGAACGAGGCACCAAAGTTTTTTTTTTTAAAAAAAAAAATAAGTCCAATTGCGTGTATAAGAGGGGGTCCAAAATGTGAAAACTCGTGTTCGGCGTTAGCAAGGGGAGAAGAGGAAAGCAGAACAAGACGAAACAAGTGGGATGCCGTTGGGGTGGGGAGTTGGGTGGATGTTTGCCTCGAGGCAAAAAGGGTTCAGCCAACTCAACTCTCGAGGGTAGAAGACCCAAAAACGCCACACCTACGCTCTCACACGCTATATATATATCTGCATAAAGTAAACTACCTACTTCCGCGCCGTTGACAGCATGAAGCAGCACAGTAGGGGGTACAATGTACTATATAGAAACCGGGTGAACACAACCAAACTGCGTTTTTCTCATCAATCACCGAAGTCATAGCCGTACCCCAAACTCGAAGCAATTAACCAAAGGCCCGAAAACACGCGTCTGTGAACTCACATTGCCCGGTGATTCGGCTTACAGTGGTGCCCTCAGGGCGGCCCGGATCCTCCCTCGCCCTCCATTTTTGACCCTGTCACTTGAGTTTCGATCAATACCTCCATTGTAAGCATAATCAGCACATACAGTAGTCGGCGCCAAGCAGAATCATCACAAGATATTCTGTTCTATGTCTTCTGGTCTAACAATCCCCTCAATAGCCGACAAGGATGAGCGTGCTTCCATTCAATTTCGAAGTACAAACAACACGTTGAGTCCCTCCCTGATCGACATGACCCTCATTGTTGGTGTCGGATTTTATCTATTTTATTTTTCGGGAGAAGAAAGGGTCTTGCCGTATGTCTTCTTACATGAAAGTGCGTGGCGGATTTTTCGGCAAAAGTCATCAATCACAAGATAGGACAAGGTCCCTTCCCCATGTTGGTATGATGTAAGCCTCAGGCAGGCTACCCTGGTTGACCAAGTAACCGTAACAGTTACGCCAAAAGGGATGGGATCGTAGAATACCTTATGATATTCTGCAGCCGACTCAAACCTTGTCAAATTTTTGTTGTCAGCGCATGATAGTCTGCCAGTGTACCGGGTGATTTGAAGAAACATGGTTTACACCTGGCGCCCGCCTCGGCGTCGGGCCATGCGTCGACCTGGCCAAGAGAAACACTATTTCAAGCACCGCGGCATTTAGTCGGAGGTTCATGTATATACTTAGAGTAATTTGATTGAATACGTGGTATACACGAGGATTAGGATCAAAGGACAAGTACAAAGTACACTATACAATGACAGCGAACGAGGGGGAAACAAAATCTGCCCCTTTATCTGTTGGGGTAGAGGCTAAATAGTGATTTGACCGCCCTCATTGAAAAAACTGATGATCATGTAAGTAAGCTGCATCAGAGTTTTTCAAGTTGACGCAAAGTAACAAATTAAGTTTCATATGAAATTTTTCTGTAGACAAATTTAAGCTTACCCGGATGTGTATATGTACTAGTACTCCATCAAGTATGTACGGCATCCATATATGAGCGTATCAAACGTCTACATATAAGGATTTAAATCCAGTTTGAGACCAGTCGACGCGGTTCACAATCGTTCGTCCGATAAACTAGGATTCAAGAAGAAAAAAAAAAAAACCAACCCAAAAACAAGCTTTCGATGATGATGCATACGAATGATGAGAAATTTAGTGTGATGATCACGGGCGAAGATGCACAAGCATGTGCAATGCATCCAAAATTAAAGCAGCCTATTCAAGGTACCTCGAGCGATTCTCGGCTCAATACGCTGATGCTGAGAAGAATATGTCAAGAAGTCTTCATAAAGGAAAAAACTTTATTTGAAGTGCGTAAGTATACACCACAGCTGACTCCACAACAGAGTGGTTTTTGGTTGTACGCTCTAGAAGCGAGAAAGACGTTCGGAGAAAGACAAGATCCGATGAGGAGCTTGAGAGGAGTGAGCATTTTGTTCATCAGAGTGCGGGAGCGTGCCTATCTTCAGCACTTTTATGGTGCCTTGCAAACTAAAATCAAGGGTATGACGGAGTCTGATGATTACAAAATGTTATCGCTTAGCGGTTGGCTGATGCAAACAATCGAAAGTACAAACATAACACGCGCATTTGATTCACAGGCACTGCATGAAATTGACAGCACGTGTACTAGTCGGGTGCAGAATATCATAAGACAGTCTGTCAGTATAACGGTTACTAGGCCGATTAGGGTAACAAGCTTACAGCGCGGTTCCGAGATATTTTTCATTCTCGTGCATCGCTTGATTGAATGCTGAAAACATGATTTGATTGTTTGTTCACATGCCGGAGACTGTGAAGATCTGGCCAGGAAATGGGCCTGAAAGGTTTTCGATATGAGATCGTGGGTTTGTACAGTTGCACTTAACGTGAAAGGAGTGCAAGTGTCCGATAAAGCCGTTGGAATTCCAAAGAAACGACATAGAAATATATTATTCTGAGCTTGATATCGCCAGCCTGATGATACTCACCTCAACACGATTTTTCAGTAACGGCTTCATCTTGTAACAGTCGACTTGGTGAACGCGTCCGGATTTGCTATCCGGCTAGCCGCCCATCCTGGGACTATCGAGCCTTTCACATGGTGAGCGAAACATTGACGTTCCCAAGAATGTCTCTTACCCGTCAATATCGAACAGGTTCACACGAATACCCCACCTTGACGCCTCTCCAAAAGTACAAATTGAATGCCGTGGGGAGTCTCCACTATGAGGTCTTCGAATGATGTTTTCTCGTAAGGATATCTGAGCTGCAAAACATCAAAAGGGCCTTATCAGGAGGCTGTGGGTTGATGCCAGAAAGTGGCCGTTGTGGGAGAGAGATTTGAGATTTGAGAAGCTCGAGCAGCTGTAAGAACATGGTATCCATGTATGTCCCGTTCTGGAAAATGAAGGTTAGAGGTTCCGCTCGCAAGAGATAATTCTTCGCTTATGATCAAGCACTGGTGTCCGATTTTCCAGGATTATATCCTGAAATCCCCCAAGGTTATAAATATCCAAACAAAGATGATTTCGACATAAAGGAGTTGGTTTGATGTTTCAGGAGGGGTCGCCGGAGAGTACTGATATCGGGGCACGTTATAAATAATAAAGATTTCGCGTCAAGCACCACAAGGGGACAGTGAACTGACACGGCTCTATCCCCAAATGATAGCTCGCACGGCATTATGCGTTAAGCTGCTCCCCGTTGTTCACAAGTTAAGTTGTTGAGAAGTTCCTGAGAGTCATGGCGTTGGAAAAAACCCGAGTATTTTCATTAGCCAATGGGTAGTTGAGATGCTTACCGCAAATCGCAAGCCAAGGCAAGGCTTGAACGTGCTTTATCCCTGTCTATAGCGAGCCACATAGTCAGAAACCTTTTTGAACAGACGCATGCCTTGTTACGTTTCTTGAGATCTTGATTTCCACTAAGTAGAGAAATCGAGATACGCGTGATTTTCCCGAGCTTGAGGTGACCCAGTTCGCACCTCCCCTCAATTCATCAGCGCTCGATTTGATGATCCAGATACTAGTATCGCCACAGATCGACAGAGGATAAATGAACCGGTAAGTAGGTATATCGCCTTATAGAGCTCGGAGTCCGGTCAGTTTTCCGCGAATTAAGCAAGATGGAGATTTCAACACCGATTGTCCCGTAGAAAAGTAAACTGTAGAGTTGCTCCGTGCCCCAGAGACGGTAAGCGAAGAGAAGAGACTCCAGATTGCAAGTAGTTCGAAATTAAGGCACAAAGGGGTCGATTCCGTCTGAGTCAGTGTACTTATTGCTAGGCTTCAGGATCGATGACGCGCAGCGTTGGTTTAGCGTGATGCGCTAGCTCTGTATGGATCCGACAATACCAGTCGGTACTGAGTAGTTCGCAGTACTTGATTCCAGTGTTTTCTCCAGCCTCCGGGAGGGGGGACCTTGATGATCGTCGAGTGATGCGAGAACATTATGTAATCCGACAAGCTCGTTGAAACAGGAGGCTTTGACTGAACTTGTACGCTTAACATCCTACTTCATGCTACTTATGGCGGCTGAAAACGCAGCAGTTCTATGGCTCAGTAGTGTCTTTGTTCGGCTATCTCTGGCTACAGGAAATGGCGTCTCTTCTCACACGCGAAAGGGCGTGATCAACTACTCATGAGTTCATAAACGAGGTTACTCAGGCTACACCTGACTTGAACAATGCGCCAGCACTCCGCATGACTCATCGCGGTCCCTATTCTCGACAAAAGACAATCAAATTGCGTCGTGGGCAATTGTTCTGTGACGAAAGTTCACATATGAAGTGGCACGAGCTCTTATTGTTACCTAGTAGCATGTGAACAAGAGCGCAATTGTCTTTGAGCCCTTCCATTCTGGCACCCTATCCGTCAGCGTCCCTGCGCTCTCTTATATTAGTGACCTATGTCGCTTTCCTATTCACTTTCCGTTTTTCTTGCGCGCCCTTCCCCACTGTCTGATAGAATATTGCTCACCGGCCATGTTCATTCCGTATAAACCCAGCACGACTGCCATATACAAAAAGAGGCATAAATCACCGGTGCCATCACTCGAGTAAGTCGACATTCTATAAAGTGACATGAATTGATTAATATTCCATACAGTGCTCGACTTGCTCTTGCAAAAGCGGAGAGGGATCCGATGCCTGTTTCCAACGCACCATGTAACCCAATTTTACCTGCAAATGTTAATCGTTCTTTTATTTCCTCTCGATTCAGAAGACCTTCGGTATGTTTTCTCCAAATTCTCGTTAGCGCGTTGATCAAACTTTCAAGCAGCTAAGTCATGATACCAACCACCAAACCAAGCAACGCAACAAAGAGTTACCGGCATGTAGACTTCCCGACGACCTTTACTCGTTGATTTTCATGGAGTGTACACGGTTCCCCCTGAAAGACTTAGAGAATTGGAGCTGGATGACTGTATCATATGTCTGCTCTACCTGGAGGGGTGCGGCTTTGCGGTGCCGAAGGCTGTGGGCATCTGTTGATTTCACTTGCCACCGGAAGACCATAGCTTCCCTGGATCGAGCGAAAGGTTTACCCTTGTCGATTCGAACTGTAGCAAACCAACGTAATTACCGGCAATTGAGGAGCGTCCTTACTACTGCTCAGCAAATCCGGGATATTCATATCGACTCTTCATTTGATGATATCCAACCCTTACTGGAGTCTCTCGCGCATCCAAATCCTACCCTTACTTCACTTACGATCAACGTTCTTTCAACGGACTCATCTCACTGCTATCCTCACCCTATCTTTCCTTCCTGTAGGACGTTGCCAAACCTACAAATTGCCCACTTGAATGCCGCACCTCTTTATCTTCTGCCTCCCAATTTACCCTCTCTCACCGACCTCACCCTATGTAACCTCCCGCACAGCGAAAGCCGAACTAGTGTCTTCAGACTGCTTTCTAGCCTTTCGCAGCTGCAACGTCTTACCGTCCTGCAGTGTACGATACCGAGTGGGGGCCTCCCTGCTCAAGTAAATCTTCCAAACCTTCTCTATTTGAAAGTCGGAGGTTCTTTGGAACAAGTCGCGGATTTCCTCGAGCTCGTCATCATCACCCCTTCTTGCCAACTTTCTTGTTCCCTCAACAAAATGGACAAAATCTCGGAGAACCTTTGGCGCTTCTGCCAATCCATTGGTTCCTTCTCATCCGCATCCAACGAGAACGTGCCAATAGAAACGCTTGCCTTAACCTGTAATGAAGAATCTACGAGGTTTACGACTTCATATGAGCCCAACCCCGATTTTCGTCAATCTATCCGTGTTCGTGCCTTTGGACCAAAAGGCAAGCTAGGGCATGCAGCATTCGATATAATGATTGGACCTGGCGATCAAACTATTTCTGATGATATCATGATTCGAACGCTCTCTGGTATTTTACGAGCTCTCGTCCTGACGAGAGTGCAAACCCTTTCAGTGCACAACATTGACGTCATCACCCAGAAGGCATGGACAGAGTTTCTCCGAGCGTTGCCGCAGCTGCGTGTATTGGTTATCAAAGGCTACGCACCTTTCGGGTTGACGTGGGCACTTTTGATGGACGTAACATCCATCGGTCCTGGTATACCACGTTTCTTGATACCCCAATTGGACGATGTTTATCTTTATGACGTTGATTGTTCGAGCGGTAGCCTCATGGTGTCTCCAAAGGAGCAAGTCAACTCACATTCCAACATGGATGACTCGAGGTTCATAGATGTTCTTGTTACGTGTTTGAAGCGTCGTCGACGACATAAACTTGGGTTAAGAAGCTTGACAGTGACGAGATGCGATAGAGTGTCCCAAATGGCATTGGAAGAAGCCAGACGTCTGGTACCTCATTTAGTTTGGGACATTCGTGGAAGAATGAAGCAAGAGCCATCGACGACCTACCGTAATGTTTATCCTGACGTTCCAAGGAATGATGCACGACATTATGGGCGTTTGAAGGCGTTGACCGACGAAAACGTGTGTTCCGCCTTGTAGTTGGTTCTACTTCTGCGGTTTTAAGGCCTTTTTAGGGGGTGGCTTCTCTTTATTAAGACACCTTGATTTGTCTTGCTGTAATCTTATTCGACTTGTTTTGTTTGTAACACTACTTTCTTCTGTGTATGATGGATGCATAGATAGCTTAAATCATCCCCGTAGGCCTGGAAATACGTCACCGTTGTTCGATACACGAAGGTACCTGAAAGGCGGCTCTAACAACGAGGCAAGGGACTGTAAAGTCTAAGTGGACTTAACCGGCACACCCTTATGCTACAACGTCCGTTTTAGTATCTAATAATTCGCCGCCGCTGTTCCTTAGATCAGTCTACTTTCTGGATGTTTAGATGCGTAGAACATCCAAAGATCAGATGTTATTGGAGTTTCTGATTATCGACCTCATTTGACTTCGTTTTGAGCTGACCGGTTCGTCTGCCCGGCATCCGCCATTCACGTGTGCATGTACAGTACGTAGTCACAGAAAATGTGAGTGTCACAACTGATGGGTCACGCCCCCCCAAGCTATGCCAGAGATTCCTGTCGACGCACAGGTTTTTGACGTGGTATTTCACCCAACTTTCTCTACTGTATATGTAGGGCTTTTGAATGGACGTGTTGGAGCATATGCGTACGACCAGCAAGGAGGCCATCAGAAAGTTTTCTCACTACGGCCCTCAAAACGCTCCTGCCGTGGACTCAGTATAAACGAAGATGGTTCCAAGCTGTACGCTGTGGGAAAGTCCAAAGCATTGTAGTAAGTCACCGATATTCATCGGTTTGTCTCATGCTCGACTACTCTATTGCAGTACGATTGACACCAAAACAGAGCAGTTGGACAGTCGAGCTGGAGCACACGAGTGAGTAATGTGCAGAGTCCTTCATCGTCAGCGCCAGCCCAGAACTAATCTCATTAGTGTCTAAAGATATACCATAAACCGTGTCAAACACCTCATGCCAGGGCTACTGAGTACTGGTGACGATGAAGGCGTTATCAAAGTATGATTGCATCCCTCAAGCTTCTTACTCCACTCTTGACTCTGAATGTGCAGCTGTGGGATTCCCGCCAAAAGGATCCCGTCCGAACGTATGACCATCATTTTGATTACATCAGTGATTTTCTTTGGTTGGAAGACAAAAAGCAGTTAGTAGCTACAAGGTATGTATTCATTACTGTGCCGTCGAAATGATATAATTAATTCGCCACCGCTCCTCAATTGGCTGGTTTCGGGTCGTCAGTGCCGATGGAACTCTTTCTGTTATGGACGTTCGTTCAAAAAAGCCCAAACCTATCGCACGTTCAGAAGATCAAGAAGATGAACTGCTGTCGATCGTGGCCATAAAGGGGTGAGCCCTCTTTGTTGCTTGCTCTCCCTTAGATTCGACAACCACATGGTGGAGGCCTAGCCTCTCGTGAAAACACGGGGTGCTCTTTAAATAACAAGTATCCACATCTCCACCGTGATGTTTGGTTGTCAAGTATGATGCTACCCACTATAACTTTTACTGAGGCCTGAATGTAGAACGTCGAAAATCATCATGGGAACGCAGCTGGGGATTCTGTCAGTGTTCAACCGCAGTAGTGGCTGGGGAGATTGTGTTGACCGTATCCCTGGGTAAGTTTAATCCATCTGACAGAGAGTATTTGACTAAGGGACGCGCGATCAGACATCCCATGTCCGTGGATGCCCTCTGCAATATACCGCCAGACTTTCCGGAAGCTGACAGCGCAAGTACCATTCTGACCGGTTCGTCTGACGGTTATGTACGTGCTGTGCAGATCTTACCAACCAAGCTGCTCGGAGTTGTGGCTGATCACGGGGATTGGCCCGTTGAGAGAATTGCCGTCGGTGGAGGAACAAGTGAACTTAGCCTTAGTACGGATGAAGAAGAAGAAGAATGGCATGGAATCAAAGGGGTTGTGGGAGAAACGGGCCGTGATACGACAGCGTCCGATGACGAAAGTGATGAAAGTGATGAAAATGATGATAGTTGCCAATCAATAGGGCGGTGGTGGGTTGGAAGTGTGGGACACGAGGATGGTCTGACGCTGACTGACTTAATGTCTTTTTTCCGCGACCGCAAATCTTCTCGGCAAGCCGTGGAAGAGATTACCGATGAGAGTGACGTTGACAATGGGCAGTCGGAGGCATACGGACAGAGTCATATCCAAATCTCGGACCTCAAGGTGGATACCCCGAAGGTCGATGACGTTAGTGAAAATCAGCTGGTTCTTGAGCGGAAAAGAACTCGGGCGAGCGATCAGACCGATACAAAGAGGAAAAACAGAAAGAAAAATGTTGTCATGATCGAAGATGCCTCATTCTTTAGGGACCTATAATCTACATTTGTTGGAAATTTTTATCCGCCCTGAGAGCCGTTCTGAGAGCCGTTCTGAGAGCGTTTCCTGCGTGGCAGTCGCATTCCAGGGGTGACAGCTTCCAGTACGTTCCCGTCGCCGTGGCGCAGGTCGACTTCAGCCTGCACATTAAGCAATCAATGCTTTCCGCGTGGAATGACTTCAGAATTTGGCGTCTGGCCAAACTCTTTTGAGTTTAGCGAGACGTTATGGGATTTTATGAAATTTACGTACCTGGAATCGGAAAAGAGTCGCTCGGTTTATCAAAGTATGTCAGCATGCGCAAAAAATACACAAGTCACGACCTCCAGAGACTGATCACGTATGGTTTGCTTTCCAAGCCCGCTGCCGCCACATTTCTCTGATTAATCAATCAGCTGTTATTGGGACCCTTCTGTTCTTCTAGGACGTACGTAGGAAGAAGAAGATAAGCAACTCTCCAAAGGACCTGAGAATAGATATCAGATTGATTCGAATCGAAAAAGTATTGACGTCTGCCAGTAGCAGTTGGCTCCAGAGGGAGTTGAGAACACACTGAATAATCAGACTGGGAAATTCGCTTAACCGACCTGGCGTGTCTAGTCGCTGTTGGAACTTTCACACAGTCGAGATTATGAGAGTGCGGGGAAACATTGTCCGCAATTGGGGTGGAACTCGATAAGAAAATGACATAGCAGGGTGGGTCAAGGTCTGGCTCGCCCGAAATTAGAGCAGGCTGGTGCACTAGAAAAGGAAACATGTTGGACGCCCAGCAAGATTCCGTGCTCAGTTCGCAGTGGGTCGTTATTGAGGTTTGCTCTTGAGGTTTGCTCTGTCCATCAGTAGAGGGGTGGGAAGTTATGGAATTAAGCGAGTCGCGAGCCTCAGTTCGTGTTGTGCCTTGTGCGCCGTCCAATGCTTTGCCCCAAGGCCGAGTAGTCCTTGAGGATAAGGCAGAGTTTCAAAGCACACTGACCTTGGTACCTTTGCAGAGCACACGCTGTGATGTAAATGGCCCGGTTGGACCGGAATTGGAGTCGAGCACGTGCAGATACCGACGGATCTTGGACTTGACGCGGGGGTGCCGTACTCGTCGTTACTGGGCTACGACTTTGTCCTTCATTACCCATTCTTACTGGTCGTGAATCTTGTGTTATGTTGACTATCGCGAGGCAGACAATTAGAACCCCGAATCGTGTCTCTACTCGCGCTCTTTCCGCTCGAGCTTCTACTATCCTTTCTAAATTGGGCATTGACGCGAGCGCGGATGTTCATGGCGTTTATGATGGCCAATGGCGCGGCTCTGGCGATATAGTAGTATCCAAATGCCCCACGACTGGCGAAGAGTTGGCTCGCGTCAGGACTGCATCCCAGGAGGAACTACGGGAGGCATTGGCACGGACCCGAGAAGCGTATACCATCTTTCGTCGTAAGTTGGAGTCACTTGAATGCGGAATAGTCACATAAAGATGTTTGTAGACGTTCCGGCGCCCAAACGAGGCGAAATTGTGAGGCAAGTCCGTGAAGCATTGTTTGCCAAGGTTGGTGCTTTCCGGATGAGCGCAGTCGGTGTTTCCTAATTACCTGACACTTAAGCGCGACGATCTTGGGGCACTGGTCTCTCTGGAAATGGGAAAAATACGAACGGAGGGTGAGGGGGAGGTTCAAGAAGTAGTCGATATCGTGAGTAATGTGTTGTCAAGCCAGAAGGAAACTTATTCCCCCTCCTAGTGCGACTATGCAGTTGGTTTGTCGAGAATGATGAATGGTAGCTTCATTGCGTCGGAAAGACCTGAGCATTCTATCCTCCATGGTGCGGCAATCAATCGGTTTCTCATATGTCCAATTGTTGACATGCTGGAATGTATAGTTCCTAACCCCCTGGGCGTTGTGGCAGTCCTATCAGCTTTCAATTTCCCCGTCGCCGTATATGGATGGTTAGGCATTTTATCACCTCAAAATATGGTTAATTTAGTTTTGAACCACATGTAGGAATTTGGCCCTTTCAATGGCTGCTGGAAACGCAACGATCTGGAAGCCTTCTCCTACCACTCCTTTATGTTCAATCGCGCTCACAAAAATAATATCCCGCGTACTTGAGGAAAATGGTATTCCTGGGGCTGTTGCAAGTCTTGTGACCGGCGATAAGGACGTTGGAGCGCCTCTCGTCAACGATCCTAGCGTAGAGCTCGGTAAGGCTCTCGCAGTGGCACTATTTGCGTCGTTAACCTACCTATATAGTATCTTTCACTGGCAGCGAACAAGTTGGGCGCATCGTTGGTAAAGCTGTAATGTCACGATTTGGGAAAACGATTCTAGAGCTCGGCGGCAATAATGGTAAGGTTTTCTTGATCTGATTCGCCATTCGCTTAGTGAATTCTACTTGCTGGTAGCCTCGATCGTCATGCCTGATGCGGATTTGTCACTGGCCGTTCCAGCGGTTGGTTTCGGTGCCATAGGCACGGCTGGCCAGAGATGCACATCCACACGGAGATTGTACCTTCATCGGTCTATAGCCAATGAATTTTTGGAGCGGCTTGAGAAGCTCTACAAATCCATCAGACCCGGAGATCCTCTCGAGCCGAAGACCCTGTTGGGCCCCTTGCATTCTCGCGCTGCTCGTGACACTTATTCGCAAACCATCGACCATTTGAAGACCATTGGCTCAGAGCTTTTGGTCGGAGGGAAGTCCTATGACAATGCGCCCTTTAGTGGTGGTAACTTTGTCGAGCCCACGATTTCAATCCCCAAATCGGTGAACAAATCAGATAGCATCTGGACAACAGAAGTCTTTGCACCTATCCTCAACGTTGGGATCTTCGATGAGCTCGATCAAGCTATCGAATGGAATAATGCCGTTCCCCAGGTTGGTGTAGCTGTTATGCATTGACGTGTCGCTAATATTTTCGCACGAAGGGGCTCTCCAGCAGCTTGTGGACGCGCGACGTTAGGAACGTTGGTAAATGGATCGGCCCCGGCGGCTCTGATACGGGAATTGTTAACGTGAGTGGCTACTAAAGATCAACTTGTAGCTGATGTTCATTTTGGGAAATCCCTAGGTCAACGTGGGTACCAGCGGTGCAGAGATTGGGGCCCCTTTCGGTGGTAACAAGGTCCGTGATCCGCGCTTCTTTTTCCATGCTGTTAGTTAACCCCAGTTTTTCAGAGCACTGGATGGTGATTATCGACTGGTTTCTGTTGCACACCTCGCACCTGACATGTGTAATTTCTAGGGGCCGTGAATCCGGTGGCGATGCATGGAAACAATATGTTCGCTGGAGTTCCTGCACTAGTGAGTCAGCTATGATATAAAATATTTTTCTCCACTGACACACCATATTCGCAGTCAACTTTTCAAACGCAGCTCCTCTTGCACAGGGCGTCAACTTCTCCGCTTAGATGGACTTGATTTGGGCTCGGGGCTAAATCATCGATGTCCCAGCTTTAATGTAGCAGTTTAGATTCTCGCAATCAGTAGTGTTAACGCTCGTATGTCTTGTGCGCCTTATGCCCCGCATCAATGATCTGGCTCGGTTCGTTGTCGCATGCTTCAAAACAATCTAAATCGGGTTGAGATCTGATCTGATGGTTTTCGTAATTCACAAACGGTTCGCTATTCAAACTGAGCAATCGCGAGCAATGCCAGTATTGGAGTCGGTTATCTGTGATTCACGGCCAGCCGATTTTAAATCAATGTTTAGCGGTGTGAATGAAAACTGGGATTATGGCAACCCTTACGGAGAAAGATGTTCATCCATGTGGGTTTAGCAATCTTCGCCACCGTGTCCCCATCCACCCATTCGAGATTGTTAGTGCGTAAGAGATACTCCGTAGAGCCCACCACGTATCACCGATGGAAGCATTTATTGACTAGGTTGCTGGTTTATTTTCTGCTTTACATCTATACTTGCCCCTGTACCCATCTTTCAACTTCTGCTTCTCAACATGTCGACTCCCGACGACCTACCATGGCCAGAACTGGGGAACGTTTCTCGCGGTGCAACTCGAGGAAATCAAGGTCAAAAAGGCGTGCTCGGTCCTCCAGACCGCGAAGGACGCTGTGTACTTCAGCTTCGAGTTCAGCCTGGCGTCCTCGCCGTACGCCTTAACCGCCAAGCAAGTGAATGGTACCGTATCCTGGACAACGAAGTCAACCGAGCCCTCAAACTCACGAAGACGTACTGGAGAAAAGCGAGGAGGAGGCAGGATTATGATGCCAGAGCGGACCAAGATCATATGGAGCTTCACGAGTGGTTACAACAGCTGAAGGACAAAACCATGTCGCATTTGGAGCTCCTGATGCAGAAGGGCGACATCCAAGGACCACCATACACGATGCCCGACGACATTGAGCTTACTTTCCTCCGCAAGTTCATCGAACGCCAAGCCTCCGGAATCCCTCATAATCCTCGACTACGGAATGCGATGCAAGACGGGACATACCCACATCCAGATCACTCTGCTGAGTCATTGACTCCTGAACCGTCTGAAGGAGGTTTTATGGATTCTCGAAATCGTAAGCCCCTCGTCCCCTTGAATCCGCGTTCTACCGATTCGACTAACATGTAGACTATGCAGACCGTGTGTCTGATGATTCTCTGCAACTTGGCATTCACTCACGGTCGTCAGTATCACCTTCGTTAATGAGCCCAGAAGCGTTACTCCAAGAAGCCGGGTCTTCGAGTGAGTCTAGTTTAGCATGATTACTCCCACATATTAATTATCTCCAAGAACAAGCATTACAGGCCGCTCGCATGTCGTTGATTCGAGCACAGAAGGACACGCAAGATGCCTTCATGCGATACACGGCATGCCTCGATGTTGAGAGGCAAGCAAGGCAAGCCGTCACCACGGCTGAAAAAAGACGCGACGACATAAGTCAGTATCTACCGATAACCCTCATTTCGTGGCTCACAGATGTCAAGTGACAGTTCTCTTGGCCCGGAGCCAACCCCAAGCAGGTGTGCTTGCACAGTATGTGCTGGTAGCAACTGGACTAATTTTAGGCGACCTAGATTTTGGCGCAGACACAAGATCTAGAAACTCGTCGCTCTCAGGAGACGAAAGGGGAAGCCCGTCGCGATATCACGCTGAAGTAAGCGCCTTCTTTCTCCCATGAGAGCATCGTTTTCAATCCCCACCCTGCAGTTCCAGGACAACCGATCCGCTTTCATTGATGCGCGTGTGCAACCTAAATCCATGGAACCGTGGTCAGAGCCAGATGCGACCCAAGGCATTTACAGTGCAAATGAAGTTGCCAATCATATTGAGGTACGCTGCATTCCACCTGCCATGTTTTCCGTTCGTGATTATGATATCCCCCCGGATGGCAGGACCCCTCTGGCCGATCTAGAAAGCGAGCTTGGGAACACCCCAATCAATTAACAGGTGACCCTGACTCATCAACTCTTCTCGTTGTATGGCATCGCTGATACCAGTTTTTCCTTTGACAGATGGCCAATATGCATGTGAGGTAACGTCAAACGTATCGTCGTATCACCTTCTCTTATTCAAAATCAGATCAGGAGCTTGCATCCCTACCTCCCCGCAAGCGTATACACCACATGATAGCCAATGGATTCGATGTGATAAACACTCCAGGATTGCAGGCTACTAGTATGACGCTTCATTCTTGAATGACCGGGTGAATTATGTCTGCCTTATACAAGGCATAATTACACGTTTGGTCATTATCGATAGCTTACTATTATTCTTATTGTCATCCTCGTCATCCTCGGACTGCCTCCCCTTGTCCTCTCCTCTCCTCATGCATACGGAATGTAATTTATGTAGCCTAAACAGCACATCAGATGGTGTCCTTTTCTGATGATGACCACTCTGTATAGTATTAGATTTCCTCAATCATGCCCTTTGATACAAACTGGAGATGCCTAGGGTAGTCCGAGTTGGGTCAACTGAACGTGACCCTAGATTGATGGTAGATCATTCGATTAAACTTTTGGCGCATATATTTGTCGCTGATGAGAAGAATTCTCCGCCGAACTGTAGGAAACAAGATTCAAACCAAAATTTAAAGAGTGCGAAACTGTAATATATTTTGAATTCCAACATGTTCTTCGAAACGTAGGGTTACTTGATCCGAACATGCCGAGACGTGTGTGTGATGTCTATTCTGGTTAAGACCAGCCCGGGTGGCCGAGGCAAACAAGGAATATTGTTTTTGCGTTGAATAAATACTTGAATGATTGAGGATCTTCACGGGTGACAGATGCCTTCAACTTTAAAGAAAGTCAAAATCAGGGGGAATGTCTCGATAAATGTGCCACTAGGCCGGGGCGCTTCAGGGATTTATTGATCTCAGCTTATCAGATTAGTTACAAACTTGTTTTCGAACTTATAAGAGACCTCGGAAAAAGGCCATTCATTATGGCTACAGGTTCTGCCTATACAACCGCCGACCAATTTCGGAAGAAGGATAAAGTCATAACTGACCTCATCTACCAACGAAGCCGCGGGACCATCTTGTCACGTGGATGGAAACCCGACCAGTATCTGGCTAGTAGCCACGGCCTACCAACAGTACCAAGGAGCTCCTGATGTGGAAAACCAAGGAGGATTTTTTTTTTGCACTTGTATACTTGCCTTGACGCGTTTTCCGACAAAACGGGCAAAAACAACCACCTTTATCCGGAGTGGGCTGATTACGTGGCTGTGCTAAATTCGGATTGTTGTCTAGACCCTGACCCGCTTGTACACCAAAAGGGCAGCAGAGTCCTTTCGATAGCTGCTTTCGGTCAATGAGAACAAGGATATTACACTATAGCTACAGCCTACCAGAGCCATGTTAAGCTTTTATTCAGGCCGATCCGCCGCCGTCACCGCCTTCAAATTATACCTTGGTACAAACGCGTGCAACCCACGTGTATTACCCTTGAAAACGTCTTTATAACTGATTCCCCGCTATTGCAACGTTTTCAAGCTTCCGAACATCCCCCCTCGTTGCCAGCAGCCCGATATTTTATTCACTATGACCAGCGTTCACTCGAATGCTCATGTTGATCCGTTTTGGCCAGGGAGAAGTAAGTCAGCCGACAGTGTTCCCGGAAGCACGTACTCAAGCACCTCGTTCGCAGAGGTGATTTGTCGACAGTACCTACAAGGTTTCTGCAGCTATGGATCTCGATGCAAATATGACCACCCTCAAAAAGGAGAGTGGTTCGATTCTCAACCATTGCCTACGCCATGCTTCCAGGCACATGGCAAGAGCGGGTATTGGCTGTCGTCCCATGAAGGCCAATACAATGACTCAAACTGGTATCCTCATCACGGATACTCAGCGTCAGAGAGCGTCCCGAGAGAGAGCATGCAGTCCTATAGTTCGAAGCAATCGCACCAGCTGTCCGTACCGAGAAATGTTGATCCGAAGAAAATGAGGTCAATAATCGCCTGGAAAACGACACCCTGTAAACACTTTATCAAAAATAGCGGATGGTGTCCATTGGGAGATTCGTGTAACTTGTATGTCCAGTACTTGCAACTGTTGGTCGACAGAAATCAGCTAACTCAACGAGGGATAGTATTCATGATTGGCAGTTAGTATACAGCAACATGTGGAATCAAGACATAATACGTCAAACCGCCGAATCGTCTTCGAGGCCTGATGGAAGCCAGAAAGCTACATCTCATTGCTGGGCGCACGTCCAGGGCTATTGTGGTACAAATAATTGCCCCCACTTTCATCCTGCGGACATCCAACCCTGTACGTTGCTCATTGACATTCGCCTCACCGTCAAGTATAACTCAAGGTCTTTCAGACATAAGATATACACCGTGTCCAGCATGGCTACTATGTGACAAAAGAGACACCTGTCCATTTAAACATTTTGATGCTGTTCCAAATTCACAAGCGACGGAGCGGTCACTCGGCGCACCGCCCGCGATCGCGGCATTAGGATCCGCACAAATTTATTATCCAGAATCAGTCCAACCCGCAGTTGGTTACACGGCTTCCCCTTACTCGCATCCAAATCCTGTCGAAGTGTGCGGAACGACATACTTTCCTTATGGGCAATCACAAAATGTTGCCATGGAAGGCGAATACAGTTATTCATTACCAGCCCCGGCCCCGGTCCCTGTCCCTGTCCCCATGGCTGCGCCAGTCCCCATTCTATTACCGCCGCAATTCCCGATCGAAATGCCCTTGCCAACGTCTCCGCCACCAAGTTATCACTATGTTCCACAAGAAAATTGTTTTCACAGCGAACATTCCAGTTTTGTACCGTCGTACGTAATGGAACCATCAGAGTGTCAAGCCTTGCGGCCTGCATCAGAGCCGATTTCGGTTGTCCCACCTGAGGATTCAGGAACCTGGCTCGTTCATCCCGATTCTGGGTCTTATCCAGGCTCGGTGCTAGGGATGGGTATATTGCCAGAGCCTGAACAGGTTGTAACGAATCTTAATTCCGCCGGGGCTGGTTCCCCGGACATGGAAGATCAGAGAAAAAATAGGAAATGTGGTGGTCACGTACGTCGAATCAGTGTTAATATTAAAACGGGGGAGGTGGTTGAACGCACACTGGAGGGTCGTCACGGTGTGTATGGATTATAGTGGTTGACAAGTGATCCTGGGTTAGTGGAGTCGGGATATCCAACGGCTTTTAAGGATGACGTCGGACGGTGTTATTTATGCCTACTTTCTAGTGGATCCTCTGTATGTGAGAATATTGTACAAATGTTCTTTAGTTTTGTATTTGTGTTTTTACCGATTCGTTTCTTGGATGCGCTTTGTTCGGATCGACCTGGATGTCAGTCTAGTTCGAGTGGGTAGCATATTTTGATGTAGAAGCGCGCTCGAGCTGCTTATCAAATGGAAAAACCCGCCGTCAATGGGCTCGTGCATTTTTTTTTTGTTGGACGTAACAGCAATTGGGGCTAGAATATGGTCATGGGAGACAAAATATGATGTCCAATCGGTTCAAGCCAAGTTACTGGGACAGCGCTGTGCGTAAAGAAAGATAGAACCAGGGTCCAACTATGGTGATAAGGACTGAAATAGGTAACTTGGCGACCTCTCCGTGTCAAACGATAACCAATGAGAGTGCGTGAATGATAGGCTGGTTCAATAATTTAGCAGCTTTCGGATGGGAGAACCTTTTTTGTAAGCTGCATTTTGACAGATTTGTTACGGAAATAGCGACTACGACGGTCCTAACAGTGAAGCAATAGACCTACGGTTTCTACTTTTGGTTAATACAAAACAACTGCGGGGGATGAAGAAGCGCTCTCTCGCCCCTAACAGTTGTCGACAGATGTGATTTAGACATGCATCACTCCACCACTGAGCCCCATTCATCTAGAGTCGTTTCATATATGCCGGGTCTCGGGTGTATCAGTTGATTCAAGCAAATGGGAAACGTCATGCTGCTTGGTAGTTGATTACGGTTTTTTTTTCGCATCAGATAAATGCCATGCGCCGCATTTTTGACAAGTAGATCGGAGAAACGATACCCCCTACCCCCCCTCGAAACAAAACGTCAAGTAATCTTCCACAGCGAAGGACCGTCAAAAGATTCTAGATAGTTTATTCTTGTGATAGCTCGCCATTACCATGCACTTTAGAAGTTCATCGAATGGACAAGGCTTTGCTTCTCGGCGAAGAAAGTGGATCCTCTAGAAGTGAAGAGCACAAAGGAAGGAAGGGGGGCGGAGGGGTTTTTCGTGTGTTAAGAAAAGCTTCCGTAAAAACGGTCTTCGGGCTTGTACCTGGCGGAGTCATCATTCACTAGAGCACAAGGTTTTTGCGGAATTGACCTCACGCGTTTGAATAGACGAAACCGATTCTAGTTCCTCGCTTAGAGTGAACACGTGCCGGGTCTGATTTTCACTCTCCCCCGTGGGATTGATTGATGATGCATGATTCGCTGGAAAAAGGTGTTTGGGAAGGCGGTGTTATTAATCCTTTAGGCGAGGCTATCCATATCCATAATCATATCAAAAGTTTGTAAATAGGATTGATTTTGCGGAAGATGTACTGGGGTGTTTTGTTCCTAACAAAAGCTTGGGAAGAAGTGAGGATAGGTAAGCGTAGGCGAGGGTAAACCCCGAAGGACTTGAGCCAGGTATCGTGACTGGCGACACACATCATTATTCAATGCGTCAGGCATCATATTTGGGTGGGAACATTCGATGAGGTTGTGATGCTCTAGCAAGTCCGAAAGCCACTGCCGTTTTGCCTTCCGACCGCATTTTTGGAGCCACTGACATTTTGTTGATGAGTCATAGGAGGGCCGAGTGAGGATTAAAGTATTATGGAAGGTAAGGCGATGAGGATGTGCATCGATAAGGACATGAGGTTATCTTGATTGAATTGTGTCTACTTTGAATCAAGATCGAATTCAATGAGGAGCGATGCTTGGTGTATAGGATGGTCATAATATTGGCATAGATCCGTTAGGGGTTTGAGGCTCGGTTCGACTTTGATCAAATTGGCATTTATTTGCCCGTATTTATTTATTTCTTCCAGAATTGATCTCCGCTTTGACTGATTAACAACGAACAAAGGATGAGGAGTCGAAGGATGATCTTCATTGGTTAGATTTACAGGAAATTAATCAGATATTGTGTTGTTCCCAGGTGCTCTATTTGTGTCTGGTTTCGGGTTCTTTTACCGATAAAAACAAATCATCTAAAGGTAAGGACTTCAGAAATGTTTCTGCATGCGGCGTAAAAGGCCCAAAAAAATGGGACACAAGCAATTGCAGTGGCGGAGGGTATATATGTATGCAACATGTGTGATAGGTGCGAGACTTCAACGGTCATCGATTATTGGCGTCTCCACAATGGGCTGTACGGGTAAACCAATGAAACCGAATTATGCAATTTTATTTGTGGGACTGTTGTCCCTTGGAAAGAAACATGCGTCGATGCAGTACAGGAGCCGAAGAGTGCATGATCGAAATCTATCATTTCTAATGTCCAATTTCGACTTAGTTTTTTTTTTTTTTCCTTTTTCTCCAGTGTGATGGCTCAATATAAATGTCCCTTATCGTTGAATGAAATAAATCGATTAGAACTTTTTTTTTTCTTGGTATATTTATCTGTCTTTGTCAGTCCAGGATTGACGGCCATTAAAAAACCCATACGATCGGCTCGAGGGAAAATCCCACGACTTGGACGTGGAAGGGGCATGATGTTTTTATTTTTTCTGTAGCTGTGCTCAATGTCGAGGATTTATGGGGAAAAGAGAATTAAATGAACTCTTTGCTGCTGATATCTTTTTGATTGACCGCGGACTATGTTGTTGTGCGAGATAAATTTGGTGGCTGTGTGACGATAAAGCGATGGGCATGTCGGTTTGAGGTTTGGGCTGCCGATTGCCGACTCCGTTGAGGTTGGGGACTGGGTTAGGACTGGATTTCGAACCGGGTTTTGTGCACTCGAACGTTTGATAGGATCTGGTAGCTGTGTATTGTTTTACGGCGACGGCATCTCTAGTCTATAGTGTGGGTCATGTGTCTACGAGTTTGAATCCGATTGTTGTTATTTGTTATGAATGAATGACAGGCTGCATCGGCAGAGTCCAGCTCCTACCATTGATGGTACTAATTGTACATCACTTAATGTTTTACTTGTGTATAAGATGAATATTGTGCTTGATCGAGTTGGTAGCCAGGGTCTGGGGGTGAATGGAACGCATTTCATTTGGAAGTTACTATGCATGAGGGGATCTTCAACTCAACATGACGGATAGAGACAAAGGGGTGAGGAGTAATTTGAGGATCCCACCACTGATGGTATTAATTGTACCTCAATCAATTTTTGTCTGCTTGTGTGCAGGATGAACATTATACTAAGCGGTTGGTAGCCAGAATGTGGGAGTGAATGAAACATAGTTCATTTGAAATCTTCACCTCCTCTGTTTGACAGGCAAAGGGTGAAAGGTAATACAAGAACAGGAATGGAACAGATTATGAAGGGAGTTTTGACGGTGGTAAAAGACACTGAGTGTTGGCGACTTTTACCAGAATAGAAGCTGTTCTTTAAGGTTTTCCATTTTCTGCGTCTGTATACAAGTACCCTCGTTAAAGACAATTCCGATCGAGAAATGAGGATCCGTTTTGAGCATGTGTAAGTGATTTTGGTCAGCGGGTACTTAGTCTAAGTATGAGCGCAGGAATATGAACCCTCAAACTTGTAACGAAGCTGCCATCCACTGAACTCTAGATTCTCGGGTACACTGGCTGGAAATTGGCGAGTGCATTTTTGGAGTATCGAGCGAGTTCGTGTCGGAGTTCAGACGATTCGACAATGGTATTCATTAACAGCTGGCAGTGCTTTACTGATGAACTAGCTCGGACACCCCGAGGGGGTTACTATTGGGTTTACGGTGAGAGTACGTTTTTGACGTATTCGTTCGGAGTTGTGGGTGCTAAGCGCTGGATTCGAGCACGGCAAGGGGCGCACGTCGAGTAGATAGACATTGTCAAATATGGTAGAATTGTTTGTGTGCTTGGTGCTGCCAAGCTGGGGGCGTATCTTGGGTGGCACCCCCACATCCGCTCGCTAGCGGGCCCCGGCTGATGAGGGAAACGGAAAGAAGAAGCGGAGAGGGGTGTGGAATGATTCCTTTGTATACGACTCGGAGCAGGCTCGAGACTATGTTAGACGATCCCACATTTTTCGGCAAGCGAGCGCTTAGCAGCACAGACGATCTCCGGGCGGGGCTGAGGCAAAAAAGAAATAGCAGCAACTCGTTTCGATCGAGTGACCTCGGGGTTATGGGCCCCGCGCGCTACCACTGCGCCATGCTGCTGACGGAGGGAAAGGCGCGGGGAGGGCAAGACATGTGACTCTGGGAGGAAGTGATTGGCCACGCGCGTGTTTGCTTCTTCCACAGCTTGCATGTCTGGCCGACCGCCTCCCACTGGGCCCAGAGCCCTCCGAGCGTCGCTGCCCCCCGGCGCGGGCCCGCCGCAGCCCTCGGCCCTCTCGCCGACGCTCCCGCCGCAACACCCGCCCGCCCACGCCGCGCACTCGCCGCTCCAGCCGCAGCCGCCGCCCGGCCCCCCTCGCTTCAACGCGATCCCCACTGGCCCGCGCAGCCTGGTCAACGGCCTGCACCGGGCGCCGCCCACCGGCCCCAAACACACGACGCCGCCGACGCCGACGACCGTGCCGCCATCTTGTCGACATCCGCCGTCTTCTGGGGGCGAGAAAGGCAGAGGGACGGATTCCGGGGTGATTCCATTTTTCCTGCCGTTGTGACCAGGTATTTACACGCTTCTCCTGCAGGGCTGGCAGTCGTCTCAATCGCAGCCAAACGGCCTGCATGACAATCTCCACACAGGCGCCCGCCCCGCCATCTCCTTCCCCGTCAAGCCCCGCCCCGCCGAGCCCAGATCGCCCCCGCCCCCCATCCCCACCGAGCCCGCCTCCTCGCCGCCTCCCCCGCCGCCCCCGCCCCCATCCACCGAGCCAGAGCCCCCGCCTCCGCCCCCGCGCTCCCCCACCCTCCTCCCTGAGAAAAAAGAGCCCATCTCCATCTCCCTCGTCCCAAAACCGCGGCCCCCGCCCTCGGATCCGCCACCCACTCCCCAACAGCCCCCGCCGCCTCCGGAGCCCCCACGGCCGTCTATCTTCGAGGACGAACCTCCACCGCCCCCGCCTTCGGAATCCCCCGCCACCCCCCCGCCTCCAGAACCCCGGCCGCCTGCAGAGCCAGAACCACCCGCAGAGCCCAACTCCCCTGAACCCCCACCCTCACCACCTCCACTGCCGCCACCATCTCCGCCTCCCCGGGAACCGACCCCCGAACCCCCAAAACTGTACTCCCTACCCCCTCTTCCCGACTGGCCACCCCCGCCAGACTCTTATCCCTCCGACTTTCGCACATACAAGCTTTTATACGATGGCAACACCGACTCTGCATCCTCTCTCACAGCCCAGTCCAACCCCTCATCTTATCAACCCGCAAAAGCCACTTATTATAAAAGCCTGATGGACCATGCGAAAAAGGTTGACAGAGAGAGAATACAGAAGGCTCAGGGTCACGGAAAAGATGGTTTCAAGAGGTTTGAAGGGAACGTGTGGGAGGATCCCACGGGTGATGGCGTGAAAGAAGAAGAGGTTGGTGAAATCAAGGACCCGCGAAAAGATCCTGGATGGGCTCCCAAACCGCCCATCAGGGGCCTACGCAAAGACTTTATTGAAGTTCGGTATGAGGTACATAATGCATCAAAATTTGATATTCGGTTAATAGAAATGCTGACATCTGTTATTTTTAGCATGACAAAGATTCGACTGGGCCTCCGCCACCGACGTCTGTACTGATAACCAACATCCCTCCCCTAACACCCAACCCCCATATTAGAAGGCATTATAAACAATATGGTTCTCTCATGTCATTCGAACCTCAGATCGACAAGGAAAATGGCAGTGCTCTAGGAGTTGTATATATCCGATTTCAGACGCATGATGAGGCGAAAAAGTGTGTTGAGAAGGAGAATGGGAGGAAGGGAGGAATACCCGGTGTCATGGTCGGGGGAGGTGGTGGTGGTGGCCAGGGCGATGACGGTGAGATGGTGATTAGAGTGGTTTTGGATGGCGAAGGGTTCAAGTTGAAAGCTGTGTTGAAAGAGTTGGAAGAGAGGAAACGGAAAGACAGGGAAGAGAAGGAGAGGAAGAAGAGGGAGATGCTTTTGGGTATCCCTCCGCTCTCAATGCTCACTCCAGCCAACGGCGCCGTTTCCACTCCGACGATGGGACAAACACCTCAACAACAATCAGCGTCAGCATCTTCAAATCAAGCCCGGAAGCTGCTTCCACGATCTGATGGCAGACCACTGCATCATCCACTACCGCTGAACCCCAACCTGGCGCATGGAGCTCCTGGCTCATCATCATCATCAACAGCAACGACATCTACGTCGTTACCAACACCTAGTGATGGTACAAATCTATTATTATCATCACAAAGTCCAATAACAACCGCCTCTTCCTCTACGCCAACGTCATCAATATCAAAACTCCCTATACCACCTATTCATGGGTTACCTCAACGTCCGTCAATAACTGTTACCGAGAGTGCCTTGGCCGCTGCTGCAGCTGAGACCTTGAATGGTAGTAGTGGAGGCCCCTCTTCTGTCACGAATGGATCACTGCCGCCTTCGTCGTCGTCTGGTTATCTTAAGGCGAGGACTGAGACTAGGGCTAGTCCGATGGCTTTGCCTAAGGATAGGCTAGGAGGTGAATCGAGCGGGTCTACGCCGTTGCACGATGGATACTACGATCGTGACAGGGATAGAGATAGAGACCGCGACAGAGACCGAGACCGGGAGAGGGAGAGGGAGAGAGACAGAGACAGAGATAGGGATCGAGATAGAGACCGGGATAGAGATAGAGATAGAGACAGAGACAGAGATCGGGAAAGGGAGAGGGAACGAGGAAGGCAAAGAGGATACAGTTATTTCTCTCGACGTGGGGATCACTACCAGCCATCGCCCTATAATGCTCTTTCGTCTCGTTCACCATCGCCTTATTCTTATTCGTCTTCGTACCGGGATCGTGATCGCGACAGGGATAGATCGAGAGAGCGTTATACCAGTTCTTACAGGGATCGAGACGGCGGAAGGGATTATAGTCGTGATGGACATCGTTCTTATACCGGAGGAGGAGGGAGTGGTGGTTTTGGTGGAAGTGGCAGTACGAGTATTGGTGGTGGTGGTGGAAGAAGTGGAAGCGGCGACGGGAGTAGCAGTAGTAGCAGTAGTGGGAGGCTGAGGAAAAGTGCGTATGAGACGGAACAGGAGAGGGAGGAAGAGAGGAATGAGGTTTTGAGAAAGTTGTTTGAGAATGGGTTTGATTATGTGAAGATTGTTAGGGAAGGTGGAGGAGGTGGAGGATTGAGTTCGGTTAGGGATGAGGAGGTTATTATGTTTTTTGAAGGATTTTATCCTGATAAAGTGCGGCTTTACTTTTCGTTTCTTATAAAAATGTTTTCTCCTTACTTACAGTTTCTAGGTTCTCAGAGATCATACAGGTCTCTACGTCACATTTCCTAAACCCGATTCCGCACGTCGCGCTCAAAAAGTGTTATCGATTCAAAATAAAACACTATCTTATCAACCGGTGACGCTCACCGTTCAGCAAGCTGTTAAAAGTATACCGGCATCGGCTCGAGCAAAGGGGGAGCTTAAACCGGAGGATATAATTGAGCAGGCGAGGGTGAGGATTGTTAGAGAGTTGAAGGGGGTTTTGGAGAAGGATGTTGTGGAGAGGATCGTTTCGGGGGATGTGACGAAGTTGGTTGGGGAGATGAAGCAGATGAGGAGGGATAGTGGGGGTGCTTTTGGGGGAGGTGTTGGTGGTGGTGGGGTGAAGGGGAAGGGGTGGAGTTTGAAGGGGTTGTCGTTTAAGAAACAGAAGAAGGAGGTTGTTGTTGAACAGCGGCAGAGGGAGGAAGAGGTTGTGAAACCTAAGGTTGAGAAGGTTGGGGATGAGGATGAGGAGGATGAGGAGGCGGCGGAGGAGGAGGAAGAGGAAGAGGAAGAGGAAGAGGAGGAAGAGGAGGTTGTGGATAGACCGAAGAAGAAGAGGAGAAAGGAGCTGGGCGCTGCTATTGTGGTGAAGAGAACGAGAAAGGTTTTGGACGATGATGATCTCGAATCTGAAGAAGAGGATTTGGCGGATTTGATTAAATTGGCGGAGGTTACTGGGGAGGCACAAAAGAAACGGAATAATTTGGAGAATGTGGATGAGGATGAACAGCAGCCGGTGAAAAAGAAATTGAAAGTGGAGAGGGGAGAGAAATTGAAGAAAGGTGCGAAGAGGAGGTCGAGGAAGGTTGTGGTTGTGGAGGAGGAAGTTCAAGTTCCTGTTACGCCGTCTGAATCGCGGTCACCTTCGCCTGCGCCTAAGAAACGGAAACCGAGAGTTGTGACGCCACCGCCCACGCCGCCGCCTCCGAATCCTTTGGAGTCTGGGCTTTGTGAGGATGATGAGGATTTGTATTATGTGAAGTTGGCGTTATCTGGATTGAAATCGAAGAAATTGGAGGAGGGAGAGGAGGAAGAGGAAGAGGAAGAGAAAGTTGGTGGTGTTGCGCTTGGCGATGATGGAGAGATTGTTGAGTCTGCGACGTTTCGGAAACACGTTACGGGTTCGGCTAGAACGGAAGGGTATTACAAGATTACTCATGCCGAAAAAGCTGCTTATGTGGCTCAATATCAAGCTCGTGCTGCTGCGATCTCTTCTGCGGCTACACCTACGTTACCTGATGAACCTCAACAGCCTCAACATATCACCTCCTCGAGATCCAATCGCGCTAATGCTCGTCGTCGTGCACAGGGTTTAGAAGAAATCAATCAGTTCCAGAGAGCGGTGGCATTATCTATGGGAGAGACTGCTGCTATGGCTAATGAATCGACGTTTATCAAGTTTAACCAGTTGCAGACGAGGAAGAAGCATTTGAGGTTTGCGAAGAGTCCTATTCATGATTGGGGGTTGTATGCTATGGAGAGGATTGCGAGAGGGGAGATGGTGATTGAGTATGTTGGGGAGGTTATTAGGGCTGCTGTGGCTGATAAGAGGGAGAAGGCGTATGAGAGGCAGGGGATTGGGAGTAGTTATTTGTTTAGGATTGATGAGGATTTGGTGGTGGATGCTACGAAGAAGGGAAATCTTGGGTACGTGGCTGTGTTTTTCTTTTTTTTTTTGCGTTGAAATGTTGGCTTATAATGATCTTTTTTGGGTAGACGCCTTATTAATCACTCGTGCGATCCAAATTGCACGGCGAAGATTATTACTATTAGTGGGGTGAAAAAGATTGTGATTTATGCAAAACAGGATATCGAGTTGGGTGATGAGATTACCTATGGTGCGTTTTTGATGGTTTTCTTTGTCTGTTTGGTCCTGGGGGTTTGAATATTAATCTTTTTTTTTAGATTATCATTTCCCGTTCGAGCAAGACAAGATTCCTTGTTTGTGTGGTTCCGCAAAGTGTCGTGGGTTCTTGAATTAGAGGAAAGAAAAAAGGATCGTTCTATAATCTTGGGGTTTTTTCGTTATCTTTTTTTCGAACTGACTTATTATTTTATTCTTCCTTCCTTTTTTTCTTCTTCTTCTCAAACTCAACGACGGTGTGTGTATATATATTTAGTTGTTTAGTTTTTCCTTTTTTTTTTGGTCTCTGAGTTTATACCCGCTTTGTGTTTGATTCCACATCTACCCTGGTTGGGTACTTTAATTTTAGTGGGTTACTGTGTGTGTGTTTTTTATACGGCCCTCTGCTTTTTTTTTGTCGTCGTTCTGTTTTTTTTTTTTTTCTTTTTTCACTTATTTGTGTGTCTCTACTCTCCAACTCAAGCATTTTATGTTTTTAGCTCTTTTTCTTTTGACGCATTGAATCATTATATAACTGTATTTTTTTAGCCTCTCCTCATGCATGAAAAGATGAATTTCCGCTCATGGTTCTTGGATGATTTTATTGGTTTGAGACGGATTTTGGTTAGGCGAGAGGAACAAGATATTCGATTTTGTCCAACTTTTGTTTAGGGAAGCGTTACGTGGGAACATGATCTGGGTTGGTCGTTGTCAAGTCCCTCCCTACCTTCTATATTTCTGCGGTGAGCGCTATGCCTGCTGAACAGGTCACTGAGGTTTCTCAACAGGTTATCGAGTCGGTTATGCATCAATGTCGATACAGAGTTCATGACCTTCTACGATTATGTCTCGTTTCTCGCTGTTTCTGCCATCACGCTCGTCGTCATCTGTATCGAACACTCGCTATATCAGACCATATCGGCCCATACATTCCCCCCAATTTCACAAAGCTCAAATTCAAAAGAGCGATGAAGCTTTTTGTTACTCTATCTGAACTCAATCCGTCGCTTGCTGGATGTGTTGATACGTTGTATCTGGATGCCCATATCATTGAACGAGATCTTTCGAATGAAGATCGACGACGACTTGTAGGGATGATATCTACGAGTTTACCTTTGATGGTCAACCTCAAAACTTTATCGATCACTGGGTCGTTTTGTGATCCTGGTATTGCCTCTACACTTTCTAACAGGTGTTGTTTATTCCAATTGGAATATTTTCGCTATCTACCTGAAAATCGGCATGCAAATAAGGAGGGACACCTTAATTGTATGACTGCATTTCTTCGTACCCAACCTGGTATTACGACTCTACATCTTCATTGGTTCACCGATACTCCATTTCCTGGTTCTTGTTGTTCGCAACTGAAGGATTTACGGGGCCATACACCGTTAATCGAGGCGTCCTTTCCGAATTTACCTTTGGTTTCTCGGCTTACGTGGTTCGCGACTGGGAATGTTTCGGATTTCTCGACTGGGGTGATAGACAAATTATCGAATTTACGTTCTCTGACCATCCTAAACTCGCGATCACCCAAAATTGTTGCGTCTATGATCCATTATTTGGATAATCTACGGGTTCTTCACCTGGCTGGTATAACTGATACCGTTAGCATGTATTCACTGTTACATTCTTGCTTTCAATTGACGTTGTTTTTAATCCAGATCTTTTATAAACGAGATTTGACTCACATCGCCAACCTTCCTAATCTCCGCGTCTTTATCCATTCCTCCTACTTCGACAATTCTACTTGTCCTTTGGAAGCCAATATACCCACTCATAGGCGAAGACTAATGAGGGAGACCAGGTCCTTGGTCGAAGAATTGTTTAGTACTACTAGCTCATTGCGATCTGCGTATTTCCAGATATGGAATTATCCACGATTCCCGAAGAGGTATCTGGTTTGGGAGAGAGATGCGGTGCAATATGGGGGCAGGGAAGTTGACGCGATTGAAGTGTGGGATATATCTCCGTGGATTTGAATCATTCACTGTTTGTGTTGTTACTCGTGGGGACTATCGCTAGTGCTCCCTTTCAAGGTTCGCATGCAGCCATTCTGAGCAACACGGCGTTTTCAATCACTACCACTTTTGGAAGGAAAATAGAGTTGTAATAGACTGACGGAATCTTTCTTTTTGTATAATGACATTGAGGGAACAGTAGAAGACAAGTGTAGGCTTGTGACATTAATCTTTTAATAAATACCCATATCATAACCATAAAATTATCTTGTATCAGATTACACTAAATAACAAAAATATATTCATTTCCTTCTTATAAACCTGTATTCAGTCCGCCTAAAATTCCCACCATTGAACCAGGTGTTCTCCGGCAAGCCTTCAAATCTACAAACTTCCCCAACTAATTACCCGGAATCAGGGAAGTTGTCTTGTACTCGTCAGCATAGCGTTCAGCTTCCAAGGCTATACCATGGAAAATACGAGCATCGATGATGGTAGCAAGGGCTACTACGAGGCTGAGGAGTGCGTTGAGCAAGTCAATCACTTTGCGAACACTGCGCCTACACACGGAATAACAGAAATACGGGAGCTCTGTTCCATTTACTGGCTCATAAGTGGGTAGAATATAGTTTGACCACTCAGAACTCACCCGGCCAAATGCGTTGGAGAGCAGCATCAGCGAGTGGACGGCTGTATGGCAAGATGAAGCAAAATCGGATTGCCCGGGAGAAACCCTTACCAAAGAGATAAAGGAAGTAACGGCCGCCATCCCTTCGAAATCGGTGTAATACATCGGAGGACCTTAGGTACGGGGCCGCAAAAGTGTTGAAAGTAAATATACAGACAGTAAAAATATCCCAAATCGTCTGAGGTGCCGTTCAAATGAGAGAAAGGGCAGTGAGTTGTTGAAAAATAGCTTACGAGACTCGCACCCAAGACCACGGAGGGAACGAAAGGTGCTGATGACATTGAAATGAACAAACATCCTGGAAGGCCTGGGATAATATGCATAAATTCTAACATTTGAAATTAGATAGGGGGAAATGAAGACAAAATTAAAAACAGCTGACTTTGAACTTGAGCAGTTGCCATGCCCATCGACACGAGTGATGAAATCATCACAACAATAGCCAACACCACGATAGTACGAGTGATGGGGGGATTAAACTGCCATAACGAGCGTAACCGGTAGATGACAACGCCTGGCCGTGCTTTCCACCTCAGTATCCCAGCCTCTTCAATGGATTTGGTTGGCTTCGACGCACCTTCAGTTCCAATCATGGTAAGTCCTATCAGAACAACTACGATAGGGGCCCAAACTCGGCAGCTGTTCGGGGCCCGGGCACTATTAGCATAGTACTACAAACACTAAACACTACCCACTCCTAGTTGGATCACCATCAACAAACCATTCAAATTATAGGAATATACACACATGCGAAGTTATATCCGTATTGAAAATTGCTTGACCTGATGCACATACTGTCAGTGAAAGAGTCCGGGTTTCCCTGGCGTAACGCTTCTTACTTTGTGCGGTATATATCACGGCGGCTATTGCACTGTAACGGCCAAGAAGATATAGTGATTTAAGAAGTGGCCCTTGCCAAAAATTGATCCAAACGTCTGTGAGCTCATTGTTGAAGTGTATAACGTGATCGTAAAGCAGGCATGTCATCGCGACGGCTGGACAGCACTAATTAGCGGATTTATGAAGCCTGCCAGATGTACGAGATGACAATACCGCTTGTATATTTCGCTCCCAAAATGGCGCTCGCTTGGCTGTCGAGATAAGCCCTAGTGAGGGACATGATCAAATGAACGTTGAGTAGGTCAATTGGTGGTCTCTGGTTTTCCGGATTCGCAGGTTTAAATTATGTTCTATGTGACAAACAAGATGAGACAGTTTGCGAGATTCCATCCGAACTTTGATTGATTGTAATTGTAGGATATTTTTTACCTGCTTTGTGGTGTACCAATTGCGCAGGTGATTGATTCTATAATGCGCATGATGATGAGGATGTGATGATCATAGTAACAGTGTGCTAATGTGTATGCTAAGTTTAAGTAATATGTGTTCAAATCCCACGCATGATTGCTTTTGACACTTACACTTAACCGACATTGCATCCCTTAAACGATTCCGCGATACAGTCTGCCAAAGTTTACGAAGTACCAGATGCACGGCTGCAATCAGTTCCATCATAATGGGTACATTAACACAGCTATACTGCGCAGTGTAAGAACATCATGACCATCAAACACCCTGTCGAGCATCATTCTGGGAAGCAGTGAAGTATGATATATATCATTGATGGCCAAGCATAACTCGGTTTCAGGTGTGGGTAAACCCCACTCCGTGTAAAGTTAAGTAGTATGACTTACGACCGCAACTGCCCCATTACTCCTTTCCAGTGATCAAAGAAGATTGATTGAAATAAGTATCATGATTGTTGTCAATTCCATGATCAGGGCCGTGGGAAAGACAGTGGACAAAAAGAGAGAAAGATGATGCTGATAAGGAACGAGTTGCTAAAGGACATGAGTTCATTCAACAAATGAGGTCAACGAAACGACACTCAGTGGGACCTTCCAATGTCAACCTCAATGGTTTTGATACTGTCAGAAAAGACAAACCGCCAAGCTGTGGATCATTCCTTCTCGAGGGAAGCCAAGGTACAAAACTACAGAATTTCTACTCGAATATCTAGCGACCGTGAGGATAGAAATAAAAGAGAACAGATCGGGCATAGCCAGATCATGTTCTCTACATGATGTTCGCACATCCTCAAACATGCTCACAGTATCTGGTATTATCAGTGCAGATAGTTGCCTGATCGCTAGCTATTGTGAGGCGCTCAAGGGCTAAGTTGGTTCAATCCATCCCATCAAATTTATGGGCAGTACACGATAAGGTGCCCATAACTCTCAAAGTAGTTGAACTGGCTATGCTTGCATATATACTTTGAAACTTCAACATAAAGATAGAGAATGGAGGACATACAGCGCACAATTCGAGTCACTCAAGCAGGATAAATTCTATGTACATAACTGAAGATCTTGATCCCGGCCTGGGATAGACAATAAGGAGTGGCGGAGAATGTATTACAGGTCCGGGTCGAATTTAAAGCAGGTTGTACGACTGATTGCGGCTCTTACAATGCCTTATGGAGTGATGCCAAAGAAATCGTCAGCTGAGAAGAGACTAGAAGACAAAGGTATGCAAAAGAAATGCCATATCTTACACGGTACATTCAAGTGCTGATTAAATTTCTGCGGATTTGCCTTGAAAAAAAATTGAACCTCAGCGAGATCTAGTGTAGCTGATGTGAAAAACTTACGGTCACTTAGAACAAACGAACGAAAAGCTTCGAAGCAGGACAAAATAATCCGACGGTTATCCAACGGTTCCATACCCTCTGTGTAACAATCAAGGGGCCTCGGAAGATCGGGGACATGTCCATGAATAATCGTCTCTTTACCAGGATATTTACCCCATGCAACAGCTTCCTTCAAAGTGAAACTTATCGGCATCTTGTAAAACACGGGCATGGTACCCTCCATTGCGACTACAGGAATAACTTCACCTCCATGTTTTTCGAGGCGGTCCCAATTATTATAATGGAAGACACCCATTGCTTTCGCGACCAAGCTGGGTAAATGACGATCCCTAGGAACAGTTGTTTGCTGGGCCTCGATCGGAATAGACTCCTGAATGAGATTTACTGAGCCAGGGAAATTTGTGATAGAAACATCTGGCTCGAAATGTTTGAATTTTGCGCATGTTTCGAAAGATACATCGACTCCTTTAACCTTGGCGATTAAATTTTGGGCTCTTCCAGTATAATGAAGCGCGTTGAAGATCTCGGCACCAAAATTATCAGTGGCGGATTTGTCAAACGGAGGATTTGGGTGAGTGGCCATTGAGAGAGCGCGGAGAAACGTGTAAGCATCGTCATCCTGGGCATCAATGGCATTTTTAGCAGTGAGGATCTCGCTGTTGATCTGCGGCTCGGGGGGTTCGGAAACGCCGAAGAAAGTGCTAAAATCCTGGTACACAACCCGGATGTTGTAGGCCTTGAGATCGCGCTCATTCCATCTGTCTGCAGACTTGGGATAGCGCCTGAAGTGGGACATCTTGACGGTCTGTTTTGAGACCTTTGGCATGTCTGAGCCTTTCCGATACGAGTAGCGTCTACTGTTATCCCTTGTTTGGTTTCGATTCCCCCTACTTCATATAACTACACGGTAACACAAGGCTCGCATGTTTCAGATCTATAGATGCAAATACCTCCGTTTGAAGGTCTATTGGTGACAACAAGCTCCAAGAAATGTGAAGAGCTGGGCAGAATCGATACGCCCTGTCTGGGAAACTAAGACATTAGTTAGATACATAAGTCTGACAGAACCGGGATGATAGTCCGGCCATTGTGTTCCTCTAGCCTGTTGACCGGTAGAAAACTAGTTTGTGAAATTTGTATATTAAATAAGAGGAAATTAATCTACTATTTTTGTGAGGTTACGATCATCAATCAGTGGGGCTCAAGGGCTCTTCCGGTGTAGTGGGTCGTCTTGAAAAGCTCAACGGCGAAGTCATCAACAGCAGCTTTATCGCTAATTGCACAACTGCTGGCATAGAAGAGCTTGCGAAGTAGTTGATAGGCCTCATCGCAACGAGTTTCTTTATAACTTTCTGTGGTAAGAATTTCCTCCGAGTTATCGATTTGGGGAGGAGGGAGTTCAGAGACTTCGAAAAAGGGCTGAAATGTTTGTTCAACGATTTCAATATTAAACGACTTGAAGCGATATTTGTTCCATTCCTTCATTAGGCGGCAAAGGGATGGTGAATCAATCATTGCAGGTGGGGTCTTGTGAGATATGTTCGACTGTCTACTTATATATCAATCATCTTGTCTCATAAGCCCCACGATGCGGCCCGGCCCGGCGGCATACGCTTCGGCCAATGAGATAATCATGATTTGAGCAGTGTTCCCACTACTCCTTGTAGCCCCAGCCGTGTTGTCATTATACCCTGACCCTCACTCTTTCATTCGTGCCATAGCGACCCACCTTCCGGAACACACTCAAGACATCCCATACCGACAATCCTTTTGCTAAAGTTATTTATCATGAGATCGCATCTTCAACTCGTCCACCTTATTTTTTTGTACCTTTTGATTCTGTCCGTCTTGGGTGCTCCGGCATGCGTGGAGGCGATGAGCCTGCACGATAATCGTGACTTCATTCAAGGGCGTACTTCTCCGTCCTTTCCTGACCAGCCGCCCTCCTGTCCAATCTGCGCCAAGGTTGGTCATCTTTTACGATTTCCTGAGTGAGATGCAGTCCGAAATTTCCACCCCCCCTGCTGTGACCCCTTACAGTAATTAAACACCATCGACTTCTACTTTAATGACAGTTTCGTCAGTAGCCCAAAAAAGAGCATTCGCTGACTGTCATACTAGGACTATCCGAATATCAGCAGTTGCGCCGAGGCTGCTCCTGTGCTACAGAATTTTACCAATGTCTGTTCTTGACTTGCGGCGCTTCTCCTGACCAGCTCATCCGTTTATTCCTAGATCATCTTTAATCCAGGGGCATTCATCGATGTTATCAAGTGTGCATGTGTGGATACGTTCCAGGCGGTCTTCCCACAATGTGTCGACTGCTTTATTCAAACCGGCCAGCAGAATGTTCTGAATACTCCAAATCTTCCTGGAGTTGTCGATGGAATGAGGCACGTGTGTGCCGTTGCAAGTTCCCTTCTTGGGAACGTATCTGCTACTAACGGCGAGATGACGCCAAGTCTCGGCGTGCCACCACCCTCACCAACTAATGGTGCATCGCTGACACTGGAGCGAATGACGACGGCATGGGTGTCCGTCGTTTCAGGCATTTACATTGGTTATCTCATTTTGTGATTTCTGTACCTCAAAATCCGGCCGAGGTTTTGAGTGTTATCCCAAGCTATGACCGTAACGAATTATCAACGACCTTTTTCATGACATGGTAATGACTAATAACTGTATCCAGTATTTACGAAAGTCCATAGTTTTGCGTTTGCCCGAGTTGGCCAGTCTTCGCCAGTTGATAGACTGCGGTAGAGGCTTCGAAGCGTTCTTTCGTCCCAACGTGGTATACCCTAGTCCACGCTTGCAATATCACACGCCTCACCGCTTGACTTCTAAACTCTCTATTCTCAGAATATGTGCCAGGAGTCGGCCATCCGCGTGCAGTCACATCTCACGGTAACATCACTGGACCGTTTCTTTCTTCACGTGCTTCATATCACTGCCCCTTTTTGCGGCTCCGAAGATCTACCCTATCTTCCTCTATACACTATCACGATGCCTGAGTTGATCTCACAACTAGGTCACCAGGAAAAAATTCCACGCGGCTGTCGAAGCCTTCATTCTGTCCCGGCTCCCATCGTACAGGATGACCGTTGTCTGGTGACTCTCAGTGCACCATATTGACGCTTCTCATCTTCTTTCTCCTTGATCAACTCCAACGGAACGTGTCTCGACCTTGGAGCCACTAGTCATAAGACACTAAACGTAAACCACCGGGCCGACAAGAACTGTATTTAACGGATAACGGAATCGTTGCATCAGGATTGGTCCTGTTGCAATGAAGGCTTTACCTATCCTACAATTCTTCCTCACCTCAGGGGTGTCTCTTTTCGCCCAAGCACAGACTGGACGTCAGTGACCATTCAATATCTTTTTAAAGGAAGGGTGTTAACAACTACTGTCTTCAATCAGTCGCTCCAAAGAAGTATCTATCATTGCCTCTTGGACAAGTTAGACCCCGAGGATGGCTGCTGGACCAGGTAGACCCCTTTGACGGCTTTCACTTTGATTATACCACTTATGTCGCCCAGTTGAATGTCCAGACTAATGGGCTTGCAGGTCATGAACACGAGTTCTATCATTAGTGAGAACGGTCGAAATTAACTTTAAATTTCGCTTATCAAAAGTACAGTGTCTCACAAACAGACTGGACCGGCGGCAACTCGCTCTATTCAAACTTGGAAGAAGGTATGACCGTACGTAAGCTTAGAAGAATTATTATTCACACCGTGACGCCCGAAAATCAGCGGGAAGCTACTGGTTTGTGAGTCGATGAACTACGCTTGTCCCATCATGGATGACCAAGTTTAAAACGTACAGAATGCAATGGTTCCGAACAGCGTGCTCGTAAACCAAACCGTGATTCATCAGAAAACTCTCGATTTCTTGAGCTATGTACTAAACCACCAAGACTCGACTGGTTGGCTTGGCCCAGAAGTAAACACGACTAAACCTCGTTTTCTTTGGGGAAGGTTTGTAAATAAATAGTAGAAATTCTCCTATATCTCACATTTATCAGATATCCTTTCTTCTTCGGAGCTATACAACTCACCGAAGTCCACCCCGAACTTACCGATGGCGTTGTTACTGCCCTCCATAAATTTGTCGCCTTGGCTAACAAGATGCTCCACAATAACGGTGAGGGTGTCGATCCGTGGGCTCAGACACGCTGGGAAGACTTTGTCCTCACTTTGCAATGGTAAGTTTTGCAACTGTGGTTGATCTTACTCTTATACTTACGGATTCTCAGGTTATACGATTTTCATCCTAATGGAAATGAGGATCTGTTGATTGATACGATGAAGCAACTCAAATTCACCGGCGTCCCCTGGGAGAAAGTTTTTTCTGAGCAGGTAATAGGAACTCACCTCAAACATGTCCATGTTATTGACAGTCGACTCTGTAGTACTTCCCTAAGACCGCAGGTGGGTCACTTCACTGTTGTTACCAGTCCAGTCATTCAAAATTTACCAAATAGTTGAGCACACGCCGGTATATTATCACCGTCTTATAATGAATCACCAGCTAAGCAAGTTTTAGAATCCATTCAACCTCCCGTTGACGGTGAGTGTCCTGGAAGTTCTCTTCGGGACCCCAACTTAACTTATAGTACAGTGGCACGGCGTTAATTTGGCGGAGGGTCTAAAAGCACTCCCATCCACTTACCGTTTCACGCAAAATAAATCTGGTGAGTATTACCAACTACCGTTCCCTACAATATTTTGAGTATGTCCTCGATAGACATTGATGCCGCTAGTAAGGGTTGGGACCTTTTGTTCCAGTACCACGGAAGGCCCTCTGGTATATACGCTGCAGACGAATATTTAGCCGGTTTGGAAGCCGTTCGAGGGTAAGTCGGTGTGCGGCTCTTGCTCGGATATGGAATATCACATTTAATGGGTTATAGGACGGAACTATGCCTCGTCGTGGTATGCTCCATAGTTTTCCTTACCAAATTACAGTTCGGAGTCTGAGATTCTCTCGGGATTGTAGGAAACCATGTTCTCGTACGTCAGTTTCAAGTCGTAAATCAATTGATACTCACTCAGATTTAGAGGATCCTATCTTTACCAAGTCATCGGAGATCCCAAGTTCGCCGACAGGGTAAGTCCGAATCTTCCTAAAGATTGTCCATATGTCCATCGAAATTGAAGGTCGAGAGAATTACATACAACGCGCTTCCTGCGACACTAGCTGGAGGTTAGCATTTGAGCCTTTCGCTACTGTAAATCATCTTCTCAGTCCAAACGTAGATATGTGGAGCAGGCAATACCTACAGCAGCAGAACCAGATTGCGGCCAAGAACATGAATCCGTAAGCCATCAGGTTCGATACTGTACTATCATCACCCATTCTTATACTCCTCAGTAATCCTTTCCCGAATGATGGGTAAGAATTCCTTACGAAAGAAAATATATCTACTAAAATATGATAGGGCTTACTCCAATGTCTTCGGATTGGAGCCGAACTACCCGTCAGTCATATACAATCAACTGGTATATTTGATCTTGGCTGAATCCAGACCATAGGTGTTGTACGGTGAATCACCCACAGGGATGGCCCAAGTTTATTTCCAACGCTTTCCTGGTGACTCCTGATCAAACATCGCTGGTACACCTGTATCTTGGGCCATTCTCAACTTCGACTACCCTCTCATCAGGTCAGTTTGACCACTTTTGAATGTACACCCACACGCGTTCGCCTATTAATCTGTTTCATTTGCAGGCAACCGCGTTACCGTCAACGTCGACACGACTTACCCATTCAGCGATACCTTACACACAACAATCACTGCGACTAAAGCTTTCACGTACCGCGTCCGGATCCCAAGCTGGGTCACCAAAGGCACCATCGCAATAAATGGCCGCAGAGCGACTGCCGTTAATCCATCGAACGGCTTGCAAGCGGTCCAGGTTTCTGCCGGCACTACCACATTCGTTCTAAACTTGCCTGCCCAGATAACTACTGGTAAGTCGATTCGCCCGAATCCTCCCTGCTTTAATTCACACTATGAGCTATGTAGAGAGTCGTCCCCATGGCTCCGTTGCTGTTCATCGCGGGCCGTTCAATTTTGCCTTCGATAGTAAGTGCTCACGTATATATTACTACATCATTCTCACTTCTTTGACAGTCCCGAGAAATCAGACAGTACTTGCTAGAAACTCACAAGAACCTCGTGCAGTTGATCTCGAATTTGATGCTACGGCGGCATGGCAATACGCAATCGATCCCGCTACACTTAAGTTCAAGTCGACTTCGCCCAGTTCACTTCCTAGTCCAATCTTTGACTTCGGGAAGTCACCGTTGAGCATGACAGTAACGGCTTGCAGGATCAATTGGGCTATAGCTGGTGATACGTTTGCCGCTCCGCCACCCACGAATCCTGCATGTATAGGAAAAAACACAACGTTGACATTGACACCTTTCGGGGTAAGTAAATCGCGTATGTCTGGCTCTTCAGTATGTGTCACTGAATTCGATGGCCATAGACCACCAAGTTGAGAATTAGCGAGTTCCCTGTTATGTCTTGAAATTACTGTCTGTAGACAAAAAGGTAGCGAAACATTTGAGGTCGACTGTGTAGGGATACTTTCAGAATAGTTATACCAAGCTACGTGAAGTACAAAGTGAATCTGACTACATTGAATCCATTTTAACCGTATGTAAGTGAGCCATGGAAGGAAAAGGTTGTAGAGAAAGTGTCTTAAAAGCCACTACTGCGTCGCCGCTCATGATATCGTCTACAAGTGCGTGTCGGAGAATAGACCCTATGATACTAGTGATACCCAGACCGGATCTGCTACAAAGTGGTACGCACAGAAATAGTGACCTGGTATAATAGTAGCCACAGTTCAAACTTCACCATCGTTCCTTTTCTCTCTGTTCTTTGTGGCCGAGGGATGCTCCAAGTCATTACATGCATTACCTTCGGCTTTCGGATCCCACCAGTTTCTAAGTAAGTAATAAGGCCACCCTAAACGAGCTGAGAACGGCTTTCCCTTAAGCAAGTATTCGCTTTGGAATGCAATGATGATCCATATAGTGACCAGAGTAAGCGGGAGTGCACAAGCCACATAATGAGGTATTGTTCCTTTTGTGCCTGGGTTAAGTTCTTTTGTATTCATACCGAACATACCCTATGGAGAGATGAAGCGTATGTATGAGTGTGAAGTATAGGATAAATCACATACAGCCATGAATGTCACTGGAAGGAAGGCCATGGTAAGGTAAGCAACTTGTTTCATCTAAGGGTGGGCGTCAGACAGTCGGCACGCTAAGTGAATAATAATGTAGCTGACAACAGCACTGTCTTTCGCAGCAGACAGAGTCATAGTCTTCAGCTGCTCGCTGTCTTTGATGTTGACGTTACTGAATACCTATCAATATGTACTCAATGGCTGTGGACATCCAAAATGGCGATCTACAAACCAGGTTCATCATGTTTTTCAGTCGTTCTTCTTGCATAATAAGGTCCCTTTTCAGTCTGGTAATTTCTAGTTCGAGGTTATCGCATTCTCTTTCCAAAGATCGTTCGCTTAGATTTTCTTTCCTATCTGTCGGAGTCATCGCAGAGTTTTCGTGTTTGCTTAGATTTTCTTCCCCTTTTGTCAGAGTCATCGCAGGATTTTCATGTTTGCGGATGAATTCGACGAAATCGTCCAACAAGGAAGCATAGAAAAGTTGATGTGCCCGAATGACATGAAGGTCTTGTGTAATCTCCAGGCTGACTTTTGATTCCTGTCTCATGATGAGTTTTGATGATTTACAGCTCTCGATAGCAGACTGACCAAATGACGAATGTGAGTGTACAGATGTTCCAATGCTTGGTCCCATGAGTACATAGCGTGCCACAGGTATATCAACAAAACGAGAGTTGGGTCATGGGATTCCTGTAACATTTTCTGCCAGTACACGCTCTGACCTGAGGCCTACCATGAGCCAAACAAATTTGTAAGAACAGCACTAATAGATCTAAACGAACCTGCAAACCGTATCCTTTCAGACATTTTTTCAGTTCTCCGGGCCGTAGTTAATATCTCCAGATCGGGATGATAAGAGATGATAGTACTCTGTTTGTCGTTCCGCACCAAATGTACTGAGAGTAAGTCCAAGAACAAAACATGTTCGACGAGCTTTAAAGGTGCTTTCGTGTCGATGGGTTGATGTGCTATGATCGGTCCTTAGATTCCCTCGATATTCGGTACATAAATTGGTACACCCACAAACAGGTTGTCCTTTATGCTTGGCGGGATCAGCACTAGGGTTATTTTCGGTCGCAATCCCGGAAGTGGACATTTTCGAAAAAGAAACAGAGCGTAAGAACACGAGAGTGATCGTGATATCTGTTAAAAAGATTGAGTGTCACACTTCATCGTTGAATGAGGATGACGCACTATCACCCTTTCCCGGTTGAGGGTCTGCTTGAAACCGAGATAGTATCCAGTTTAAGGACGAGGAAAAAAAAATGGTTCAATGTTGTACCTAATGGTTTCATGGTCAATTATTTTTGAGATCCATCAATAGATTGTACGACTATACTTTGTCCCCAACATCTGAAGAATCGGACCCGAGAAGCTTTCAACGAATATGGCCCTTGTTTTCGACGATGCTGGGCGCTGTAAAGGCTTACTGGTATGCTCAGCGGCGAGCTATAAGTGAGTGCTTACGGCAGTTTCCTGAACACTTTCCCAAGTCTCATCTTCACTTCCTGGTTTAGCAATAACCGGCGTAGCGTCCTTAAAGTGCCCTTGGTCATCGATATCAACGCGATAGCAGGTGCACGTGTTTCCGCGACTTTGAATCACATCAGCGATTCCACTCTTTTCCACTTGCGAAGAGGTCCAATTCGGGAATTGGGCGCTGGGATATTCTTTCCAACAGCCCCTGCAACTTTGGTGTTGACATATGTCAGGGATAGGTGGCTTCCCCGCGTCCATAAGCTGCCTCTGATCTTGAGTTATTTCTACCCGTGTTGTTAGAAGAGAGGAGATAGGTCCTCAGTAACAGCCAGAACCCACCGTCATCAATGTCAACCCAGGCCCAAGGGGCCGATGGTGCAGCGTGACGAAAAAGTGAACATGGTGCCATACTTGTCTTGGACAAGGATCTCGAATTTTGTGCGAGCGAACTTTGCTTGGAAGAATCCATTTGGTAGCAATCGCGTCAAAAGTATGGTAATAGAGGGTAGTCGTGCGCCAAAGCCTGGTGCTCGACTCTGCTTGTTATGAGGAGGTGGACGACCGCCTGGAATCTGCCATGGCTTCATGTTGGACCATGATGTATGATGTGTGTTGGACCAGGGAAGCCGCAGCCGATGGCTATCGAGCGCAGAAATAGAGCTGACATGCGAGTGCAGTTCTGCGAGGGCGTCAAATTCAAGGAAGTTGGATTATTGATGGACCATGTGTTGAAGCAAATGCCAAGGTCAGCCTTGAATGATCGGTACGTCAGCAATAGGGAATTTGGGGTTGGAGCCAGTGGCCCGCCATCTTGCAATTGAACTGCCCTCTACAAGGAGCAGTCTGACAGTAGTCATTAAATGTACCCTGAACTTGAGGTCAAAACACATAATAGAGCTTGCTTCCCGGACCGGAGCTATGCAGCTGTACAGTGCGTTCAACGCGGAGGTGCATTGTCTTGCATCGTACCCGGTCAAATTTTGTAGCAAATGTTGGCAATCTGGTCGCCGGCGCCACTTTTCAAAGCGAAGTCATGGCCAGACGAACCACCGTGCTGCGTACTGCAGTGCGTAGAAGATCGATTAAGTCGTGAACATAAGGTTAAAGAGGACAGCCTTTGCTGTACAGCGCTAAAAAGACGGTGGACTTCAGGATTCGTCGAGGCCATTATCAATCAAAGACTCGGAATCAATGATTGTGAGCTCCTGTCCGAATTCCGCTCACGCCAATCAACGTATAAAATAACCTATTCTAGTAGTGAGAGTATATGTACTCTAGAGGTAGTTTCCAAAAAGTGGCTGATAGGGTAACAAAATGAAGAAAGTCCTTATGATAGACGTTAATCCGAAAATCATTCGAAAACCATGCTTGAAATGTTCAGGTCAAAATGGGAAGGGACACTGACACTTTAAATTCAGTCGTCATAGAGTAACTTCTAATAAAGGCTGGATTGGAACAGGGACCCAGGTTACGAACACCAGGTATAACTACTATGAGCCTGTCCTCCAGTAGTCTTCAAAAGATCAATAGATGCACGCTCACTCCCACTCACAGGGCAAATGGTTGCAAATTTCTGCGGTCAGTTTCTGCGGTCCTAGTAGTCCTAATAAGGAACATAGGAAAACGCGGTACAGGATGAGTCTATAAGGATTACTTTTCCGTCACCTCAAGGGAAAGGGTTAAGCTAATAAGCAAGCCCTGGCTCGGCCACGGCAAGGTGGGGATGCACTTAATCTCCTTAGACATCAGAAGGTTGTTCACTGTGAGCTCCCAGGTTATGAGAAAGACAGAAGATTGAACCAATCAAAGTTCAGTGAAAACATGTGAATCACAGCATTTTGTTATCAGAATATTGTCGTACATCAAAACTAGATTAAGTGATCAGCTAGTAGTTAACACATAAGCAAATCAAAGGATCACAAGACTTAGATATTCAAAGTTTATCAAAACCTCGCAAAAGCACTACTTGCGTGTATCACTAAAGGTATGACAAGCTTTATAGCTGCTTATCACAGGTTTGTAGTATACAAATACATATAATTCTTATTACATAGTGCTGCGATATTGCATAGTTTGACTAAGTTTAATTATGTGATAAACGGTCATTAGATACAGGAATAGCTTATCGCAAAATAGATTCTACATATACCTAGCCTTTTTCTTGGGCCTTCCTGCTCTATTCTCGTCAGGGTGTGGGGAAGAAGGCCGTTTATGTTTCTTCGACTTCGATTTCTCCTGTGACTTTCTTCGGTCCGGCTTTACCTTCTCCACACGTTTCCTACCGTTCTTCGGCTTGCTATGTCTAGACTTGTAATGAATGGCATTGCTGCCTTCAACGTGACCTTCTCCAGTGCTACTCCCATCTTCGAGGGAGCTTTCACTATCAGATGAGTTGTCCGAAGAGCGATCAGAGCTCACAAACTCATCCGAGTCATCTGACTCATCTGAGTCACCTGACCCCGTTGACTGGTCTTGACTATATTTCCTGTCATCATCATCGTAAATAGTTTCATAAATATTCTAAAAATTCATACCATGTACTTAGATTGTTAGCTTCTTCGTCCTCACCACTACCCACATTTCCATTCTGTGATTCATTACTTGTGGCAGGCGTATCATGATAGTTACTCCCTGTTCGCCAATAGTAGTTCCGTTTATTTCTAAGAAGCGTCTTCATAATCTCGTAAGCAGCCCAATTATGGGTAAATTTCTGGAGATAAGGCATGCGTTTTGCGAGCTTTTTTGGTTAGCTAAATTGTATATAGTAAACATGTGACTTACTTCACCGGCAACCTTGGAAAGCCTGTCATGGGGTTGACTCCTCCAGTCAAGCATGAAGTCAATGGATGCTTGTTCACACAACGATGCGGCAACGCTCTAATTGTCGATTCAGAGAAGAATACAAAAATAATGAACCAAATAGGACGTACCCTACAACCATTATACAATTTGACATTTTTCGTCAATCCCATCGTCTTTCTCAATGAAAATTTTTTCTTGGGTTTGTCAATTGTTTCCACAGTTGATTGAGCTACTTCGTTAGTATTGTTCTTCTGCTTATCTCTTTCGTCTAGTAGAAAAGAGTTAGAAAAGCTACGAAATTTGAGAATGAAAATCTCATACCTATCAGTTGTCTAACCTGTCTCTGTAAAACACGAAGTTCATCTCTGCTAGTCGTCAAGCGCTTCTTTGATTTCTTTGTCGACTTTTCTTTCTTTGACCTTCTTTTATCCTTCTTCTCATGCCAAACATGAACAGTATCTAGGTTACCGGTCATAAGAAAGCAACATATTACCAAGAATATAACAACTCACCGGGGGGCATGACTGTAGTCCTGCGACTCGGTGAGTCGGCTTGAAGGGCAGGAGTGCCAGTACTGATAAGAGGAGTGGATAACGTCGAATTGTCCACCAAAGGATTGGGAGTGGCTAGCGTTCCTTGAAAGTCCCTCAGAGCCGGAGTGACAGAAGTAGGATTCGAAACTGGTTGGGAGGACATAGTCGGTGGTGTTAAAGAATTTGGACCACGAACAGGTAAGGAGGGCGTTGCTGAGGCTTCTGCTGAAACTTGTTTTTGCATTGACTCTGGCTTTGATGTGGGCTTTCTACCAGTTGTCGGCCTTAGGGTCCTAGGTGTAGGCATAGGTGACACTATGAAGAAGTGTTAAAGCGAGTTTTATCAATCATGATATGTGAATACACAAGGGTATATAAGCTCATTTATCATTGTCTCCATCTTGCTTGATCTCTTTGAATATACGGTCTTTGGAAATTGAGGCCGGGCCCTTCGTCATTGTTGAAAAATGTGGGGTATTCAGGGCAGAAACTTGACAACCGAAATGTGGGTAAAAATGGAATGATTTAGTTAAATGAAATTTTGCCACATGAAATGCAGGCGAGACTGACCTGAAGTGGAGAGTTCTCGGTCCCGTGTTTTGGCCTTGTTCCGCTATTGACGAGACTAGGCAGCTCTTCATTCTGTGAATTACAGCACTGGGGCCAATGTTGCTGTAGCATTGCCATATGATAGTTGAGTGGAGAGTACAGGTATCATCGCTGGTATGAATATCATCATTGTCATCATTGGTATTCTTGTATAGACTAGCACCCTAGTCATTCTCAAGTAGCATGAAATAAGAATACATCATTAACGTTCTTAGTTTATGCACTTACCATGTCGTCCCTTGCCCCTCTCTTTGAGGAGCCTTCCAAAAATGCCTCTTCGTCTTTGTCTTCATCTTCCTCACCACCTATATTCTATTGGCGAGATACTGCTATTCACGGTTTTGAAAGTCAGCATAAGTTGTTAGAATAGGAAGAAGATCACCCCGGCCAACAGCATCCTTCCAATTTATTGATGGCTTTAGGCATCAGTGTTGATCCAACAGTTGACTTGGATGATGCTGATATGGCAGAAGTCGAAGACATACTAACTGGTGAATATCTCAGATATCTCGAATATTACACAGGATACTAGCTTATCTTTCTTATAGGTATATTGGAGCCGTCGAATTTGTCTTCCGACAAGGTTGAAAGGATAAAATTTCTACTCAGAGGTATATTTCAGTTTGAGCAAGGCATCGGTATCTTTACTTACTAATCTGTCCAGCTGCCATATCATCCAACTCTTTTCCGCTTTCTCTTTCCGACGATGAAGAAAGTGAAGAAAAAGAACACAAGCAGTCAGCTTCCTCAACTGAAACGGAAACTGATTATGATTATGAAGGAGCAGCATCCACTGCTCACTTTCTGTTTGATGGTAATTGTAGTGTTAATAATAGTGGAACAAAAGACGAAGTGAATGATTCTGTAGAGGAAGAGGAGGTAGCTAACTACTTACTCGGAAACGACAAAGACAGATCTTCAAGTCCATCTACGACTACCTCGGAGGATGGAGACAAGAAGCGAAAGAGAGAAGTTGATAATGTAGAGGGGTTTCCGAAAAAGAGAAGCAAGATATGACGAGTAGTGGTAGGGGGTAGCCTGGAGACCATTGTCAACATGTTGTTTGTATTCATTTGACTCTAATGGCTTTGTTCGTGCTTTGCGTCTCGTTGCTATATCAGAAAGAATGAATGCGCAGTATATTTTCAAGATAGAAGGATGAAAGGTACAAGCGTCGTACATCGAGAATGCTAGCAAGAGTACCAAATACTCTGGCCAGGCGTTCATGAACTGATTACGAACAATAGGGAGAGCATGAGTTGGTAGTCATAATTGAGAGGAACGGGCATACCATAATGACACTGAGGCAGCATTAACACGCAACACAGAAACGATCAAGAAGACAATGACCGTCCTGCTGAGGAACCCTGACCAAAAACGACATCTCCCTAACTCCTTCACACTACAAAAGTTGCTGTATCTTCGCTATACAGTCTACAAGTCTGGCACATATCACCTTGGCATTCTCAAACAAAGGCTCAATGTTCTTGGGCATCATTGTAAGCCTCAATTCCGATATACAGGTTGGGTAGGCATGGAGGGTACTGACCTTGATTTTATTCTCCCTGATACCCTCAAACTGGACCATTGGTATGGAAGCGGGGGTTGAGGTAGGGACATGCCCAGAAGGAGAGGGGGAAGTCAGTGACGAATGTGATAACTTGGCGCGGGTGGTATCAGTTGTATCGTTCCCAATAGTAATATCAAAGCTCCAGGGAAGTGAGGGAGGCTGCAGTCCTAGGGGTGAGAGCGCAAATGGAATGGAGGGGGCAGGCAGGGGCAGAGTGTGCTGCTGAGGAGCGCATCTGGAACACACTATAATGGTGCAATCTTCTTCGGTAACCAGAGGGGTCGAAGACGCCGTGTTTGAGTTCCTGCTCTATAAGGTCTAGGTCAAACAGGGAATGAATATGCTCTGCCTGTTCCGCGTGTTCCTGGATAGGACCCTGTAAAACTTCGGTGTTCACATATGGTCCTGAGAGCATTGAAAGCGGTTGTATCACGTGAAGTAAGACTTCAAGAATTTCGTTGAGTGGGGCACGGACACAGGAGGGAATCTGGAGGGTGATATAGGAAGGTGAAATTGAAAAGGGGAGTGGCGTATCAGTGGGAATCGGAACATAGTCACAGATGCAGATGGTGGGGATGTATTTTCGACTGGATGCATCATAAGAGATGCAAGTGCAGCCAGACTCGATCTCGCGGGTAGACGAGCCAAAGTCAGTGTCATCGCCGTCGTCATCATCAGACATGAGTTGACCGTGATGCAACGGTAGTGGGTACAAAGAGTATCGTGCAAGAGTGTTCTGGGTCCTTGTTGTCGAAAATTTGAGGTTAAACTCATCGCCCCAGCTCTCATGTTCTTGTTCCTCGTAGTGATGGGGCGGTCTCTGATGATGCAAAGGTACGCCTACGCGTAGTTTACCACTAGTATTGCTCTTGGAAGGAGTATCAGTGGCTCGGGGAGACCGTCGGACAGGAGAGTCAGCCTTGTCAAAACAATCGTCATCCCAGTTCTCAGCTGAGAGCCCTGAAGAGAACGACGCTTTCTGAGGGTGCTAGGGCCATCCTCTACCCAGTTAGCAAGCGTGGCGTCAAGGGTGTTGGCAGGAACATTATTAGGTCGTGGGAGATCGTGGCGCATTATGGGATTAGCGGTAACAGGGCCATCAACATTTCAATCTTCTGTGGCCGTCGACATGTGCATCGTGGGCAGTCACCCGTGTGTGTCATGAGGGCGTTTTGGAGAACCAGACTGCGAGTGGAAGTCAAAGTCGTCATCCCGGTTCTCTGACGGAGCTGGGGGCGATCAGTAGGCGACAAGGCATGAGGGGATGACGGATGTACCTGAAAAGTTTTGCAGATTGATGGCAACAGACATGGCTCGGAGTCATCTATGTGAAAATAAAATTCGTGGGCTGGTCGTGATGGACGATGAGGACGTGGTGGTGGTTGCTGGACGAGAGGCCCTATCAGCAGGGTTAAGGTTTGCATCAATTCGTCCCATACCACCGCCCATGTCGCCCGCATTCCCCCTCGAGATCTGCGAACTCATCGTCGAGCTTGTCCCGGACCACTTCCAGTCCCTCGCCGCCCTCTGCCTGACCTCCCGTGCGCTCGTGCACTGTGCCCAGCAGCACCTGTACGCGGTCTACCACACAGACTGGTGGCACAACATGCACCCCAGCTTCTCGTCTTTCCTGGACACCATTCTGCGGAATACCCACCTTGCCTGCCACATACAAGAGCTCGTCACTCCATACGCTGATTCATGCACGCCCCATCTGTTGATCACTGCCCTGCCCCTCATGACCAATCTCAAGTCGCTCACGATCTTTACTTACCCGACACCAAACCTCGAAACCATTCTGCAAGCACTACTGAACTACACCTTCCAACTAATCGAACTATGATGGAACTGGGTACACAAGTATCCTGACCTATGCCCAGCGGACCTTATGACCTGCTTCCTCGCCCACCAAACCCTATCTCTCAAAATGACGCCCTTACCCTTTCTTCCAAAAGGTGCCCTACCTAACCTGAAAGCTCTATCTACTACCTGCGAGAATTCTCAGACTATCCTCCCTGGTAGAAGCATCGAGGCCTTGGACTGCGTTTATCTGGACGCGGATGATCGGGTTGGTCAACCTACCTCCTTCTCCCATCCTACTCACTCACACACAATCACAGGTCCGAGAATACAATCTCCTCTTGTGTCTACCTCACCCCTGTATCATTCACATCACATGAGGCGTGTCTTCAGCAGGCATTTGTTACCTACATCCACGCCCAAGCCGGCCACTCTGTTCCAGTATGCTTTTCTCTCTTCCATACTGCCCTCTTCCGCCTCACCCCTTCCGCAGGACACTTTCATCTCCACCTTTTGCATTCCTCTCCCTTCGCCATCCCTTCCCTCGTTCATGCCACCGCCCCAGCAACTTGGCCTGATATAGGCATGTTCCCTCCTCCTTTTATCTTTGTATCGCGTACTTAATTTCTCCTCCAGAGCGCGATAGCATCTGCCCTTGCCCTCTGTCACTCCTCGTCCCCAACCTTTAAAACTAGAATTACATCTACTTCGCTCTCCACATGGCAAACCTCTCTCCCCTGGTCGACTCGCCCTCCCTTAGCAATGCTTTACAACTTCACACTGGCATCAACGTCTCCGCCGCTGTGAATTCAGGTATCAAGTTCGATGTTCTTATTATCCATCCCTAGTAGAAAAGTAGCATTCCATTCTTCCTTGGATTGTGTGGCTACTAATTCGGCTGTTGCTCATGAGTCACGTGGTAAGCAACTTAACACCACCTACAGACGTCAACCATACTACTGAACCACCATGCCAGATAACTCCATTCCCTCTAAAAAGAACGCCAAAATCCCTTGTACATGTGGATGTGGTCGGACCATCGCATATTCCACTAAACGTGCACATCTTAGAGGCAGGACCAGACCCGAGATTGCAGCAGCTACTTTGGAAACAATGCGGTTCCTACAAGGAGAGGAAGACGGCATGGGAACGAGCTTACCTGCTAAGCGTTTGGGCTCACCAATCGATGCTCTACATGAAAGGAGGAAAAGATTACAAACCCTTACCCCCAATGAAGGAGATGATGAAGGTAGCTGCGAAGAAGGTAATGAGGAAAGTGATGAGGGAGAAGGTGATGATGATGAGGGTGTTGAGGAGGAGAATGAGACTATAGGAGAGGAATATACAGAAGCTGAGTTGACTTTTGGTGACTGGGTGGAGGAAAACTTTCTACGTTCTTCCTCAGGTACGTTTTCCGCTACAGTATCAAAACCTTAGGTTTTGTTGATATAGCTCTAGATGATTATCTACATGATATTGACTTAATTTTGCTTCGAAAATACATCTTGAAAACGGAACAACATCTGACTGAAAAAACGTTCCGGTTATTATCAGCCGTCTTTCCCTCATCCCCACATGTTACCCTCCAAGTTACAAAAAGACGTGTTCAAGAGCTGTCTGGTTTTCAAGCAAGATACTATAGCTGTTGCATTAATAGCTGTATCTGCTATACCGGACCGTATAAAGACCTGACAGAATGCCCGCATTGCCATGAGCCAGTGCACGATGCAAGGGGGAAGCCACGGCAGGTCTTTGCCTATCTCCCACTCATCCCTCGTCTCCAAGCCATGGTATCTAACCTCCAACACTCAAAGTTGATGAGCTACCGAGGAGATCTCCTGAATGAGCCGGGCAAGATTTTCGACATCTTTGGTGGCTCTCACTACCAATCATTGCTCACCAAAAACATCCCCACTGAAGGCTCCAAAGATGCTCAACCTTCTCGCTACTTCTCTGACAAACGCGACATTGCTCTTGGACTATCAACGGATGGATTTGCACCCTTTAAACGGCGAAACAAAACTTGCTGGCCCATCATACTTTGTAACTACAACCTTTCCCCTGAAATCCGGTTCCAAAAGCGCTACTGCATCAATCTTGGAACTATTCCAGGACCAAAGAAGCCCCATGATATGGACTCATTCTTGTGGCCATTGGTTCAGGAACTACGCCAACTTTCAATTGGAGTTAGAACCTTTGATCCGGCTACCGCCTCATTTTTCTCCCTTCATGCGCATTTGATCATAGTATTTGGTGATATCCCTGTGATGGCAATGGTAATGCGTATGAAAGGTGCCAATGGCATATCTCCTTGCCGGATTTGTAACATCAAAGGCATTCGTGGTGGAGCATCGAATGTCTATTATCTTCCTCTAAAACGAAATGGATTTCACCACGTCAATCCCAAACAATATGATCCGTCAGATCTTCCCTTGCGAAATCATCATGAGCTTCTCGCCCAAGCTGCCGAAGTTGAAAATGCCAGCAATATTGCTAAGCGCGAGAAGCTATCAAAGGAATACGGTATCAAGGGAGTTCCGATCCTCAGTACCATATCATCTATCACTTTTCCAACCTCTTTTCCATTTGATTTCATGCATATTATCTGGGAAAATTTAATTCCAAACTTGATTCTCCTCTGGACCGGCACCTTCAAGGACTTGGAACATCAGGAACAAGACTATTTCATTGAGCCCAACGTATGGAGTGATATAGGAGAGGCTACTGCTGCTGCTAAAGAAACTATACCATCTGCGTTTGGCGCACCCGTACCCAATATTGCGACTCATAGGTCACAAATGACTGCAGAAACATATTCCACTTGGACTCTGTTTATAGCGCCAATTGTCTTGCGTAATCAGTTCAAGAAAGAAAAGTATTACAAGCACTTTATTGTGCTTGTCAATTTGCTTAAAAGTTGTCTTGCATTTGAGTTTACTGAGGAAGATATAGTCAATATTGATAAGGGGTTCCAGAAATGGGTTCAGGATTATGAGAAGTAAGTGCGGAATCAGTTCAAATATCTCTATTAATCGTTAATAGGCTCTATTATCAATACAAGCCTGAAAGACTTTCGACATGTCCACTGACACTCCATGCACTGCTCCATATCGCATGGGGTATCAGAACTGCTGGTCCTGTATGGGCCTACTGGGCTTTTCCGATGGAACGTCACTGCAACTCACTTCTTCCATCCCTTAAGAGCAGAAGACATCCTTATGCTTCAATCAATGCCTATGTTGTTGCGACAGCTCAGCTAGACCAGATTCGCCTCAAATACAATCTCCATAAGGAATTAACACTATCTGTTCCAGAGGACAGTGAAGAGGTAGTGTCGCAACATGTTCTGTCTCATAACTCATGTGCGTATCTCTATTATTACTATCTCACTTATATTTTACATATTTCTAAGATCCCTCATATAAGCTCTACCCACCAAAAAGGGTTGAGCGTATCCCATCAATTCTTCATGCCAAAATATATGCAACGTTAGCAACCCGTTTCAATACAAGCAAAACAGTAATCAAGAATGCAATCAATCTCAATAAACCAGTTTTGCAGTATGGCAAAGTTGTTCGCCTTGAGGGAGATCGTATGATGGCTGCTGACCTAGCTCTGCAACGAGTAGATACTAGAGATGCGACATATATCAAGGTGCGTCACAATATCTTAGAATAAGACACTTTGTTTTCTAACTGTGCCTTACATAAGTACATACAATTGGTCGATAGACATGCAAGAAACCGTCGTCGAGCAGTTGAACTGCAACAGCAGGATTTCTATGGACAATTGAAGAGAGTACTTGTCCTTGAACTTCCTCCCCTCCCTCAGCTTTCCCTGAACACACCAACTACCATTCTTTTTGCAGTCGTTCAGACCCTCAACACTGTACAAGAAGGTATTAATATCTATTACCGCAATGCTGGACCAATTGCAATTGTTGACTTGAGTACTGTGGAGTGTACTGTCGGGCGAGTGAGGGATCAAAACGTTTGGGGTATTGTTGACAGAAGCTACACAAGAACTATCACTGTCGAGTAGTTAAAAAAGTATGTTTCTTTTTTCGCATTAGAAAGTTATTTTTGACGCTTTATAAGACATTATTTTCATGTTAGGTGTCGTTGAATTTCGGGTATCAGTAATTCGAATTCACTGTTTTGTGTTTGACACACTGTGTATCAAATTTTCCTACGTTTTCGAACACTGAAATTGAACTAGAGAATATCAGAACAAGAGCTTGTGAATATCCGATAATTGGTGTTACGATATTCTTAGAACGAAGCGAAACTTATATGACAGAACTTATTTGCGCATTTGTTGTAAGAAATGAACATGTTATGTGATTAACGTAACATATGGAGTCACAGTGGTTTCCTTGCTCGAATCAGTAGAAATCATTACACGTGAATATATGTAGTACGTATAGTTCAAGTTGGAGAAAACGCCTGGGTTGGCGCTCGGCGGCTCACCATTACCTGTCACTGAGTTTGACGATTTGGGGTTCCACCGTGTTATGTCCGAGGATTCCGCGCTGCAGAACTAACAAGTAAGTATGACTGGGGTATCAAAAGCTTCAAAATATCAAGATCAAATCATACAGGTTGAATACACCTCGAGCCATAGCAAGTTAGTTCAAAACCCCTGACGTGGAAAAGAATACTACATAAAAATCTGATGCCACTAAGTCGTTATCATTAATGACTCGGATATAATCTAAAAATATATACCAATTACCAGCCTCATGGTACAGGCCATACGCACACGCACATTCCGTGACACAGAAACATAAGTATATCCGCAAGGTTCGTTAGCGCGTGGTAGTATGAGCTGCCAAATCTCAGGCTAAGCTATCGATGCACTTAACCTCCTCTTCCTCGGATCCACATATCTATTATATATTTTTAGCCACTGTTCCTGCATAAGGTCTCTTTTCAACCCAGTATTTTCAGGCTTGAGGTTATCGCACTCCCTTTCCAAGAACTGCGTGCTTAAAGGCTTGTCTTCATACTGACGTCTGATTCCTGTCTAATGGTGAGTCTCTATGCTCATAAGAACCCGGCAGCGGACAGACCAAGTAACGTATATGATTGTACAAATGTTCTAATGCTTTGGTCCCATGAGTATAGAGCGTACCATAGATACATCCGACCATATTGTCTGTAAACAAAAAGGTAAGGAGATATACCAAGCTACGTGAAGTACACAAAATGAATTTGACTATATTGAATCCATTTTAACCGTATGTAGTTGAGCCATTGAAGGAAAAGCTGGTAGAGAAAGTGTCTTAAGCCATCACTGCGTCACCATTCTGCCCCATGGCACTAGTGATGCGAAATCGAAACTGCTACAAAATGATACGCACAAAAATAGAGGCCTGGTCTAAAGCAGCCTCATGTCAAACAGCACTATCGTTCTTCTTATTCCTTTTGCTCTCTACGGCTGAGTGATGCTCCGACCCCTTCTTACCTTTTGCTTTTCGTTTTGCTAGCCACCACCTTCTAAGTAGGGAGTAAGGCCAACCTAAACGAACTAAGAATGGCTGCCCAACAAGTAAGTATCGGCTTTGAAATGCAATGATGATCCATATTGTGATCAGAGTAAGCGGGGCTGCAAAAGCGACATAACTGGGTAGCGTGCCGGTCGCGCTTGGGTTGATTTCTTTTGTGTTCATACCAAATATACCCTATGCACAGATGAAGCGTATATATGAGAGATAGAATGAATCACATACAGTCACGAAGGTCGCTGGAACGAAGGTCATGGTAAGGTAAGCAATTTGTTTCATCTAATAGTCGGGGTCAGACAGTCAGCGCGCTAAGTGAGTAATACAATAACTGACAGCAGCGTTGTCTTTCACAGTAATCTCAGTCATTTCCTTCAGCTGCTTGCTGTCCTCGATGTTGACGTTATTAGTTACCTATCAACTTGTACTCAACGATCGTGGACATCCAAATATGGCAATCTACATACCAGCTTTATTATATTTTTTAGCCGATCTTCCTGCATAGTAAGGTCTTTTTTCAACCTAGTAATTTCCAGTGTGAGGTTATCGCATTCTCTTTCCAGAAATCGTTTGCCTAGATTTTCTTCCTCACTGGCTGAAGTCATCGCAGGATTCTCGTGTTTGCGAATGAATTCAACTCTTTCCCTGAAATCGTCTAACAAGGAAGCATAGAAAAGTTGATGTGCCCGAATGACATGGAGGTCTTGTATAATCTTCAGACTAACGCGTGATTCCTGTCTGATAATGGGTTTTAATAATCACTAGGTCCCGACGGCAGACTGACCAAGCGACGAATGTGAGTGTACAGATGTTCTAAGGCTTGATCCCATGAGTAGAGAGCGTGCCACAGGTATATCAACAGGACGAGGGTTGGGTCATGGGACTCCTGTAACATTTTTTGCCAGTACACGCTCTGACCTGAGGCTTACGATCAGCCAAACAAAGTTGCAAGGACAACACTAACGGATCTAAACGAACCTGCAAACCGGATCCTTTCATACATTTCCGCAGCTCTCGTGGTCGGTATCTCCAGATCGGGATGATAAGAGATGATAGTACTATGGTTGACGTCCCGTACCAAATGTACGGAGAGCAAATCCAAAAACAAAGACCTGTCAGCTGGGCAGAAGTCATGTTACATGAAAATGCGGCCGAGCTGGTTAGTAAACTTACGATGGATGAGCTTTAAAGGTGCTTTCGTGTCTATAGGCTGATGTACTATGGCCGTTTCTCAGAATCCCCCAACATTCGGTACATAGGATAGTATACCCACAGACTGTTTTTCCTCTATGCTTGACGGGAGCAGAGCTAGAACTGGGGCCAGAACTAGAACGTGTTTTAGTCGCAGTTCCGAAAGCGGACATCTTCGAGGAGGAAACAGAACGCAAGAACACGAGAGTGATCGTAATATCTGTTAGAAGATTGAGTGACCATAATTCATCGTTAAGCGGGGTCAACGCACGATCACCCTTTCCCGGTTGAAGGTCTGCTTGAAACCGAGATGGTATCCAATTCAAGGACGAGGAAAAGAAAAACGGTTCAATGTTGTACCTGACAGTATGATGATCAGCTTTTTCTTAGATTCATCCACTAGATTGTGCGACCATACATTGTTCCCAACATCTGAAGAATCGGACCCGAGATGCTTTCAACGAATATGGCTCTTGTTTTCGATGATGCTGGACGCTGTAAAGGCTTACTGATATGCTCAGCGGCGGGCTACAAGTCGGTGCTTACGGCAGTCTCCTGAACACCTTTCCAAGTTTCATCTTCGCTTCCTGGTATAGCATTGACCGCCTCAGCATCCTTAAAGTGCCCTTGGTCATCGATATCAACGCGATAGCAGATGCACGTGTTTCCGGGATTGCGGCCAATCACTTCAGCGATTCCACTCTTTTTCAATTGCGAAGGAGTCCAATTCGGGAATTGGGCGCTGGGATATCCTTTCCAACAATTCTCACAACTTTGGTGATTACATCTAGGAGGAATGGGTGGTTCCCCGCGTCCATGAGCTTCCTCTGATCTTGATTAACTTCTACTCGTGTTGTTAGAAGAAGGCAGATATGTCCTCAGTAGCAGCTAGAACCTACCATCATCAATGTCAACCCAGGGCCAAGGAGCTGATGGTGCAGCGTGACGAAAAATTGGACACGGCATTACACTCGTCTTGGATAAGGCATTCGAGTTTTGTGCGGGAGAAGTTCGTTTGGAAGAATCCATTTAATAGCGATCGCGTCGAAAGTAGGGTAACAGAGGGTAGTCGTGCACTAGAGCTTGGTGCTCGCCTCTGCTGTTTATGAGCAAGTGAACGACTGCCTGAAAGCTACCATGGGGCTTAATGTTAGCCCATGATGCATGATGTGTGGCGGCCCTGGAAAGCCGCAGTGGAAGGCTATCGAGTGCAGAAGTAGAGCCGACATGCAAGTGCAGTTTCACGGCGTCAAACTGTCAAATTAACTCACGGAAGCTGAATCATAGTTCAATGATGAGCCACGTGTTGAAGCAGAGACTCTGATGACATCAATGATCTTGATCAATAATAGTCCAGTGATATCTTCCTGGGGAATGTAGAGTCAGTGGCCGTACGTATCCACTTACAACCTCCTCTTACAAGAAGCAAGTTTCAGTGACTATGCATATCCACTTGCGACCTCCTTTTACAAGAAGCAAATTTACAGTAGTCATCAAATGTATCCCGAACTTGAAGTCAAAACACGTAATAGGGTTTGCTTCTGGGACCAGAGCTACGCAGCTGTGCAGTGCATCCAATGCGGAAGTGCACTGTCTTTCTCATCAGCCTCATGTTCAATCCAGTTTTGTAGCCATTGTCGACAATCCGGCTCTAAAGCTTCGTAGAAGACACCGCTTGTGAAAAGCGGGGTCGTCGGCCATGAAGGTCTAGAACCGGACTCATGAGATCGGACAAACAATCGCGCCGTGTACTGCAGTGAATGGAAAATCGATCAAGTCATGAACACACAGTTAAGGAGGGCAGTTTGCTGTGCAGCGCTAAAAAGGTGGTAGAGTTCGGGTTTCGTCAAGGATGTTATTAATCAAAGAACCAACGATTGTGGGCGTCTGTTCGACCGCTCACACTGATCAGCGTAATAAATTTTGATTTAGTAGTGAAAGTGTACGTTCTATAAAGAGAGTTCTCCGAGAAGTGATTTGTACTGTAACAAAATGAAGAAAATCCTCATAATTGCCGTTGCTCCGAAATCCATTCAAGAACATTCAACTCAAAATCGGGAAAGGACACTCTAAATTAAGACACAGCAGGGTCATTTCTGATGATGCCTGAATTGAAACGGGGACCTAGGGTCTAACTACCGTGAACCTATCCTCTACGATAGGTGCGCGCCCACGCCCACTCTCACCCTCAGCTAGAGTGCATAGGTGCAATTTTCTGCGGCTCTGGCTGGATCTATCGGTACGATATGGTCCGATAAGGTTCAATTTTCCGTCACGTCAAGGGAATAGGTTGGACTAATGGGCAAGCCCTGGCTCGGTCACGAACTAGGGCCACACTTAATCTCCTTGCACATCACAAGGTTGTTTCCATGCTTGAGCCGGTAATGTAGCACCTATAGTTGGAGAAAGCGCCCAGATTGACGCTCGACGACTCACTATTACATGTCACTGAGTTTGAAGATCGGGAGTCCCGCGTTATGTCCAAGGATTCCGTGCTGTAGAACTAAATGTATAAGTACGACTGCGTAATGAAAGCATCAAAACATTAAAGTCAAATCATACAGATTGAATACAACTCGAGACATAGCAGGTTGGTTCAAAAACCCTAGAGGTAGGAAAGAATAATAGATAAAATGCTGACGTCACTAAGTCATTACCGTTGACAATATAATCTAAAAATATATACCAATTACCAGCCTCATGGTACAGGCCATACGCACATGCATATTCCGCGACACAGAAACATAAGTTTATACGCAAGGTTCGTTAGCGTGTAGCAGTATTAGCTGCCAAATCTCAGACTAAACTATCGTTGCACCCAACCTCCTTCTCTTCTTCGGATCCACATATCGTGCTCTCGGAATCCCCCGTGCCGCTGGGTCTTGCATATCGTTTTTCTGACCACCATTTTTTGACTAGAAAGTAAGGCCAACCTAAGCGAGCTAAGAAAGGCATTCCGGCCAGCAAGTACCGGCTCTGGAATGCGATGATAACCCAAATCGTGACCAGCGTGAGCGGAAGCGCGAAAGCGATATAATAAGGTAGTGTGCCATTTGTGCCTGGGTTGATTTCTTTCGTATTCATCCCAAATATACCCTATCCGAAGATAATTAGGCATGAACGTAAAGCACAGAATGAATTACATACAGTCATGAAAGTCGCTGGGAGGAAGACCATGCTCAGGTAGGCAATCTGCTTCATCTGTTGTTCAAAGTCAGAACGTGAGCAGACTGAGCATGGAAAAAATGACTGACAGCAGCACTATCTTTCACTGCAGCTTCGGTCATCTCCTTCAGCTGTTTGCTGTCCTCGATGTTGACGTTACTGAATACCTATTAAATTCTATTGAACGCTTATCAGTATCCCAGAAAAGAATACCACTTACTAGATTTATCATATTTTTTAGCCGCTGTTCCTGCATAAGGAGGTCTCTTTTCAACCTAGTAATTTCAAGTTTGAGGTTATCGCATTCCCTTTCCAAAAACTGCTTGCTTAAGATATCGTCCCCGGTGTCAGCTGAACTCATCGCAGGATTCTCATGTTTGCGGATGAATTCAACTCTTTCAAGGAAGTCATCCAGAAGGGAACCATAGAAGATTTGATGTGCACGAACGACGTGAAGGTCTTGGGTGATCTTCAGACTGACGTGTGATTCCTGTCTAATGGTGAGTGTAGATACGCATAAGAACTCGGCAGCGGACAGACCAAGTAACGTATATGATTGTACAAATGTTCTAATGCTTGGTCCCATGAGTATAGAGCGTGCCATAGATAAATCAATAAAATGAGTGTCGGGTCATGGGATCGCTTCAACATTTTCTGCCAGTACACGCTCTGACCTGAGGTCTTCAATGAGCCAAACAATTTGAAAAGACGGAGTCGGAGTGTGCAAACGAACCGGCAAATCTGATTCTGTCATGAAGTTCTGTCGCCCCGGTGGTCGGCAGATCCAGGTCGGGATGGTAAGAGATAATTGTACTTTGATCTACGTTGCGTATCAAGTGTACCGAAAGCAAGTCCAAACATAAGAATCTGTCAGCTGAGCGGAGGTCATTTCGGGCGAAAACACAATGGAGCCAGTCAACAAACTTACGGCACTTGAGTTTCAAGGGTGCTTTCGTGTCGATAGGCTGGTGTACTGTGGCTGTTTGACATAACTCCTCAGCTCACCAACTACGTAAACTATTTCACTTACAGCCTGTTAGCTTCTGAGACTCAACATCTACAGAACCGGACTCGGGATCTTTTCCTGTCTTGGCTTTGAAAAGGGCCATTTTCGCTGAGGAAACTGAGCGCAAGAACACAAGAGTGATTGTGATATCTATTGTAGAAATTGAGTGGTATGAACGAATCGTGAGCTGAAGTGAACGTACGATCACCCTTTCCGGGGTTCAGGTCTGATTGAAACCGAGATGGTATCCAATTCAAGGAAGAGGAAAAGAAAAACGGTTCAATGTTATACCTGGCGGGGCCGGCTTCAATTATTTCTTAGATTCATTCGACCAATTGAGTTAGCATACTTAGTCCCCAGCATCTGAAGAATTGGGCCCGACAAGCCCTCGACGAACAGTGCTCTGGCTATCGATGATTTCGGACGCTACAAAGCGCTCCTTAATATGCTTTGCGATAGGGAGCAAACTGTACTTACCACTGTTGCTAGGACGTATTTCCAAGTCTCTGGCTCGCCCCCCGGCTTAGCATCAACCGCACTCGCATCCGTAAAATGTCCTTGGGTGTCGATATCAACGCGATGACAAATGCATTTTTTCTCGATTTTTTGTTCAATTGCTTCAGCAATTCTGCTTTTATGTACTTGCGACTGTGTCCAGTTCGGGAACTGGGCGCCTGGATAACCGGTCCAACAGTTATTGCAATTTTTGTGGTCACATATTTCGGGAATGGGTGGCTCCCCCGCGTCCATGAGCTTCCTCTGGTCGTCGTTTATATCTACTCTTTCCATTAGAAAATATGTTTAGTTTATTAGCACCAATTACGACTTACCATCATCGATATCCACCCACGGCCAGGGAGCCGACGGAGCTGCATGACGAAAAGATGGCGATGGTACCACAGCTCTCTTTCGCAAGGACCTCGGGTCGCGTAGTGGCAAGGTTTGGTCGGAGAGGTTCATTCTGTCGTAATTACGCCAGGGGCTAGGGATGGTCAGCAATTCCTCACCAAGAGGAACGGCGCTTTTATAGCGGGTTACCAGACCTTGCAATCCAGCAAGGGACTTGTCGGTCAACTCTCGCCCACGATGCAGGATCATTTCCTCTAGAAGGTTGCATTCTATTCACGTTGGGGTCGCCGACCGAAGATGTGGGAACCGAGAGTGGCTCGTGCTGAGTTATTATTGGTCGTATGGGCGTTGGACATTGAGCTATAGTAGCGGAACATGTTGAAGGGAAGAACGAGGTTAGCCCTGATTACCAGTATAAATAGAGTTATATCCTTTAGGGAATTGATGGTGCTATAACTGCCTGCCACTTCTCTCATTCTCGTTTAAAATCCCAGGCAATTCAAGGGAGTACATACGAGAGACGCGAGGGAGCCTGAGCGTCTTTTTCATCACGGGTGGAACCACAACGTGCTGCCGCAGTCACCGTGTTGCTGCCTTGATTTCCCTTCGCTTATGAAACTCAGACTCAATGCCTCATCATTTTTACAGTGAATTTTGGTCGCCGTTATAGGTAGTGACCATTTCAGGTGGGACTTGCGATCTGACAAGCCGCGGTTTTCCGTGTTTTACCCCGCATGATCGAGCGGTTAGTTTCTCGAGCCGATGAACACCAGCGAGTAGGATGCTGTAAACAAGGGGTCACAATATAAGAGATGTTATCGTAAATTCCCAACTTCAACAAGTGTCAAGGCACCAGCGACTCTCCCTGTTCAAAGATATAAACCAGGCAAAACCCAGGTATCTTCCGCAGAATTTGAATTACAGCCACTAAGTTTCCCTCTTATGAGCGAAATTCGCGGACAAAACCGGGCACCATGCCCTGGAAGCATGTTTGTCATCTGCCAATTATCGGACCGCATATCCCAAATAAGGGAAGTAGCCCTATATCAATCCGTCTGTCGTATTCAAGGATGAACTATTAAATCCGTGCGTATACACAAGCCACCGGTTTGGTGACCTTCCTGGCGGAATACCTATCACCATGAATCATCGATCGTCCCCGAGATCACCACCGAAGGTCGTTGGGAGCCCTTTACTGCAGCTATTGGGTGTATGTTGACCAACCGTCCGGTTGAGTCTATGTTGAAAAGGGACACGGGAATGGTGGGAGCATTAGCGCAGAGTTGTGAAGTCGGAAGCCGCAGGAAAAAAACAGCCCTTTACGCATAGTGATTCAAGTGAGGACGACACAACTGTTGTTAGAAACATAATTGTCAGATGCTAGTCGTTACCAGTGGCAAGGTATAGTACAAAGACGATGGTCCCAGAATGTGGCATACAAAAACGTTACAATCTTTACAATAACCCACAGTGAAATAAGCACAGCACCAGCCGTAAAGCACATGTATGTGTGTGATTGACTCGTCGTTAACCCAACAAATTAGCCCCGGTGACGATTGAAAGGATAAGCTGAACTGCGTTTTTGCATTTCAATGTCCTTATCCCCAGGTCCCGCCCCGTGAGCTTCCGTATCATTTGTCTTGAGCAATTTGTCGATCCCCGAGAACTGTAGTAGGAAGAGGACGGGCCAAAGAAGTCTCATGAAGAACCCATGCTTCTCGGGTAGATAATTTTCACATTGGTAGGCCATAATGATCCAGACGGTTGCGATAGTCATTCCGATAGCGACTGCGAAGTAATGTGGAAGTGTACCTTTGGTATCCGCACTGATTTCTTTGACATTCATTCCGAAAACAGCCTATATGTTTGATTAAACCCAACAGTCTGCAACGAAAGAGACGCGTTACTTACTGCGACGAAGGATGCTGGAAGGAAAACCATCGTCAGATAGGCAATCTGTTTCATCTAGAAGTATTGGTTTGTTGTTAGTAATACTATTACGGAGATTCAGTATAGAGCCTAGGAAACGCACAGCTTAAATAACGTCAGCTAGGGCAGTGTGTAGGGGAGGAGTTGAATTACGTACCAGAACTATCTCGGACGGCAGCCTCCGTCATTTGTTGCATTCTTCTACTGTCGTCGAGATTGACGCTACTAAACACCTTCAGAAGTATTAGCATCCTCCATAGAGATCATGACGAAGATGTCGTACAAGGTTCATGACGTTTTTGAGCCGTTTATCCTGCAACTTCCTACTCATCTCCAGTCTATTAATACCGACCAATAGCTGATGACACTCCCTCTCCAACAACTCCTTTGTGACCTTCTTCTCCACTTCGGTGACATTGTCATTCATAGGATTCGGATATTTTAGGACGAATTCAACACTTTTCCGGAAATTCTCCAATAGCTCATGATAGTGTAGCTGATGGGCACGGATGACATGGAGTTCGTTCGTCATGCGCATCTCGTTTGTCTCGATGACTTGTGTTTCCTGTGTTAGGCGACATATACGGGTGGTCAAGTAAGTAGGAGAACTTCGGCGAATGAAACAAACGTACGAGTGCACAGATGTGAGTGTACAGATTTTCCAGAGCCTCGTCCCATGCGTACATGGCATGCCATAGAAAAGTGAGTAACACGAAGGTAGGGTCGTGCGATACTTGGAACATCTTTTGCCAATAAACACTGCGACCTATGTTAAGAATGGCATGTCAACGATATCTCGAAATGGTGTTGAAAAGGAATATATGAGCAAAACGTACCTGCGAGGGCGATTCGTTCTTGTAAGTTTTTCGCCGCAGTTGTCCACTTAGGGAGGGTAGGGTGGTAAGAGATGATGGTACTGCCTTCTGTATTGCGGATCATGTGTACTGAAAGAAAATCTAAGACGAGAAACTGGTCGCTTGATAACTGTAGAGGGGCCTGGGTATCAATCATCATCCGGCCTTCCCAATACACTCCATTAACACTTCAAGCAATGGTATAGAAGAATATATAGTTACTTAGAGTCGAAGGGTTAATAGACGTCATTGATTCTGAGCATAGAGTCTCTTTGTGGGCCGCACGCAAAAATGTTAAACATATCGTGATATCTGGATAGCCACATTTAGAATTTGTGGGTGGAGGAATATGAAGTGCGCTTACGATCACCCTTGCCAGGCTTAGGGTCTTCTTGAAAGCGGGCGGGAATCCAATTGAGAGAGGATGACCAGAAAAACGGTTCGATATTGAACCTGGAAAGCCAATGTCAGTTATCAGGAAAGGAAAGGAACGTGGTAGAGCGGTAATGATATCCTAGTGGCAGGAGATAGCGAAGCATAAACCTACTTCGCTCCTAGCATTTGCAGCACGGGGCCTGACAATCTGTCGATGAATACGGCTCTTACTCTGAGGTTGGGTGGGCGCTGCAATTTACGACCATCAGTAACAGGTGGAGTAACGACATAAGGACTGGGCGTACTTTATCCGCAACAATAGCTCTCCAGCTCTGCTCGATATTGTTCTCGTTGACTTCCACCAAATCTTCTTGAGGTGTAGTAAATTCACCCTTGTTGTCTACATCGACGTAATACAATTGGCATGGCTCCTTTTTGTCGACCGCCGACTTGATACCACATTTGAAAACTTGAGGGTCAATCCAGTTCGGAAAACGGGACGTGGGATAGTCTTTCCAGCAACGGCCGCCACAATCGGCATGGTCGCAGAGGTCGGGTACCGGGGGACGCTCGGAGTCGAGCAGGTCCTGATCGACTTCTGGTAAAAGAATTGAGTGACAGCCGGCGGGGCGAAAATTTTGACTTACCGTCGCCGAGATCTACCCAAGGCCAGGGAGCCGAAGGCGCTGCATGGCGGTGGGAGGGATTAGGAACGCGGGAGGGGTCGTTATTGGCATTAAAGGTGTCGTATTCTCTCATTTTCGTGGGAGTGGTGGTGGAAGAAAGGGAAGAAGGACATCTCCGTGCAACGTTGACACCACACTTGGAAGGCGCTGGACATCGAGAGCGCCCGGAATTTTCGACTTAATCCATTATTTATTTATATTCAATAAAAGTGGAATCTCCCGTGACATTTTTTGAACATAAACTGGTGTGACAGCGAGGCAGTGCATTCCCATGGCCGGTGCAAGCGAACGGTTCGGGCCCTAGAGGTTTCTTTTCTTGCTACTGCCAGGTGGGTCGGGTCGATATTCACATGCCCTTTCTTTTGTAAAACGAGCCTTGTTTCCAGGATGGTCTTTTAAACGGGTCGGGATACAAGACGTTTCTCTCTCCTCATCTCGCTTTGAATCTGCCTTTACGACCCCTCCCGTATACCCGTCTCAGCTACTCGCTTCTTCACCCACCTTGACCGTTTTTAATGGCGAACATCGACCGCTTCTCAATAGTAACACTCGTCTTTTTTTTTGTGGAAACCTTCTTCGTCATCCAACCTGTCAAGATTCCCGTTCGGATACCGAAACTCGGACGCTATAGAATACCCATCGATTTGAACACTGCACCCATCCTCACCATTGCTATCTTGTGGGCATCGCAATGCCTGGGCCCCACAGAAATTCGCCACGGTATTGTTGGCACAAGTACGTCGTTCGTACTACACTCCGTTCTGCTTCATTAATAACGTTGCCTCGAAATTTTTGCAGACGGTATAAAGCCGTATAACATCCTGATCTTATTTATCTCCTTGGCCTATATGGCTATCACCTTGGACATTACTGGCATTCTCCAGGCAGCTGCGTTCTGGGTCAGCAACCGCGGTGGCAACAACGGGCACAAGCTCTACCTATACTTCTACGTCATGCTCACTCTCATCAGCATGGTCATCGGCAATGACCCGATCATTCTTTCGGGCACCGTTTTCCTCGCATATTACACGGCCGCAACGCACTTGGAACCTTTGGCATGGCTAATGTCCGAGTTTGCGGCCGCAAACACAGCCAGTATGGTGCTCTTTGTTGGAAATCCAACCAACGTGGTTATATGTGAAGGGTTCGCCATCAACAATGCTGGATTCACTGGCTATACTATTCTACCCTTCGTGGCATGCAACGTCCTCTGCTTCGTCGCTTTGGCGATTCAGTTTAGGGATCCAAAGTATGTCCCACGAAAACTCAACATCACCGGACACCTCAATGTCAAGGAGGTTCTCCGCGATCCCATCGGCGCTGTCGTGGGCACTGTCACCTTGATCTCCTGCCTGATCGTCGCGCTTATCGTAAGCTTTTTGCATACGGACGTATGGAAAATCATGCTTCCCTTTGCTGGGTTCAAGTTCCTATTCGACATGTGTTGGGATCATTTCCGATTCAGTAGAGGGGACTTTTCCAAAAAGAGTGCTGAAGATGAAGAAGCTGCTATGCGACATGAAATCCAGCGCGCCACTGCAGAAGCCGAACAAAGTGAATCGAATGGGACCACCCAACACGATCATGCTGACAGACAATCAACACTGGTTCCGGATGCACTACCCAAGTTTACGGAAAGGAATATCACAGAAAACGGTGTACAAACGGGTACTCCTACATCCCCCTCCCTCTTTGAAAACAAGGGCATTTCAGAGGCATCGATGGAACCAGAGCTTTTCGCTGCTCAGCGCACATACTTCAAGAACCACTACCGACAGCTCGCCGCACATTTTCCGACATTCTTCACTGCCCTTCCTCGGCTTCCATTTGCCTTAATACCCTTCGCCTTCTCCCAATTCATCCTGATAGAAGCCCTCACCCGCCAAGGCTGGATCGATGTGTTTGGCAGATGGCTAGCCATAGCCTCCGCTGGAAAAATGCATGCCACGATCTGGCTTGTAGGGATCATGGGTGTCATATTATGCAATATCGCCGGAACCAATATCGGCGCAACAATCTTCCTGACAAAAATCATTCATCAAGCAAATTTGGATGCTCCGACGCAAAGGGGTGCTGCCATAGCCCTTGCTGTCGCGAGTAATATTGGTGCTGTCAGCTTCACATTCTCAGCCAGCTTAGCTGGATTACTATGGAAAACAATCCTCCTACAGAAAGGGATCAAAATCAAACAGTGGCATTTTGCCAAGTGGAACACGTTACCGCTGATCGTGATGACTGCGATTGGGTTGGCGGTGGTATCTGCTGAGATGGCTGTGTTGTATTAACAAAAGGGATTTTCAAAGGGGGACAGTACGGACGAGAGAAACGAAAGAAGTATTAGAAGGATATATACCATTATTCCATCAGACTATAATGCACCTTTTTCGTGTTCAATTCAATTATTTTTGATGCTAAGAGAGATTTGGAGAATACGCATGTGGCTGTGCCCCGCCCCTGAGAAAGTCACGTCAACACATTTTGGAGTTTACCGTCACCTACATCGTCAGTCCAGGTTCAAATTCTGCGTCGAATCGCTCTGATATCCACCAATATAGATGTCTAACCAAAAAGACGACCCCCGTGACTCGTCTCTTGAAGTTCCGCTCACGTTCCCCAAGACATGGTACCAAGAACCTGGTAAGTACTTGACATTATTCTCCACAAACCTACTCGGGTTCACCGCCACATTTTCTGCGCAGAAAGCTTCAACTCATCGGGAATGCTTATTTCTGGGTTTATTATGGTAACGCGCAACCGGTACGTCGAGTACAAAGCTCCTCCACGCTTATTCTTAACATTGCGCACACGCTTATTTTTGAAAAAAAAAAAAAAAAAAAAAAAAAAAAAAGATTCCTTGCGTGGCCAGCCCTCGCCTTTGCACTCAGTTCCATGTTCAACACCCACCCCGCCCGACAAAAAGGCGAAGGTGCAACCTGGTCAAATGCTATGTAAGTCATCTCAATTCCTTTTGTAAAACCCCATATCCGGGGGTAACGACCGAAAATTCCATTTTACTGACAAGTATCACACACAATTTAGGCTATGTGCTTCTGCGCTAGTCGCATCTTACATCCCAATGTTAATCGTTACCAAGACCCAAGGTACTCCTCCCGCCGCATAAAACTCCGAGTCTACCTACTCGGCGTCACGCGCATCCAATACTCAACAATAGTAATACAACGTCGTATTCTTATTTATATGAAAATCAACCTATCCTTCGTTCAATTATCGCTTTGCTTTGATAAGCAAGTGTCAAAATAAGGTCGGTCAAATGACCCAGCAACCAAGAGTATCTTTAACGCCACACGGGACTATCTCCATATCCCAAAAATGTCATTTAGTAGGGACTCTAAAGCCGCCAAGTCCGCCCCGAAATCGTATACTCTCGGGTTCATCCACGATACGATTGAAAAGAAAAAAGGGATGGTAATAAAGTGAACCACTATCACACCTGGTTTGAACCCCCGACCTGTGCAATAGCGAACCAACTATGAGTCAACGCCAACTTCTACCAACAGCTCATGAATTAAAAGGGTTCTCACTCCTCGTAGAGATGTATTGACTTCTTCATTCTCAGCCCTCAACCCTGCTTCTAAGTGTACGATAACCCACAACCCACACCCCCGTATTACGACTCCTGCATTTCATTCAACATAGCCTTCTCATTTTACAGCCGAATAGATGCCTTAAATAGTCAAAAATTTCCGATTGAGGGACTCATGACCGCAAAGCAAGGCTCGCCAAAAATAGAACTTGCCGCAAGTATATATGTAGACCTGATGTAAACGTACACTGATCACGATGATAAGACATAGCCTCAGGCTCATCGTGTCTCCTTTACCTATCGATGGCGTGCTGTTTACACCATATAACATCCGTGACAACAGGAGCAGAACTTAATAGCGTGTTTCACCAGTGCTTCTTCTAATAGTCCCTACAATTCGTCGGGATCTAAATATTCTTCCATCCGACAATTAACTTAACAACTCAACGTCAACTCCCATAGCCCCCACTTCGGTCTCCGAACTTCTAGGATCCTGAATGAACTTCCTAATTCACTGTCACACTAGCACACAATTTATTTAAATTCATTAAAAAAAAAACAATGACAACGTCCGAGTGATTTATTATATACTATGTACAAATGAAAACAAAGAGAAACAACAAAGGGGGTATAAATGTATTAGTCCATGAAAGTGTATTCCGGATAGCATTATCAGGTATGTGAGCGCCTGCATACAGTAACAGTACATGATGATATACAATAAAGATATAAACAAGACGACAACAACAACAACAGAAAAAAACCAAAGAAAAAAAAAAAACAACAAACCCTTCAGAAAACATAACATAACAATTTCATAGATTCTTGACGACATCAAATAAAAACAGAGGCGTTCAGACCAGCTGTGAAATCAAGCACACAGATCTTCCGGTCATGGGATGCACTATTGCAAAGAATGGTTAGGTCGAATTAAGGCAAAAGGAAGGACAACATACCTAACGATTCTTCCGAGATCGAACCTGACGTCAAAGATGTGACCTGTATGAGACTGTTTGAATTCTCGGATAAGTCTTCCTGCATGAGCGGTCGTATTAGATACATTGTATGGAAAGGTGACGGCCCACGTACCACTGTACAAGTCCCAGACTTTGACCACCATATCGTAGCTCGCACTCAAGAGTCGTCCAGTCTTGGGATCGAAAGATATCGCACGAACAAGAGCATCATGACCCGCTAGTGTCCTGAGGCATTCACCAGTCCAAGCATTCCAAACTCTTATCTTACGGTCACTTGCTCCGGAGATGATGAGGCCGTCCTATGAGATATAATTAGATAAGGACAAGTGGCGATAGAAGGCACCTTACCCTGAAGTCAATACAGGCCAGACCACGGTCATGTCCATCAAAAGTCTTCAAACGTTCCCCTGTTTCAATATCCCAGAGAATCATCCTCCCGTCACCGCTAGCGCTGACCTGGAATTATTAGAATGAGTACAAGAGGCTAGTTAAAACGTCGAGCGAACACGTACGACTCGACCATCCTGCAGTCCAACTGCGTTGACAGGTCCCTCATGTCCCCTTAGCATCCGATATGGTTTCAGTGTCTTCCGGTCCCAGACACGAACAACAGTATCTTTCGAGCTACAGAGAGACAGGCGTGAGCCAATGATCCCTATACAACAGTAAAAGACGAAAACCTACCAGCTGACTATCCAACGTTCATCAATCCTGAGATCCAGCACGCCCCCTGTGTGCCCTCTCAGAACCGCAATAGGTTCAGCCAGCACTCGCCTATCTCGGTCATCATCCTTCCCAACACCGACGCGCTCTAGGCCGTTATCCAGAAAGTTTCCTGTCTCCAAATGCCACACACATATAGTACAATCACTGCTTCCAGTAAACATATACCCAGTTTTGGTTCCCGGATATTCCAGACCCTCGCCTCCTTCATTCCGATCCGCACCCGGTCGTGCTCTAGTATTCCATGATCGCCGGTGCGTGGGCGGAGAAGACAGCGGTGATTCAAGATCCCAATCCTTTTCAAACTTCAAGCATAAAACGCTACCCGTGTGAGGGCCAGCGAATGTACCCAACACTTTTCCCGTCTTCAGACTCCAGACCATGACAGTTTTGTCCCGGGAGCCGGTAATGATCCGCTTTGAATCAAACTCGACGCAGTACACGCTACGAAGTAAATACACGATTAACAGCGTGAGACGAAGATGGAAGGAAGACATACCTGTCAGAATGCCCTTTGAGCTCCATCGTCTTCGGTTCCCATTTTTGCTCCTTGAACAAAGTGGCCGTAGAAGTTTGCACGCTGCTCGAATCTTGCGATTTAGCCGCTATCCAACCAGCTGCTCTGCCTATGGTAGACGTGTCAAATAGCCTGTCGAAGCTTTGCCCGCCAATAGAGGACGTAGAAGCATTATCCCCGAACCCGAGGGACCTCGAAGGTGAGAGAGACCTTGATCTTGCATTCCTTCGATTTATCATAGACCTACTCTCCCGGATTGACGAATCCTCAGTGGGTGTCACTGGCACTCGAACAAAAGCCGTGCCAGTCCACCTTCTCTCCAACTGTAGCCGTTCTATATACATTCTCTTCCAATCGAACTGCAGTGGGAATTTCTGTTTGGGATCAGACATCTTTGCAGCCGCGACGCGACGAGATGCAGTCCGCGGGTTGGTGCACGAGGAAGACGGGATAGAGGGGCCGAACCTGAGCTGTGACTTGGTTTTAAGCTTCCAACGCTGTCGTTTTGGCTGCCGGGAGGTGGTGAACTAGCAAGGCCTGGCGATAACCCTGACCCTAATTTCCGTATATGGGATGAGTCCGCCTTCCTTAGGTCTATTCTCCATCTTCCTAAAAATAGGGCTTGCCATACAGAATTATCACTTGCTAAACGTCGCCATGCACGCGAAACGGCATTGCAGGCTAATAAAGCACGCAAAGCATCCTTACTCTGCTCCTCGACTGTGTCAGAGAGAGGATTCAAGCCTACGCCACGGTCGCGAGAAGAGATCGGAGGGGGGCATACGAGATGGAGGATGTAGAGAGCCACTTCGGTGGGAAGCAAGGCCAACATGTCGAGGCCGGTTACAGCGCGTATGTCAACGAAGCAGGCCTCGTCAATGAGTTCGCCTTCTTCGCCATCCAATGGCGAAAGTTCACCATAATCCAAATCATCCACTAGCTCTGATGTAAAGGAGAAGCACTGCGAAGGTTGAGCACGACCTTTGCCTTTGCTATTGTTTCTTGATTGAGCACCCCAGAAGAGAGGTGATTGGCGACCGGAAGGGGACGGGCTACCCAAGAGTCCGGTTGGGAGGGAGAAAGTGTGAGGGAAGATTCCGGAGGAACCGGCGGGAGAGGAATTCGCAGAAGTCGGAGAAGATGAAGGGGGAGAGCTACTATGAAAGTTGCCGGAGAAAGCTCTACTGGGAGATGAAAGGGCGTCCAATATACGTGGTAATAGCGTCTTGAATGGGTTAGATGGCTGAGGCATATTTGGCATCGAGATAGATTCGGTAGGATGATTGAGGCTCAGGAAGGATGAGGCACTTAATCCAGAGCCTGTGTCGTAGGTGTGGAACCTCTGATGAGGCCACGTAGCATGGGAGTTGAGACCAAATGACATGGATCGTTGATGAGAGCGCGGATAACCGCCGGGGATACGGAGTACGGGTAAGACGTCGCCTTCGAGTTCGTCCGCATCAATGATAGAGTAGTCCGCTGTAGGCGTTGGAGAGGACTGGCGTGGAGGAGGCCAGTTGTCCCCTCCATTGTCGTCTGGGCCGTAGGGGGACGGCGCCTGCGCAATATCTGTGGTTGTGAGAAACGGCGATCCAAGGACGCTGTTCAGGAGATATGAGAAACGAGGGTTGATAGGGTAGTCCTGCAGTCCCTGGGAGCCAGCTGGCAAAGAGTGGTCGGGCATTTGTGTCTGTATTGTGAGGGCGGACCCTGAGGACCGACGCTGATGCTGTGATGGCATGGCACACGATGGTGGCGTCGACGGTGCTGGCGAGGAAGTGGCGGGTGGCCTGGGTCTGGGCGGCGGTGGGGAGGGGGAGGAGGGGGAATCTGGGTAGCCCAGGGACGTGGGCTGGGCGGGGAGCAGGAGGCGGAGGCTAAGTACTCCTCGCAAGATATGACGGCGTTCAAGACGGTCCCGTGACTCTCCGCCGCAAATACCCGCACACAACGCGTCCAGGGTCGTCCACATGGCCGGCGCCATGGACCTCGACCAGAGTTTTACTGCTATGCGATCCTCGTGGTCGCTATTGCCGCTGCAGGCCTCGAGCAACCCAGCGCGTGCCATAGACACTCTGAAACTCTCTAATGAAACAGTATCCACCTCGCGATCCTGCATCTCGCAAAAATAAACATGCCTCGCCAGCCAGACTAATGCCGTCGGCCACGACGAGCTGTTCCTTATGAAGCGTCTCATAGATTACACGCAAACGAGCCCACCAACGTCACTTCTCGGATCATCGATAGTGTTTCCTTCTACAGCTATGTGATTGAAACATTTTAGCCTTCTTCGGGCTCGGCTACGGGCCTAGCTCTACGCCTAGGCCGGATGTAATACAACAATGCAGCTCTCGGCTTCTGTAAAACCTGTGCTTGGGCCAACACAGAAGATCGAACAAGAATGACGAATGCTACGCTTATCACTGACGAGATCTATTATCTTACCTCCCTGATGTCTTTAAAGCGTCGACTTAGTTGAGAATCCCTCACAAGTCTTACTCGCTTCTGGCCCAAATGATCGTTGATAAACGTCGAGGAAGAAACAAGACGGTCAATTTCAATTTCGGGAACGAGCAATGTAACGATGTTTATGGATGAATGAAGGCCCGCAATCAAAACATTCGCGTTTTGTAGCTTATTGAAAGCGTGGTCCGTCTCAAACTAGCATGGTTTTCTTGTCCTTTGACTCACGGATCGGCCTACTAGTAGCTATCTCAGTGATTTGTTGTCCTGCAATCATATGATACTTTGTTTACAAGTCATCAGTACCAGAACTTTCTACAATCGATCCGTTCTTTGACACACACCGAACACCAACAGCCTCACCCTGACACTACTCGGCAATCATCCAAACAGTACGTCCCCTACTGCCAAATTAATTTTAGTGACTAATCCCGTTTGTATCATGCCACTCCCGATGAGACCATCACCTCGTTTACTCCATGTGTTCAGGCGTCAGCTTGCCATTTGGTCACACCACCTCAAGTCCCACAGCCCATCTTGACGAGTTTGGACAACTACCAGTGCTGCGATGGAGCAAAATCAATCAGGAAACCATGATATCACTATCAGCGCTGCATCAGTGCACAGCTTAAACATCAACACCTATACATATATGGCCCGCTCAGTTCAAGGAATCCACATCGGTAATTATCCCCAAACCCAACAAACCGTCCTACGACAAAATCAAATCATTCCGCCCCATCGTTCTCCTCAACACTACCGGCAAGTTATTTGAGAAGATTATCGCCACTCGCCTTCAATTCGACGGCATCACCCACAACATCATACACCCATGCCAAACCGGCGGTATCTTACAACGATCCACAGAAGATGCTGCCGTCGCCATTACTCACGTTGTCCGGAACGCATGGAGCCGAAAACAGGTCACATCCGTCCTTGCGTTTGACATAGCGCAATTCTTCCCCTCTCTTAATCACTCTATCTTATGCGACACGCTCACTCACTTTGGATATCCCAAGCAGATCGTCTCTTTCTTTCAAAATTATCTGGTTAACCGGTTCACGACTTATAATATTAATAATAAAAAATCTCAAAAATACGCCTGCGATGTAGGAGTCGGACAGGGCAGTGCACTATCGCCTATCCTGTCCGCACTCTATATTTCTCCTATCTTTCACATGTTGGATCAGTGGATTTTGCATGACGACTCGTTTATTAAACCACTCTCTTCCTTTCTATCATATGTTGACGATGGACTACTTGTGGCTACGGACTCGGACTACTCGTCTGCTCACGAATCTCTTGTTCACGCGTATACTCACATCACGTCTCTTTTCACAGATTTCGGTTTGGTCATGGAGCACTCCAAAACCGAACTATTCAACTTCGCCAAAAAACCCGGAGACCCTAACCCGTCCATCGACCTAGGCGTCGAGCCCTACACCGGTGACCACCCCCTCACCGCCAAAACCGTATGGAGATATCTAGGTATCTTCTTCGACAGATCGCTCACGTTTAAAGATCACGTCAAGAGATACGCTACAAGATCCTTCTCAGCCGCCAAATGCCTTAGGATATTAGGCAACTCCGCACGCGGTCTCCTCCCCCACCACAAAAAACTCCTCTACACATCATGCGTCATCCCCATTGCAACATACGGCCTTAGATGCTGGTATCGACCTGGCACCAGAGGATTCACTACCAACACCAAAACCTTCAACGCCATGCACCGCGCTGCTTCGTTGTGGATCACAGGTTCGTTTCGCACCACCCCCACTGGCGGAGCAATGGCCATGGCAGGCCTTGTCCCCATGCACATCACCTTAAAAAAGCTATACGACAAGTCGGTCGCCCGCCTCGCCACGCTTCACCCCAACCACCCTATCCTATCCCTTACCTACCGCCACATGGCACAAGGCTCCAAAATCCACCCCGAGAGCCTAGAGATGATGTCGAAAACAAGAAGGAAAATCGCTAAGTCGCCCTTAGACGTCACCAATCTCAATTCTATAGCTGAAACGTTTCACCCTACGCATCCTAAAGCCACCCCCGGATCTAGGTTCATGGACGTACACCACTCCAAACTCTCCCTCACCCTCCCGCCCCCCTCTCTACGCGCCTCAAAAGAAGAGATCGACGCACACCATGAACTCATCACCAAAATCATATCCTCCCCCGCCGATCATTCCATATGCGCCATCATGAGCGGCAAAAAACAAAAAGAACATACGGGCGACCCATCCCTCCCCGTCCACTGCCACGCCGCATACTCCATTACCCACAAAGGATCACTCCTGTACAGCAAAACCCTCCCCGCCGGACGACGCACCTCCATAGCAAATGCTCACACGTGGTCGGCCATCATGGCCGTCACAAAGATCACCGAACATTTGCGAAATCACCCTAATCACAACATCCAGCACGTCCACCTTCTCTCCCCATGCGCCCCCGTTCTACGAGGTCATATTTTCAACAGCGCGGCCCACAAGGGACGATCCATCAACATAGCTCTTGCCGGAGCATTAAGCGATCTCGTCGAGATCGCCCCTCACATTCACATCTCCATCACGGGGTTTAGAGCAGCCAGCATCCCCCGGTGTCCTCACAAGACTTTCACCCGCACATGCCCATCATGCATAGCCAAATGCACGGCCACATCCGCACGACATGCCACGTTTGACCACAAAACCATCTTCCCCCCGTCCCAAACCCTCCAAAAACGCCACCACGCCATCGAGCAAGCGGCCTTCACTCAATGGACCGAAGATTTCAACAATCCGAAGTCGGGCTTCTTCAAAGGCAAACACTTCTTACCCATGACCGATGGCGACACAGACGATCACCTCACCCCATCCACGCACGGCAACGGACCATGGATGGGTACATACTCATTCATTACAGCCACTACCTCCACGCAACTCTATGCAAGATTTTGCCGTGCCGTCACAAACCACGCCCCCATCGGCACTTACCGGCAAAGGTTCTTCGGTAAATCCGACCCACCCCCTACCATCACATGCCCGGGACATCGACACATCATCGAGTCCCGCCGACACATCCTTAACGAATGCTCTTGGTACGCCAGGCGCATCGACCACGACTACACCAAAATTGAAGACGTGATACTTTTCCTCATGGATAACCCGAAGGCCTTTTCTTTCCAGGGCCCCTCATGCCCCAGAAAAGAAGAGGACGAGTGGCACAAACATGTTGAATATTGTCACCGACTCAAAAACTATCACCGCAGCCTCGTCAGCCTCGAGTCCTCCCCAACCCCCATCTTCATACGCGAACGCGCCGCGCCTACATTTGGCCAAATGTGCATCCCCGTATTCATCCAACATTCTGACACTCTCTGCGAATGGCGACCCATCCCCATTCACGAGTACAACACTCTTCAAGAGGCTAAGGGCGGCAACCCTGACGCCTAGACTTTACCGAGCTGCGAATAAGGCGGTAGAGGAAGGTCCTTATTGGCTCGGCGGTCTTTAGACCGTGTCACACTTATCTGGGTCCTGAACAGGTAATCGGTCCCCGATCGCCCCAGATCCCCCTGAGCTTGCTCAGACTCCGTACATGTTTCAGGTTTCGGTTCGTTCCCTGTCTCTTCATCTTCTTTTTCATGTCTTCCTCTCTCTCTCCTCCATCAGCATGCGTCTCATGATACGGGTTTGTATTTATACGCTAAGTCTCTTACTCTATCTGCTCCGGTTTCATGTCTCACAATCTGTCACCTTGGGGCACCTGTCCGTGTTCGAATAGTTCTGTTGTCTAGGTGTCTGTTTTCATTTATTCTTCTTCTCTCATGTTGCTCTGGGCTTTGTTTTAAACACTCTTTTCCTGGCCTCCGGCCAGGAGCGCTACGCGACCGGGCAGCGCTTAATAAAATCTGATTTAAAAAAAAAAAAAAAAACCTATACATATATGTATATGCCATCAAGTATTTTTATAACGGCCCCTTATATACTAAAATGTGACAACAACAATTCCTTTCTCCCACTCCCATCCCACCCCCATATCGAAATACGCTCAAATCCCGATATCATGGGTCGCTGGACACAATATGAAGAGGCAAGTAAACCCGTCTAATTCATCATATTACCCCAACCAACTGCTAACACTCGTTCGATTTTTCCTAATATTGCGTCACACGACAACAGGACTCCGAGCGTCTCCCAACAGGGATGAAACGTATTGGTTATGACGCCGACACTCGGGTATATACTTTCCAAGACGAAAACGGTGTGCTGTATGAATCGGAACCCGGGAACGCCTACGGCATACTGAGGCCTGTTGTACGGGACTATGAACGTGACATCCGAAGGGCACGTCCCAACGCTTTCGAGTCACCCAGTAAGTAGCCTCTTCTTCATTCCTTTCACCTCTCCCTCGGACCTCCGTGGAACCTCTACGAGCAATACACTATCCGCTCCTTTATTGCCACAATGTCCACCAATTCTCCGACTGCTCCGGCCAATCTTCCACCTCCTGTCAAATACCCTAATGCCAACTCTCACTAACTTCACCTAAAAAACCAAAAAGGAAAATCCTCCTCAAACCACTCACGTTCATCCTCAACCCCAACCTCCAACCTCCACTCCTTCCAACAATTCCTCCCTCCCACCGCCATCACCTCCCCACCAAACACCCCCACCCGAAACACCACCAACGACTCCCCCCTCCCCACCGTCTTCTCCAAAGTCAAATCCATGACCTCAATCGTCTCCCGCCTCCAACTATCCAACAAACACCCCGAAGGCGGCAGATACCAACACATCAAATCCCCCTCCCTACCCGCCTCCTCTCTCTCCACTTTCCATCAATCATCAGAGCGGTATCAACCATCACTCCCACAAACACCATCAGCACTCTCATCATCATCATCAAAGAAAAACAGAGAGTACAGCATGTCAAGAAAAGAAGTAGAAGGAGAGGAAGAAGAATTAAAGAAGCGACTCTTTCGATCGAAAACGTCAGTCACTCGTCCCAAACCATCTTCTCCCGCACTCGGATCAAGATCCCCGTCTCCATCAATGTCTTCTTCATCTGGCTCAGAACATTATTCACCGCCGCCACCACCAGTACCACCAAAGAAGAGTAGAGACTATACCCCATCAAGAAAAGGTGTAGAAGAGGATGAATTGAGGAAAGGGCTTCTCCGGTCCAAAACGTCAGTCACTAAGTCTAGTGCACTCACACCTTCTTCAACATCTACACCTGGATCAAAATATCGTTCTCCAGCACACCATCCAACCTCTTTCTCTCCGCCTCCACCTTCATCTTACCCGAAACGAACCACCTCTCAAGCTTCACGAATATCCAGTATATCCACCACCTCAACCATCACACCCATGAAAACGACTTAAAGAAACACACTCTTTTCCTATATATGTATATATACCCCTCACACATCTCGGACTCGGATTCCTCGTTCTCTTCTCGGATACGTATACCCCACCCCCTTCCTCTTTCTTTCTTTTTTTTCTTTTCGTTTCGCGGAAAAGCCTGTGGCTCACATCCCTTTCTTGAACTCAAATTTTCCACAAATTTTAGAAATTCTCCATTCAGGTATATATAAAGTATCAGATCCGCCCTTCATGTAACATACATACATACATATATATTTACTTTTTTCTCTCCCTCAAAAACAAAATATGCCACATTCCCCCAACCAGAAATCCAAAAACAAGAAATAAAATGAAAATGCACATATGTCCCCCAATAATTAGTATAAAACAATACACGTACTTCAAGTACCCAGCCAAAAAAAAAATGCGAAAAAAAAAACAAAAACAAAAAACAAAAAAGTGAAATTCACACCGACGAAAAATCAAAAGCAACAAAACCAAAAAAAGAGAAACAAACAAAACAACCGTGTTTTTTCTCAATTAGAATGAAATAACATAGTTCGAATGCACCAAGAAAAAGTAAAGTAAACCAAGCCATAGCAACGAATTGAAGAGGAGGGGAGTAGATGTATGACTGGTCAATTGATGTAAAAAAAAGAAAACACAAAAAGCGGAATAACATCCACCTATCCAACTCTAAAAAGAAGCAAAAAACCCCCGACGATTCTCCTCGGAGCGAGCCCACCAACACACACAACACCAAATCAAAACTCAAAAAACCAAACAAAAGCGCAAACCAAGAAAACAAAAGAACATGCGTACCGCTCGCCTTCTTTCCCTTCTTCGACACCACCACACCACACTACGAAAGCAGCTCGGGAGGAAGGCAGGCCGAAAAGAGAACGAACAACGTTCATTCAATCCTCGAAAAGCGGTCTCTGCGGCACGACCTAATCCAAAACAAAACAAAACAAAAAAAAAAAAAAAAAAAGAAGCAGAATCATCAGTATACATAATCATTTCAAACAACATCCTCATCACTAAACATACTGACATTATTCATATACGTAGTCCATGTCTCCTGCAATCCACTATCATCAGCCGCAATACCCCTCAACACACCCGTAGGCGTATATCGCTGTTGCTGTTGCTGTTGTTGTTGAGGTATAGCCAGGTGATGATGATTCGTAATTACATGTCCCTGATGCATCGGTTGTTGTCCAGAATACTGATCAGGATACTGCTGCTGTACGAAATGTTGATTTTGCTGTTGCTGCTGCTGCTGCTGCTGTTGTTGTAGATTCGCGTAAGCAGGTTGCTCCTGTACGATAGGCGCCGCAGCCCAATAATGCGAATACATCTCCGGCTGATACATCTGTTGTTCCTGTTGTTGCGGTTGCTGAAGTGGCGGCGTAGACTGTGAATAGTGTATTTGAGATGCTTGCGATTGATGCTGAGATTGAGGATAAGCCGTAGGAGGTGGAGCGTCGTAAGGAGACATCGGTTGACGATGATGAATCTGCTGCTGCGGTGGTTGATGTTGTTGCTGGTGCTGGTGCTGGTGTTGTTGCTGGTGCTGGTGTTGTTGTTGATGGTACT